>CAWUFW010002166.1:0-1200000 GCA_963921515.1 Calotriton arnoldi
GCAGGCCATGACCATTGTGGCAATGGGGTCCAAACCCCCATCATCACAGTGACCAAAATGTAAGTGTGGGGTCCATAGCTGAAGCACATTTTGAACAGTGTGGCAATGGGGTCCAAACCCCCATCATCACAGTGACCAAAATGTAAGTGTGGGGTCCATAGCTGAAGCACATTTTGAACATTGTGGCAATGGGGTCCAAACCCCCATCATCACAGTGACCAAAAGGTAAGTGTGGGGTCCATAGCTGAAGCACATTTTGAACAGTGTGGCAATGGGGTCCAAACCCCCATCATCACAGTGACCAAAAGGTAAGTGTGGGGTCCATAGCTGAAGCACATTTTGAACATTGTGGCAATGGGGTCTAAACCCCCATCATCACAGTGATCAAAATGTAAGTGTGGGGTCCATAGCTGAAGCACATTTTGAACAGTGTGGCAATGGGGTCCAAACCCCCATCATCACAGTGACCAAAATGTAAGTGTGGGGTCCATAGCTGAAGCACATTTTGAACATTGTGGCAATGGGGTCCAAACCCCCATCATCACAGTGACCAAAATGTAAGTGTGGGGTCCATAGCTGAAGCACATTTCGAACATTGTGGCAATGGGGTCCAAACCCCCATCATCACAGTGACCAAAATGTAAGTGCGGGGTCCATATCTGAAGCACATTTTGAACATTGTGACCAAAATGTAAGTGTTGACAAAGAAAAAGCTGCAACTGCCAAACTGCATGGATGATTCCTGGTCACAGAACATAAAACACATCAGTGGCAAAGTAGTGCATGTGTCCCATTGCAACATAGATTGGGGGAGGCAAATACTGCAGTGCAAATAAGACATACCTTTGGCCATGTGCAGACAAACAACACCCATGGGGGCTGACACTGTCAACATTCATCAATGACACAATGACAGAAGTGACCATCAGAATGCAGACCCACATATTTGCACCAATGGGCACACAAATGCAGATACCCTGTGGAGACTGTAGATGTGAGGTGAACAGATACCATACCATGGCAGCAATGGGACACACAAACCATGATCATTGTGCTGACTGATGACCTAGGAGTCCCAGGGACAGCAGGGGAAACCCACCAAACTACATACAGCCAATGGCACACCTAAGATATGCCAATGCAGTGGTGCAGATGCACAAACACAAACAGGCAGACCCACACTGCACATCAAACACAACAGGTGAGGGGGGTGCCAGTGTCCCCAGGCAACCAAACAACACATGAGGAGGCCTGAATACCAATTATACATATGTGCATACAGTGCCACACAAAGGTAACTCATGGATCCAAATCCCCTATGTGGGCAATCAGGCATTGTCAGATGAGAGGGAGCACAAATCACACATGTCACACAGGCACGTAGGAACAGCAACTGACACAGCAAGACACAGACACACCACAGCACTACCCCCAGGGCCCCCACAATGTGGTGACCCTGGGCTGCATTACAATCCCACTGTGATGACAAAGCTAAATGTCGTTCACACTGTGAACCACAGTCATGTGTCCTGAGCAACAAACGACCATCACACCTACACAAGCACAAATCAATCAGCACGGCCAGTAAGCCAAGGCCAACATGGAGGCAGGGGTCTAGCCGGGCAACAACTCTCATCTGCACACACTCAACACCACACACCTCGACCTCCAACAATGTGCAGCAGTGAAGCACACATGCACTGGTGACATTGCACATGCACCCATGACAATTCCAGGGTGGTGGGTGGGAACCAAGGTGCTGAAACACATCACACATGGCCACTCAACAAGACTCTTGAATGTCTGACACACTGCACACTACGCTGTACATGGACATGACGGCAATACCACACCAACCAATGGGATCCCAGCCACAGTCACACACCAATGAAGAAGCCAAGGTCACCCACAAAGAACACACATAGACAACAACCAACATTGCAGCCCGGACCCTGAGGAGTGCCAGCAGTCACACACACAACGTGTCACAATCACTGAAAGATAACACAAACTGGAAATCACATGACAGGTGCAAACAACAAGTGCCAAGGGGAAACCTGACTGTGACCCATCTACGTCTGCACACAAACTCAGCCCTGACAGCAAACACACCTATGGGTGACACCTTGATGACCAGTAATGTGCCATGCACCCACATCACAGAGAACCCAGGGAGAAGACTTTGGGGGAACATAGGTCAACTCAGCAAGCATCACAAACAGGTACAACACTAGGGATCACAGCATGCACAGCAAAACGGAAGTGAACACACAGACATGCTCATACAACACACACCTTGGGCGCAGGCAATGTCACAGGAGTACACACTGCCATGAGGGGACTCCACTCCTGTGTGAGGAAAGCTGTGCCATATGTTGCCTCAGTAGGGCCCCATCATGTCAGCTGAGCACTTGGTCACACAATCAACAATTAGCACCAAATGAAGGCTCCCGTCACATCAGCCTGGTCATGGAAGTGCCAACGAAATCATCAGCACAGATCCAACACACTTGTATAGCAATGCTGCACTGACAACACAGATGAGTCCTTCCCCATTGATGCCCAAACCTGCATGTCCAGTGGAGATGGCCACACGGTCAGGGAAGTAGACGAATTGAACAATGGCAGGCACAACAGATGTGCAGGGGTGGAAGCCACAGATGTGAAATTGCTAATGTAAGTAGGAAATCCCATTGCCAAATACTGAACACATGACACCCTCAGATGCTGCTATGGATGACATGGATACACCACAGGATAGGACACATTCCCCCTGGACCACATGTGTTCCTGCACAGTAACACTTCATTATCATGAGACCAAATATCACCATCACTGCAGCAAGGGCATTGTTAGCATCATCAACAACATGTACATCAGAAGCATAAGCACTAGAGAACAGAAAGTTGCTTTATTCAGCATATGTGTTATGAAAAGTGAAAGTCCAGAAAAACACAAAGGCCAATGGCCAGTCCATTGTCAAAGTCCAAACAGGGTGACAGTGGCAGATGTCACCCTACGCATGCCTGCACTGCACAAAACCAGGGACAATCCACTAGGAAGGGCAACCGGGGGGCAGGCCAGGCACCGCAGGGACAGGATCAGGGCTCACCAGGAGGAGGCAGGGAAGGGGTGGTGGGTGCTGGAGAGCACTGACAACTGCAGTGGAGGTGTCTGACATGGTGTGTGCCGGCACAACTGGGGGGCATGACTCAGATGTTGTGGGTGCCGGCACAACTGCAGTGGACCCTGCAGATGGAGTGGACAGGTCCGCCACTGCAGTGCCCAAGTCAGACAGGGTGGTAGTGGACTCCACTGCAGTGCCTACCACCAGGGGAGGAGAATGGGGAACAGGCAAGGTGGGCTGGACAGAGGGGAGGACACCCTCACCACATCAGTGGCACAGACAAGCGCAGCGGGGGTGTGGTGCCGGGAGAGCAAGTGGCAGGGGGAGAAGGCCGGATCCTCTTGGGGATGGTATATCTGTGGGTGGGGGAACCTGGGGCAGGGTGTGGTGGGGGCACCTGTGGAGTGGGGGCCTGAGGGATGGAGGAAGGAGACCTGGTGCCTGAGCTGCAGGGCGGCGGCGGGGTCTTGCTCTTACGACTCCGGGGGGACTTGCGGGTGGGGGCCTCAGTCTGTCTGCGCCTGGGGGAGGGTGTCCGGGGGCGAGGGGCACTCTGCTCCGTGTGGGTGGGCTTCCTCTTCCCCCTGAATGCTGTATCAGCTGGATCGGAGGGGAAGAGGCCGAGGTCACTGAGGAAGAGCCGCTGGGTCTTTGGGGTTGCAGGTGAGGCAAGGGAGGGTGCTTTGGAGGGAGAGGCAACTGAGGACTGCGCAGTGCTCGTGGATGCGTGTGTGTGTTCCAGGGCCCCATCCCCTGTGAGTCTGGTTTCAGTCCCCTGACTGTGCGTGCGTGTGCGTTTTGTTTGTGGCGTGTGTGTCTGTGTGCTGGACGTGTGTGTGCTGGTGTGTGCCTGTGCCGGTGTGTGTGTGCTTGGGACGGGTAAGGTGCTGGGGAGTGTGGATGGAGCAGAGGCAGGAGGGGTGAGGGACTGTCTGAGGAGGGACACTGCTGCCGTCAGGGAGGAGTCCATGGACCTATTGCCCCTCTGTAGGTCAGACATGCCCGATGAGATGTCCTCCATGAACGACACCAGCTGAGTCAACAGAGCGGTGTGCGCATGGAGGACACTCAGCATGGCTGTCTGCCCTACATGGAGCTGGCGAAGGAGGTACACAGACTCCTCACTCAGGGCAGCAGGGGACACAGGGGCAGGGGGTGCGGTGCCTGGCCCAAAGGAGACACGCTCCCGAACATGGGAGCCTCCACGGACCTGGGGAATGGGAGCCGATGGGAGGGCGGTGGTGGTGCTGGTGGTGGCGGGGACAGCAACACTAGCTGGGGTGTGGTGGCTGCTGACACCCGCCTCCATAAGGGAGTCATCCTCCGAGCCGCTGTGGTCCTCAGCTGAGGTGGATGCTGCTGAGGACTCCTCCGTGTGGCTCCCCTCGCCCTCCGTGCCACTGGGTCCCTCCGACCACTCCTCGGCTGCTGACCCAGTCTGGCTCTCCGGCTCCTCCTGGTCCATGGAGCTGTCCCCTTCCGTGGCCGTGGATGTATCTGCAAACAATGGGGAAACAGACAGACATCAGTCACCTGCACCAAACGCACACACCACTGTGAGAACAGCACATTACAGAGCAAGCCCTGGCATCATTAGTTGAACATTGCAAAAAGTGCCCGAACTGAACAGGAGAAGCCAATTGTCAGTCTGATGCCAACCATGGCACTCACATCCCACATGGCCTTGCACCCATCTGTCTGGTGTCTGTTGGATAGCAACACCCCAGTGTGGACACATGCACCACCTACACAGTAGTTGGACAGTGCAGAGGACACGGTGTAGCATGTGGACATGCACACATCACAACTCTTGCCACTGAGTCAGTACAGGTTTCCGGATGAAAGGGATGCCCAGAGTCAAATAGGAAATGCATGTGATGCATACCAGCGACAGACACCATGATGCACCCATGTCCTGATAGCCATCGCCACAATGGTGTGCATGTAGCACATGTCACTCCCCTGCAGGATCACCAATAAGTAGACACATGCCATGGCGGAGGCATGACTGCTAAGTCATACATCACTGTCTCAGTGATGTATGACTTGGCAGCCAGACAACAACACTCTGCACTGTGTCACAATAGTAGGTCATGGGGAATGCAAGTCCTGGAGCTGCACAAGTGCACATGTACATCCCCCACACAACACATCATCTTAACCCTCATCTGTCCAGGTCATACCGATTGGACATATGGGAGACCTGTGACACTACCCTCTGAACCTGAGCCCCTCACAATCTGCTGTGAATGGGAAACAGCTGCCTGAACTTCACATTCGCATACCCCAGTCTGCACGGGCAGCTGATCAAACACCTATGTGACACACAAGTATCGTCTCCTATGGTCACATCTCCAGTGGCATGCTGAGCCCCAACCGAGAAACACCCCAGCAGTCCTGGTAACAAATCCACAGCACACTGACACAGAGGCAGACACCTGAGGGGTCAAATCACTGTGCACAACGTGTCAGCTGATACACGGGAGTGGGAGTACAGGTGTATTGGATGGGCTGGAGTAGGCATGACTGTCCTGCCCCACATGAATGAGGGATGAGCCCTGGACAGTGGATAGCTGGCTATGTATGTGTGACACACGTAATCTGCACACTCCTGGGGCCCAAACATTGTTCCCACCCGCTGCATGGGTGTGTGCCAGATACCCCAGGCACATGTGGTGGCTCAGCTCAGCAAGTGGACCGCATAACAAAGCAACACGCAGATTACATGTCCGAACACAGGCGTTGTGTGAACAATGGACCCACCCATGATGCCCACAACAGAGTCAGGGAAACAGAAGCTGTCCCCCACCTTGAGTGAAGCAAACTGCAAGGACACAGTCCCAAGTGACACAATTCCCTGAATGTAAGGGCCACACCTGGGTATCAGATGAGGAGTGGGAAGTGCACAATAGAGGGACATGGCTCCTGGACAACATGACTGCTGTACTGTGGCAGTTTAACCAGGCCAGAGGAGGGCACATAGCATGTAATACAGAGTTCACAGTGCAGTCTTTGACTCACCCCCTCCTTGCTGTTGTCTGGCCTTCATCTGCCCATCCAGGTCTGGAAACACCACCGCCAGGATCTGGAGCATGTGGGGGGTCAGGGTCCGTGTTCCGCCCCTCCTGCGAGGAGGCGACAGCTTCAGCTGGACCCGTGCAATCCTCCGGGTCCAGCCCCGAAGGTCCTGCCACCTCTTCTGGCAGTTGCGGATCCGGCGCTTGTAGACCCCCACGGACCGGACAGCCCGGACGATGTCCTTCCAGATCTCCTGCTTCCGATGGGCATTAACCTGTGAGGATGACAAAGTGAAAAGGCCATAACTACACATGCAACATATCCGTGCATGACACAGTTGTATATACATGTCTCAATCACAGGGGCACATGATGTACACAGGCAGTGCAACGCTGCCCATGGACAGTTTGCCAGAAGTCACTACATGGTATCATTGCATGGGAAGTAAAACCTTGTTCAAATGCACTGTCACTGCACCATACCTGTCCAGTGCATGTCACTACACACTATGGGGGGTGACAACTACTCAGTGAGCCTGCTAGCCAGCGGCGTGCAGACTTTCAGCCTTGCTAGTCAGACAAAATGCACATTCAGAAAGGCAGTGCACAGAACACTCACCTGCTCCCCTGGTGTCCCATACAGCTTGCTGTACTGTGGAAGTAGGCTGTCCAGCAGGGCCTGGTTCTCCTCAAGGCTGAAGGCTGGGGCTCTCTCCACAGTACGTGCCATTGCAGGGTCCAGAGGGGGCAGAGACAGCAGCAGTGCAGTGGCAGATGTCGTCCTGGAGCATGTAGTGCAGGCAAGTGAGCACTCAGAGGAACAGCCAGCAATATATATGTGCTGCAGAGGCAGATACTGTCCCATGTGTCCAAAGTGATAGGTCCAAGTCGTTTGCATCTTCTGAATCTGGCCAATCCATGGAATAGCAGCACCAATACACGCCCACAGCATCCTTCAAATCTTCAACTTCATGACATACATGATTTTGCAACATTGTTGTGGGTGACCAACTGAATTTCCAGCAACCGACTTGTTCGAATTTCGAAAACGCGTCCGTTGCCAGGCTAGGCCATTGACAATGGGTGCGCACCGATCGGTCCATTGCGGTACAACGCGTACAGGGGTACAACGCGTACCCGCACACATTGAATGCAATGGGCCGGCCGGGTGCACCGATCGGTCCATTGCTGTTCAACGCGTACAGGGGTACAACGCGTACCCGCACACATTGAATGCAATGGGCCGGCCGGGTGCACCGATCGGTCCATTGCTGTTCAACGCGTACAGGGGTACAACGCGTACCCGCACACATTGAATGCAATGGGCCGGCCGGGCGCACCGATCGGTCCATTGCGGTACAACGCGTACAGGGTACAACGCGTACTCGCACACATTGAATGCAATGGGCCGGCCGGGTGCACCGATCGGTCCATTGCTGTTCAACGCGTACAGGGGTACAACGCGTACCCGCACACATTGAATGCAATGGGCCGGCCGGGTGCACCGATCGGTCCATTGCTGTTCAACGCATCCCTGTACAAGTGACTGGCATATGTCACCATGCCTGTCTCAGATGAACATATGCCAGCCACAGATAGCTCCCAGGGAGTGAGGGGCACACCTACAACACAACAGCCTGTCCAAACTGTATCATAAGGCATGTAAGGCTGCATTTCCTATTGTGTGTATGTTGGTGTACATGTTGTCCTGTGGGTGTCACCTGGGGGCAGCCACCCCCAGGCTGTACACGTGTTCATGGGGACAGGATCCTGGGTGTTACGTGTACATGACCACTGTGATGTGCAACTGTTCATATCTGTTCATGTGCCATGGTCACATTACACGGTGGTGTATGTGTATGTCATGTCACATACCCCGTGAGTCCCATGTGGGACGGTATGTTTGAGCCAGGGTGTCCCAGTGGCACAATAGTGATGGTCCTCCACAGTCTGTGTGCATGTAGTGTTTACAATGTCTCTGATTTCATGTGCACAATGGGAGACAGTCTCCACATCCACGTTGTGTGTGCATGGACTTTGATGTTGTGCGTGTGTGTGTCACAGACGTCCATGTCTGTCCTGCAGTGGCAAGTGGGACCACTACCTGTGGGGGTCATGGTTGTTTTGCTGTGGTGTATACATGATACTCCATGTAATGCCAGTGTCCATGTGGCAATACAGGGTCCCTGGGAATGTACCTGTCGTTGAGCTGTGATGCCTGGGGCACATCTGTCCTCACATGTCACTGTGGGGGGTGATTGTGACATGGCAGCAGGAGATGGGAACTGTGACACGGCCTCATGATATCCAATGGGCCAACCTGGGACTTATTGATGCCACTTGTTGAACCGTGATGACAGATGTTGGCCATGTATGTACCATACATGTCCTTACGGAACTGCACACTTCATGTAGTTGTGCCTCATAATGATGTATGATGTGATATTGAGTGTGTTCAATGCCGCATATGTGGGGTGACTGACAATCTTGCTTTCTTCTCCTCTGCACTGCAGGGCTCCTGCTGTCCATAGACCATTCCCAGACCTGGCAACGATGGTGGAACGGGACAGCATCCGACGGTACCGCTTCACCAGGCAGCTGATTGAGGATTTGGCAGTGCAGTTGGCCCCACATTTGCAGCCTGGCCGGCCATATCCTACAGCGCTGACCCCCAAGGTGAAGGTGATGGCAGCCCTACACTTCTTTGCCACCGGTACCTTCCAACATACTGTGGCGACTGCTGGTGGGATGTCACAGACCATGTTGAGCCGTGTGCTCCGCGATGTTTTGGAGGCAATGTTGCTATTCCTGAACCGGTACATCTATTTCCCTAGACTGCAACGACTCACTGACGTGAAGAGTGACTTCTATGCCCTGGGGAGGATGCCGCATGTCATTGGCTCCATTGATGGGACACATGTGGCTTTGGTACCACCACAGGCCCAGGAGCAGGCCTACCGTAACCGCAAGCACTACCACTCGGTCAATGCACTGGTGGTGTGTCTTGCAGATATGACCATCACACACGTGTGTGCCCGTTTCCCTGGTTCAGCACACGATGCCTTTGTGATGAGGAGTAGTCGCATCCCCAGGATGATGGCACAGATGCAGAACCAGCGTGCCTGGCTTGTCGGTGTGTACTGACTTTGTGCCATTGTGTGTGATCTGATCTGTAGTATTCCGCCCACTTTTCCAAGTCAGCTAATGTGCACTTGTCTGTCCGTAGGTGACTCGGGATACCCCAACATGCCGTGGTTGCTGACACCCCTCAGGAACCCTGTGACACCAGCCCAGATGCGCTAGAATGAGGCACATGGTCGGACCAGGAGAGTGATTGAGCGGACATTTGGTCTCCTGAAGAGCCGCTTCCGCTGCCTCGACAAGACAGGAGGGTCCCTCCCATATGCCCCAGCGAAAGTGTGCAAGATTATCATCGTCTGCTGCATGCTCCACAACCTGGCAGTGCGGAAGGAGTTGCCTCTCATCCAGGATGACAATGACCAACATCCGCCACCTGTGGAGGATCCTGGCCTGGACCACGATGCCAGTGATGATGAGGGTGATGTCCGCACACAGCTCATCACCAACTTCTTTAGCTGAATGTGAGTATCCTGAGGTGTCATGTCAATGATGTGAGTTGGCATGATATGTGTAGGTGGTGCTCTGGTGCTGTTGGAGTGTGCCCATGGGCTACTTGACTGGATGTGTGTAGCGATGTGTGCTTACAGGTGGTCTGTACTCCCCAACAGTGTTGACATGCTAACTTGGTTCTGGGTGGGTATCTTGTAACATGTATTGTGCATGAGTTTTGCTGTTCTGTCCTGTTCGCCATTGCTTTTGACTGTGTGTCATTGCTGTCCTTCACAGGGTACTTTCAGATTCGTTTGGTCAACTGTGTCCACCGACGACGTGATTGTACTTCCAGGGTGGTAGCTGTTGTGTCCCTACAGGTGATGTGCGCCACACCCATGGACTTCCCTCCTTCTACAGTTGTTGACTGTGTGCCCGCTGCCAGGTGGGATTACCTTGCATCTGTAGTGGTTACGACATGTTGCAACTGTGTAATAAACCTGTGCTTCACTTTGTGATGTGCGTTGTCTGTGGTCACACATTTGACTGCCATTTGCTTACTGCACCTGTGGGCTACTTGACTACAACTGGGAATAGGTGTGGTGTCTGTGCATTGCACCGTCTTCCCTGGCAACATCAGTGTAGGCAATGAGTCAGATGGCCTAGGTGTGTATGAGTTGTGTAGCCCTGGTGGTGTGTCTCCCTCATATGTGTCACGTTGCCTTTACTCACATGCCTGTGTTGTACTTGCTGTTGCAGTTCGCATACACAGTGTAATTTTGCAGTTCATCATCCCCATGACAGCACCCACGTTGGAATCACAACAGAGGCAAGTATGGTGTATTAGTGTGTTTATTGTGATACATTTGTGTGAATAGTGCATAGGATGGTTAGTGCTGTACATATATATTGCAATCAGAAGTTCCTAGGTGAATTGAAAGTCCTGGTAGACAAAATCCCCAGTATCGGGGCCACAGTTGTCTGAGACATTGGTCCAACTTGTACTCCCCATGTCATGTGTGGGAGTTGTGTTGCCGTCAACAGGGTGAACAGTTTGTGCACAAAGGTGAACATCCAGAACAGGTTCAGGCTTCCTGGGGGTTGCACTTGGCCATCGGCCTCTCACTTGCCCCTCCTCGGACAACCCCTCTTCTTTGGGGGCGCCCTCAAGTACAGGCTGCTGCGGTGCAGGGGACTCTCCGCCAGAGTCATCCTCCCTCCCTGTGGCAGTTGCAGTTTGTTCAGCACCAGATGTTGTTGGCACACAGGGAGGTGTGGACTGGTTGCTGTTCATCTGGCGGAGGCATTGTAATATGTCCCTGTGCACCGCCGTCATCTCTTGCAGTGCGTCCCACTTGGACTCCACGCGGGACATGTGTGAGTCCAAGCGGGCATGATGGGCAGCCTGCTGCTGTTTCATGTCTCTGAGGAGCCCCACTACCTGGCTGAGATCTCCGGTGCTGGACTGGTACGCATCGGCTATGCGTACCAGTTGTGGGTCATCATGCACACCAGCAACCTCTGCAAGCAGCGACCTCTGTCTCCCACCCCTCCCACCACCCCTGCCGACATGTGCAGTGCATGCAGTGGCACGCACAGATGACCCTGGTCCCCCTTGGGGGTTGGTGGTGGTGGTGGTGTCCATGGCCCCACGTTGGTCCAGGGTCCCTGTGCTGGTGGTGCTCCTTGTTCTGTCCATGTCGGCAGGGATGGTATTTGTGGTGACAGTCGTTGGAGGGGTGGGTGCAGGGGGTGCAGCTGGTGGTCCTGCTGGTGCTGCAGCTGGTGGTCCTGCTGGTGCTGCATGTTGACTTGCACCGGATGTGCCAGGTTGGTCTTCTTCGTCCGAGGAGGGCAGAGGCTGTACGACACCAGTGAGCTCCGTATCCTCTTGAGCCTGGGACTAGGACTCCTCAGCGTCTGCTGCTGTGTCCCCATCATCACCTGTTTTTGGGAGACACACACAATGTATGTAATGTTTCTGCAGGCATCAATGGTTGACACACCTGACAGTTGTGACTGTGCTCTGGGTGCGGGCCTGTACATTGCATTGTCCTAAGTTGTCACAGTCAGGGGTTGATATTGGTGTAGCACATTGTCCTGCATTATTTGGGCATTTCTATGTATTTGTTGGGGTGTGAACATGGTCTGCATTGGTTGTATTTGGTTGACAGCCAGCCCTCCTTCCCACCCAGCCAGTCAGTTATCCCACCATGGACTGTGCTTGCATTGCAGGGAGTGAAAGTTGTCTTTCAGGATGTCAGTCAGTGGTGTCCTGCTGTTGGTTGTTGCACAGTTGCCAGCAGGGCCTTGTGCTCCCCACAGCAGTAGCCATTGTCAGCCATCTTGTCAGTTGTTTTCCACTCCCTGTGATGTGAGCATGGTTCAGGGTGGTGTTGATGGGACAGTTGTGGGGGTGAGCTATGTCTGTGACTACGACTCCCATCATGCTATTGCCTCCACCCCCCTTCCCAGCATGCCCATGCTTCCTTCCTTTTGACTCTGCTTCCCTGTGGGGGGGGCTGCCTGTGCTGACAGGATGGCTGGGAGTGTTGTCCTGGCAGTTGTTTGGCTAAAAGTCCCAAGAGTGTCCCTGTGCTTCACACAACATAACCCAGGGTGGTGGTTCTTTGTGGGATCTTGAGTTAGGATGTGAGGCATTGCATTCTCCCAGGTGGGTTATGTGGAGTATGTGTTGAGGGGGTGTGTGAGGGGAGGTGCTTGTGACTATGGTCAGTGCTGCGAGTCCTCCTTCCCACCCAGCCAGATATCCCACCATGGAACGTGCTTCCATTGCAGGGAGTGGAAGTTGTCTCTCAGGATGTCAGTCAGTGGTGTCCTGCTGTTTGTTGGTGCACAGTTGCCAGCAGGGCCTTGTGCTCCCCACAGCAGTAGCCAGTGTCAGCCATCTTGTCAGTTGTTTTCCACTCCCTGTGATGTGAGCATGGTTCAGGGTGGTGTTGATGGGACAGTTGTGGGGGTGAGCTATGTCTGTGACTATGACTCCCATCATGCTATTGCCTCCACCCCACTTCCCAGCATTCCCATACTTACTTGCTTTTGTGGGGAGTTCAGTGTGTGTGGGTGTGAGAGCAATGGCAAGATGGCTGACAGTGGTGTCCTGCTGTTGGTTGGTGTGCAGTTCCCAGCATGCCCCTGTGCTCCCCACGACACAGCAACAGTGTCAGACATCTTTGATGGGCCTTTCCACTCTCTGTGGGATGTGCATGCGTGAGTGTGAGCTTGGTGGGCCATGTGGTGGGGGATGTAGAGCTGTGACTACGACTCCCATCATGCTATTGCCTCCACCCCCCTTCCCAGCATGCCCATGCTTCCTTCCTTTTGACTCTGCTTCCCTGTGGGGTGGGCTGCCTGTGCTGACAGGATGGCTGGGAGTGTTGTCCTGGCAGTTGTTTGGCTAAAAGTCCCAAGAGTGTCCCTGTGCTTCACACAACATAACCCAGGGTGGTGGTTCTTTGTGGGATCTTGAGTTAGGATGTGAGGCATTGCATTCTCCCAGGTGGGTTATGTGGAGTATGTGTTGAGGGGGTGTGTGAGGGGAAGTGCTTGTGACTATGGTCAGTGCTGCGAGTCCTCCTTCCCACCCAGCCAGATATCCCACCATGGAACGTGCTTCCATTGCAGGGAGTGGACGTTGTCTCTCAGGATGTCAGTCAGTGGTGTCCTGCTGTTTGTTGGTGCACAGTTGCCAGCAGGGCCTTGTGCTCCCCACAGCAGTAGCCAGTGTCAGCCATCTTGTCAGTTGTTTTCCACTCCCTGTGATGTGAGCATGGTTCAGGGTGGTGTTGATGGGACAGTTGTGGGGGTGAGCTATGTCTGTGACTATGACTCCCATCATGCTATTGCCTCCACCCCACTTCCCAGCATTCCCATACTTACTTGCTTTTGTGGGGAGTTCAGTGTGTGTGGGTGTGAGAGCAATGGCAAGATGGCTGACAGTGGTGTCCTGCTGTTGGTTGGTGTGCAGTTCCCAGCATGCCCTTGTGCTCCCCACGACACAGCAACAGTGTCAGACATCTTTGATGGGCCTTTCCACTCTCTGTGGGATGTGCATGCGTGCGTGTGAGCTTGGTGGGCCATGTGGTGGGGGATGTAGAGCTGTGACTACGACTCCCATCATGCTATTGCCTCCACCCCTTCCCAGCATGCCCATGCTTCCTTCCTTTTGACTCTGCTTCCCTGTGGGGTGGGCTGCCTGTGCTGACAGGATGGCTGGGAGTGTTGTCCTGGCAGTTGTTTGGCTAAAAGTCCCAAGAGTGTCCCTGTGCTTCACACAACATAACCCAGGGTGGTGGTTCTTTGTGGGATCTTGAGTTAGGATGTGAGGCATTGCATTCTCCCAGGTGGGTTATGTGGAGTATGTGTTGAGGGGGTGTGTGAGGGGAGGTGCTTGTGACTATGGTCAGTGCTGCGAGTCCTCCTTCCCACCCAGCCAGATATCCCACCATGGAACGTGCTTCCATTGCAGGGAGTGGAAGTTGTCTCTCAGGATGTCAGTCAGTGGTGTCCTGCTGTTTGTTGGTGCACAGTTGCCAGCAGGGCCTTGTGCTCCCCACAGCAGTAGCCAGTGTCAGCCATCTTGTCAGTTGTTTTCCACTCCCTGTGATGTGAGCATGGTTCAGGGTGGTGTTGATGGGACAGTTGTGGGGGTGAGCTATGTCTGTGACTATGACTCCCATCATGCTATTGCCTCCACCCCACTTCCCAGCATTCCCATACTTACTTGCTTTTGTGGGGAGTTCAGTGTGTGTGGGTGTGAGAGCAATGGCAAGATGGCTGACAGTGGTGTCCTGCTGTTGGTTGGTGTGCAGGTCCCAGCATGCCCTTGTGCTCCCCACGACACAGCAACAGTGTCAGACATCTTTGATGGGCCTTTCCACTCTCTGTGGGATGTGCATGCGTGAGTGTGAGCTTGCTGGGCCATGTGGTGGGGGATGTAGAGCTGTGCCTACGACTCCCATCATGCTATTGCCTCCACCCCCTTCCCAGCATGCCCATGCTTCCTTCCTTTTGACTCTGCTTCCCTGTGGGGTGGGCTGCCTGTGCTGACAGGATGGCTGGGAGTGTTGTCCTGGCAGTTGTTTGGCTAAAAGTCCCAAGAGTGTCCCTGTGCTTCACACAACATAACCCAGGGTGGTGGTTCTTTGTGGGATCTTGAGTTAGGATGTGAGGCATCGCATTCTCCCAGGTGGGTTATGTGGAGTATGTGTTGAGGGGGTGTGTGAGGAGAGGTGCTTGTGACTATGGTCAGTGCTGAAAGTCCTCCTTCCCACCCAGCCAGATATCCCACCATGGAACGTGCTTGCATTGCAGAGAGTGCAAGTTGGCTTTCAGGATGTCAGGCAGTGGTGTTGTGCTGTTTGTTGGTGCACAGTTGCCAGCAGGGACTTGTGCTCCCCACAGCAGTAGCCAGTGTCAGCCATCTTGTCAGTCCTTATCCACTCCCTGTGATGTGAGCATGGTTCAGGGTGGTGTTGATGGGCCAGTTGTGAGGCTGAGCAATATCTGTGCCTACTACTCCCATCATGCTATTGCCTCCACCCCCTTCCCAGCATGCCCATGCTTCCTTCCTTTTGACTCTGCTTCCCTGTGGGGTGGGCTGCCTGTGCTGACAGGATGGCTGGGAGTGTTGTCCTGGCAGTTGTTTGGCTAAAAGTCCCAAGAGTGTCCCTGTGCTTCACACAACATAACCCAGGGTGGTGGTTCTTTGTGGGATCTTGAGTTAGGATGTGAGGCATTGCATTCTCCCAGGTGGGTTATGTGGAGTATGTGTTGAAGGGGTGTGTGAGGGGAGGTGCTTGTGACTATGGTCAGTGCTGCGAGTCCTCCTTCCCACCCAGCCAGATATCCCACCATGGAACGTGCTTCCATTGCAGGGAGTGGAAGTTGTCTCTCCGGATGTCAGTCAGTGGTGTCCTGCTGTTGGTTGTTGCACAGTTGCCAGCAGGGCCTTGTGCTCCCCACAGCAGTAGCCAGTGTCAGCCATCTTGTGAGTCCTTTTCCACTCCCTGTGATGTGCGCATGGTTCATGGTGGTGTTGATGGGACAGTTGTGGGGGTGAGCAATATCTGTGACTACGACTCCCATGATGCTATTGGCTACACTGACTTGCCCAGCATACACAGAATTCCTTCCTTTCAGTGGTCTTCACTGTGTGTTGGTGTTGTAGTGGTGGCTACATGTCTGGATGTGTTTGTTAGTTATATTTGTGCCACTGCCTAGCTGTAGTTGTAGTTGTGTTTGTACATGTGATGACACGGTTAAATGTAACTTTGAGATGGCATGTGTTGTGTTTATCTGACTGACATACACATTTTGGGATGATTCTGTTCTGGTTGCTGTGTAATTGCTATGAGTGCATGGTTTGACTCTCCCCTTGACAGTGATGTGTGTGTGTATTGTGGCAGAATATTGTGTACATTTGTTGTGTACTCACCAGGCTCTGGGATGTTCTCTAGTCCATAGACGCTCACTGGCGGAAGGATGGCCCGCACCTTCTCCTCCCAGGGCCTGAGGTATACTGGCTTGGCAGGAGGGCCACTGCCGGTGTATTGGCTCAGGAGGTAGTCCTTCTTGAGCAGCTCCCGTACCCTCCTGCGCACGTCATACCTTATATTAGGAGGTGCGCAGATAGAATATCGAGTTTAAAATGTCGACATACACAAATATCGAGTTTTAAATATTGTGATACAGAAATATCGACAGGAAGAATATCGTGGTCAAGAATATCGACTTGCAGGTAAGAAATATCGTTTTTGGAAATATCGAAGTTGTTATTATCATTTGCAAAAATATAGTAGCTTAAAATATCGATGTTTTAATTAGTGTTATGTATTTTAGTATGTATTTTAAAAGTATGTGATCTATTTTTTTGTATAAGATTTTGTTTTGTTTTTTAATATGTGTTAAATTTTTAGTAGTTATTAATTTTATATTAATTAAATTTTTGCGTTTTTAAGTTCTGTAGCGGGTTGTGGATTTATAGGAGAATAGGGTGGGAAGTAATTTAATTATAATAAATTAATAATAATTTTTTATGTATTAGTATTTATTTAATTTAGATTTTATAGTGTTAATTGTGGGAATTAATGTATTATTAATTGGTTGTTAATTATTTTTAATGAGTTAGTTGTCAATTATGTTAATTGTGTCATTTTTTTAGGAGCGGGTTGTGGGTTATCGGGGATTAGGGTGGGAAGTAATTTAATTATAATAAATTAATTATAATTTTTTATGTATTAGTATTTGTTTAATTTAGATTTTATAGGGTTAATTGTGGGAATTAATTTATAATTAATTAATTAACTGGTTGTTAATTATTATTAGTTAATTAATTGGCAATTATGTTAATTGTGTCATTTTTTTAGGAGTGGGTTGTGGGTTTATAGGGGAATAGGGTGGGAAGTAATTTAATTATAATAAATGTATTAATATTTTGTATTTATTAATACTTATTTAATTTATATGTTATAGTGTTAATTGTAGGAGTTATTTTATTGTTAAATATTTATTAATTGGTTGTTAATTATTAATATTTAATTAATTTGTAATTAATTATGTTAATTGTGTCATTTTTTTTAGGAGTGGGTGGTGGGGTTTATAGGAGAATAGGGTGGGAAGTAATTTATTTATAATTAATAATTGTTAATTAATGCTAATTAATTAATTAAAATTAAAATATGGCAATAGTGCAATTAATTTTTGATGTAAGTTGTGGGGTTTGTAGTGGTAAAGGGTGGGAAGTAAATTATTTTAAATTAATAAGTTGTTAATTGATATTAATTTATTAATGTAAAATTAGTTATGGAAATTGTGTAATCATGTTTAGGTGTGAGTTGTGGTGTTTATTGGGGTAGAGGGTGGAAAGTAATTTATGCTTAATTAATTAATAATTAGTTGATTATTAATATTAATTCATCAATTGATAAATATTTATGGTAAGTGTTTATTGTCATTTTGTGTGTGTGTTTTGGTTTTATAGGGGTAACGTTTGGGGAGTAAATACATTTTTATTTGTTTTACATTTTTTAAATTTAATAATATTTGTTTAATTGATAATTAATTATGTTAATTATGGAGGTACATTTTTAAAAATATTTAAATGTGGGTTGTGAATTGTGTGGTGGTATAAGGTAGGAAATAAAAAATATTACATTTATGTAATAATGTTTTCGTTTATAAAAAATTTCTATTAATAAATAGTTTGTGGTTTTTAAATTATTTTTGATTTTTTATAAATAATTTTTCTAGGTATTTGTTAGATCTTTTTAACATTCTAATCTGTTTCTATCTTTTGTAATATTTAAAACTTTTATATATGTTTTGTTTTTTAGTTTTTTAAAATCTTTTGTGTTGTTCCCTACTGTTGCACCCACTGGATTGGGAATAGTAATTTTTACCCCTCTGCTATCCAACATTTCCCCTACTGTTGCACCCATTGGAGTGGGAATATTAAGTTTTACCCCTCCGCTATCCGACACTTTCCCTACTGCTGCACTCACTGGAGTGGGAATAGTAATTTTTACCCCTCCGCTATCCAACATTTTCTTTACTATTGTACTTACTGGAGTGGGAATAGTAATTTTTACCCCTCCACTATCCAACACTTTCCCTACTGTTGCACTAAATGGATTGCAAAATTTAATTTTAAAGACGATTAAATATTTTAATGTTTTAATTTATAATATAATGTTTTTTTATTAGATTTTATGTTATAAGTGTATGTAAATATATATATATTTCTTTGTACATTTTTATATATTTATAAAATTATAAAATAAATTAAAACAATAGTTTATTAATTGTTTTAAAGTAGATATATATATTGCATTTTACATATGTATGTTTAAATATTTTTTAAATTAAATTAATTTTATTATATTTGTTAAAATGTATATTAAATTTAAATAATGTTTCTAAAGTTAATTTTATTATTTAATATATTTAACATTAATTTTTATTTAAATAAAAAAAATCGATATTTTGTACATCTATATTTTTTACAGCTATATTTTTGTTTCGATATTTTTCTACTTACAATTTTAAATATAGGATGTCGATATTTTTCACATCGATATTTTTGCATCGATATTTTTGTATGGGGATATTTTGGGCATCGATATTCTATCAGTGAACCGCATTAGGACACATACCCAAGGCTGCCTGCACATCATGGAGATCAATTACCAAAGAGTCTGGGTGATCTGCTGTATTCATAGAATGGGCTGCTAGCCCCCGCCCCCCAGGTGCTGGATCAGAATAGACCTTAGTGAAATGGGTGACTCAATTATCAGGCAGGATTACAGTGTCCAATCCTGACACCGGACCATCCTGGAAGTAGGGACACTTTATGACCTGCCAAAAAGCCTTATGGTCCTTACAGAAGCAAGCTACCATGAGCAATTCATAAGCCTCCTTTCTTCCCTTCTCTTTGCCACAGCCCTCTTACATTGTGTCCGACAGAGATGTACCTGCTCAGGAATTCTGGGTACTAACGTAAGTGCCTTGACCAGGATGCTATGTGCCTTAGAACATTGCTTGTCCAACCATCTTGGATGTACAGTTTTCTTAAAGGACCTTGCAGGAACCATTTGTAACTCCCTGATCGAAGCAAAAAGTATAAAGCAGTGCTTAATTTGAGCCGGGGCTTTCCGGTGCTAAGCACTGGCACTTAATTGGTTTCCGGTGCTCGGCACTGGCACCTAATTGTCAACACCATACTTGGAACAGTCTACCACATGGTGGCGCTGCTCATCTAATTTAGAGATGAGCAGAACAACGGCTGTTTAGGAATACAATATACATTAAAATTGCTAATACCTGCCTCCCTAGCCATTCCTTTAGCTTTGGGGACCTGGAATAATCTGAACGGTCGCATTTACATGCCAGAGAGATGGTTAGTAGTTGTTTTGGCAGCAATGACAAGGGCGATGGGTGGTGCAAGCTGCAGTGACCTCCTGGTCAGAGCCCTGGCACTTAATATTTTACAAATTAAGCACTGGTATAAAGTAACAAAAAATAGTCTCCGCTGGGGTGGCACCTATATCTAAACATGTGAAGAAGTTCGTTTTAATCAGATTTCTTAGCACCCTGTCCATGTCTACTTTATTCCATTTCAACAAAAAACCTTTATTCTTAGCAACACAGACAGGGGGGTGATTCAATGGACGCATTATATAATCCCTACTACACCGAAAGTGAACAGACAAAAAACTATTATAGCTATGTACATGTTCATGCACCCCCATAATCTGAAAGATACATTGTAATCTCTGGGGAAAACAGGAAAAATCTATCAGAATAGAACAATCATGCCCATTGAATATTGGCTTCAGCAGTGGAGTGCTAGAAAATGCATCAATGGCAAAATGCAAGGAATACTTCAAAAGAAACTGATTAAAATGTGCACCACATAGAGTATGGGATAAATGAAGCACAGGAGCACCATGCTGATCAATCAGGCTGCATGCAGGAAAGCAGTAAAGCTCAAACATGTTTACATTAAAATCGCCCATCCTGACTATAGGCTTGTAACAGTTACAGCTAGTAATAAACCTTGTCACTTCCTTGCAATATTGTCCAGATTGATAAATAAAACTTTTGTTAAGCTGCATTCCAACCACAAAAGTTGGAAATTAGGATACGCCAAAAAATCCCAAGTAACTCTCTCTGGGAATGTGACAGAGACAAATATGGAAAGCCCTTTTATGGACCTGCCCCTTTTTGCAGGGCTATCTCCAAACATTTTGCCTTCTTCTCCCTTCTTTTGACCTGTTTTTGCTGGCTTTAGGACTCTGGGCACTTTACCACTGCTGATTAGTGCTAAAGTGCAAGTGCTCCCTGTGTAAATTGTATTGATGATTGGTTTATCCATGATTTGCATATTTGATTTACTAGTAAGTCTCTAGTAAAGTGCACCTGGTGTGCCCAGAGTCTGTGAATCAAATGCTACTAGTGGGCCTGCAGCACTGATTGTGCCACCCACATGAGTAGCCCTGCAAAAATGTCTCAGACCTACCACTGCAGTGTCTGTGTGTGCTGTTTTGAACTGCCATATCGACCTGGCAAGTGCACCTACTTGCCAGGCCCAAACCTTCCCTTTTATTACATTAAGTCACCCCAAAGGTAGTCCCAAGGCAACCCCATGGGCAGGGTGCAGTGTATTTAAAAGGTAGGACATGTACTGGTGGGTTTTACATGTCCTAATAGTGAAATTCTGCAAATTTCGTTTTTCACTATTGCAAACAGGAGCGGCCCGTGAAGGTAAGAGCGGTGGGGTGGGGTGGGGGGGGAGACTGGACAGACAACGACGAGGAAAAATTAAATATTTATTACATTTTCCCTCTTCATCGTCTGTCAGGTCCCCCCACCGCTTTTACCTGCACGGGCCACTCCTGAATGCAAGGACTATTTCTCCCATAGGGTAACATGGGGATTACCTTGAAATATCTTTTAAGTGTAATTTCCCTTTGGGAGCTGTTAGAGATTTGGAGTTTGGGGTCTCTGAACTCACAATTTAAAAGTACATCCTTTGGTGAAGTTGGTTTTTAAATTGCATGTTTGAAAATGGCACTTTTAGAAAGTGTTGCAAGTGAAAAAGAAACAAGAATGCACTCCTTCCCTTTATCCTTTGATGATAACAATAACGAAACCAACTCGTTGCGTGCGACAGGTTCTGTGAGCTGTCCCGGATCACAGTTATACAAAAGTATCCAAAAATGGTACGTTGCATGGCGCACCCAACCTTCGCACTGCTGAATGAAGGAATTTTTCCTCTCATTAAGTAATTCTCTTTAACATGATCACATTTTATCCAAAAGTAAACCACTGTTTTTATCCATTTTTTACCAAATCTAATCCATGTTTTTTTAAATCACTGCAGAGACAGCGTAGGTCCACTTTTTGCTTTATTTAACATTTTCATCTGCCACCTGCTGTCCTTCCAAACTTATAACAGCGGCACGTGTATATAAAACATTCGTGTAGAGCAGGATCATAACGTTCCACCCAATGCATTTCGAGCCAAAGAGGCTCTTCGTCAGGGGTTACTGAAATAAATAAGAAAGATGCCTAAACCGACTGTACAACACTAGTTTCACTGCATGTTTAAAGAATATTTGATAACAACCCTCACTCACCCACACTAAACCTCTACCCCGGAATTACTCAACAAACCACCCATGCTTAAAAACAAAACAATACTAAATCCCTCCCGACAATACATTAACCCACTAGTTCAGAAAACAGCATGATCCACTGAATCTACATAAATAAAACTGAACTCATGAAACTTTTGAAAAACTGACGCGCAGCACACCTTTAACCACCATCGATCTCCCTCGATATCCTTAATAAAACGGCCCCATCTATTATTATTGTTAGCATTCCCAAATATTACGGAGTGTTAGTCCTCGACATGTTACCTTATAATCCGCGTGCGGCGCTCTAGCCGCTTCATGCGCGCATACTCTATGCTAACGCCAACGTCTATTCCCTCTCCTGAGCCAACCATTCTTATTAAAGTCTCGTACACGTGTGCGAAATCAATTGAAAGTAGACTCTGACCCCGTGACCTCCCCTTTCAGAGCTATAAACCTTAAAGTGATATATTTATTTAATACCAAAGATACCATACCCTGCTAAAAGAAGCAGGACTAAATAAACTTAACTAAGCACATTACCCCACCCCTCAGCCATGTCATAATTTAAAAATAAATAAACAAAATTCCTAAATTCACCCGATGAATCCACACAAGTTATGCCTAAAAAATGCATGGAAAATTACAAACAAATCATACCACAAAAATCAAGACAGTCCATAAGTTTAAAAGACACTACTGAAACAAAAAATAAATGAAACATGAATTAATCTGTCCATTATCACTAGTGTTACTGTTGCAGTCAATAAAGTTCCCCTTAAAATCCTCTCTAGATGTTCCGTGTTTTTCCACTGTCCCTGAAGTGATGTGTTGAATTTTTCATTTTCATCCAGATTCCAACATGTCCTCTGTGGGGTGCAAACTATCGGGGGGGACAGAAATTGCGTTGCAAGTGAAAAAGAAACAAGAATGCACTCCTTCCCTTTATCCTTTGATAATAACAATAACGAAACCAACTCGTTGCGTGCGACAGGTTCTGTGAGCTGTCCCGGATCACAGTTATACAAAAGTATCCAAAAAAAGGTACGTTGCATGGCGCACCCAACCTTCGCACTGCTGAATGGAGGAATTTTTCCTCTCATTAAGTAATTCTCTTTAACATGATCACATTTTATCCAAAAGTAAACCACTGTTTTTATCCATTTTTTACCAAATCTAATCCATGTTTTTTTTAAATCACTGCAGAGACAGCGTAGGTCCACTTTTTTGCTTTATTTAACATTTTCATCTGCCACCTGCTGTCCTTCCAAACTTATAACAGCGGCACGTGTATATAAAACATTCGTTTAGAGCAGGATCATAACATTCCACCCAATGCATTTCGAGCCAAAGAGGCTCTTCGTCAGGGGTTACTGAAATAAATAAGAAAGATGCCTAAACCGACTGTACAACACTAGTTTCACTGCATGTTTAAAGAATATTTGATAACACAACCCTCACTCACCCACACTAAACCTCTACCCCGGAATTACTCAACAAACCACCCATGCTTAAAAACAAAACAATACTAAATCCTTCATTCAGCAGTGCGAAGGTTGGGTGCGCCATGCAACGTACCTTTTTTTGGATACTTTTGTATAACTGTGATCCGGGACAGCTCACAGAACCTGTCGCACGCAACGAGTTGGTTTCGTTATTGTTATCATCAAAGGATAAAGGGAAGGAGTGCATTCTTGTTTCTTTTTCACTTGCAACGCAATTTCTGTCCCACCCGATAGTTTGCACCCCACAGAGGACATGTTGGAATCTGGATGAAAATGAAAAATTCAACACATCACTTCAGGGACAGTGGAAAACACGGAACATCTAGAGAGGATTTTAAGGGGAACTTTATTGACTGCAACAGTAACACTAGTGATAATGGACAGATTAATTCATGTTTCATTTATTTTTTGTTTCAGTAGTGTCTTTTAAACTTATGGACTGTCTTGATTTTTGTGGTATGATTTGTTTGTAATTTTCCATGCATTTTTTAGGCATAACTTGTGTGGATTCATCGGGTGAATTTAGGAATTTTTGTTTATTTATTTTTAAATTATGACATGGCTGAGGGGTGGGGTAATGTGCTTAGTTAAGTTTATTTAGTCCTGCTTCTTTTAGCAGGGTATGGTATCTTTGGTATTAAATAAATATATCACTTTAAGGTTTATAGCTCTGAAAGGGAGGTCACGGGGTCAGAGTCTACTTTCAATTGATTTCGCACACGTGTACGAGACTTTAATAAGAATGGTTGGCTCAGGAGAGGGAATAGACGTTGGCGTTAGCATAGAGTATGCGCGCATGAAGCGGCTAGAGCGCCGCACGCGGCTTATAAGGTAACATGTCGAGGACTAACACTCCGTAATATTTGGGAATGCTAACAATAATAATAGATGGGGCCGTTTTATTAAGGATATCGAGGGAGATCGATGGTGGTTAAAGGTGTGCTGCGCGTCAGTTTTTCAAAAGTTTCATGAGTTCAGTTTTATTTATGTAGATTCAGTGGATCATGCTGTTTTCTGAACTAGTGGGTTAATGTATTGTCGGGAGGGATTTAGTATTGTTTTGTTTTTAAGCATGGGTGGTTTGTTGAGTAATTCCGGGTAGAGGTTTAGTGTGGGTGAGTGAGGGTTGTTATCAAATATTCTTTAAACATGCAGTGAAACTAGTGTTGTACAGTCGGTTTAGGCATCTTTCTTATTTATTTCAGTAACCCCTGACGAAGAGCCTCTTTGGCTCGAAATGCATTGGGTGGAACGTTATGATCCTGCTCTACACGAATGTTTTATATACACGTGCCGCTGTTATAAGTTTGGAAGGACAGCAGGTGGCAGATGAAAATGTTAAATAAAGCAAAAAGTGGACCTACGCTGTCTCTGCAGTGATTTAAAAAACATGGATTAGATTTGGTAAAAATGGATAAAAACAGTGGTTTACTTTTGGATAAAATGTGATCATGTTAAAGAGAATTACTTAATGAGAGGAAAAATTCCTTCATTCAGCAGTGCGAAGGTTTTTTTTAAATCACTGCAGAGACAGCGTAGGTCCACTTTTTTGCTTTATTTAACATTTTCATCTGCCACCTGCTGTCCTTCCAAACTTATAACAGCGGCACGTGTATATAAAACATTCGTGTAGAGCAGGATCATGACGTTCCACCCAATGCATTTCGAGCCAAAGAGGCTCTTCGTCAGGGGTTACTGAAATAAATAAGAAAGATGCCTAAACCGACTGTACAATGCTAGTTTCACTGCATGTTTAAAGAATATTTGATAACACAACCCTCACTCACCCACACTCAGGGGCCGATTCCGATTCGGGCCGGAAATCTCTCCGACCGAGCCGGACTCGGAGAGATTTCCGATTGAATCGGACTCTGGCAGCCCGACCGAATGAGTACGATGCGCACGTATGCCATCGGACTCGAGTCGGTCGGACTCCCATTGAAGTCAATGGGAGCCGGTCGTACAACGCGTACGCGGGCTCCCATTGACTCAATGGTTGCGAGGCGGTCAAGGGCGCCCCCTACAGCGGGTACGCGTCGAAGCGACTCGCACCGTACACGCACAGGTAGGGGGACCCATGGGTCCCCCTGTGTGCGACTCGCATGGCTACGCGTACAGGGGGGTCCGACACGGACCCCAAAGTACGTCTCCGACTGCTCTTTGGAGCCGGAGTGCGCGGCTCGGTCGGACTGCTCGCGGCGCGCATCGTACTCACCCGGCCGGGGAACGTCTCCATTGCGCAGTGCGAATCGAGTCCGAGCGAGTCGGTCGGGTGCGGTTCGACCCGGGAACGAGTCGGTCGGAGCGGTCGGGACGCCCGGACGAGTCGGTCGGCGATTTCGCATCGTACTCGCTCGCCCCGGACGCGCGTACGAATCGGTCGGGAAATAGGGCTCCGAATCGGATCCGGTTAAGCCGAATCCGATTCGGAGCCCTACCGGCCGAGATCGGAATCGGCCCCTAAACCTCTACCCCGGAATTACTCAACAAACCACCCATGCTTAAAAACAAAACAATACTAAATCCCTCCCGACAATACATTAACCCACCAGTTCAGAAAACAGCATGATCCACTGAATCTACATAAATAAAACTGAACTCATGAAACTTGTGAAAAACTGACGCGCAGCACACCTTCAACCACCATCGATCTCCCTCGATATCCTTAATAAAACGGCCCCATCTATTATTATTGTTAGCATTCCCAAATATTACGGAGCGTTAATCCTCGACATGTTACCTTATAAGCCGCGTGCGGCGCTCTATCCGCTTCATGCGCGCATACTCTATGCTAACGCCAACGTCTATTCCCTCTCCTGAGCCAACCATTCTTATTAAAGTCTCGTACACGTGTGCGAAATCAATTGAAAGTAGACTCTGACCCCGTGACCTCCCCTTTCAGAGCTATAAACCTTAAAGTGATATATTTATTTAATACCAAAGATACCATATCCTGCTAAAAGAAGCAGGACTAAATAAACTTAACTAAGCACATTACCCCACCCCTCAGCCATGTCATAATTTAAAAATAAATAAACAAAATTCCTAAATTCACCCGATGAATCCACACAAGTTATGCCTAAAAAATGCATGGAAAATTACAAACAAATCATACCACAAAAATCAAGACAGTCCATAAGTTTAAAAGACACTACTGAAACAAAAAATAAATGAAACATGAATTAATCTGTCCATTATCACTAGTGTTACTGTTGCAGTCAATAAAGTTCCCCTTAAAATCCTCTCTAGATGTTCCGTGTTTTTCCACTGTCCCTGAAGTGATGTGTTGAATTTTTCATTTTCATCCAGATTCCAACATGTCCTCTGTGGGGTGCAAACTATCGGGTGGGACAGAAATTGCGTTGCAAGTGAAAAAGAAACAAGAATGCACTCCTTCCTTTATCCTTTGATGATAACAATAACGAAACCAACTCGTTGCGTGCGACAGGTTCTGTGAGCTGTCCCGGATCACAGTTATACAAAAGTATCCAAAAAAGGTACGTTGCATGGCGCACCCAACCTTCGCACTGCTGAATGAAGGAATTTTTCCTCTCATTAAGTAATTCTCTTTAACATGATCACATTTTATCCAAAAGTAAACCACTGTTTTTATCCATTTTTTACCAAATCTAATCCATGTTTTTTTAAATCACTGCAGAGACAGCGTAGGTCCACTTTTTTGCTTTATTTAACATTTTCATCTGCCACCTGCTGTCCTTCCAAACTTATAACAGCGGCACGTGTATATAAAACATTCGTGTAGAGCAGGATCATAACATTCCACCCAATGCATTTCGAGCCAAAGAGGCTCTTCGTCAGGGGTTACTGAAATAAATAAGAAAGATGCCTAAACCGACTGTACAACACTAGTTTCACTGCATGTTTAAAGAATATTTGATAACACAACCCTCACTCACCCACACTAAACCTCTACCCCGGAATTACTCAACAAAATTATGAGAAATTGTTACATATTTTGTTTAATAGATTCTAAATGTAATTTTCAAAATAATTGTTCAAATAAATGATGATCACGGTGATTCGGTTGTATGATCACGGATATAAGTGAGTTTGTGAATGTGTGTCAGTACTGGCAATTCTGGTGTTGGTTGTGACTTTTAGAAAGTTGGTTTTTTATTTCTTAACCATTCAGTGCCTCTGCCTGACTGTAGAACCCACGACTGGGTTAGGACGACAGTTAGGCTCTTGTGCATTCACTCTAGTCACACACAGGGAGCTGAGGTGTGCCTTGCATATCCTGATGGGCCATCACCAGGTTGATGTCCAGAGATCGATGCATCACCTCCCCTTCCATAAAGGAGCCAATGGATCACCACCCCTGACAGTAAGGAACTGACGCATCACCTCCCCTGCATAGCAGTAAGGTACCGATACATCACCTCTCCTGGCAGTAAGGAACCGACGCATCACCTCCCCAGTGAGCAGGGCTTTAAGTGGGCCGGGTCTCACCGGCAGTTTTTTTAAGGAGGCCTCGAAACGGGTCCCTATTGGGCTCTGTTTTGTGCCCTGGCACAAGCGGTCCGTTTTTTTCTGGACTGCAGTGACAGCAGGCACATCGATGTGCGCTGCTCACACTGCTCATTTCTCACTAGTGGAGAAGTTACCGCATGACGTGAGCGTTGTAGGGGAAGGGAAATCCTTTAAAGAGAGTCATTTTCTCTCGGGTTTTCCCTTCTCTTTTTGAAAGTCAGGAGCAGCAACAATGTCGTGGTGTCACCAGGGCTGTAAGTCGAAGCTTTTTCAACATTATATACAAGCCATAGTTTCGCTTATTTATCTTTTGAAACTAACAACCATTGACAAAGCCAATAGTCGTGACTTGTTGTAGGTATGATGTTACTTGTTGTTTCATATATCTGGATGCAATGACAGAAACCACAAAATACAAGTCGGGCGGCACACTATGCTAAACTCAGATTTGTAGCTTACGTGTTTTTAAGCCACGCCCTTTTTTACATTGGCCACGACCCTTTGAGAGACCCCCCCCCCCAGTTTTTTCATCCCACTTAAAGCCCTGCCAGTGAGTAAGGAACTGATGCATCGCTTTGCTTTATTGGCACTTCCCTTACCCTGTTTCATCTTTGAATTGTGACACATCCAATGAACTTTGTGCTAAAAGAAACGCATCCATTGATTTCTATGAAATGAACGTATTTAACCTTTGAAAAGTGATATCTTTACTTGTGTATGTTGGGTTTTTGTCGTTTTGGTCTTCTTTTATTCAGATAAATATTGGCTACATTTCTGAACTGGTGTAGACTCATTTTGTAGTTTTTTCACTGTGTTACTGCGTGTGTATGTACAAATGCTTTGCATATTGACTATGAGATAAGCCTGACTGCTTGTGCCAAGCTACAAAGGGGGAGAGTAGGGATTATCTTAGCTGTGTGACTCCCTTATCCTGAATAGAGTGAGGGTCCCTACGTGGACAGGGTGCAAACCACTGCAATATAGAGACCGCATTCTAACACCCTTCAGCTGACCAGAGCTGGTGGGTTCAGCGGGACAAAAACAGTTGGTAATCCAATCTGACTGGTGTTGTGTGAGTGCCCCAGTCTTTTGACAACAAAGAATGTCAAATTTTTAACAAGAGCCGGCCAATCTGGATTCTGAATTTTATCATCCTAACAAGCTATGATGCAGGGGACAAACATATAATTCGGTTCACTGTATAAACTACTATTACTTTGAGTCATACAAGGGGTACTAGGGGCATTAAACCCCACAGATAAGGGGTGTTTAAGTCGCATTTAGTTGATTGTGGTTGGAGTGTAGGAGTTGTGCTCTGAGCCTCACACAGTGGTTGTCAGTCGACTGACTAGCCCAGTTAGAGCTAAGAAACGGTTCCTCAGTGGAAGAGATGGGCACGATGAAGTGACTTCCCCACCACCCCGCCTATGATACACAAACCAGTAATTCCCAGGTATGGTGGTTAAAAAATACCAAGAGGAAGTGCCTCTATTCTGCTGTACGCCAAAAAGGGCGATTCATTCTGGGCAATAGGTTGCACACATCATATTAATTCCTAAAATTGATGATGACACAGTCATGAGGGTCTGATTTGGGTGTATTCCCTACACATGAAACTCTCCACACCATATTGATCTCATTATGAAGAGAGAACATAACACCCGTACGGCCCTTAAGCCAATGAGTAATTTTAAGTAACTGTTCATGAGACTCACGCAATCTATGTCCAAGCAGTGGGACACCTTTAGAAATTATGGTATACAGGCTTGTCTCTGGTGGTAATTGCAGAACTGGTTGGAGTATGACTGGCTTCCATCTAGGGGTCAAAGATGGAGCAAAACCCTCAGAACCACATAATGGCACAAGCAAACAGTACACCGACTCGTTAGCATATTGTCCACCTGAGCAGCAGTAACAACATCGCCTGTGCCATGGAAACCCTGGGGCTTATTTACAAGGCCCTTGCGCCACTTTTGCGTCATTTTTAACATGGGAAAAGTGACGCAAAAGTGGCGCAAGGGGCTTGTAAATCTGCCCCCCTGCGTCCAATCCCTGGGAGTTGACGTGGAGAGTTCATTCTACTTGCAGTGGACCATAAACACTGCTTAGCATTTAAACCAGAGATGAAACCCTCAGTGCTCCCCCCGATTGTTGATAGAGTCCGTAAAAGCATAGAAACACTTCTCCATTCCCTCAGGTTTGGAACGAAGGGCAGTAATATCACTAGCCCCTCTTTCCACGCCAGAGGCAGTGGTGGCACCCGTAGTGTGGCTGTTAATTTTTAACAATGTTGTATTAGTCACTTGCGTCCCTTTACTATTTATAGCACGTCTAGCGTCCTTATTCTGTTGTGCTGGCAGTGATAAACAGAGAGAATCCGACCCGCCCTTTAGGCGTTCCCCCTTCACAACTCCCGGTAGAGAACCACAGGTGCGGTGGTTGTGCCCCGCAGCACCTGTCGGGGATACCCCTACAAACGTGCCTGAAGCACAGATGAAGAAGAGCGTTTAGACTCAAAAAGGCTCTAGCAGGGAGCAGATCTTCTATTGGCAACTTGCCTGGTATTATAAGCGCTCCTCAACAGAGTTTATCTGTTCATCAAGTACCCCATGACAATGGTAAAAAAGCGTTGTAATAGAATTAGTAATGGACTGATCCTTACCGGTGGTGGCTGATATCTTCCTCTTGGCCATGACACTGCTGACAAAAATAAAATAAAACCCTCGGGCAAGAAGAACGGAATACCACAGCGCTGACACGAAGGGCCAAAGGGACAGCCCTCCTCAGGGCCGGAATGTCTACCGGGCGTTTTGTTGTGCTGCCGAGCTGGGGGCTGATTTCACTGCGGTGGGGGCTGATTTCGTTGATGGGGACCTGCGTGAGCTTCGAAATAAACATTGCAAAATAAATGTTTTTCAGCACACGCAGGTCCCCATCAACGAAATCAGCCCCCAGCTCGGCAGCACAACAAAACGCCCGGTAGCCAGTCCGGCCCTGGCCCTCCTCCTCCTCCCTGGGACTCTCCTGACTGAAGGCTTGAGGGCAATGGAGGCCAACACTACAGCTGAAGGCGTCCCCTCCAACCTTGCCAGCAACTCTACAGTATGACCCACATTTTGGCTTTTGCCTTTTTCTCCTCATCTCTTTCTTTCAGTCCCGTCCGACTATTACGACTGTCACGTGCCAGTCCTCGCCTTGTGACCCCGGTTCCCCTGGAGCTCTGCCAGAGATGGTAGAACTTACGGCTCTTTTATGTGGGTCTTGTGATCTGCTGAACACTAAGGGGCCGATTCCGATCTCGGCCGGTAGGGCACCGAATCGGATTCGGCTTAACCGGATCCGATTCGGAGCCCTCTTTCCCGACCGATTCGTACGTGCGTCCGGCCGAGCGAGTACGATGCGAGCGCACGCGAAATCGCCGACCGACTCGTACGCGGGTCCGAACCGCACCGACCGACTCGCACGGACACGACTCGCACAGCGCAATGGAGACGTTCCCCGGCCGGGCAAGTACGATGCGTGCCGCGAGCAGTCCGACCGACTCGCGCCGTCCGGCTCGAAAGCGATACAAAAGGGGATGATGGACGGAACGTTTGAGCCAATCAAACACTCACCCCCAGTCAACTGATCTGGGTTTAATCCATCATCATTCTTTAGCTCACTCCACCACCCCAGTTCAGACATGGCCATATGCAAATCAGTCTGACCCTGTGCCTCATGGGAACAGTCCAGCCCGAACTGCCAAGCCATGTCTTCCCTGGACCGGAAACAAGCATCCTAGGACCGGTTTCTGGCATTCCAGCCGTCCTCAGCCAGGCTTGCTTGAATCCAGTGGCAAAGTGAGCAAGGGACCCACGTCTGGGCATACCCCCACCAACTTAGGGCGAACAAAGCGATACAAAAGGGGATGATGGACGGAACGTTTGAGCCAATCAAACACTCACCCCCAGTCAACTGATCTGGGTTTAATCCATCATCATTCTTTAGCTCACTCCACCACCCCAGTTCAGACATGGCCATATGCAAATCAGTCTGACCCTGTGCCTCATGGGAACAGTCCAGCCCGAACTGCCAAGCCATGTCTTCCCTGGACCGGAAACAAGCATCCTAGGACCGGTTTCTGGCATTCCAGCCGTCCTCAGCCAGGCTTGCTTGAATCCAGTGGCAAAGTGAGCAAGGGACCCACGTCTGGGCATACCCCCGCCAACTTAGGGCGAACAAAGCGATACAAAAGGGGATGATGGACGGAACGTTTGAGCCAATCAAACACTCACCCCCAGTCAACTGATCTGGGTTTAATCCATCATCATTCTTTAGCTCACTCCACCACCCCAGTTCAGACATGGCCATATGCAAATCAGTCTGACCCTGTGCCTCATGGGAACAGTCCAGCCCGAACTGCCAAGCCATGTCTTCCCTGGACCGGAAACAAGCATCCTAGGACCGGTTTCTGGCATTCGAAAGAGCAGTCGGAGCCGGACTTTGGGGGTCCGTGTCGGACCCCCCTGTACCCGTAGCCACGCGAGTCGCACACAGGGGGGACCCATGGGTCCCCCCTACCTGTGCATGTACGCCACGAGTCGCATCGAGGCGTACCTGCTGTAGGGGGCGCCCTTGTTCGCCTTGCACCCATTGAGTCAACGGGAGCCCGCGTACGCGTTGTACGTCCGGCTCCCATTGACTTCAATGGGAGTCCGACCGACTCAAGTCCGATTGCATGCGTGCGCATCGTACTCGTTCGGTCGGACTGCCAGGGTCCGATTCGGTCGGAAATCTCTCCGGGTCCGGCTCGGTCGGAGTGATTTCCGGCCTGAATCGGAATCGGCCCCTAAGATGGAGGACGCCCCTTGACCCCTGTCCTCCTATGACTCCACATTTCCTCAACGGGGAGGGAGGTGTTAACACCTGGGCACCGGAGATTCTCCCACCGTTTTGACCGTTTATATCCCTTGGTCCAGTTCTTTGGACTCCCATGGTTTCCTCACCATGACCCTCTGGCCTTAAATTTTCCCAAAACCCCGAAGTCTGCCCTCCAGTGGGGCCGTGAGGCCCCGGGTTTGTGAGGGCTCGATGGGTGGGAGAGGGAGGACGGGGGGCTCCAGGGAGGTAATGCTGGCAGAGGCTGAGCCGGGCCCTGTGAGCCAGCCACCCGTGCCTAGCATTTCCTCCTGACGCTGCCCTCTGTACTCAATCACAGGAGGGGCTAAGGGGGCTCCGGCATGGTAGGTAGCGAGGTTAGCATGGGGGATGACCGCGGACAACAGCGGGAAACAGCGTTTACAACACTGTCGGTACAATGCGGTGCCATTACAACGCGGTCAGTACAACAACCGTGGTGTTACCACGCATACCATTACAACGCAAGTCATTACAACAACTTGCTGTAGGGGGCTTTAGGTGTTGGATTTTAAATCCAACACCTTCCCTACTGTTGCACAGACTGGAGTTGGAATAGTAAATTATACTATTCCAAACTCCAGCGCCCCCTACAGCAAGTTGTTGTAATGACTAGCGTTGTAAAGGTACGCGTGGTAACAACGCGGTCGTTGTACTGACCACGTTGTAAAGGCTTGCGTTGTAAATGCATGCAAAGTAACGTCATATATTCAGCTTGACAGACCACCGCCACTCAATCCTACTCAGTTTCTAACTCGCGCGCTCCATCCTGCCCGGTTTCTGCCTCGCACGCTCCTAGGCCTCATTGTCCCAAACATATGAACTTCAGTGTAAATGGAAGTCCTGTAGGCAGGTCCTGTGAGTGCCTGGACATCCGTAAACACTACAAATCATTTTCTACCAACTAGAGCTCGGTTGAGTAAGTGGACCAAAGAGGAGTCCCTAGGGCAAAGGTGGTCAAGGAGACAGAAGAGGTCTCCCCCCTTAAGGCTCACCCGAATCTGACCCTAAAGTACCTAATCTGCAGTATGGGCAAGACCTGAGGTAATACGGGCCTCTCAAACTGTAGCCAAAACGAAAATGCACAGGAGAACTTCAGGCTACAAAGGTAGGAAATGGCAGAGATGAGACCCGTGCTAGGGGGCAGATCTACAAGGAAGTGCTGCAGCGTGGCACCGCAAGCCACGCTGCGGCACTTCCGAAGCACAGGGATGCGACATATTTACAAGAATATGTCGCATCTCTGTGCTTCCCCCTGCACTGGCGCACAAACTGCAGCCATGCGCTGGCGCAGGCACCCTTGCACCATGGTGCAAGGATGCCTGCGTCGTGGGAGATTGTTTTTGTGCAGGAAGGGCACCTTCCTGCACAAAAACAATCACTACAGGCATTTTCCTCTTTCAATGCGTGCTGTAGAATGCAGCACGCATTGAAAGAGGAAACGAGGAGAAATGAAAACATTTCTCCTTGTTGCGCTCGCTACGCCACCTCTAGGGTGGCGTAGCATTCAGACGCATCTCCAGATTTACGATTTCTCGTAAATCTGGAGATGTGTCTTGTTCCATGGGTGTTGCGTGGGAACACCCACAGCAACACCCATGGAACGCCCCTTCAAGGCAAAGTGCTGCGGGTGAAGGGGCCGTATTTACAAGGAGAGGAAAAGTCACGCAGGGTGGCTTTTCCTGTCCTTGTAAATATGGAGGAGCCCCTGCGCCACCAGTACGTCACGAAAAGGGACGTACTGGTGGCGCAGGGGGCTTGTAAATCTGCCCCAGTGTTTTTAGTATTTTTTCTTTTACAGTGACCGATGTCATTAATGTTACAATGAAGATCGGACTTCCAGGGTAGAAAGAGGGCTTCTTTTTACGTATCAGATGGACAGTGCCAAATTTGAAATGCCGCAGAGTCGAGATTCACGTATGAATAGAAAGCACTACAGTAGAACCACAGTCCCCAGTGTATGGTTCTGCACAGTAATTAGCTTATATTTACAGGCACTGCTAGAATCGTCTTACCTTGCAAGATAATGAGCCCGGCTGCACAAAGAGACATCAATGGAATGGCAGATTGCAGGACATGAACATAGACATGGAGGCTGTGTTGCTTAGACACAATAAACTGAGGGAAAGTCTTGTGACATACAAGGGTTGTGGAGGTCAGTGTTAGGAAGAGAAAAGTCTACAGAATTAGTAAATTGGATTTGTGTCTATAGTACCGTGAAGTGAGGCCTTATTCGATGGAAAGTTGCTGAGTGATTGAAATTAAGAAGCAATAAAGGTAAGAGAGGCTTAGGCCAGCCATTTGATCAAGGTTCTTGAGCAGAGGTGTCCAAATGTAGGTCCTGGAAGTCTGGATCTTGCCAGGTTTTTAGGATTTCCAAATAAGATAAACTGGCATACTGCAATTCGCAATGGAACTCATTTACACAGCGAGTAGTTAGCCTGCAAATGCTACATAGATGGTTCCAACATGTGTTGCACACACATCCTCTAAAGGGAAGTATTTCTACACATACTGGTGCAATCATCCAGTAGTCAGTGAAGCGTTCTACTGAACTGCTTGATAATGGTTGGGTGCCGCCTTATGCATAACGTGCAATCAACCAATCAGGTACAAGGAAAGGGTGATGCAAAAAAACCTTGGAAATTCTTTCTTTAAAAAAAAAAAAAATCTGACCCGGAGCACTTGTATTCAAGTCATAGCAGGATTACAAGAATCAAAAATAATTTCTATTTCAAACTCTTTATTTGAACTCAGCCGAGTAGTTCTCTTCTTTGCTAGTTCTGCAGGCAAGTGAATTATAGGACGAAGTTTTGTTTTAAAGGAGCCAAGAAAAAGATAGGTTGTTTTACTGCTCAAACACTACACAGTCTCACCACATCAAAGGAGGTGGGCATTAACGTACCTGCTATAGCATTGATAGCTAACCCATGGGAGTGTAGCCATTTCTTTGAGTATCTTCAGTTATGGTCATTCTAAAGATTTTTTCCTGATGTTTGGCAAGTGTAGCCTGCCATTCTTCGTAGCCCTTTATGCTGTGTGTTTGGAATTTTCTAAAGTAAACCATCTGGTGATAGTGGAGTAAATGCATGTATCCTAAAACAAAATTGACTGGATAACTTAAATTGCACAATTTGCTGATTTTCAGCCTCCTCTGTTGATTTTGGCAAAAGCAAAAATCCATGTGGTCGATTCACCAAGAAATCTACAGATGTACGTTTACTCCTACCTTTGGGTGTAGATTTATGAATTTCTTAGATTCCCGGGGAGCTGCAATAGTAAAACGTCCACCGGGTGCTTTTGCAAAACGTTTGTACGAGCATCAATGGGAAACACAAAAGTGTCTTACATAAGTGCAATAGCACATTTTTATAGTTTCCTTATAGAGAAAAACATTCCCGTAAACCCCACACTTACCACAGAAGTCATTTTCCTCGCACCCTTTACAGGAATAAATCCATGCTGGTCCCATGATAGAAACATTTGTGAAAACCTGCAAAATCACAATGTATGTGTGTGTGCCCAAACTTTTCGGGGAATCCTACAATAGAACTCCCGCTTGGCATACAGAGGAGCAGATTTACTCCATAATAATATCACACCATACTGAGGAAATATTCGTCCCGAGGCACAAACATTTTGCTGTGAGTAGGTGTGACTTTCTCATGTGTACTCCTGGCCTACCCATGCATTCAGAAGTAGGCCAGGAGTAAATAAGAAGAGCCACACATACTCATAGGAAAATATTTGTGAAATGGCTTCTTATGTGTAAATAAAGGGATTTATGAGTGTAAATTCACATTTTACAATTACCAAATGAGAACTTACCCTCGTACATCATGCTATTTTCCCATGTATGGAGAATTTACAGTCTTATGTAAATTTGTCAATCAGGTCCATATTTGTAGTTTTATACATGTATATATATATATATATATAGTTAGGACCTTGTTTCTATTCAAAAAGCGTTTTTCTTTTGCCAATATCTTTGGTGCCGTTTGACAAACTAATGGTTTGCTCAGGTCAGCTCCTGTCTAGAAAGTTTTGGGGTGATTCGTCAAGCGGGGGCCGAGAAAAAAGGGGGGTCCCAAAACACGTTTTCCCCATGTTAATTTCCATAGGAACTTTAGACAAAGCTACTGCCCGAACTGCTGAACGGAATTTCACCAAATTTGGCATAAAGGTAGGTCTTGGTTCAGAAAGCGTGTTTTTTTTTAAATGGTGTAAATCCGTTCAGTAGTTGCTGAGAAATTAAAAAAAAAAAAATATCGATATCTGAGCACCGAGGTGATTCGCGAACCCTCCTGAGCATGAGCTGCATTCTGATTGGCTGCCAACACTCCAAACCAGGAAGTGTTGGCAGCCATCTTGTGACTCGGTAAAACCGAGTCACAAGAAATCAGTTAAAAAAGGATAAAAAACAAGAAAAGGGGGCAGGGTAGAAACACCCTGACCCCCTAGGCCTGCTCAGGGGGTCCCACAAGGAAGCCCAGGCCCAAAAAAAGCATTTAAAAAAAATAAATGGATCGAATTCGCGCTGGCTGCGCGAATCCGGCCAAAAATATTTAAAAAACGAAGTGCGGTCTCCCGCGCTTTGTTTTAATCAGCCCCTGGGTGGGCCAGATCCCGGGGGCAATGAAAAAATATATAGCCCTGGGGACCGCCACCTCCCCGGGGCTTGTATCAATTATGCGGTGGGGGGGTTCCTGCCCCCCACGCTGCCCAGGGGACCACCACCTCCCCGGGGCATATGTGTAATTATGTGCGGGGGCCTCGTGGGCTCCACCAAGCCCCAGGGACCGCCACCTCCCCAGGGCTTCAAAATAAATAAAAGTGTGGGGGGGCTTCTGCCCCCCCACACTGCCCCAGGACCACCACCTCCCCAGGGCATTGACTAAAATAAATATCGGGGTCCGTAGCAGACCCCCGGCACCGGGGACCACCACCTCTTTAAATATGTTGGAGGGGGCCACGTGGCCCCCTCATGGAGCCCTCCTTGGCCCTGGAGACCATCACCCCCCAGGGCCGGCTCCGGCAATGTCCCGGGGTGCCCACCCCCGGGACATTGCAGTTTGTAATGGTAGGGTGGGAGCACTCCCGCCCTGTCATTGCAAACTATGCTTCTCTTCATGGAAGCGAGAGCAGGAAACCTGCTCTCGCTTCCATGAAGAGAAGCAGATTACTTTTGGACAAGGGGAGCTGCATGTCAGCAGCTCCCCTTGTCCAAAAGCAATGCTGGCTCCCGCAGGAGGCGGGGTGCTGGCTGGGACCACTGGGGCATTGGGGCTCCCCCCGCGGTCCCGAACGTAAGGCCAGGCCCCGGGGGATGGGGACCCTGGGCTGAAATCGGCCTGGGGAGGGGGGCAGCTCGGTCCCCCTCCCTATGTTTTAATTATATTAAAAAATGGGCCAGCCCCAGGGGATGGGGTCCCCGGGGCAGAAATCGGCCTTGGGAGGGGGGCTGCGTGGTCCCCCTCCCGTTTTATTTAAAATTAAGAAAAAATGGGACAGGCCCTGGGGGATGGGGTCCCCAGGGCCCAAAAAGGATCAACGGAAGGGGGGCCACACAGCCCCCTTTCCTAACATAGGGAAAGAAAAGGAGGCCGCAGCTCCCGGGAGGCCCGCCCCCTCTCTGCACGACTCTGCAAATGTGCCTCCTGGCGCGATCTGGGTTGGGGATAATGTCCCCTTTGATGGTGAGGGTCCTTAGGGGCCAACTAGTCCACCTGTTACCTCCAGTAAGCCCCACACAGTAGGATTGCTGAGAGGTGGTACCAGGCCATGCCCCTTTTTACACCACTCTGCAAATGGGCCTCTTGGCGCACTGCTGGTGGAGCGATGAGGTCCCCTTGTGTCCTGAGGGCCTCAGGAGTAAAGTAGGCTTCATCCCCCGAACAGCAGTGCGCCAGGAGCTGTGTTTGCAGAGTGGTGTAGAAAGGGGGCGTGGCCTTGGACCAGCTCTCAGCAATCCCACTGTGTGGGGCTTACTAGAGATAACAGGAGGGCTAGTTGGCCCCCAGGGACCCACAGGAGGCAAGGGGACTTCATCCCCCAACCAAGATTGCGCCAGGAGGTGCGTTTGCAGAGTGGTGGAGAAAGGGGGCGTGGCCTGTGTCCACCTCTCAGCAATCCCACTGTGTGGGGCTTACTGGAGGTAACAGGTAGGCTAGTTGGCCCCTAAGGGCCCCCAGCAGCAAAGGGGACTTCATCCCCCAACCAAGAGTGCACCAGGAGGCGCTTTTGCAGAGAGATGGACAAAGGGGGCATGGCCTGGTATCAGAACTCAGCAATCCTGCTGTGTGGGACTTACTGGAGGTAATAGAAGGGGTAGTTGGCCCCCAAGGATGTCCTTGGGGGCCAACTACCCCATCTGTTACCTCCAGTAAGTCCCATACAGTTGGATTGCTAAGAAGTCTTCGGAGGCCACGCCCCCCTTTCTCCACCACTCTGCAAACGCGCCTCCTGGCACACTACTGGTTGGGGGATGAAGTCCACTTTACTCCTGAGGGACTTTAGGGGCCAAGAAGCCTTCCTGGTACCTCCTGTAAGTCCTACGCAGCAGAATTCCGGAGCGCTGGTTGGAGGCCCAGCCCCCTTTGTCCACCACTCTGCAAACGCGACTACCAGTTGAAGAAGCATTTGCAATGTAATAGGTTTCGCATTGGCGAGAGTTAGAGCTATTGGTGTTGTAAATGTAAAAGTGTTTTTATTAATGTTTCTTGGAGTGGAGTGTATGTAGGTTGTGTGTAGTGGAATTATGTGGTATGTTGTGCAGTGAAATTATGTGGATAGTATGTGGTATTTATTGTATAGGAATTATGAAGAGTGGGATTATGTGTTATGGAGAGTAATTGTGTGGTATGATAGTCTGTGTTGTGGAGTTGTAACCTCAGGTTTAGTCTTCCTCGTTTCCATAGAAGCTAAACTATAAACTCAATGAGACAAAAAAAAGAAGGAACCACTGAGGAGCACTTCTGGACCTAGTCAGAGGTATGAGCAGGGCCACTGGAATTATGCGACTGTTTGGCTGCACTGACTTTTGCACAATTATACATTTTCCACATTTGCCGCATAATCCTTCATCTGCTGCATAATCTGCAGATTTGAACAAAAAAACCTTGTTTCTAGCTCAAACGGCTCAAACGTTACCAAAAATGCAGCGACAAGTGTTACAGCGTGGTGGAAGGCCCTTTGCAAACCTATAATGGTCACCTGTTACTTATTGCTAAATGTGGGTATTAAATTGGTACTAATGGTGTGTAAACCAGTCTTGCTTCTTTCTGCGCCTCTCTTGCCTCTTTCTGCATTTCTATTGCTTCTTTCTGCACCTTTCTTTCTTTTTCTGCACTTCTTTTGCCTCGTTCTGCTTATATCTTGCACTTTCTGCACCTCTCTTGCCTCTTTCTGCACCTCACTTGCTTCTTTCTGTACCCCTCTTGCCTCTTTCTGCACCCTTCTTCCCTCTTTCTGCACCTCTTTTGCCTCTTTCTGTACCCCTGTTCCCTCTTTCTGCACCTCTCCTGCCTGTTTCTGCACCTCTGTTGCCTCTTGCTGCTCTTCTCTTGCCTCTTTCTGCACCTCTGCTGCTTCTTTCTGCACTTCTGTTGCCTCTTTCTGCACCCCTCTTTCTGCACCTCTGTTGCTCCTTTCTGCACCTCTCTTGCTTCTTTCTGCACCTCTCTTGCCTCTTTCTGCACCCTTCTTCCCTCTTTCTGCACCTCTCTTGCCTCTTTCTGCACCTCTCTTGCCTATTTCTGCACACACAGGGCTATTTTTAAACTGACCTCAGGCTCAGCAATGCACACATGCAAGTGCAGAAAAGGGCTGCTGGCCTCTAAACCGCCATGCCCTATTTTATGCTAGGGACTTAGAGGTAGTTTTAACCCCCCTGCCCTATTATGTACTAGAGCCTTACAGGGGAAGTCATGCCAATCACAGGGCTACCCAAACCCATAGTGTACCCTAGTGTATGTAGGTGTTTCACAGTATTTTAAGTGTCTTTCAGCATAGCACTGGCTCCAGGCCTGGTTAGGCAGAGCCCAGGGTCAGTCAGAGTCAGTTACCACCAGTACCAGTCAGCAAAAAGTTGGGGGGTGCCCAGGGCACAGGATGACTTTGCAACAAGGCCTCTTTCTGCACCTCTTTTGGTTCTTTCTGCATATCTTTTGCTTCTTTCTGCACCTTTTTTCCTCTTTCTGGACTCCTGTTGCCTCTTTCTGCATTTCTTCCTCTTTCTGCACATATCCTACCTCATTTAAAAAACCTTAAAAATTCACTGAAAAAACCACAGGTTTCAGGGACGTTATAGTTAGAAATTTTCATTCAAAAAACCTTAGAAATTCACTGAAAAGACCATAGGTTTCAGGGGCGTTATAGTTAGAAATTAGCATTTAAAAAACCTTTGAAATTCACTGAAAAAACCATAGGTTTCAGGGACGTTATAGTTAGAAATTAGCATTTAAAAAAACCTTAGAAATTCACTGAAAAACCATAGGTTTCAGGGAAGTTATAGTTAGAAATTAGCACTTAAAAAACCTTAGAAATTCACTGAAAAAAACAAAGGTTTCAGGGACGTTATAGTTAGTTGGGCATTTCACTCGTACAAAACCAGAGAAATTCGGCCGTTATAGTTAGTTGAGCCAACTATAACTCGCGCCCCCGCAATGCACTGCTGATGACGTCACATATTACATCACTCATGACATGGTCAGTGACATCACTGATGACATCTCAAATGACATCACTGATGACATCACTGATGACATCACCCACGTGATAATCTGGTGCACCTCCTCACACCCTAATATAACCTTTGATACATCCACTCTAAAATACAGACTACCATTTTCGAAACCATAGACACACCAATACCAGTTACTACATACCCACTCACTGATTCCTAGGTCTACACACACATCCACTCATTCATCCATAGAGTCACTCATACATGCAGTCACTCATCAATACAGCACTATCATATGTACTCATACACCTATACAGACACTCACACACCGCCACTCATCCATAGAGTTACTCTCACACCTAGTCAGTCATTCAAAGAATCAATCACACTCCCATTTACTCACCTATACAGTTATACACACACACCACCTCACTTATTCATACAGATACTAACACATACTTACTCTCTTATACAATCACTGATTCAAGCACACACTCATCCACACAGCCACTTTCACAATCACTCACACTCACATATAGTCATTTATATACTCCAACACTCACATATACTGCCTTTCACATATGTAGTTACTCACACATGTACCACTGAGACAACCATTCACTCACCATCACACCCATACACACACTCACCCACCCATACAGCCCTTCATAGATGCACTCTTGAACCCATAAACCCAGTGAATCACCCACTCACACATCTATGCACAGAGTCACACACCCCCCACCCACCCACACAGACACTCAGGCACCCATACAGATACTCAGACAACCAATCAATAACCCATATAGACACTCATGTAGCTACTCATCAACCCATGCAGCCGCTTATACTCCAACTGACAGACTGATACAGACATTCACACAGTTTAGTCACTAACCCATGCATTCAGTAAGACACGTTTAATTACTCACTTATACAGTCAGTCACGCACCTACTAAATCATCCATTCAGACACTTATACACCCACTCATTCTTCAATACACCTTGGCATATATATATATAAAACATATTTAAACTTTACAGAAACACACAGTCACTGGATGATGTCTTCAGTGATGTCATCCGAGATGTCATTTGAGATGTCATCAGTGATGTCATCAGTGATGTCACTGACCATGTCATGAATGATGTTATATGTAATGTCATCAGCAGTGCATTGCGTTGGCGTTGGTATGCCCAGACGTGGGTCCCTTGCTCACTTTGCCACTGGATTCAAGATAGCCTGGCTGATGAGGGTTATGAACCCGAAACCGGTCCCAGGATGCTTGTTTCCGGTCCAGGGAAGACATGGCTTGGCAGTTCGGGCTGGACTGTTCCCATGAGGCACAGGGTCAGACTGGATTTGCATATGGCCATGTCTGAACTGGGGTGGTGGAGTGAGCTAAAGAATGATGATGGATTAAACCCAGATCAGTTGACTGAGGGTGAGTGTTTGATTTTCTCTAGCGCTCCGTCCATCATCCCCCTTTGGTATCGCGAGGTCCAACAAGCAGCGCAACAAGGCTTAGTCTGCAACCTCGAGTACTGAGGCTACATTGGCGATGAGGGTGGAGTTACCCTGCAACATCAAGTGCCCCGCCAGCCTAGTGCTCCTGGCTCCATCACCCGCCTGGCCATGGTGGCTGCTCACCGCCGTCCCTACCCTTACTGATGCGGTACGCGGACCGAGTGTGGCCCACAGCTGGGACGCGGTACTCCCGCTGATTCCTGCGGATGCTCCGAGTGCGGCCCGACCAACTCTGGTGTGGCTGCACTCACTTGCACGTGGCTCGCTGAGCCTGCGTGTGCTTCAGCCGCGCACTCCTGCCTTTCCCGGTTGGCTGCCATGAGGCCGGAAGAGGCCTTCCAGCTGGGCTGCGTGCTCAGCGTGGGTGCTCCTCCCCCAGGTGCAGATGACTTGCGGCCCGAGCAGATGCCCTCCACGAGGGTGTGTCCTGGTCCCGTCTACCGGGCCCAAGGCTGAGTGGGGCTGTCACATAGTTTCCCCCATCCACTGGCTGGTGTCTACTGATTGCCTGGAGCCACGACAAGGGTGCATGCTGAAGGCATCTTGTGACTGCGTGCGACCCATCCACCTATAGTCACAGTCCCATAGGGTGGGGACGCTGTTGTGAGTACATCACCAATCTGTCCCTACTATTGGAGGTGTGGCTGAACAGAGGATGCATTTGTGTCTACTGTGCTGCACTGCCCTCAAGAGACTCTCTATCATTCCACCAGTGTATGTCTACACGCAGGCAGTCAGATCCTGAAAGCTTGCCCACAGTGACGCTGGTACACGTCATCATGAGTGAGTAGCAGCCACCCGACACGCCGTGATCCAGTCTCATATGCTCATTCCTCTGTGACCCACTGCCACCATTCAGCCAACTGTTGGGCCCCGCCACTGCGGCGCCCAGGTGGAGGTCGTGGATTTGGTGACTGCAACACTACTTTCCCGCTATGTGGGCAACAGACCGAGCAGTGAAGCAGTCGTTGCTGATGCATTTTGGTGGCGATAAACTGTATGAACCGTTTGAGACCTTGCCGGACACTGGTGATGATTCTGACTACGATGCAGCTGCCACCACTCTGAATGCACATTTCGATCCGCAGCTAAACCCGAACTACAATCTTTTTCAAGCTGCGTCAGGCCAAACAGACAGATGCCAAGTCTGTTGACATGTTCTATGCCCTTCTGCGGAAATTAGCTAGCACGTTCACTGGCAGCAATCAGCTTGAAGAAATACTTGCACAGATCATGCAGGGCTGTAAGTCAGCGATGCTACGGCGGCTCATCATCTGCCAACAGTGCATCTCGCTCAATGAGATCCTCATCCTGGCTCACTCACATGAGCTCTTTAACAGTCGAGTGGAGGAGATGGAAGCTGCACTGAACAAATCTGTTTGCACCACTGCGACTCAGATGGTGTCAAACGTCAAAGTAGAATGGATTGAGGTAACACAGAGGCGTCCAGGGACGGTGCGACCGAAAGGAAAAGCCAAATCACTGAGTGACAGTTGTGGTAACTGTGGTCTTGGACATAAGAATGCAGGGGCATGTCCAGCTAAAGCAAAAGCCTGCTTGAAGTGTGGGAAAATAAAGCACTTTGTGAAAGTGCAGAAGTGGACAGCAACGGCCCTGGAGTGAGCACTCAAAAAAACCCACAGGAGCCCCATGGCAGCTTACGCTAGAAAACACAGCTGAATCGGAGACAGCCCCTACCCCTAATCAGGGAGCATATGTGCAACAAGATGACAAAGATGACAGCATCTTTGTGATTTCCTTCGCTTGACACCCATGTGCACTGTTCATGTAAAAGGCACTCTAGTGATCGCCCTCATAGACAGAGGCGTACGTGAACGTGATGGACTTTGAGCAGTTTGAGAGATTACTACCACATACTCCACTCACACCCAGCCAGGTGAAAATGTACACCTCTAGCAGGACCGAACCACTATCCCTCAGAGGAACCATTGAGGTAGACGTCAAGTGTGAAGGCCGGTCCACCAAGGTCAAGTTTAATGTAACAGAAGGCAGGAAAGGCACGCTGCTTGGTTGCCACACCGCCGAAGATTTGGAGTTGGCATTTTTTGCAAAACAAATACACGAGTCACATGCGGACGCTCTGCTTGCAGAATTCCTCCAACTTTTCAAGGGCCTGGGAAAGCTGAAAGGTCAATAAATAAAGCTGCCTATTGATGATTCCATCAAGCCTACAGCACTAAAGCACTGGTGAGTCCTATTTCATCTGAAGCCGCTGGTTGAGCGGCAATTGCAGGAGCTTGAGAAACAAGGGGTCATTGAAAAGTTATCTGGTCCCACACCATGAGTATCGCTGCTTGTTATCACGCCAAAACCCAAGCAGCCAGGTGCGATACGCTTATGTGTGGACATGAGGAGTCCCAATCAAGCCATCCGAAGAGAAAGACACATAATGCCAATGATGAACAACATAGTGGCGGACCTCAATGGGGCCAAATGGTTTTCTAAATGAAATCTTAATTCAGGATGTCACCAGCCTGAGCTTGCTCCAGAGAGTCGCTATATTTGGACCTTTTCAACGCACGTGGGTCTCAGACGCTACAGAAGGCTGAGTTTCGGCATCTCCATGGCAGAGGTTTTTCAGAACTTTATTAGAGAAGCCCTCTTGTGGCTGATGGGCGTAATCAACCTAAGTGATGATATTCTCATATATTCGAGAACCAGAAGGAACATCATGGTCAACTGAGGGCCACTCTCCAGCTACTGGCTGACTGTGGTCTCATGTTGCACAAGAAAAATGCTCCTTTTATCCGAACTCAGTCGATTTATTTGGATATGTGTTTTCAAGGGAAGGACTCCAGTAGACCCAAAGAAGGCAGAGGTGATATGTAACGCGCCCATAACCCAGAACCCGACAGAAGTGCGTACTTTTCTAGGGATGGCGACATACTGCAGGAGGTTCATCCCGAACCTGGCCACAATGGCAGAATCTCTGCGAAACCTCACGAAAACAGGTGTGTCATTGTATCAATCAGGTGTGCAACAACGATTGGGCTGAAAGGGGGGTCAGGGGCCGGGGCCTGGGCTGAGGCTGCCAGGCAGTGATTAAGGTTCATTCAGGTTATTATTCTGCCCGTCCTAAAGCCCTGGCATTCACAGTAATCCTCTGTGTTTATCTTTTTTACCTCTTTCTTTCTATTAGCAGCCTCCCCTGCATGGCCCTTTCATTGCTTATTTGCTGTATCTGCATGCCAACATCGACGAGACTAGCAATGTTAAAGGGTTTATAACGAGTGAAGTAAAGCCAGCTCTCCCCCTCCAGGAATGAACAACAGGGTATCCTGCAAAGGAAAAGAAATACACCCACATCACAACAGGCTTTTTTTAGAGAATGGAGGGGAGAGATGAATTTAAAGTGGACATATGATAAGGTTGCCACTTTTTCAGATACTAATGGGGACGAAACTGGTACGTGAATAGCAATTTATGGAAAAATCTGCTTTTTTGAAATTTCAATCACGACGCGGTTAACTTTTTGCTCAAACAATTTCTTTTTATTTTATAATGTCAAAGTAAAATGACAGTAGGGTTTAAAATAAACACAGCACAGTGAGTGTTACAGACAGTATAGCAGCCCTGAAGTGTTCACAATACACACTCGCAATTATAGACAAAAATAAGACGTCTGGAGCACAGTGAATGAGAAGCCAGCGATTATTGCATTGAACAACTGAGTATCAAAGTCTTCAAGATTGATTATAAGACATTTTTACAGCCAAAAGTTGAACAGCAAAGAGGAAGACTCTGTTATCTTTAATAATCATTTAGGAATTATGTATATTGCTTCAAAATAATTTGTATGCGCTATATGCAGGACCACTGAAATGCTGCGGCAGGGGAGAGCAAAAATTATGCAGCAGGGTTGAGTGAATTATGTGACAATAAAAGGAAAATTATGTGGCGTAACGCAGCACATTTTGTGGCAGTATTACTTTATTAATTTGACATGTTTGCACTTGTTAACACTGACTAAGCATTGGTTGTACCTCATTAATACCAGTTTAACACCCAAATACAGAAATAAGCGACAGAAAGGTGACCAGTCACCATTTGCAAAGAGCCTACCACTGTGCAGTCACACGTGTAGCTGTGTTTTTAGAAACTTTTTAACTGTTTGAGCTAAAAACATTTTTTTTCTATTAGAATCTGCAGATTATGAGGCAGATGATAGATTATGTGGAAAATCAACAACTATGCGAAAAACACGAAAGCCATACAGTTGCATAATTCCAGTAATTAAGTAATTAAAAATATCTGACATTTTGGTAACAGACTGGCCAGGTGGCAAAACTGTGAAAAGTTATAGCATGGAGGGAAAAACGGACGCAAGTGGGGCAGAGCCACTGGGGGACAGTAATAGGCTATAGCGCCTTGAGACCCTCACGGGTGAGTAGCGCGCTTACAATTCCCTGATTGATTGATTGATTAGGAGTGATGGTGGTGGCAGGGGGAAAGGTGAGTGTATGAGGGAAAGAATCAGTGAGAAAAAATGATGGGCAGCAAGAAAAAGGAAGGGAGGACATGCATGGAAGACTGCCAGAGCAAAATCCACAGAAGGGACCCCACTCTACTTATTAAGTTATCAAAATGGGCATAGGACCGGGGGATAAGCACACAACACAATACAAGAAGGTCCTACTAGCCAAAAGACTTTTCACATGTGAATAGATCCACCCATAAACAGATCCAGACCAACTCTGTGTAGTCTTTTCACATATGTCTTAATTTTTAATTTTTTGTATATTCTTTTCAACAGGATAATAGAATGCCTTTTATTGCATAACTGACATTTAAACCATACAACATTTAGCATAACTTTGCATCTGTTTTAATGCTATTTCATCATTTGGAATAGCTTTGCATCTATTTTTAAAGCTATATACATTCATTTGCCAGTTTAACATTTTTTTTTACTTCAAAATCCACAATCACCCCCATAAATCCTCCTATTCCATACTCTCATCTGACATCCCATTCATACCACATACCACACACTCATCATGCAAACAATCGGAAAAGAGAACATCCCCCATACGAATATGACATGTTACATCGCATTTGATACAACGCATGCCATTACAACGCGGTCGTTACAACGGCTGCGTTGTTACATCGCATACTATTACAACGCAAGTCGTTACAACGACTTGCTGTAGGGGGCGCTGGATGTTGAAATAGTATAATTTACTATTCCATCTCAAGTCTGTGCAACAGTAGGGAAGGTGTTGGTTTTTAAATCCACCACCTTCTGCCCCCTACAGCAATTCGTTGTAATGACTTGCGTTGTAATGGTTTGCGATGTAACAACGCGGTTGTTGTAGCAACCACGTTGTAATGGCATGCGTTGTATCGCATGCGATGTAAACGATGTCTCCCCCCCCCATACACCAGCGGAGTCTAGTCTCTTCACTCCTTTTGGTGTAGTGGCCCGGGCTGGACACACCAAGAGTCAATGCACGTTTCAGTGGTTCTATAATTGTTCTACCACCTTCTTCATGACCATATTAAATTTAAATATATATACAACACATCAGGAGGGCAAACGAGGAAATAATTTCTGTCATGAAAAAAAGCAATTGCCCAGGGTCACTCAGTTTAGTCATTCTAGATAGCCAGGTTCTTTGGGTCAGTTCACCACAAAAGCTCCAGATGGGCCTGGATGGCCCATACACAATTGATGATGCAAAAGTACTGATTTTTCCTGATTACACTCCAATGGTGCAACAACAGAGCAGAGCATATCTGGACATTATGAAACAACTCCATGAATGACACCTTAGGTACATGTTATCATTCCAAGCAGACCTGAAAGTCTTGTACAATGGGAAATCTCCCATCTTCACTGATACATCAGCAGTATGGAAATGGGCTGAAGCTCTGGTATACTCTGGAAGCACTATCTATTGGTCATCCCAGAACAGATTGAAATCTAGACCGCAACGCAGGAGAAAAACACAAAAGGTTGACAGACCACCCGCTACTCTGCACAAGGTGAGAGGTTTGCCTCAGCATTGGAGGCACTCTATGAATCATTGGGTTTGATGGTCACCAGTGGCTTAGGAGACAGCACATTGGTCATTAGTTGCAACACAGATGACCCGGAAACTTCCCTGAATATGGGACTCATGGCTGAAGCTCAGTACGTATGCAAAATAATAAGGCCCACTGGCTACTCTCAGTTAACCTGGGCTGGAGTATATTGTCAGTTAGCGTTCCCCCATGGAAAAGTTAGGTGGCAGCGCTGTGAGATGCAGGTTTTTGAGGGCTGTGAGGGATGCCAATGTGGGCTATTGTAGGGAAAATGGAGGTACATCAGTGAGTGTGCTGACTGAATCTTAAGTGTTAAAGCTAATGATTCAGGGAGTGTGTATCAGGATAATAATTGGGGTTCGAGTGCTGCTACAGAGGGAAATATGCAAGGCAGAGACTGCTATGCAGACTCCTCTGAGGGATTCTGTGGTTTACATTAAGAGCAACGATAGATTACTTGCATGTAGGAAAAGGCAAGACAATCAAACATAGATTGAACTGCTTTGCTTATAAGGAATTTACAGCCAAGCAACTCTGAGAGGGTGATAGATCAGGCAGGTTATTAGCAACCTCGAAGGTGCCCCAAATTCAAGTGGTGATGCTGTGAGGCAATAACCCGGAGTGTGCACTATGCACAGCCCAGTATCAATTACATTTTTGTTAATTACTACTACCCCTTGGATGCGCTACCATGGGTGATATAGGGCGCACTTGCTGAATTTCTAAGGACATCAGTCAGAACCTAGGGTTGGATGGCCTGTCAAACAAATTTTACTCAACGTACAATATACTGCTAACTCCTCAGATCTTGGAGGTCTATAACCAGGCTCGAACCTTACTCATGCTTCCACAAATGACAGAGATTTTAGTAGTGATTCTGAAATCTGGCCGTGATAGTTTTGATAGGGCTTCGGAGTGACCACTCTTTATGATGAAAATACACTATAAAATCCTGGGGAAGGTGCTAGCAAATAGATGGTTGCCCTTGCTGTCTGTCTTAGCTCAGGCTCAAAATGGCTTCATTTTGGGCAGACGAATTTCTTTTAACTTTAAGAGATTGGTCTACTCGATGACTGCCCTACTGGATGCAGAACACTTAACAGTAGTGGTGTCATTGCCCTGTTCAAATTAATAAAATTTTATTTTCTTCATCAAAACAATCTCACCCCAAGGAAGTTCAGTAAGATATGGAGACTAAAGATTAATCTCCCAGACGTGAGGTTCTAAAAACAGATTTGATCATACGCGGTAGGAGTGCTTGAATCTATTAGACTACTGGAAATATATGATTAAAACAATAGCAAAAACAGTAGGTGGAAGAATAGACTGTACTCTGAGGGGGAGCGTGATGGGCTTGATGCCCATTGCCAAATGAAGAAAGAATGAGCAGGCATGCAGATTTAATCATAGTGATAGCAACATGTTGCCTAGTCATGTCATGAAGATCAACAATAGCACTTGACAAGAAAAAAACTGTTTTAGTGAGACAAAGAAATGGGCGGAGGCAGAATGTACAACAGTGAGAAACTCAGTTATACACTTTCATGGACCAGCTAGGGGAACCAATAATGTTGGAAACTGAAAGGCTTTCTGATTATCTGCCACCCTGAATGACAGGTCCTCCTAACTGCATAACAATCTGTACAATTGTGGTTAACAATTAAATATAGACTGTATAAGAGGCAGACAAGAATCAAGGAATGGGCACACACCTCTCACCAGAAGAGCAGAAACAACGTTGAGTTTACTAGACTTACCACCGGTGAGAGACCCAGTTTACTCTGTATCCAAATCAATATCCTATGGTATTGCATAGTTGTGATCACCAACTAAAAATATATTAAAGCTGATCCCCAGCACAGTTTGTTTGTATTGTTTATTGATGTATACACTTATTGTCTGCACTTATGAAAGGATAGGCTATGTCAAATAAAGAGTACATTTTAAAATAAGAATGTATATTCTTTAGGGTGATGTTCATATGCACTGTAATAATGTAATTGCTTCGAAACTTTATAAAAATGTTTATTAAAATATCAATCATTTGAAACAATGTAGCTCTGAAGGTACTGCCCTGGTGTGGCTTACCTTTTTTCTCTTTGAGAGGACATAAACAGTCCACTTCCCCCTATTTTAGTCATGTTCAAAACCTCTCACTTGCAGAATCCCTCAGGGCTTCTCTCTGAGCCCTATATTGTTTACTCTTTATCTTCTTCCCCACTCCGGGTTGACTCAGCAAAAAATCCTGGATTCATTTTAAACTATTTTTTCTCATTCTTTCAACAGATCAGGCATATTTTTTACTTGCATTAACAACATCCTCATGCAATGCAAAATCATCCCTTTTCTCCCCACTCGCAATCATAGGACTGCTGTAAATTCAAATATCTTCTCACAACCATATAATGGAAAGTCTATCTTGGGCTTCCTGCCTTCAAATCACTCAAAAGCCTCCTGCATGCCTCGTCTGAGGACTGCCCCCTTGCTTGTCCACCAGCTTCTCACTGTTCTACTGTGTATTGCCTTTTGAATGTGAAAAAATGTACCTTCAAAGTGTAGTGCCTAGATCTTGGTGCTCTCCATAAAATAGGTCCTCTGCTTCTTCACCATTGTATCACTCTTTTTTAAAAACAAATATCTTTATTGCCATTTTATACTCATGCATGATATCATTCAGTAGATGTTGAATGACATATAATACAAATTAAACACGGCTTTCCACATACTACACATTCGATCATTTATTATGTATTACACATTGTTATTGCATCTTATTTATTATGTAAATGGCACGTAACGTGTGCAGTTAAGGAATTTCCTGATAATCGATTGCACACCTTTGTCTCTCACATGGGAGTTCTGATCTATTACGGCCCACCTGTTTCTTGTGACAGATATGTGCCTGCTCGTGTTATTTTTCCTTGTTATGCCCTGGGGCCTACTGATTAATGGGGAGTGCTATAGAATCCCATTGTCTCCATACACCAAGTATACCCAATAAATCACAAATTAACAAAATATTAAGAAGAAAAAAAGAGAACAGCCTCAAACAGTGCATGCCGGTGCTTATAATTCTAGCAGGGTTTTCAGCAAGGGTGATTATATTATAGTACACTCTTCGCAGTAGGACAAACTAAGCCTTAATACTTGTCGGTTGGACCACTTTATCCGTATACTACTATGTTTATTGTTATGTTTGTTGTTGGGGGGTAGGGAAATCAAGGGGGGATGGTAGCCTAGATTCAGCACTTGGAGTGTCCCTGTCGTGTCGTTTGCCATGCCTCGTCTTCACATCCCTTTCAGTGTCCGCGCCACCTATTCCGTGGAGGACTCACTTCCCTCGCCTTCGCTATTAGGGCGTCTCAAGTGGTCCCAGTTAAACAATATGTCCCTCCATGCTTCCGCAATTGGGTGTTGGTGCAGCCCCCTCATCTCTTCCCTACTCAGCGCTCTACCTTCCGCAGCAGCCCACCTAGACACCTCTTGTATCAATATGCTACTCTGTGGTCCTATGGCTGACTTCCATGCTATCACTATTCACCTCTTGGCTAGTGCCAGGGACAGGTCAATGAATTTACTCCCCACTTTACACTTGGGTGGTCTAGGGTATTCCAAGTAGACATATCTCCGCCCAGTGCCCAAGCGCCCGATTTTCTGTGTCATTGATCTTAGCTAGCACTGTTACCCAGAATCGTTGCAGCGACGCACAGCTCCAGGTCATATGGAGAAAGTCTGCATCCAATTGGCCTCACCTCGGGCAGCCTCTTGGCTCACCTCCAAAGGCAGCCTGGAGGCGATGGGCGGTCATGTACATCATATGTACATAGTTGAATTGAAGATATTTGAGACGGGCACTACGGGAAATCTTTTTGTGAGACTCCAGTACTCTACGCCACTCTGAGTCGGTAATCGTCCTATTCAGGGATCTTTCCCACCTACCCTTCAATTTCTGCATCGGGGACAGAGATGCCTCGAGAAGCGATGCATAAAACCACTTTATTTGGTGTCTTCTGTGCCCAATGTAATTAGTGAATGGAGAACCAAGTGCGTCTCAGGTTCATCTCTTCCTGTTCCCCATAGTCTCCCGAATGCTCGCACCATCGCCACATATAGAAGGAACTGGCCTGGGGGAAGTCCGCACCCCTCCACTAGTTCAGCAAAAGGGATCAAACATTTGTCTAGGTTGCAAACTCCCGTTGTTTCTATCCCAGCCTCCGTCCAGAGCGCCAGCTGTTCCGCCCCCAGAATCGCCTGTGGTTCACCGTAGGGCAGCCCCACCAAGGGCAGTGTCGGTGAGTATCTCGGAGTGGCTGGTAGTCTTGCCATGCATCTTTTCCAGCACTGCAGTGCCGTGGACTGCAGCGTGGAGTCATATGGGACCCTCATGGACTGGTTTAGCAGTTTCGCCAGTAACTGGCGTGGGCGCTGCCCAGGCTCCGCCAGGTAGGTCCCTTCCTGGTTCCCCCCCTCCAGCCACTGGGCCACCCACTGCAGCTGTGCAGCTAGTTGGTAAATTTCAAAATCCGGCACACCCAATCCCCCCTCTTCCATGGGACGTTGCAGGGTCCGCAGTGATACTCTGCGTCTTCCGTCCGCCCAGATGAGGTCTCGTACCAGCGCATCCAGCGGCTTGAATCATCCGGCTGGCATCAACACGGGTAAGTTAGCGAAGAAGTACTATAAGCGGGGCAGCATGACCATTTTGGTCAGTGACACTCAGGCCATCAATGGTAGTCGCAATGAATTCCTAAAGGCTAAACTAGAGCGGAGCGAACGGAGGGCCCTGCCCAGATTTGACTCCCTCATGTTTTTCAGTGAATTAAAAATATGGATACCCGAGTATTTAAACGTGCTGGGGGTCCAGTTATATTCGGCAGGTAGCTCCCCTTGTCTAGGAGAGAGTTCAGCCACCATAAACAGATGTGTTTTATGGCGGTTAACCCGGAGGCCTGACAGAGACCCAAAGTTTTCCAACAGTCAGAAGGCAGTTCCTGCCCCCCTCACAGCATCCCCCAAATATATCAGCAAATCGCCTGCATATAATGAAATCACGTATGTTCTGCCACTCAATGTCAGTCCCAGACCCTCCCTCCCTGGCGGAAAAGCTCAGCAAGTGATTCCACCGCCAGCGCAAACAGGAGCGGGGATAGAGGGCACCCCTGACGTGTACCATGTGATATCTTATATTATGGAGAGATAGTCTTGCCCGTCTTGACTCTCGCTGTGGGGAGGGTGTATAAGAGTTGGACCCACTTCAACCAGCCCTCCCCCAACCCCATTTTCCACATGACTTCAAGCAGGTAGGCCCAGTTTACTGTATCAAATGCCTTCTCCAGGACAACTGAGAGGAAGCCAGCTTGTGTCAACACTCGGGCGGCAGAGTGATAGAGCACCGAATATAATCTGCGTAAATTATACGATGTATTACGGGAGGGGATAAACCCATTCTGGTCGGAGTGAACCAGGTGTCTCATATGTGGGAGATGCCGAATTGCTAGTATCTTACTTAGTAGCTTAAAATCAATATTGAGCATGGACAGGGCCCCGAAGTCCCTTAATCCTGCATCTTGGTCTGTGGTCTTTCGGAGCAGGATCACTAGCGCAGACCGCGTACAGGACGGAAGACATCCCAGTCTGAGAGCCTCATTATACATAATCACCAGGCGGGGCACCACACTATCCCCGTACTTCGCATAAAACTTGGCAGGGAGGCCATCGGGACCCAGTGTTTTCCTAGTCGCCATCAGTGTCATGGCACCCCTAACCTCTTGCAAAGTTACCGGGCCACCCAACTCTTCTGCAATTTCGTTGTCAACCACTCGAAGGTCTAGCGGGGCCAGAAAGGCACCAGGTTCCGCCCGGGAGGCACCTCGCGGGGCAGTGTATAATCTCTCATAGTATTCCTGAAAGCTTGTATTAATCTTATCAGGGTCGTATTCTATCGTGCCTACATCCGTCTTAATTCGGGTTATTGGGGAGCCTCGGGATTCAGGCCTAACGAGCCATGCCAATAAGCATCCGGCCTTCCCTTCCTCATTCTGCACTCTGTCCTTATAGGCCCTGTAGTCGTGGGATCTAAGCCGTTCTAAGGCTTCGTCGTATTTTTCCTGAGTGGTCCGTAACTGAGTGTGTGCCTGTGTCCCTGGCCCCTGTATATTATCCAGTGTATGCATCTCTCCTTCCAGGTCCAGTAGTTCTCTGTGCAGCTCCCTCTGTATTCCAATTGACTGTCCCATGCAGTGCCCCCTCACCACCACCTTGAATGCCTCCCACTCAGTGCTGTAGTGGCCGTGCCAGAGTTCTCGGCAAAGTATGTGTCTATTGTGGTGCGTAATGATTCTGCAAATGGTGTATCTTCTAGTGCCACTGGGTTATGCCTCCATGTAGGTATTGGGGGCCTCAGCCCTTGGGGTTGGCATGACATTAACAGGGGGCTGTGATCTGAGAAAGTCCGACCAAGTTATTCTGTGTGTCTAATGGAGGTGCCTATTGCCGGGGAGCACCAGAATGCATCCAATCTCGTGTGGAGGTGGTGCATGGGAGAGTAAAAGGAATAGTCCCTATTTCCGCCATGCTGGAGCCGCCATATGTCTTGCAATTCCCAAGAGGGGGCGAGAGGGCTTTATGTGCAGGCGATAGGTCCTCAAGGCCCGATTCCACCACTTTCACCCTCTCATTAAGTTTTTGGTGTTCCGCGCGGAGGAGCCCAAGGCCCACTGACACCATGCTAATGTCTTGGTGGAGTGTGGCTTTCGTATCGGAGATGGCCTCCAAGATCTTAGACAACTTTTGCTGGATAGGGTCCGGGGTGGACTGAGACTCAGGGATGCCCCATGCCTGTTCTCGCTGGTCATCGTCTTGTTCTGGGGTTGCCCCAGCGTGTTTCCCCCGAGGTTTACCTATCTCCGCAGCCACAGCCGTGTTCTGCTCGGCCGCGGCCTCCAGTCGGCTCCGTTCACAATCTCACCCACCAGATCCAGAGGAATTGCACTTTGGTCCACCAGGCCCATGCTGACATATCTAGGGGGCCCACATTCTAGGGATCGAGAGAGAGGGGAGGCCCGTCCAGCCCACAGGAGCCACACGTTGTAGTTCCTGTCCCAAGTGTGATAGGAGCTTATAAATTCAAAAATAATCTCTGTTCCCCTAAATATCGACTCTCCAAATCCCTGCGCTCAGGGCTCAATGGGGCCAGTCCCGTAGCGCACGTCGGAGTCCGGCAGCCGGAGCTCCACCTTTTACAACCCCGGGATTACTCTCCAATTGGGGGATAGGGTTTCATTTTTCCTTCCAGGGTCCCAGGCACCCACTGCCCGAGGCTCGTGCTCAAATCACCGACTTGGGGCCCTTTCCCTTCTCATTTGATGGCATCGGCTTCATGCCATCTCGCTTCTTCCCTCATGTGAGGCGTCAGCAGTGTCCCGGGGCAGGTGAGCGGACCCCCGTAACAGCACAGCAAGGGAGGCCCACCTGTTCTACTAGCCGTGCCGCTCCTGCAGTCTATTCAGCTATTTATACCTGGCAGTCCCTGCTGCCTCTCCTCAGGGGCCCGGCGGTATAGCCGGTGCTTCACTCAGGTGGAGGGGCCCCCCAAAACCCATGCAGTCCCACTCACCACCTCAGGTCCAACACGCAGCCTCTCTGCCGCCTGGGTCGCTCTGGCGCACCTCGCCACGTTGCGATCGCAGCCCCAGGCCGCAAGCGGGGCACCCCGTCGATCCACTCTGAGCCCTCCGCAAGATAGGCTTCTCCTGTTCGTTCCGTCCTCCTCAAGGCCGCTCCGGAACACAGAGCTCACTGTCTGGTCACCGTTGCCGGCTCACCCAGTGTGCTTCCGCTGTACCGCCTCATCGCCGGGAGGCCACTTCAGGCCTTATCAGCTTCGTCCAGCACCCAGGTTCGGGGCTCAAGCACGACCAGTCTTCCGGGCCTCTCGCCTCGCTGCGGGCTCGACCACAGACCTCAGTGTCGCCCCGGTTGCCTCCCAGGGTTTGCTGTCCGGGCACCGCCGTAAGCCCACAACGGAGCCACCGCAGCCCCGCTGAACAGCTTTCTCCGCAATATCGGCCCTGTCCGGCCCCAGAATCCGAGGCCCAGGCATAGCTCGCCTCTGATGTCTCTTGCTCGGCATCAGCAGTGGCCACGGGGCTCAGCACCGCATCAGACCCCACCGCCCTAGCTCTCTGCGGTCAGCCCACCTCCTCAGGCCACCCAGGCTGGGCTATGTCCAGTATTCAGCTGATTTATGTTGGGCCGGAGCGGAGCTCGTAGCTCACATGTCCACCATCTTCGGCTGTTCGCCACGCCGCCCCCCCCTATTGTATCACTCTTTATATTCTTTCCAGAACCCTATGCTTTGCAGTAGCCAACTGCCTGCATCTTCCTAGCATGTGGCAGGTACTTATTAGGAGCTGATGCTTCTACTTTCTGGCATTAAAGTACTGGACCTCTCTGCCTCCCGAGCTCAAGGGACTCCAGTCTTCTGCACTGGGGGAAAAAAACGAAAACTTGCCCTTTCCACATTAGTGCAGTCTCCATCCCTCCTTCAGTTATTGCTCAGCGCCAGGCTGCTTGGTTAAGGTAGAAGTGCACTTTACTTATTATTTTCAATTATTCATTTAATTCAGTAGAACAATAACTATAGAAATGTGCTTAAACTGCACCATTTGCCCCAATTTTTCGAAATACCCTGGAAGGTAGGAAAATGAAGGAACCCAAATATCTTCTAAAAGTATTTTGAAGGGCTAATGGGTCGAGGCCAATGCAATTGACCTCAGGTGTTTTACAGTGTATCATATGTCACTAATTGTTGACAAAACTAGAATTATAACTATAAATGTCATGTGAGAGTAGGTAAATATTAAATGCATATTAAAATACATTACAACATTTACTATTTGTTCTGCTAGAATTCTTTGAAGGAGAATCCTATATTTCCTGTAAAAGTTGTTAAATACTTTTATGAATACATTAATGTTAGAGGCCCAGCGTGCTTTAAATTGAACAGTCATATAGTGGCAAAAAAATGACCCCTGTGCATTATGCAACAACAATGACGGGACGGCCCACAAGCAATTTTTAGTATGACTCTGAATTTGGCTCCGCCTCCAGCATTTGAAGTGTTATCCCCCCCCCCCCCGAAATTTGGGTCTAGTTGCGCCCCTGGTATCAATCACCTAAGCAGACGCTTAATTATGCATCATATTATGAGAACAATTAGAAAACAGCATTTGTTCTTTTCTCAGTTTCTTTATTTCCTTTCTTTTTTTTAGCCTTAGCCGACACGTGTTTTGTCTTGAAGGCTGTACCCCACGTATTCTTCAGGGCTTAAAAACATAATAACAAACAACATACTAGTTTCGTGTGTGGCTAGCATACAACCAGGTACACCTGTGTTGTAGTGCTGTTCTGGAATGCCTTTGTTAGTGATGTGGAAACCCATGCTTGAATAGCATAATGACATGTTTATCATTACTTGTTAAATCATTTTACAGACCTATTTGCAACTTGTGTGAACTACCATTAGTGCATAACACTTCAATTAAAAAAATCCTTGTAAGGCGTGGTACAATCTCAAGAATACAGAAGTGTATCTCGTGTCAAGCAAGTCTAGTATGGCGTAGCCCTTATATCCCTTGCATACCTGTTTTTTCTGGATCGGGCTAGTAGGTTAAGTCCTGTAGACAAATATATATGTATCATGTTTAAAATCCATATTAAGTCACAATGCCCGGCAAGGCAATTCACTTATATGATATTATTCCTAACTTGATACCGGTTCTACTTTCGTCCTGGATACCAGATGAACCATGTCTTTTGTGCCACGTATCTGTATATAATAACATGTTTAAGTTGTAAAAATGTATCAAAGGCAAAACCCCTTGTACTGAGTAATCACCATTCTAATCCAAACATTTCACCTGTATTGCGCAGTCTTGTGGTCCCGAATCCCCCTACTCTTTAGAGCACCGCCGCATACACAAGGAGATGTGAGCAGGAGCGGCCGCTCGTACTGTGAAGTGGTGGGGCGGGGGGAGAGGGGAACACACAAAAAAGACAAAATAAAAAAGTAAATAAAATTGCACTTACCTGCTCTGACGGCCGCCTCCTTCCTCCCGATCTTCACGTCCTTGTCAAGAACCTGGTGCACACTGCGCAGGCTCCTAGCTCCCAATCCCAGCGCTGCTCATATGCTGGGAATGCCATTTACATGTTGGGAATGATATTCCAAGCATGTGAGCAGCGCTGGGATTGGTCTGAGCACCTTGGTTTGGCGCTCAGACATAGACTGGAAGCTTGTGTTGGTTTCTCTACCCAGCTGTACAACACAGCTAGGTGGAGAAAGACTAACTGTAAATCAACACAAAAAACTCCCACTAGACCTATATAGCTTTTATATAGGCTGACTACAGCTCTATGGGGCTATTCGCAATGACCACATAACAGACTTGCAATTTCTGTATCTTATGGGGTTTTTTTAAATTAAATTTTCTTTTTTTATTTATTCAAGATTATTGTTTCATCATTTGTATCGAAAAGAATAAAAAGCATTGATTTTTTATATAAAACTTTTTTCCTTCCACATTTCTTTTATATAAATATCCAACAATTTCATCTGTTACAAAAAGTCAACATGTACATTATTTTTTGACATGGACGATATTGTCTGTACATCTGTCTTTATTGTGACCATCGTAGTGTATGCAATCTTGGGAGGGTATGATATGGTTTGTTGAACGAATGAGTATGTATGTTGGTGTGAGAGGCCAGTATGCAAGTGTGGTCAATTAGTAGGGGTTACAAAAATGTAAGGAAATGATACAGACAGTATTGTCCATGTCACAAAATAATGTACATGTTAACTTTTTGTAACAGATGAAATTGTTGGATATTTATATAAAAGAAATGTGGAAAGAAAACAGTTTTATATAAAAAAAATCAATGCTTTTTATTCTTTTGATACAAATGATGAAACAACGATCTTGAATAAACTAACATTATTTTTGAATAAAAAACCCATAAGATACAGAAATTGCAAGTCTTTTATATGGTCATTGTGAATAGCCCCATAGAGCTGGAGTCAGCCTATATAAAAGCAATATAGGTCTACTTGGAGTTTTTTGTGTTGATTTATATTTGTCTCCCCCTTTCTCCCAGACCTCAAAATAATCAATAGGGGGTACCCTTGATAGTGGGAGAAAGACTAACTGTGCATGACAGTTTGGCCAGCCCTATGGGGCCGGCCAAACCATCATGCACATTTAGCAGCACCCACCACTCCCACCTCCTCCCTGGTGCTGCAGCTTCATTGTGGCTGTCCTTGGCCCTCCCTTGGCTCGGCTGGCAGGCAGCCTGCAGGATGCAAAATAAAATTATAATAAAGACGTTGTATTATCATTTTATGTATGTCCTTGCTTCTGATGGCTTTCAGCAGGGGGGGGCGTTGCTCCTTTGCCATAATGGAGGAGCCGCCACTGGCAGTGAGAATAACATGAGATAGTGGGTGAGTGCCAAGGACACCCCAATTATATTCACCTCGACATGTAAATTTGATTATAGGGGTGGGTAGCTCCCACACGTACACAAATCTAATATGAGCACTGTAATGGACCTTGATAAGATGGCTGAGGAATTGTTTAGTAATCTTTCAAGAGGGTATACACTGGTAACATCACTAAATAGTGGAAACCCACAATGCAGGGAAGGACTTAGAGATAAATTTATGAAGTTGGTGAGACTGAAGAAAAATGAGACCTCCAAGTGGTGGGATGGGGCGACATTAAAACAATACATATGACCGAATAGAATACCCAGAGGATTAAGATCTCAAATCATCCCAACATATGACGATTTAGACACAGACCTTTTGGTAGCATGGGAGAAGGAACTTACTTCCAACTCCATGAATCTAATGGGTATCCTCATAGAAAACGCAGACAGAAAAGTGACCAAACTACAGTTAGAGATTAACACCCTTGAATCAGAAATCAAAGACCTTAATCTGACAGAAGCGACAGAAAAGAACTATACGATTTTAAATGAGGTAATACAGAAACATCAAAAAGAGATAAAGCAACGAAAGGCTAGAAATTTTAAAAGAGATGAGGCAGATTATAACAATGGCAGAGTATTCACCTTTTCCAAGATGTACAACCACGTGATGCTCACGGACAGAAGAGATAGAACACAGGGCATGGCCTCAACAAGCTCCACCTCCATATAATTAAATACCCCGCTCACTAGTGACAGTGAGATTGACGCTGGGTCAGGTGCATCTGGACAGATGACTAATGAGAACCCTTTTTTAAGGGAAGTTCGAAGAATAAAAAGAGGGAACAGAGAATCACCGAGACAAACAGATATCACAAAAAAAATCCAGAAGGGAAAGAGAGGAGTTAGTAGAAGCAGAAAGGAAATGAATGAAGCTCAGATCATGGGAAAAGAGGAATTAGATGGTACACAGTGTAAGGAAGTGGTGATTAACCTTTCAAACAAAGGTCTAAACACTGATATGACTACACTTCTAAAAAAGGGATTGGGTTTTTGCCCGAGTAATGAAGGAGATGTTTGCAAACTTAAGATTGATGTACACAAGTACACAAGATAGTTGAAAATTAAGAAATGTTTCAAACTCAACCCTCAATCTAATAAAATACAGTTGATTACGCAACCTAATATTGTGTCAAGCTCTCTGACAATACAGGACATATACGACACAGAAATGTTATTGTCTATTACAGATCTGGAAAGTGATCCCATTACGACTTCACAAATATTGGATGATCTAAATATACACATAGATCTAACGATCTCCAGTGGGCACAAAAGTAAAACTAGGTAGATCCTGACTTTAGCAAATGTCAACATCATAGACATTTTCCATAAACTGATCATTGTGGACCTGGATCAATACAACCAGAAACAGCTCACACAAGATTTCAGAATAAGAAGGAAATGAAGGGGAACGGTTAGCATTAGGACAGCTGAAAGAAGACAGAGATATCATGATCAGGGAAGCAGACAAGAGTGGCAATATTGTCATAATTAATTGAAAAGATTATGAACAAGAGATCATGTCACAATTAAATAGCCCACCTGTTATGAAAAACTAAAAGGTAATCCCATGTGGGAACTTACGGGTAAAATCATTAGGGCCCTAAAACAATGGCATGACAAATGTTTGATTAATGATGAGGAATACATGTACTTAAGGGTGGATCAACCTAGATTTTCATGTTTATACACTCTCCCCAAAGTACATAAAGACCTGCCCTTTCCACCAGGGAGACCTATAATGTCCACTAGTGGTGGTCCCACTGAGAGATTATCACAATATGTGGATATTTTCCTTCAACCTTTAGTATGTAACCTCCCATCATTTATTAGAGACACTAAACATATTCTTAGTCTTCTAGCAGATGTGACATGGGAACAAGGTTTGATATTAGCGATATTGGATGTCACAGCCCTCTACACAAGTATTAGATCTGACTTAGGGATGAACACTCAGACGGGCTCTAAGCCCCAAACCAACCACACAATGGGAACACACCGAAATGCTAGTGGCAATGACTGAATTGATTTTGAAAGACAATGTATTCATCTTCAATAAAGATTGGTATCGACAAATTCAAGGTGTAGTCATGGGCTCCAGATGTTTTCCCTCTTATGCTAACCTCTTTATGGGGTGGCTAGAGGAGTGGATCTGGGGCCCCAAGGGAACAGAGTGGTGTGACTCCATCATAGACTGGGGTCGCTATGTGGATGACTGCATTATGATCTGGTCTAGGACAATAGATAAACTCAAACATTTATGTGACTACTTGAACACAAACAACCTAAATATAAGATTTACACATCAATGTAGCAGTACGAATATTATATTCTTAGATGTGGAATTACTTATACAGAACAATCAAATACAGAGTAGGTTATATCGCAAACTATCATCATGCAACTCGATCTTACATTCCTCTAGTGCACACCCCAGACACCAGATTAGGGCTATGCCATATGGTGAGTTGAAACAAGTGAGACGGAACTGCAGCAGAGACTCTGACTTTCACATATGCATTAGGACATGAATACATGCTTTTCTGCTAGAGGATATGACACACAAACTATAAGACTGGTGGAAAACACGATCTGCAAAATAAAAAGGCAAGACACTTTTTGGGAGAAAAAAAACAGAAACGGCACACACAGTAAAGTACGCCTGGTAACAGACTACAATGGACTTTCCAAGGTTTTATTGGGAAGCACGTGTAAACATTGGCACATTTTACGTTCTGACAAAACCCTAGAAGAATTCACATCTGGGGGACCAGAGATTACATTTAAAAGGGGCAGAACATTGAGGGCATTATTAAGCCCCAGTTATCCCATTTACGAGACACAAAAACACTGGTTGGGGCAATGTACACTGGGGTTCCACAAATGTGGACACTGTGGCACGTGTAGATGGGCACAAGACAAGAAAAAAAAAAATTTATGGACCTGGTGGGAGGTGTTTTGATATACGTTCGAAGATTAACTGCAACACCAAATATGTGGTATATATTATTGAATGTAAATGCAAACGTATCTATGTGGAAGGCACAATCAGGGCACTAAAAAAGAGAATGAGTGAACACTGTAGAGCCCTGAAACAAGGAGATCACAGATACCCCATGGCAGTACATGCAACAGAATGTAAGGCACACGGGCAACATAAATATTTCTGCTTTTACGGGATAGATCATATAGGCCTTGATCCTCAAGGAGGTAACAGAGAACTCACCTTACGACGCAAAGAAGCCATGTGGATAATGAATGCCTCTGTAGGTAGTTGAACTGTGCCTCAACACTGATCATGAGCTACAGTACTTTCTAGGGGACTGAAATAAAAATAAAAATAATATGTATTGGTAACAAACTGTATCACAATGGGTGGATGAAATAATGATAATGCAAAGTCTGCTCCTTCGTTGTTTGCATATTGTGACAACTGTGATGTACGTCTCACTGCATTTGGAATTACACAGTAGTAATAACACTGTACTGATATGTATGACAATGACATAGGATCGAATTTAAATGTATAGATTGTTATCTTTCAAAGAACACGACATACATGTTAAAAGTATGATATGTAGTGCGCAGTCAACCAGAATAGTCTGACACGATCAGCGTAAAGCTTGCAAGGCGTGATACCATTTAAGGAACATGTTTTGAACCTCGTCTTCACCATGCTATTGGCTTTAATATTCATTGCATACGTGCATATACATAATGACATTACAATATTATATATAGGGACGATCGTACAAAGATGCACAAGGAAAATATCGGTCTTTCCAATATGGTGGCTGTTTCGGCACGATACAAGTAAGAATAGTATCGCGTACCAGATGTGGAGTCCACCATCGATGTTAACTACCCGAGTGGTTCAGAGGTAAATGTTCCACTGCTGAACACTCGCAGCGCGGACCAGGGATGCCGGGATGCATGTATTGTACTCGCTGACATACGCCAAGCTGTGAGAATCAGGTAAGCCCACATATAGGGGCTATATACGGTTGAGATGAATGGTGTACCGAACCAGAAGCAGGGAACATTTACACCACATGTTTATTTTACATTTGTTACAGCAACTATATTTAGCTCCCAGGAGAAGACGGCCATTCTCCACTTTATTGGGATGTGAAAGACAGGACAAATATGATGGTGATTAAGATGTATAAGACACATCAATAATTGAGGACTTTGGACCTCAAGACCGTGCAACACGGGTGAGAAATGTTTGGATTAGAATGGGGATTACCCGGTACAAGAGGTTTTGCCTTTGATACATTTTTACAACTTAAATATGCTATTATATACAGATACGTGGCACAATGCCATCTGATATCCGGGCCGGAAGTAGAAACGGTATCAAGGTAGGAATAATATCATATAAGTGAATTACCTTGCCGGGCATCGTGACTTCATATGGGTTTTAAACTTGATACATATATATTTGACTTTAGGACTGAACCTACTAGCCAATTACAGAACAAACAGGTAAGCAAGGGATATAAGGGCTATGCCATACTAGACTTGCATGACACGAGATACACGCCTGTATTCTTGAGATTGTGCCACGCCTTACAAGAATTTATTTGAATTTTTCACAAAAGTGTTATGCACTAATGGTAGTTCACACAAGTTGCAAATCGGTCTATAAAATGATTTAACAAGTAATGATAAACATATCATTATGCTATTCAAGCAAGGGTTTCCACATCCTATCACTAACGAAGGCATTCCAGAACAGCACTACAACACAGGTGTACCTGGCTATATGCTGGCCACACACCAAAACTAGTATGTTGTTTGTTATTATGTTTTTTAGCCTTGAAGAAGTCGGGGAGGACCCTACACGACGAAACACGCGTTGGCTAAGGCTAAAAAGAAGAAAGAAAATAAAGAAACCGAGAAAAGAACAAATGCTTTTTTCTAATTGTTTCATAATATGATGCATAATTAAGCGGGTGCTTAGGTGATTGATACAATTTTCTCAAGTGATATTCCAGATCACAGAGTTTATAGGGGAAAGCTTGAATCCCCCTACTCTTTAGAGCACCGCCACACACACAAGGAGCAGTGAGAATAATGTGAGATAGTGGGTGAGCGCCAAGGACACCCCAATTATATTCACCCACGACACGTAAAAAACAGATGTGTCATGGTCCTTGGGTCCTGAGGCAGAGAAGGTGTTTCACGACATCAAAGGAGTCCTCTTGGACAAAGCCACAATGGCCTACTTCCACCCGTGCTCCTGCAAGAGAGTGGAGACCGAGGGTGGGCACCAGTAGCGTATGCCAGTCGTGCGCTCTCGTCCACTGAAACTCATTATGCTCAAATCGAGCTGAAGGCTCTTGTGATCAGGTGGGCCTGTCATCTCTTCCATAGCTACCTGTGTGGTCATGAATTCAGAGTGGTGACAGATCACAAGCCCCTCATCCTGCTATTCACTGGCACCTCTGGCCTAACTCCTCCAAGGATCCAGAGATGGGCCGTGCAGTTACAAACATATGCCTTTCAGATGATGTACTGCCCAGGGGCCAGCAACCCTACTGACTATCTGTTGAGGCATCCTGCCTCAGAAGAATCCGAACACCTAGAGGCGGAAGAAGAAGATACTGAAGGTTTTGTGCAGATTGTGAATGAGGCATGCCCCAAAGGCATTAACACTTGATGAGATCTGTGAGGCATCCAAGGAGGATAGCGGCATAATGAAAGCGAAGGAGGCTTTGACCCAGTGAAAGTGGCAGCACTTTCTAGATGGAGCAAAGTCCTTGACGCTAGAGGAACGGACTGTTCAACAGCAACAACTATGGAGAGTAAGGAATGAGCTGAGTGAGAGCAGAGACGGACTCCTGCTGTGAGGCCATCAGATAGTTGTGCCCAAGAGTTAATGAGACAGGATAGAACATCAAGGACATCAAGGAGCCATAAAAACGAAGACCCGTTGGTGGAGCACGGTCTGGTTCCTGTGGATTGATGCAATGGTGAAAAAGAAAGTATGAAAGTGCCATCCCTGTGCGATAACCAGTGGAGAACCGCACCCACCTTCGCTGCTGACAGAAGAACCTAGCCGTGAGCCATGGGCAAAGATCAGCATAGATTTTGAGAGTTTCCCCAATGGATGCACTACGGTAGTGGTAATGGACTCGTACTTAAAATTCCCGGTGGTGGAGCTAGTGCCGTCCACTGAATTTTCACATGTTTGGCCACTCTTGGAAAAGATCTTTGCACTGCTGGGACTGCCGGAAGAAGTGAGGTCGAGCAATGGACCCTAATTCCAGGGTCAGGAATTTCAAGACTACATGGTGGCGTTGGCCATCCGCCATAGAAGAATTACTCCTCAATGGCCTCAAGCCAACAATGAGGTTGAGAGGTTTATGAGTACATTGAACAGAGCCCTTTGAATAAATAGGAGTTGATCAAAGAGAAGATGCAGAGTGCTGCCTACACCAGTTTTTAAGGGCCTACTGACAGACTCCTCACAGCACGACCAATTGTGCTCCGGCTACGTTGCGCCTCAAACGCCCTCCTCGGGACAGCGTTCCGGCATACCCGGAGTGGCAACCGGCAGAGTAAAACGTGGAAGCAACCGAGAGGACAAGACAGATGATGAATGACAAGGCCAGCCAACATCGGCGAGCAAAGGAATCCAGCCTGTGGGTCGGGCCAGTGACATCTTGAGAGATCAACAATCGGGCTGGAACTTTAGAACACCATACAAGCTTGAAGTTTGGGAGGTGGTCAAGATTGATGGCACCATTTTCATCATGCGACGTGGACACTGCACGGTGGCGAGAAACATTTCATGGTTCATGGAAGTGGATGGAAATCTGGACACTCCAGAACATGAGCCTGGGGAGAACGTCATGCTCGAAGCAGGAGGCATCTCCCCAGGTACACCTTGAAGGATCAGCGGTCTGAAGTGTGTGAGCAGAGGTGACGCCACCAGTGAGCAACCATCAGGCATTCGCTGGGTGACATCAACTTCCCCAGGCGGGGCAAGCCTCAAACAACATTGCGGAGAGGCTGAGTCTGGTGTGGTCCCCCGAAGCCAGCAATACAGCTTCTGACCAAACCCCGCCCTGAGCCAGAGGCTGAAATACTTTATTTGTACGTAAAAACCTTTTGTATATATGTTTGTTTTCTTTACTAAAATATGGGAGCAATGTAGATAGCCACCCGGCCTCTACACTACATTGTACACACTTTCATTCCGAGGGCTGGGCGTGACCCGACGATATAAATAATTGGGCTTAAGGTCACGCATGGCGTTAGCCGACAACCCGTACAGAGTGTGTGTTTCGAGGTCCTTCACTCAGCGCTACAAGGCCTAGTCTGCGACCTCGAGTCCTGAGGGTACACCAATAATATCAGTGGTCAAATTAGGACTTTTGCAACTTTGACTTCTTGGAAAGATCTTAAGCATCTTACAAGAAGATGATTATCTTACTTATTGTAATACGTTCATTGAATCCAGAGTGAGAACCAAAAACACATTTTTTAAAATAGGCACATATGGCCTTTTTTAACAGTAACAGCTATGAGGAATTGTGCCCAAATGGTACTCAATCCCATTTTTGGATGGTAGCTGGTGGTAACTACTTGTGTAAAAGACTGGGAAAGTATGTCAGACCTAGTCATGCTGCAGGGGCTGCTGGCCTTAAGGGTTGAGGTCGTTTGCTTCTGACGTCACAGAGTTCATCCGACTATGGCTCTGCAAACTGGGCCCAAGTACAATCCCTTCATCACTTGACTCTCAGTGGTAGCAATGGCAAGCAGTCACAGAGTTCTCAGGGAGGGTGTTGTGTCTCTTCTGTCCTGGTGGTTCATATTGCAAACCCACCTGGCTATGCTGAACTGGAAGGTTGCAGCCAAAGGTTGGTTGGGTCCTTGGCAGCGGGCGAGGCAATGGGTGGGTGGGATGGCCACGGATCATATCATGCAGTGTTTGGGTACTTGCTGCTATGGAAACTCCCATCAAACCACACTCGATCTCTTGGCAGAGCGGCTCATATCATGCTGCACTTGATCACATGGCACAGCCGCTAAGGTCATGCTGCCCTTGATCACTGGTGTGAAAAATTGGGTTATTGGTTGAGGGTGTGGTAAACCCTTCTAAAGCAACAACCGCAATCCTTGTCAGAGTGAACCACAAAAATCACTAACCTGTGGTTATACCTCTGGTAGCTTGGCACAAATCAATCAATCAATCAATCAGGGAATTGTAAGCGCACTACTCACCCGTGAGGGTCTCAAGGCGCTGAGGGAGGGGTCCGCAGATCTGTTTAGCCGAAGAGCCAGGTCTTCAGGGTCTTCCTGAAGGTGTTCAGGAGGGGGCGCGTCCGATGTCTGCCGGTAGCTCTGCTCCAGGTCTTGGCTGCAATGTGAGAGAAGGATCTTCCGCCTGCTCTGGCTCTGTGGATGCGCGGGGTTTTGGCCAGTGAGAGGTTGGAAGATCGGAGGTTTCTTTGGGTACGTGGAAGTTGATACTGTCGTTGAGGTATTTGGGTCCGTTGTTGTGTAGGCATTTGTAGGCGTGAGTGAGGATTTTGAAAGTGACTCTTTTCTCCACGGGGAGCCAGTGGAGACTTCGTAGGTGTTGGCTGATGTGTTCGTGTCGGGGATGCCGAGGACGCAGTCTGGCGGTGGTGTTCTGTACTGTCTGGAGTTTGCGGAGTAGGGACTTGTTGATGCCGGCGTAGAGTGCGTTTCCATAGTCCAGTCTGCTGGTGATGAGTGCGTGGGTGACTGTCTTCCTTGACTCAGGGGGATCCACTTGAAGGTCTTGCGGAGGATGCGGAGGGTGTTGAAGCAGCTGGAGGTGACGGCGTTGACCTGTCGGTTCATGGAGAGTGATGAGTCGAGTACGATGCCGAGGTTCTTGGCGTGGTCTGAGGGGTAGGTGGGCTTCCAAGGGCGGTCGGCCACCAGGTGCTGTCCCATGCAGAAGGGGTGGTACCGAGGACGAGGACTTCGGTCTTCTCGGCATTGAGCTTCAGGCAGCTGTTGGTCATCCAGACTGCGACGTCTTGCATTCCTTTCTGGAAGTTGAGTTTGGCAGTGGTGGGGTCTTTGGTGAGGGAGAGGATGAGCTGGGTGTCGTCGGCGTAGGATACGATGTTGAGGCCGTGTTGTCGGACGATGGCTGCGAGGGGGCCATGTAAATGTTGAAGAGGGTGGGGCTCAGTGATGAACCCTGTGGGACTCCGCAGGTGATTTTCGTGGGGTCGGAGAGGAAGGGTGGGAGTCTGATCCTTTGGCTTCTTCCGGTGAGGAATGATCGGATCCAGTCCAGGGCTGTTCCTTGTATGCCTGCGTCGTGTAGTCTGACAACTAGTGTGCGATGGGAGACGGTGTCGAAGGCCGCTGATAGGTCGAGTAGGATGAGGACTGCGGAGTGGCCTTGGTCCAGGAGGGTGCGGATGTCATCTGTGGCGGCGAGTAGGGCGGTCTCTGTGCTGTGGTTGCTTCGGAATCCGGATTGGGACGGGTCGAGGATGGCTTCAATGAATCGTGTCAGTTTCCTGTTGACTGTTTTCTCTGCAACTTTGGCTGCGAAGGGGAGGAGCGAGATGGGTCGATAGTTCTTGAGGTCGGTGGGGTCAGCTGTGGGCTTCTTGAGCAGGGGTCTGACTTCTGCGCGCTTCCAGTCGTCTGGGAAGGTGCCTGTTTTGAAGGTGGTGTTGATGGTGCGTTGTAGTTTGGGTGCGATGGCGGCCACGGCTCTGTGGTAGATGTGAGGGGGGCAGGGGTCGGTGGGGGCCCCCGAGTGGATGCTTTTCATGGTCGAGGCGGTGTCTTCGGCCGTGATCGGTGTCCAGTTGGACATGGTGGGCTGGCTGGTGTTTCTGGGGGCCTGGGGCCGCCTGTGGCACCTGGTGGATGGTCGATGAAGTTGTCGTAGAGGTTTTTGATCTTGAGGTGGAAATAGGTTCCAAGCTTGTCGCAGAGGTCTTGGGATGGGGTGATGTCTGTGGCTTCGCTGCGTGGGTTGGTGAATTCTTGAATGACACTGAAAAGTTCCTTGGAGTTGGTGGAGTTGGCCAGGATTTTGTTGTGGATGAAGTTCCTTTTGGTGGCTCTGATCTGGTTGTGGTAGTCCGTCATGGCGTCCTTGTAGGTGGTGTGGTTTTCGGTTGTCTTGGTGTTTCTCCAGTTCTTCTCCAGGCGTCTGCAGGTGCGTCTGGCTTCTTGGAGAGCGGTTGTGAACCAAGCGGCTTTCCTGGAGCGTTGTCTGTCGGGGTTGTGTAGAGGGGCGAGCTCATCTGCGCAGTTGGAGATCCAGGTGTGGAGTTCTCTGGTTCCGTCGTTTGCGCTGTTTGCGTCGGGTACCCAGGTGTGGTTGTCTCGGCTGAGGATGGAGTTAAGTTGCTCGTAGGTAACCTTGCTCCAGTTCCTTCGTGGTGGGCGTGGGGCTGGTTTGGGTGCCTTGGGTTTGTTGATGGCGAAGTGTACGCAGTGGTGGTCGGTTCATGGCGGCTGCGTTGTGTGGCTGAAATGGACGCTGTTTCCTGCCGCGAAGATGGGGTCGAGGGTGTGTCCTGCTCTGTGGGTCGGTGTGTTGACGAGTTATTTAAGTCCGATGCTGGTGAGGTTGTCACGAAGGATAGTGGAGTTGGGGTCACTGGGGTTGTCGAGGTGGAAGTTCAGGTCTCCAATGAGTATGTAGTTTGTTGAGGCGATCGCGTGGGGTGCGATGAAGTCGGTGATGGTGGTGGCAAAGGGTGTTCGGGGGCCGGGGGTCTGTAGATGAGGGTTCCTCGGAGTGTGGCTTTGGGGGTGGTCTGGATCTTGAAGTGCAGGTGTTCGGCGGAGGGGAAGGTTTCGCTGGAGGTGGTGGAGGCGGAGGGTGCTCTTGTGGGCGATGGCGAGGCCCCCTCCTGGGTGGTTGGGGCGGTCTTTCCTATGGATCTTGTATCCGTCTGGGATGGCGGTGCTGATGTCGGGGGCGGAGGATGCGTTGGTCCAGGTCTCTGTGAAGAAGGCGATGTCGGGCGAAAGAGAGTCGAGTAGGTTCCAGATTTCCATGGCGTGTTTGTGTACGGAGCGTACGTTGAGGAGGATGCATTTTAGGGTGTCGCCGGTGCTGGCGTCGGCGGTGTTGGAGGCCGGGGTGGTGGTGAGGGTCTGGCGGCAGTGGAGGCAGGAGAACTGGCCGTGGGTCGTGTTCGGCGAGGCCTGTTGGCATTCTCTAAGTCTTCCAGGGTTAAGTGCGAGGAGTGTGGTGGTGTCGTAGCGATGGGTAGTGGGAGGTCCAGGGTTCCTGGCGCTGGCTGCGGTCGGGTCGCGGACGGGTGCAGACGGGCGCAGGCAGACTTAACTTATAGACAATGTGTTAGGTATTTATTCAGCACACAAACAGTAATAAAGTGAATATACAACACAAGAAAAATTTCATACCAATTTAGAAAAAGAGATTATATTTTAATAAATAATTTGAGACCAAAACAACGAAAATCAAGTCAGTAAAACTGGTGATAGTGGATTTTAAAGGTTTAGATAAAAGTAGCGCCAAAAGGCACAAAGCTCCAACTCAGGGTATCTGGCTGCGCTGGGCTGGGACAAAGTCAACAGTTCAGGATGACTGAGAAGGAGCTCAGGCAAGGCACAGGACAAAGTTTGGCCTGCTGAGAGTTGTGCCTTATGTCCTTGGTGTGAGATCTACGCAACTTTGCTTTTTGCAAGGGTTTATGAGGCTTTGCATTGCTTGGCGTTGGTTCTAATGAAGCTCTCAGCTGTGCAGCGAGGCTTTGTAGAGTTTGACATCAAGCGACGTTGATTCCAATGTAGCTTGAAGTGGTGAGGCAAAGCTTTGCAAGGCTTTGGGTCACTTTGTGCCAGATTTGATGGAATCGTCTGTTAGGCCAGGAGGAGTTCTCTTGTATGCCAGCAAAGGGTCCATGACATGGGGAGGCACCTCTTGGGAATCGAGAACTCACTCCAGCGAGGCCATCAAGGTTCAGGCAGGTCCAGTTGCTGGTCCAGGGCAGCAGGTCAGCTGGGCAGTTGCAGGGAGCCCTCTGGAGCTTGTTGTGTCCCTGTATCTCAGAATAGGAGGTTAGTCAACTGATCCTTGGTGTCACTCTGGTAGTCCTGGGTTCAAGTAGATGGTGCTTTTTCCTTCAAGCAGTAAGGCAGGCCTGAAGCATCAGGAGAGTCCTCTGAAGAACAAGACAGGCCTCAAGAATCAGTGCAATCCTTTGGTAGCAGCAGGGCTGTCCTCTGAGAAAAAAGGCAGGCCTCAGCCTCAAGCAGCAGGGCAATCTCTAAAGTACATAGCAGCCCTTTGGAATTCTTCCACAGGTCCAGGAGTGTACTGAAGAGTAAGTCTGATGGTCCAATATTTAAACTGGTGCCAGCCTTTTAAGTGAAAGAAACCTCTAGACTTCCTTCCACATCTGGTTCTGGAATTTTCCTTCCTTCTTCTGCCTAGGCTCCAATGGGAGTGAGGTGACAATAGGCTGGTGTCAAGTTCTTTGTGAGGGTACTGGAGGCCGCCCCTTTGATGTGTAAGTGGGACAGGGAACAACTCCACCTTTCCATCCTGGAGGGAAAGCCCATCCTGCCAACACCTTGCCCCCTTTGTCTCATTGTCTGGGAGAAATACACAAAAGCCAACTACACCTAGTCATGTGACATAAGACACAGGCTGCAGGCACCAAATGGTTAAGATAAGAAAATGTCAACTTTCTAAAAGTGGCATTTCCAGAATAATGATTTAAAATCCGACTTTATCTTAAAAGAGGATTTTAAATCACAGTTCTTTTAAGACCAAACATGACTTTCCTACCTGTTCCCAATCAAATGTTAGCACTTATTAAATGTAATAAGGTAGCCAAATGTTATCCTATGGCCTTGCAGTAGTGAAAAACTAATTTAAGAGTTTTTCACCACCAAGACATATACAACTTAAAAGTACATGTCCAAGACAAAACGTTTGGGGGAGACCACCCTAAACACTTTCAGGTCTAGCAACTGGACACAGTTGCTCATGTCAGTCAGGACACTTAGGAGTGGCTCAAGTTGCGCCAACACCAACAGGTGTAGCAGCTAGGCAGCACCACGTCTTCATGATTCTGACTGGGAATCACAGGAGAGTCTGCAGCCCACTGAGAGAAGATGGTTTAGTATATGGTGCACACTTATGTAAGTGGACACCCTGCACTAATCCAGACAACTCTTATGGTGATTTTAGTGGTCTTAGGCAGCCTTAGAAAGCTAAGTGGTAGCTGTGGAGAGCAGCCTTCAGGCTTAGTCCAGAAGGAGTGTAAAGCAGCTTGTTTTACCAGAGCATAATCTTATTGGTATAGATTAAGTGAAAAAGAACCACACAGTGTATTTATAAAAATATGTATTTATTATAAGACACTTACTAACACATACAAATATCTCCTGACCGGAGATCTACACAATGCACACAATACTTTGCAAATAAAACAGGTAAGCAGCACGAATACACAGTGGTCGCCAGGGGGAGACCAAACCATATACTAAAATAGTGGTATGCGAACCACGACTCAAGTCAAGGCTATACCCAGAAGACGTAGAAGTGCCGGGGACCCAAGGAACCACCCGAGGTAAGTAACCAGGAACCCCACGGAGGCCGTGTGCAGAGTGGGAACATGACCGCAGCATCAATACAAGTCAATGGATAAGTCGCGGTTGCTCTTTTAAAGGAAAAGGACCCTTCACCGTGGACCCTGAAGAAACCCCGTGGAAGACAGAAGGCTGGAGAGCCACCCCACCCGTGGATACCGTAAGAACCAGGATAACTGCACCAGGGAAGCCAGGTGAATAGGTGTGAAGTGGCGTCAGAAACCGCCGTCGAACTCAATGGAGGACTTCAGGAAGATGCAGCTGCTGGATAAGGTGAAAGTGTCCGGTGGAACCCAAAGGTGGATTCAAGATGAGAAGTACCTGCAAGCAGAGGGGACAGAGCCTATGCCACTCAGGAGTGACCAGGAGGCACCGAAACGAATGCCCACCGATGTCGGGTGTTTCAGGAGAGCTGACGGTGACCTTGGAGCTGCAGCTGTGCGGACCAGGTGATGCTGTGGAAGACCAGGAGCTATTCACAAGCTGTGCCATGTCGGATGTCGAGAGTTGAGGGGTCGGTGTCCATCGGGAGCACCAACAAGTCTTGGCAACTGCAAACAATGTGGACAGCGAAGAAGGTGCAGTGTCGGGACCAACAAGGTCCAGGTGACTCACCACAAGCAGGAGAGTCAGAGCAGGCCCCAAGCAATCAGAGGAGCCCACTGAAATCAAAGAAGACCCTCAAGAGAACCCACAGGCCTGAGGCACTGGAGTCGCAAAAGGACCTTGAGCAGCTCACCAAAGATGCAGGCCCACGGTACAAGCGATATGGTGAGGATGAAGATCTTGATCACAGGAGATGCTTGAGGTTGGTCTGCTTGGAGCCCGAAGATCTTGGAGGAAGGAAACCAACAAGCCTTTGCAACGGCAAGTCGACTCAATGCACAGGGGTTCAGTTCCTCCGGCTTCGACAAGGGATATTGCCCTCCAACTTGGTTAGAGGACAGGGCAGGCCTCAGGGGATGTGAAGAACCACCACCTGTGTTTCTGAACCTTTCAGAGTCTGTGGGAGCTCAGGAGTGGCAGACTGGTCAGCTTCATTGCGGTGACTGCAGATGCAGGGAAGTGACTCCTTCACTTCAAGGGAGATTCCTTCAGGTGTCTTGGATGTCCACAGGCCTTGGAAGGTTCCTGTATGGGCCACAGGCACGGACAATGCAGCAGACTTGCAGGACGACGAGACCAGGAGGAGCAGGAGTCTTCCCAGTTGTAGTCTCGGAGCCCAGAGCAAGGTCCAGGGAAGTTCAGAGTGCCCAGACGGTCGAAGAAGAAGTGTTGTCTTGATATGAATCTTGTCCCATGACAAATCTAGGGACCCACCTACAGGTAAGCCCTTAAGTACCCTAAGGAAAGTGTTGGGACGATTCAGGGTTCCCTCCCAGGGGAGGGGTCAGACAGTGGGGAGGATACTCCCATGTCCTTTGTCCAGTTTCGGGCCAAAGCGGGTGCCAACTGCTCCCTGAGCTGATTTGAACTGGACTATGCAAGGAGGGCACCAAATGTGCCCCTCAAGCAGACTGAGTGGCGCTAGCCAGTGCCCCCTTCCAGCCCCAATACACTAAACCCTGTGTGGGAGATGGTCACACCTCCCTGTGACAGGATACCTATTGTTCTGCCTTCCCCTGCTCGAGCTTGGCTCAGCAGCAGGAGGGCAGAATCATGTCTCTGGTCGGCAGCAGCCATGTTGTGCTGTCTGGGTCTAGAAGACTGGTACCGGGAGCACCGAGGGCCTCCCGGAGGAGCTTTACAGAGCATGGAATCATACATCCTACACCGTTTACGGTGTGGTTGTAAGATTCCAACATGTTTGATACCAAACATGACAGGGCTCGATAGAGCCAGTTTAGAGCTAGTCATCGCGAAATGACGCATGGCCACTCTATGTATCGTAATGGTTGATGCACTTACAACCCGGGAGAATGGACTCCGAAGGTTAAAGAGGTGTCCTGCTTATGCAGGGGCACCCTCACACTTAGAACCGAGCACCCTGCCTTCAGGATTGAAAGGCCTGCTTTAGGGGTGACTTATAGGTTTTAAGGGTAGTGACCTTAGATATAGGGAAACCTACATCTGTCGTAAGTAGTGCTAGCACCAGCTTACACAGGCTGCAATGGCAGGCCTGTAGTTACAGTTTGAGTGATCTCCCATGGGTGGCATAATACATGCTCCAACCCATGAGGGACCCCTGGTGTACCTATGCCCTGGATACCTCAGTACCATATACTAGGGACTTATAAGGGTAAACTAGTATCCAATCTGGGATGTACCTAAGTACTTACCATAACTAATTTAGGGGAGAAAGCACATAGACTGGGGTCCTGGTTAGCAGGATTCCAGTCAGACAAGTCAGAAACAGCATAGCACCAGGCAAAAAGTGGGGGTAACCATAAAAGCAGATCCTACTTTCCGACACCCACTGACACTGGAGCGCACAGATTGCCCTCTGTAGTCCTTTGCTCATGCAGATACACCACACAGGAGTCACACTGCATCCAAGTCCTCAAGGACAGTCACTCCTCATGGAGTATTGGCAGGCACCTTCCCTCTCTCTCAACAGGCAGACTAGTTTATAGGCTCTCAGGACAGGTGGTCAGCTCTTACAGCAAGTGCCCAGGAAGAATAGTCAGCAGGCCCTCTCCACAAAGAGACCTAATCAATTTTGTCCTCTTTCCCCATTTCAATGTCTAAATTGCCTTCTTCCATCTTTAGGAATGTCAATAATCCACTGTCACTGTCTGGGAAAATAACCTCACCTCCTTCTTATGCAGTTGTACAGGCCATGGGATTCTAAAATGGAACCCAAAGGCCTCCATTACTCTGGTTCACTCATACACACATACATGTACCATGCAGGCCACATGCACATACTTGCATAAAAAATACTTGGGATGTCAGTGTTAGGATCTAGGTAAGTGCAGAGAAGCAGAACTTTACACAAATGAGCTGGTAGGTCCACAATTCCAATAACAAAGATAAACAGGTCTGCTTACAACTATGGTATGGATTCACAAACCACAGTATGCTTCCACCAGTGCTCTATGCGTTAAGCTCCCCAACAGATACCATAGTCCACTATATTACGAGGGCATGCTTGGTGCGCCTTTCCAGGTCATAGGACAAGTCCATGCCTTCACTCATGTCAAGGGACAGACGTAGGCTTCTGAGAACACACTATATTAGTGAAAGACTAGAACCAAAATAAAAAATCAGGATGCCAGATACACGCAGTGGGCACAAAGAGGATCTTTGGTGCTGGATATGAAGACCTCTGTGGCTTCAAAATTATAAAAATACTCGGATCTGATTAGCCAAGGGACGATTTTTTTCCCATCGGCCATATAAATGCCTCAAATCTAAAGATGGGTCCGCTGTACAGAAACAACCTGACTGGCTGCCACAACATCGGGCTACATATACTGAGCCAAAAATAACAGTCATTTTACTATTCCAGGTATAGTATTGCAGCTTTAGATTGATAAAACACTAGTCAAGCCAACACGGAATAAGTCAAAGAAGCTTCTGACACATGTTTTGCTCTTATTAGAGCTTGTCAGAGAAGCATAGTTGTTTCCAGACATGAGGGAGCACCCAGTATAAATCCAAACAATGCCCTTTCAAGCTTAGAGTGCCACAAAATTATGCAAAAAAAGTAGTAAAAAGCAGATAGTACTTGCTACCCATATACTTAAGGAAATTGCAAAAATGGCAAAAGACCACTTTTCTAGCTTGGTGTGGATGTTATTGGGCTTATCAGATGCTTGCATACTTTGCTAGAAAAACAGACATTTGAGGTGGGCATATTTAGAGTGCTGATGGTGGTGTACAGTGCTCCGTGTAAATGAGATGCTCTCCACCTAAAACGTCTGTTTTTGCAGAATTAATGCAACACTGTAAGCTATTTGATGAATCCACACGAAATTTGGGAGACATATACAAGTTTAGATTTCTATGCATATGGCAAGTTTTGTGCAAATCGATCAGTGAAGTAGGGCAAAGTTAAAAGAGACGTAAAAACATTTTCATGGGTTTAATAAGCCTGGTGCTCTTCAATGCATCTGCAAAAGATTTACTAGGTTGTTAGCATGTTAAGTCCAGTATAGGAATTTCAGGTTTCATGCAGCTCCAACGGAGAAGAGAGGTTTAGAGTTAAATGGGAGGAAGTCCCTATTCCGAACTCTTGAAAAATCTTTGAAAACCAAAAAAGAAATATTGCAAAACAAACAAACAGGTGGTGGTCAAAAATCATTAGTCCAACATTATGCACTGCTACATGGGACTTCTCCAAGTTGTTTCTTAGAAGTCAATGAAAACGACACTAGACTGCAAACTAAAGGCCTCATTCTGAGACCTGTTGCAATACGAATTTGAGCTCACATATGAGTTTGCACCCAAATTGGAAAAAATACTAAAATCACAAATGCAGTAATTTCCCGTTTTCACATTTAGGCAGAAAAAAACTGTTGAAATGTAAAGGGAGAATATTGCTCGAAAAGAGGTAAAACATGCCATGGCCAGCACACAGAACTTTGGGGCATATGTACAAAAAATGTTGGAGCGCGGAGCTGCGCCAAATTTGGCAGCGCCTTGCTCTGAAATGTTCAAAACACTGGGATGCACCATATTTACTACAATACGGCAAACCCCTATGCTTTCCCTAGCGATGGCGCTAAAATTAGCTGCCTAGCGCCAACGCACCCTGAGGGTGTCTGCGTTGCAGGAAATTATTGTTTATGTGCAAGAAGATCCCTTCCTGCACATAAACAATCCATAATGGCTATTTGTTACTTCTATGTGTGCTGCATTCTGCAGCACACATAGAAGTAGCAAATCATCATTATTTAATGATTGTTTATGTGCAGGAAGGGATGTCCCTTCCTGCACATAAATAATCATTAAATAATGATGATTTCCTGCACATAAACAAACATTAATGGCTTTTTGCTCTTTCTATGTGTGCTGCAGCACACATAGAAAAAGCAGTAACGAGAAATAAAAGCATTTCTTCTCATGCACCATTCTAACGCCTGCTCTTGCATGGCGTTAGTTTTTGGAGCTGCCACAGATTTACACCACCTTGTAAATCTGGGGCAGCATCAAAAAGCAATGGGTGTTGCGGTGGAACGCCCACAGCAACACCCATTGCACGCGCCTTTAACGCAGATACCTGCATGAAAGGGTAGCATATTTACAAAGCCGCGTTAAGCCACAAAAAGTGGCTTAACGTCACTTTGTAAATATGGTGCAGGGCATACCGCCACCGAGCGTCAAAAAAAGTGAGGCTTCAGGTGGCGCCAGGGGCTTGTACATATGCCCCTTTGTATCTGCAGGTTTTGTGACATTCTATACAAGAAATCTCAAAATAGGAAAGCAAATAATGTACCATGCTGCATCCGTACTTATTCACATGCATCTGTGCCTTAATACTTGCATATATACAATGAAAATGCAAATACCAAAATGTGCCTTATCGTGCCTTATCATGTGCTGTTACCGTTTGTTAATCAAATGCTATTTCAGTTTTATACCTGTTTGAATACCACTAAAGCTTTAGTATTGTTGCACACTTACAATTATTTTTAATGAGTCTCCATCTTGTTAACCTGTGTTGTACACTACACATTTGAGTTGACAACTCTAGTAAGCGTGACCTCATCTTGAAGTTGGCACATTGAAGCAAGGATTTTAGAAAGCAGTAAAGTCAGATCTTACTGGTGGTACTTGTATCTTTTCCACCAAGGTCTTCTAGCATCCTTCCCCTGGAGAAGAGCCTGGCACCTGCTCATTAGTGCTTATCTGTGAGTTTCGATTTTATCATGTGTTCTCGCTTCCATTCACTTGCTTTAGGAAAAAGTGTATAACTGCAGTACCAATATGTATGGATTTTAGCATTACATGTTCCAACTGATTGTGGGCAAAGCTCTGGTCTGTTGATTGGGCAATTTTCTTGCTTATTTTGAACGTTCATTGGCTATTTTTGTCTTAAACACGTCAGACTTCTATGCACTATCCTAATTAATCAATAAAATAAAATTGTCCACAACAAACATGGCACTCACATTCGCACACAAATGAAGGTCAAAATGCACATTTTAAGCAGAATGCAGCAAAACAAATTGCTTTAGTCATGTATTTTGAAGAAAATGTACATTCTGAATAATATTTTAAAAATAATAAGGGTTACCCATGAAGAAACATAGACAAAGACAGCAGCCACCATTTTGTGGTCACTCATCAGGGGATGACCATTGAGGTGACATGCTGGGTTTCTTATTTTTTACTAAGTCAATTTTTAGAATAAATTTAAATATTTTCGCAGATTAAAAATGAAAGGCCTAATTCCGAGTTTGGCGGTCTTACCGCCATACTGCCTCGGTGGTGGTCCCAAGAAGACCGCCTTGTGGTGGTCTCCCGTCCGCCGTATTACAAAGCCACCGCTGGGCCAGCGGCGATGTTTCTGACGCCAGGGAATATTTTTCATACGTGTTGATGCAAGTGTGTATATATTGACTCAACTGAAGTCTTAAATGTACACATATGCATGACACATGTGAAAAAATACCTATCACGAGTGCTTTCCCATTGCTGGAGTCCGGACCATATGTCCCCAGTCCCGTCAACGGGAAAACTGCAAAATGAACTTACCTGGATTTCGGCACCAACAGGGTCGTTTTCTTCGGGGGCAAGATGCTGCGGTAAAGGGGGGCCCTGGAAGACGGGATTCACGTGGAGAGACTGCAAGGAAGATAAGGAAATAGGTGAGTATGCACCCCAATTACTTCGATTCTGCCGACTCGAAGCAGGCGGTCTTCCCGCCACAGTCGACTCAACAGAAAGCCAACTCGTAATTCCAATGGCAGTGAACTTGCCTGTACCGCCCTCTGGTAGCTGTTTCCCAATGCCACTGTCAAGGTGGTTGAAGAATGGCTGACTGTGGTGGCGGTGCTCCAGTGGTCTTCTGTACTGCAAACCGCTAACATCATAATATGACGGGCGGACTGCCAACTAGGCGGTGGGGTTTCCGGCGCTGTTTCAATTGAGGCTCCCTTACTGCTAAACTTGTAATCAGACCCTAATTTCAGAAAATAATTACTTCCTTTAAAGAAGAACTAATACAGCGGGATGGAACCACATTACAAATGAAAAAATTAAAAAGGAAAAGACTAAAGCAAAAGAGTTTTAAAAAAATGAAACTAATTACTAACAACATTACATCTAAGTTAGTACATAATTAACTCCTTTCATCTACCTGAAAAATAGCGAAATAAAATTCTAATTTGCAGGTACATTAAAAAAACAGAAGGGGAATCATGGGGGAAAATTATTAGTTTTTTAAAAATAAACTCTACGAATTGTTTTATTTTTCAACAGATTCAATGAATCCAAAGAAGTACAAAATCATCATTAGCAAAAATGTTACCGATCTTCCATTACATTTAAAAGAGGGTAAGCAATGAATCTGAACAGTCAAAACACAACACTCTATTAATGTTTATTCACTATAGAATTATATTTTTTCTCTTTGCATGCTTTTCTGTATATTTCATATACAGTGTTAAAAAAGTAAAACATGAATGAGATCCATTTTGTGCTTTAAAAAATAGGGAACCATTTACTAAAGTATGAGTCGTACCTTTCTTTATTGTACGGAGAAACATACTGAACCTAGGGCTCATTGGAGATGTGTGAACTATTTCTCTACCCATAGTAGTCACTTTGGGGGACTATATTGAACTACAGCCTCCAATGGGCCTGCTGTTGATGTCCTAAAGCAGGTATCTAAAAACAAGCCCGGGCATTTTGTCAGAGACATACTTGCGATCCCTAATTTGATGAGAATATTAAAGAGAAAAAGACAAGCAAGTAAAGTTTACCACCCCAACCCAAAACGTTTAGTGACATTGTCATACCTGACCATATAACACAAATCTATAATCATGCGCGGTTTCTTTATAATACTCACAACCCTCAAAAAAGGGAAATATAATTTAATTTGGAATTCTCCATAATACATGCACGTTTGCAAATAGTGACAGTTGGATGATGAATGGGGCATTTAAAACAACACCCCATCCATTTATTTGCCCAAAATGTACACTATTCACTCTAAAATTAACAATACTACCATGCCATTACTGTATGCTTTACTACCAGGGGCTGTATTACGTATTTAACAAAACAACCGGCAATCATTAGCTAGGACAATTACAAGGATTGTATAAATCACTTAAAGGAGGGGGAGAAGAAAGGGAGACCACGAGAAAGTTTCATAGAGTGTAGATTATTATTTGCAAGTAGTTGTATCAGCACTACAGTACAATTTTACAAAAAGTAACCATAACACACAAGTATGCACTGAACGTGCTAGTGATGGTGAACGGCGCAGTGACACAGGGGTGAGAAAACAGCGTGAACGGCGAAAAACAAATAATACAAGTAATTATGTGGTCAATGATATAATGCAGATATACACAAGGTAGGTATTTTGGTTTGGACTGAGTTGGTTGACCACGTTAATGCCACGGTTTGCACTGAATAGTCGACGGCGTTTCGACCTGTTCAATTCCAGGTCATCATCAGGACAATGGTTACTGATTTCAGTATAGTGCTGAGATGGCAATAGTATATCAATCCAGACAACAGTTGCGGGTGGCCAAGTGGCGCTGGCTAAGTTGGGGGTTCAAAAAGGACCACTGAGTAAAATAAATCCGACAGAGGAAATCCGTGTTCGGAGAATGAAGGTAACGATGTACCGGGACCTGGATGCGTGGTTTACGGCTATCCTCGGGGGGGGGGTCCAATGGTTCAAGAGGCAAGCGGGACCTGGAAGCATGGTTTACGGCTATCCTGGGGGGGTTCAACTGGTTCAAGAGGCAAGCGGGACGACTACCGCTGCCGAGCAATCAATATCGGGTGAGGCAAGCGCCCTGGTTGTCAGCCAAAAGTGCGTATTACGTATTGGCATTTTTTGCGCCCAGCGCATCTTTGAAAACAATGCCAATGCACCCCATTATGGTGAATGAGCTGCCCTGGGGGCAGCCGCGAACTTGCGCTGCTCTGGGGGCAGCACATTCATGTGAAAACAAGGAGCAGCTGCTCTGTGTTTTCACAGTGCAGGCGGCACCCGCCTGCACTTCCAAAGGGTATTAGAGATCCCCTTACAGGCTGGTATAGTCAGTGGCTGCACCCGCCTGCAAGGGGATGTCTGGGGGGGTCCATGGAACCCCCTTTGCCCCCTGCAGAGGGCTGCTGTCAGGAGGCGCACTGACAGTGCGCCACCTTTTAAATGGCTCACTGTCAGTGCGCCTCTTGAGGGCTTCTTTGACTCTGCGCCTGTGTCTGTAATATGGCGCGGGCGCAGAGTCAAAGGAATTCCCTCATTTGCATAGGGCGTGCCCCTATGCAAATGAGGGAACACCCTCTGTTGATAGCGCTGGCACTTTAAGTGCGCCAGCGCTATTGGTATTATAGAAGGGTATGCACAAGCATCTGCGCCCCCTTCTATAATACCTAAGCGCCTCGGGCGCGCAAAGCTGGCGCAAACGCCCGTTGCACCCCCGGGGCACCTTAAGTAATACGGCCTCTGATGAGCAGTGTCCCACCTACACAGAATTTTGAGCTGTTGAAACAGGAAAATAACAATAATAAAAGAGAAAATAGTAATTGACTTCAGAATAGCAGTGATTTATGTTATTACAAAAATATGTCCTAAAACAAAAATTCAAGAATGTTTTTCACTTTTCCAAGTCAATTTGGGGAAAATGTAAAAAAAATAAACGTAGCAGCAGACTACAAGTCCGATGAGAAGATACAGTTTGAAATAAAAAACACAACTAAATTAGCTTTTGTGCCTCCTCAATATGTAGATGACTTCTACACAGCAATTATAGGATAAGAATACTTTGCACAAAATGAGGAAACATTGGTCCCTTTATTAAATTATTTTGAGGAAACATGCATCTCACATCTAAACAGGTTGCAGAAGAGCTCCAGGATTTTAAATTGAATGGTAGGATCCCCCGATGGTAGCCAAGGGTCAGCGTCTCTAGATATCTAGATATCTATACATTTCTTTATTTAATAACGCCCAAAATACTTAAACGTGGGTCCCGTGCTCACTGTGCCACAGGATTCTAGCTAGCCTGGCTGATACCCCAAAACTAGTCCTAGGATGCTTACTTCCAGACCACGGGGGACCTGGCTTGGGAGTTTGAGCTGGACTGTTCCCATGAGGAGCAGAATCAAGACTGATTTGCATATGGCTGGGTCCAAACTCGGCTGGCGCGAGGAGCAAAAAACCAATGAATTAAACCCAGATCTGTGACTGGGGTTAAGTGTTTACATTGTTCAGCATTCCATCCATCATCTGTTCTTTTTGCTTCTATAAAGCTCCCAAGCATAAAAATTCAAAATACAAAATTAATACTCACACCCCCACAAAAAATATATGCATAAAATAATTAAAGTACTCCCCACCTAGGCCCCAAACATGTTTTAAATATATATTTTTTAAAACATCAAAAGTAAAAATATTAGCACCCAAACCAAATCTTCATAAAACCCAAGTATAAAACTCAAAATAAAAAATAAACACCATACCTCAAAAAATCAAGCTACTCCCCACCTAGGGCCCTTATACCCTAGCAACCCACTCCTAAAATTGAGAGTACACACATTTTTTTAATATGAGTATGAAAATAAATATATTTTAATCTCCCATTGTAGGACTTGGCCTTTTTGGTTAAAGTTCCCTAAACTTTTTGCTTTCCCCTAGACCGTTTTCCTGACCTAGAGATGCCAATTTAGATGCTTTGGGTACTTTGCCACTGCTGATCAGTGTCAAAGTACAGGAGTTCCCTGTGTAAAATGTAATGGTGATTGGTTGGCCATGATTGGTATGTTTGCCTTACTAGTAAAAGTCCCTAGTGATGTGCACTGTGTGTGCAAGGGCTAGTAATGCAAGGGCGCACAGAGAAGGGAACTCAGGCCTTCAGTGTAGGGCCTGCGCGCAGAATGCTAAGTTAGCATGTTGTCCTGACAAGTGCAACCACTTGACAGGCCTGACCTTCCCTTTTACATACACATGGGCACCCCTGTGGTAGGTCCCAGGTAACCCCTGGGCAGGGTGCAGTGTAGGTAAAAGGCAGAACATAAACTGAGGTGTGTGTTATGTTCTGACAGTGAAAAGCTCTCCATTTCGTTTTTCACTGCTGAAAGGCCATTCTGCCCATAGGACAGAATGTGGGAGGCTGGGTGTTGTGTTTGTTAGCCTAGTTTCCTGTCAGTTTATAATGGAGAGGTGAAGTTTGGTATGTATGAACTCACAGTGTCATAATGCATCTTTCTGTGAAGGTGGTTTTGTCACTGTGTGTTTATAAGCCACTCTTTTAGAAAGTGGCTGAGTTTTGTGCTCTGAGCATTTCTGTGTGTCTCTGAAATGTGGATTGTCTGTCTGGAACTGAAAGGTGAGAGGAGCTGGGAGAGGTCTTGACCCAGGGAGGGGTTGAGATGGCACCAGGCTACCCTGCATCTGGAGAGTAGGGGGAGGAGAAGCCCGGGAGGTGAAAAGGCCAGGGCTGGTGCTATAAACCAATTGACCCATCTCCTGCTGAGTGATTAAGGATCCAGACCCCCAGTATCAAAGGGAGAGAGGTGACACTGGGAGGGAGACACCCAGAACTGATTTAGGGAGGGGTCAGGGACCCCTGAGCACATACAAACTTCAAAGACATTAAGGGGTATAACTATGAGAGCTGAAGCCCCTGAACGTTGGAATGAAACAGATATGGATTGAGACTGAAAAGGATTGGACCCATTCTGTGGTCAAGAGGAACCTCTGCTAAAGAAGGAACAACTGAAGAGACTGTGGTGGATAGACCAATCCTTGCTTCGTGATCTGGGGCTGGTCTGCAGTTTGCTGTTCTAACTAAGGAAGAGGCTGTTGGGACTGTGCTTGGAGGCGCTGGGTCCCCCTGCTTGAAGAAGACTGTGCTTTGTGCTGTGTCTTGTAACCCCAAGGGCCCGAGGTGAGCTGGCTCCCTGTTTGGAAATACAGGATCATAAAAGTTTCCGGAGAAGTCCCAAGCAACGCGGTGTGCGCGTGCTGTTTGCCGCTTGAGACCCTTAGAAGTTGTGCCTTGTGATCGTGGGCACGCAGGAGTAAGCTAAGTCTCAGACACGCAGAGTGCGTGTGGTGGTGCAGGCCAAGGCGTTGGTGAGGAGCGTCTGGTCGTAGTGTGCACAGGGAGACGAGGCGAAGCTCAGACGCGCAAGGGTGCGTGTCGTGGTGCAGCCCGGGTGTTAGTGAAGAGCGCCTGGGCCTCGTGTGCACCAAAGGAAGAAGCGAGACTTAGACGCGCAGTGTGCGTGTCGTGGTGCAGCCAGGGCATTGGTGAGGAGCGCCTGGACATCGTGTGCACCAACGGAAGAAGTAAGTCTCGGATGCGCAAGGATGCGTGTCGTGGTGCGGCCCGGGTGTTAGTGAAGAGCGCCTGGGCCTTGTGTGCACCAAAAGAAGAAGTGAGTCTCCGACTTGCAAGAGTGCGTGTTGTGGTGCAGCCAGGGCGTTAGGGAAGAGCACCTGGACATCGTGTGCACCGGGAGAAGAGGTGAGACTCGGACGCGCAAGAGTGCGTGTCATGGTGCAGCCAGGGTGTTGGTGAAGAGCGCCTGGACATCGTGTGCACCGGGAGAAGAGGCAAGGTTCGAACGCACAGGGTGCATGTTGAGGTGCAAGCAGAGCGTTGGTGAAGAGCGCCGGATCGTCGTGAGCACCGGAGAAGAGGCGAGTCTCGGACGCGCGGTGTGCGTGTCGAAGTGCAACCTGAGGTGCTGGTGAGGAGTACCTGGTGAGGGTGTGCACCGAATTGAAGTGAAGTTTCTACAGTGCTGAGGGCGGGTCTCGGTGTGGACTGAGACCGCCGGAGTGAGGGCAAAGTCATTGGGGCCCCTCGGAGTCCATCAGTAGTGGCCCGGACCGGCAGCTACGAAGAGCTGAGCCGCCGGCCCGAGTCCGCCACAGCCCGTTACGGAGTTCTGGATCAAGGCCCAAGTCGCTGATGTCGGGGAGGAGAGTGGGATCGCAACCCCCCAGGTAACGTGGATCAACGTTATCTCTCCCTTGCATATTATCTGATTGTAACGTGGCGCATTGCATTATTTCGTCAGTGCACAGTATCTGAGTATAACGTGGCACAGTGTATTATTTCGTCATTGCACTGCACAGGATTGTAGCGTGACGCATTGCTTTGTTTCTTCCTGGTACAGGGCATGGTGGTGATACGCATTGCATTATTCCTTCAATTGCAAAGTACATGATTGTGGCGCTACGTATGGCATTGTTTCTCTGTTGCACAGTATAAGAGAATATCGTTATGCATTGCAGTATTGTTTCCTTTTGCAACGTGTGTTATTCTAGCAATACGACTTGCCTAACCTTTTGGGAAACGGTTAGAAAAGAGCTTAACTGTTGGTTAGAAGCGGTGGTTGGGATTAGAACCTACCAACCCACCGGAAAGAATACTACCCATTCTTATATATGTTGATTTTGTATCGTGTGGTCGTATCGTATAATTTCTTATATAAAGATTATACTCATTTTATCAATACTCGTGTGGAGTCTATTTGTGATGACATCATGGGGTTACTGTGAGCGTGGTTGCACATACTGAACACTCATGCCTTGGAGATAAGCCTGGCTGCTCGTGCCAAGCTACTAAGGGGGTGAGCAGGGCTATCTCAGACGATGTCCTTACTTAGCCTAACGTTGAAGCGAGGGGTCGGGGATGCACGCCTCCAGCATTTGGTGACGGCGGTAAGCGATAAGGACCTCCACTTCCAACACCCATAAAAACTAGCACCCCAAAAAATACTGCTTCTATAAAACCAAGAGGTTAATAAACCAAAATGCAAAAAAAGTACCTACACATCAAAAAAATGACAAAAATATAAATATTGCCCACCCTGACCCCTAAACTCCTATCACCCTTCTCCTAAATTTAGAGTGCACATATGTTTGAAAATGAAATGTGTACACAGAAATTAAAATAAATTAATCTAACATAGAAATTAAAATAAATTAATCTCCAAAATAAAATACAAGCATCCAAGAAATTCTGTTTCCATAAAACCCTGAGTTTAGTAACCCAAAAAATGTATAAACTCCAAAAAAAACACAAAAATAAACTACTCATCAAAACTCTTATTTTAACTCCCTAACATCATTATGCTGGGGTAAGCCCCCCCTAACTCATCTTTTTAACCATTAATGGTTCCCGAAAGATTGGAAACATGCCACTGTAACTGCCCTGCTGAAGGTACCCTCGGGGATCCAGACAGTCTCTACAATTACCAACCGATCTCGCTCCCACAGTATCCGGCCAACCTCCTTGAGAAGGCCATCAACAGATGACTCACCGGTCACCTTGTCAGACACCTGCTCCTCAATGCCACACAGTCTGGATTTAAACCCAACCACAGCATGGAAACAGTTCTCATTGCAGCCATAATGAGCCATTCGCAGGATCATGGACAAGCGACAGACTGTAGCTCTCATGTTACTGGACCACTCAGTGACTTTCAACACAGTATTACACCCCATCATCATCAGAACACCCCATCCTTATCAGAACCCTGCACTAGATCGGCATTCAAGGACCTTCCCTCTTCTGGATCTGTTCTTTTCTCACAGAAAGAACTCAAACTGTCAGCTTGATGCCGTACTCTTCGAAAGACCAGAAGCTCATTTGTTGGGTTCCCTTCTAATCATCCCTTATACCCATCCTCTTACAACATTAACATGAACCCACTGGACAATGCCATTTGCACCCACAACATCAACATACTCTCCTGTGCTGACAACACAGAACTCATATTGTCCCTCTTGGGCTAATTCCCCAAAACTAGGAAAACGTTCACTGTTTGCATGACCGAAGTTGCTGCCTGGATGAAGACCAACTGTCTTAAATTCAGGACCGACAAAAACTAGTGATCTTTGGAAGTAACACCTCACCAAGAGGTTCCACCTGTTTGCCAGCCGACCTCACACCTCTTCCCACCCCCAGTTCACAAGCCAGGAACCTTGGGATCATCATTAACAACAAGCTGGACATGCCCACACAAGTCAACACTGTCACTGCATCATGCTTCCAAACCCTGAGGGTGCTTAAGAAAATCTTCAGCTGGCTCACTGTCGCCCAAGCAACACCAAGAAAACCATCACCCACACGCTCATCACCAGCAGACGTATTTGTGGGACTTACAAAAAAACTCAGCAGATGACTACAAACCATCCAGAACATGGCAGCCAGAGTCATCCTCACCCTCCCACCCAGAACCCACCACACACAGTATAGAGGGGAGCTCCACTGGTTCCCAATGCACAAGCATGCACAGTTCAAACTCCTCACGCACACTTAGCCCTTCAAAACATAGGCCCGGTATACCTGAACAGCCGTATCAACCTTCCAGACACCTCAACCCCACCGTACTCTTTCTCGCAGACATCCCTCACTTACACATAAACAGAACTGGTGGTCAAGTCTTCTCTTACATCGCTCCTAAAGTGTGGAACGACCTTCCAGTACACTTCAGAGCCTCCTCCTCTCTTGAGTTTTGTAAAAAAGTTGCATAACTGGCTCTTTGAGTAACCCCACCGCGTTCGGGGCACGGCCCCTGCACCTGCACAGCGCCAGGATACCCTCACCGGTGAGCATGTGCTATACAAATCCACATGATATGACATCCTACAAACAGCCAAACACCCCAAACCCATATTATAATTCCACTAAACATCTGTATTTTGGGGGGAAACCCTCCAATCCAGCATTTTAACCCTTAACCGATACCTCATGAAATACCCAAACATCACCAACCCATGTTATAAAACCCCTAAACATCTTTATTTTGGGGGTAAACTTCCAAGACCCCTTTTAAACTTTTAACCCTGAGGTGTCGGTAAAAAAATAATGTTTCGCAACCTTAGTTTGGTTAAAAAACATTCATACATACCGCTGCAAATCGGTATTAGGAAGGGATGCTCTAAACACGCCTCTTCCAAATACCAATTCGCCAACCCATATGTGGCCCATAGGGGCATAAAAACACAAAGCACCATCTATGCCAGACAGTGGCAAAGTCACAAGTTCAAGCAGGCTGCGATGGAGTGTGGTCTGGATACAGGGACCAAGTTAGGTCCGCTGAACAAAGTAACTTAAATCCTGGTTGCGGAGCAGTGCAAGATCCCGCATTGAGGATGTGTCTCACAGCGGCCGTTCTGACTAAGCTGCGGGGCTGCAATGCGAAGTCCTGTGTCGAGGATGCATCGCACAGTGATGGTTCCAAGGGGCTGCAAGATTTGATGAGAGGTCCTGTGTCTGGGATACGTTGCGCACAGGCAGTTCTGATGGGGAGATGTGAGAAGATGCATTACCTGTGTCAATTCTGCTTCTAGGACCACAGCTGGGCTGGCAGAGCACCTTCAGGCCCACTTCAAGGCTCCATTCGTGGAGTAGGACTTACAGCAGGCAAAGTCCAGGTGTTGGGTTCAAGGTGCTTGCAATCTTTTTAGTCCCCGAGGCTCTGATCAGAGACCAGCCAATTAGTTCTTGGAGTCACACTAGTGGCCCTGGGTTCATGATGCATGTCCAGTCCTTTACACTCTGGCAGCAGGGCAGCAGAGTAGCAGTCCTTCTTGCAGCAGAGCAGCACAGCAGTCCTTATGAGTCTTTCACAGGTCCAGAGGTGTACTTAAGATTTGGGTCTGATGGTCCAATATTTATACCTGGTGCCAGCTCTGAAGTAGGAGATAGTTCTAGAGGTTTCCACCCCCAGAGGTGCTTGGCATTTCCTGCCTCCCTGCCCTGGCCCCAGCTTGTCTAGGGGCACAAATGACTAGTGTCAAATCCTTTATGAGTTTGCTCAGGCAGAGACCTTGTGACAAGCAGGTTTAGTAGGTGACAGATCCCCCCCCTATCAAGTCAGAGATGGCCCATCCTGCCAACACCTATTCCCCTTTTGTATCACTGTCTGGGAGCAATACACAAAGGTCATCTGCCAGCTACACCTAGTCATGTGACCCAGAATACAGGCTGCAGTCACCAAATGATTTGGACAAGAAAATGCCAACTTTCTAAAAGTGCCATTTTCAGAATTGTGACTCAAAACCTGACTTTACCATTAAGGAGGGTTTTAGATTACAATTCTTTATACACCAAACTCAACATTCCCTACCCGCTTCCGATTGAAAGTTATCACTTATTAAATGTAATAAGATAACCCACTCTAATCCTATAGGAGAGGTAGGTTTTACAGTAGTGAAAAACAAATGTAATCGTTTTTTACTACCAGTACATGTAAAACGTAGAAGTACATGCCCAACCTTTTAAATACACAAAACTCTGCCCTCTGGGCTATTTAGGGCCTACGCTAGGGGTGACTTGTATGTAGTAGAGATGAAGGGTTAGGCCTGGCAATGAGTTTAATTTGCCAGGTCGAAATGGCAGTTTAAAATCTTACACACAGGCTGCACTGGCAGTCTGGAGACAGGTTTAAAAGGCTACTGACATGGGTGGCACAATAAGTGCTGCAGGCCAATTAGCTGCTTTTAATTTGCAGACTTAGAGTACATGTAGTAACACTGTACTAAGGAATTAAGAGTAAGTTAAAAATGGCAATTGGGTATAAGCCAATTTTACCATGTTTAAAGGAGAGAGCACCAGCACTTCAGCACTGGTTAGAGTCCTAAAGTCAGCAAAAACAAGGATGGAAGGCAAAAAGTAGTAGGAAAACCACATCAAGGATGTCAGGTCCAACAAACAGTATCAAAGACACTGGGTCACCAGTAATAAACAATAGTACCCACCAAGGATACTGCCCAGTAGTAACTGATTGCATGCGTATACTGAGGAAATGTTTTACTATTCCATGGGTACAATTGAATCCATCCTATCATAATAGTCATACATTTTTCTAACCTGGTCTTTAATTGTAGTTAAAAGTAATAAGACAAAAAGTTTACTAAAGAGGTTACGATAGAGCACAAAATGTAGGACAAACATTGGCAAAGCCAAAACAAAATCTCTAGTAGTAATGTAGTAATGCATGGACAACTGCAGTTTGCATGAGTTTACCACATTAAAGCCAGACCGACTGGTTTTGCAAATGCTTGTTTTATTACTGATCACAAATGTGTTGTTCCCAAAGAGGAGTTATTTTCAATACCTTTTAAATAGAGGCAATACTCTCTTAGTCATTGCTCTTCTGTCTGTCACAATACTATCATAGGTCCATTAATTTTAATTGCACAAGTGTTCTCTCACATTGATATCATATGCCAAGCACATGTATATGGAGAAGTATTTATTGAGCAAAAAAATTCAAATGCATCCCTAAGAATGATTTAATTTGCAATCTAAGATGTAGTAATTTCATTTTTACATCAAAATGGTTAATGAAATATTATTTGTAACCTTTTTCTTCAAAAAGCATCACACTGATAATGCAGTATTATAAATTGCTGCTTGAGGCTGAATACAGAGAACTTGTCTGAACAATACAACAGTGTACTGTGCTGAGAGGGTTCAGGACTTTTGTTAGTCAAGAGTATCAAGTCAATTCTATTTTGCTCTTCTCTCTTTATTTCAAAAGTTTTTGGAAGAAGTATAAACACTACTTATGTAGATTGTCTCTGAGGGTCAGGTCCCCTTTGTCCCTTTCACAGGTGCCGCTGCTGCCAGACCAGAGACACTCGGAGGAAGGGAATGGGAAACAGGTAAGTGCACTGGGCATTTTTAACTTAGCTAGCTCGTAGCAAATGTTTCTCTACTGCTCTGATTATTCTTTCTTTCTTTATTTCTTTCTGTAACTTTGAAGTTACAGTTTGGAGAACTTAGGACTCTGGGACTAGTAGTGTGACAGACAAAATGAAACACATGAGAGTAGAATTCACCATGAATATTTTCACAAACTCGAAGTGACTTCCATAGTCACAATTGCACTTCATATTAAACGTTTTTCAAATAAAGTTTAACCATTACACCTTACCTAGCACCACAATAAGGTCATCAGTCACAGGCAGCCCATGCAGCAGGTGGGGGTGCTCGGTAGAGAGGACGTCCTTCTCAAGTGGTGTGAGATGGAGACTGGTTTCTGTTTGTCCACCAGCAATAGCTCTGGCCACCTCTATCCTGGTGAACTTCTCTTTTACCCGTCTCCGCTCATTCTGCCACTTCTTTTTAATGTCAGTGATAGTCTGGACATTCTCCCCCAATGCACTGACTGCATTAGCCAACTGCTGCCATAGGGCTGACTTCTGTGTTGAACCGGTGTAGTAGGGAGATAGACCATGGAGCTTTTTTGTAGGTTTCCACTGCAAATTTAGTAATCATTTAGGTCTCCTCCTTTGTCAAAATGTTCTTCCTCCTGAGAGTCAACATGCTGACAGGGTGATGGGAAAGACACTGCAAGGTGTAGAGCAGCCAAGTAGAAGAATGTATTTGGAAAAAACTGAGCCTTGGATGTGTGCTGCTTTTATGTGGTTTGCAGTGCATGGGTTGCAGGTGGCATTAATTGTCTGGAGGTGTGTATAATTACACTTTCCCCACCCTGACTGAAGAGGTTCCACCCTGAGTGCGGAGGTGTTGCACCCAGGACAGAGATTCCACCCCGATTGTGGAACCTCCACCCAGAGTGCGGATCCTTCCCATGCATAAAAGATACTACTCGTAAGTAAGCCTGGACGGAGTTCGCGAGTTCTGCTACGCGGAACTCCGCGAAGTGCAAAAAAACCTCTGCCGCGCTACGCAGAGCTCCGCAAGCGGTGGAGTGCGTTGGATGAATGCTGTTCGTGGTGATTTTCAGTGCCAGGTGCTTGTCTGCACTGTGCAATCATCGTGAATGGCACCATGCACATCGCAAATGGGCGCTGCTGCCTTTCTGCCGCTCAAGTAGATTTTTACTCGAGTGGCAGCTTTCTCAACGCGAACGGACAGTTTCTCAACGCGAGCGGTCGCGAGCATACGCGACCACTCGCAATCAGAAATCTGATCGCCTGCGTTGAGAAATCTCGCCGGGAGGTTGATTTTCCACGCTCTTGCTCACCAACTTGATGTTGACGATCGCGAACGAGGAAAAATCTCGCCGGGAGGTGGATTTTCCTCGCTCGCACTTGCCAACTTGACGTTAATGAACGAGAGCGAGGGAACAAACTTTTTCCGGAACTCCGTGAGCTCCGCGGAACGCGGAGTGCGGAAATCTCAGCAAACTCCGCGAGCGGAGCCGAGTTCACTGCCCTGACTTACTCGTAAGTCCCTTTGTGAATACTTAAAACATAGTAAAGTGAGACTTTTGGTCTACATTTACCTTCATGAATCAGACCCTCATTCCTATCATTATAGGCAAGCCATGGAGAAAGGTGGTTTGATGATTACAGAATAAATGTTGTGCAATCTGCATTTGGGGTCCAAGGAGCCGCATGGTGAGGGTATTCTATATTAGGGAGCAGACAAGTGTTAGAGACTGTGCCATTGTGGCAGTAATTAATAATCCTACCATTATATTCAAGTGTCTGTAGTTAGATCTTGTACCACATTTGCTCATTTGTAATGACAATTCCCATTGCTGTTGCCATGCAGTTGTATGTATATGTAAAGGTAGATGTTAGTAGTCCCTCTTTTATGTTAATACAGCTATAGTTTGGTAGTCCATCTTTTATGTTTACGCAACTATTGTTTTAAGTTGACCTTCAATTTTGTTGAGGATCCAGCAAGTGTAGTTGTATATTTTGTCTAATCTGTGTTGGTGATCCATCATAGCAATGAATATGGTTGATGTTAAGGATCCAATCCATGCACGTTGGAAGGTGAAGGGTGGGGAGATCTCTCAATTGGCTGGCCCCAAAGATTCCTGAGGACCTTTTAGGCTATAACCGTCATTGGGCAAAGCTTGATGTTTCTATTGTCAGTCTGGTGTCCCGTGCTGTTAGTGTTCTAGTCGCATGCCTAGCATTTCCTTGCTGTAGCACCTGCTAGTAGCCATGGACATAAACCTTGTGTTTGTTGTGTGTTGTATTACATACATTGTGAATACTACAGTTGTAAAACTGAGGCAATTTCTCGGATTTATATGTTTACATCTGAATATTATTTAAATAGATTGATAAATAGGACAAATATATTTTTTGAAAACCAACTTTCTACAACACCTCACTTTCCTATTTCAGAAACCGTGATTTTACAAACAACATGAAAACACCAGTGTGCTCTAACTCACACAATTATCTAACTTCTCCCTACATCAGAACATTAACACATTAATTTCCCTAACTCCTCCCTAGCGCTGTGAATGATGCAATGCCCGTTGTATAGGAAACATGCTGTCACCAGGCAGTGGTTTACTGTGCTGTCAGAGATAGGTACTGTATGCCAGCAGTATCAGTTTGAAGCGAACGCTAAATCACGCAGATGACAGCTTCTAACTTTACATTTAGTCGCTTGGCAGCATGGCTGTTTTTCGCTGGAACGTACACATTGCAACCATTAGTCGCTGTAACTCAAAGAACTGCAGGAATGCCTTCAGCCACGGGGACAAGTTAATTAGAGGGTGAACATTGAAGGAATGAAGACAGGGTGACAATGGCCCTAGGGTGCCGTGCTTCAGTTCTGGATAAAAGACAACTGTAGACCTTTACTCTCTCGCAATGTTGTGCAATACCTATTGTGTTTTATGATGTACTTGTGTACCCAGTTTGGAAGCAGCACCAAAATAATATTTCAAAGGGTAATCAAGTATGGTCGGGTAATCAACTGATAATCTTTTTTACACAGGCGTCTATTCCATCACCATGACCTATAAAAGGACTCCGCCCTCCATCCTAACTTGTTCCATCTATTATAACACTGTCTAAGGTGAGCAATCCTGCGTTGAGTGGGGGAGTCTAGGGCTCTGACAAGGAGTCATCAGCATCAAAGTAATGCTGATCATTGGTAAGTAATCTGTGATCTGACTGCTACCACTTCTTTATCACAGACCTAAGTAAACTAGGATTTGAAAAGCAGCATCGAAGCTCCAAAAATGAGGATTCACTGCACACCCTATAGACACAAATGTGATTGCATTCCCATCAGCCAGGCTGGGCAGGTACCACAAACGAACAGGTAACTTGTAAAGACCTGAGGAACTGATTGGAGACTAAATGGAAGGTTAATGGCAGAAAACTTCAAGATTCGTTGGGTACACCTGTGTCTGTCCATGTTAGATTCTGGTGAAACCACTGGAGATCAGATTCATAGCTGTGTCTGCGGCTTCCAAGATACTCCGCTCTCCAGACTGCAGACATTTTCTTATTGGAAGATTCCTGGTGGCAATACAGAGCTCAGCATAGGTATGACACTGAGGGAGATGAAGTAGTGGTGGGTTGTATGTTAGTAGTAAGGATGACTCCACTGCCTCTCTCTCTTCCAGGAAAGGACACCAACCATTCTGAAAACCAGTTGCCCGTACCAACCTGTGAGACACAAATGGTCTTCTTCTACCCATGAGGGGGAATGTGAATTTTCATTCGTTGAACCCTGACGGATGCTTAGAAGAAGGGACATTTTTTTGATTGGAATACACCTTCATTAACTGAACCATTGATGTCTGAGAATCGATACTGATGACACCTCCGCTAAGGCAGTAGCTTACAGAACATTAAATTTTGGATATGATCAAATCTGGCCAGCTGCTCCACCAGTTTCAGTAGACCCTGTCTAGCTGGCCCTGTGGTATACGCTTCATAAAGAGCCTAAAGAACTTGATCAGAAGGCCGAGCCAGATATAGGCAGCATATGTCCCACCATTAAATCCAGATGGACAATCTTGTAATCCTAAATTCTCCATCAGCATTTTTAATGATGACTAAGCTAGAGGTAAATCCAGACATCCACAAGTTCCACACATTCTTACCCCAGGTGGGACTTCACTGGTGTCGATGACTCCTCTTTGACATGTCCTCAACTCCAGACGTCTTCTAACACACTGTACAGGAACCCCTGCTAGGAGTCCTACGGGGTCATTAATATCAGCGATGGCATACTCACACATGGTACCACTGAGCATAAACCGTTAAAGGCAGAAAGCAACACTGCAGCAGCTGCAAGAACATGGCCTTACCATCAACCACAAGTGTGAGTTACCCAGATTCCAAATTGTAGTTCTCATCAAAGTGTGTGTCAGCTGACTCCAATAAGGTAAAACCAATCAGGTCAGCGACTCCCCTACCATGTGTTGTGCAGCATCTAGGAAATGGACAACTTCTGGGATTGTATTGTTCCCAGTCTGGCCACTCTTATCAAACCTCTAAGAGAGCTCATTAAAAATAACACCAACTGGGATTGAGGACCTATGCAGGAACTAGTGTTCCCTAAAACAAAACATGTGCCCTAGGGAAAGACAACTATGTTCTACTTAGACACTGAAAACGATTATCAGATGCTATTTCCTGTGGACTAGGAGTGACTGATCAAGTGAGGACACTGAGAGGACACATACTCTAGCAGCGCTCTCACAGAAACTGAATAGAGATACTTGCAGATTGAAGACATCGCCATACAGTGCACCTGCCATAATTTTCATACTCATCTCTATGTGTGTGCTTTCCAAGTGATGGCCGATGCCAAGCCACTAATGCTGCTATTCCAGGAGTCACTCCACTTCTGTCAATCTGCTTTGAGAACTGGATAATTCAACTTCATGAGTATCGGATTTCTGAGGGTTAGTCACTACGAGAGAATCAACAAGCGATTTGTTGAAGCATTCTTCCCCTTTTGTTGAGAGAGCACAGGAAGATCTACAAAATGAACTCCTGCCATCCTGAACATTCAACATAAAATATTCTCCCGGTCAGAGGAACTTGTCCTGAGAGGGTGCTGCCTCATACTGCCTGTGAACTGAAGACTCATCAAGCTGACTCATGAGGTGGTCAAAAACAAAGGGAATTTGACAGAACTTCCCAGAATAGATCTAATGGTCTAGGATGAAAGAAAGAAGAGCCTCATATTTAAGGCCAAGAGAGACCCTGAATTGCTGGCACCTATCGGCAATGAGACCCAGAGTGAGATACAGTGGGACCATGTTAGCGCAACATTTTGCCTTTTCCTCAACAGCAGACGTCTTTCAGTGGTTGTGTATGAAGTACTGGGAAGTGGAACTCTTGACTATCATGGTTTAGGTGTATTTCTCCTGAACAGAATAAATTACAGCCACTCATGGTCTGTCAACTGAGCTAAAGAAAAACAATGTACCTCTGCTTGAAGGGAAAAAACACACGTTTCTAAGCCAAAGCATCAAATGACCCTCAAATAGATGCAGAGCAATGTGTGTTTTATGCACAAACTAAAAAAACACTCCTCTCTCAACAACTCATGTGGTCTCATCTGCTGCACTCACAGCGCAACACATTGTGCGTACATTTCCAGTTTTCCTATTATGGACCCTTTCCACTTTGGGACATTGGCGAAGTGTTTAACAAAGGATGAGTAAGAAGACAAATGCCTGCATTCCACCCTCCAAATGGGGTGGGGGCCCTAACCACTAGAGAAAGACTATAATCCAGGAGGAGGATTTAGGATACCATTTGATGTAAAGTCCCCAAAGTTGACAATGATCAAATGCAAAAGAAACAATTGATGGACGGAATGCTGGACAATGCAAGTCACAAGGATCTGGGTTCAATCCATCATTTTTTTGCTCACCACACCACCCCAGTTTGGACCCAGCCATATGCAAATCAGTGTTGACCCTATTCCTTATGGGAACAGTCCAGCCCGAACTGCCAAGCCAGGTCCTCTCTGGACCGGAAACAAGCATCCTGATAGCTTGAATCCAGTGGTGTGGTGAGCACGGGACCCACGTCTGGACATACCCTTCCCACTTAGGGAGACATATGCAAAAGAAACAATTGATGGACGGAATGCTGGACAATGCAACGATCAAATGCACCCTGATCAAGGCAGAGTGAGAGAGAGAGCACTATTGCTGCAGTTCATATGGTTTAAAGAATTAAAAGTTCACTGCCTGTGGAGAGTGCAACAAGACAACAGGGTGATGTCAACTGTGACAATGACTATCCTGAGAGTGATGTATACCAACCAATGGTAAAACCTCTGAAACCAACTCAAAAGCCAGCATCAAGCACATGAAAACAGGTGCCTCATTCATAGATGGAAAAACACAATTGGCTGAGACCATACCACCTAGTGGTCTCTAGATAATTTCTCCCACACACATTCAGGCAAACTGCCCATACTATACTATACTATACTATACTATACTATACTATACTATACTATGCACTTCTAGAGCGCATGGCTACCGAATGGGCCTTCCAGCACTAAATGTCCTGTCTGTCACATAGTCCCCCTTAGAAGAGGAGTACCACTCAAATAGGTCTTGAAATAATTTCTAAAACGAAGTTCTTCTTTGATCTTTCTTACTGGTAGTGTCAGAGTCTTCCAGAGTTTGAATGCCATGTAGGCGAACAAACTTCTGCCACTCCTTGCTTTCTTGACCATGAGCACTGTGAAAAGCCTCTGATCAGCAGATCGTAAAGGTCTTTTGGGGCTGTAGGGGCTTAACAGCCACTGTAGTAGATGTGGGATTTTGTTGTGCAATGGGATATGCAGACTTATTTAAATTGGGTTCTTTTGGATACTGGCAGCCAGTGAAGAGACGCCAGGGTAGAGGTGACAGAATGGTGTTTTGGGATTTTTAGCAGAATGCATGCTGCGGCATTCTGGACCACTTGGGGTCATTTAACAACAAAAAGAGGACTGTCCAAGCATAGTAAGTTACCGTAGTCCAGGCAGGAAGAGTGGCTGGGGGAAGGCAACTCAGAACCTTCCTAAGAGTCCTATGCAAGCCAAAGCAGCAGGTGGCTAATTTCCTCACTCGAACATCCATAGCAGGGTTACTGTCGATCCAGAAGCTGAGACTTTTTATTTCTGCTTTTCGAGGGGGAAGGTCTCTTAGGCATTCAGATCAGCATAGTTCTGTCTAGTTTGAGGGGTTTTTGCTGACTACCAGTACCTAGGTTTTGTCTTGATTTAGTTTCAGACTGCTGCTCGACATCTCTTCAGTAACTTCCATTAAATAGGCATTTAGTTGCTTGGAGAGTGCTGCTGTGTCCGGGGTTAATGAGATAATGATTTGTGTGTCATCGGCATATGATACCGTTGAGAATCCATACCCAATTATATCTGCCAGCAGGCGCACATAGACATTGAACAGCGTGGGGCTCAATGACGGGCATCTCCCAAATTGTTTAAATGAGATAGTTATATGTCAGTGGGACATCCTGCTGGGAATCTTCCAAGGGGGTGCCTCAGGCGGTCACGGATTCTAGGTGTGTTCAATTTGGGAGATGCCAAAGACAACAGAGCTTTGTATACTACAGGATATGAATGGGAAACAATGAGGAGGATTCATACCTAGTGCAGGACTCTATTGGATGAATAGAAATTTGACATTAAATATCTCACTGTAAAACATGACCATTGACTTATGGTTATAACATCATTCCTCATTGGCCCACCATAATCTATGTTCTAAATTGTGTGGTCCTGAAGAAAGTGGATTGATATAATTTTTTACCCACAGAAACATGTGTTGACCAACTTTATGAAAGATCCTAGGCCGCAACACAAAGACGGCAGAAACTGGAGACCTTTTTCCGTTGCAATTCGTAATGTATGTGAGGTGTGGCTGGGATTGGAATGAGTGGTATATATGAGAGGATGTGTTTTCTGTGAATTAATGAGTGAGTGGATTGTGATATGGGGTGAAAACAGTCACACGCTAATATTTAGCTAAAATGTACATTGTAAAAAGCTTTTATGAAAAATCTATAAAAATAATTATTTTGAAAAAATATTTTGTGATATATAAGAAATCAAAGATTACATGGATAAAATAATCAGACACAATACTGTGGATATGTAAACTGTAAAGCATGGTAGTATGCATTTTTCTATGTTAAAAACAATAAAGAAATATGCTAAGGTACCAACTACAAATGGTTTGAAATTGTTTTCGGTCAGTCCACTATGCACTCTAAGCTTTTGTAGAAGATAAGTAGGTCATGTGGGATATCGCGCTTTGTCTGGTCTTTTGCCTTCCCTCTTTTCCCAGACCTAAAATTAAAAAAGTAAGGGGTACCTTTTTCTTACTTGATACACCATGTTCCAAAACCTATATGGCTGAGCAAAATGTTTTCTCACAAACTTGAAAGCTTCTGTTGCTTATAAATGAGGCAAACCATTTAAGAGCTGTACCCTTAATACCCACTTCTTCCAATCTCTTAATAAGTATTGGGCGGGACACAGAGTCGAAAGCGGCGCTTAAGTCCAAAAGTATAACAGCGGTAGAGCCGCCTAGATCCAGAATGTTTTTAAGGTCATTGATTACAGCTAACAAAACTGTTTCCATGTTATTTACTGCTCGGAAGCCGGTTTGAGTGGGGTGTAGAATCCCCTGTTCCTCCAAGAATAAGGAGAGGTACTTATTGACAAATTTCTCAACAATTTTACTGACTCCCAGGAGCAAACAAATAGGTCTATAGTTTTCAGATAGTGCAGGGTCTCAATATGCTTTTTAAGAGTGGTTGCTCCACTGCATATTTCCAGGCAGGTGACACCACGCTCCTCTCAAGAGAGTAGGGTGACACCACGCTCCTCTCAAGAGAGAGGTTAAGCATGTTAGCTAGGACAGGAAAAAGGACATTTCCGCCTTCCATGAGAATGTTAGGAGGGGCTGGGTCCAATGGGAATCCTGATTTAATTGAGGTAAGAATGTCTTCAATATCTTCAGTTCTGACCTTTGGGATGGCTGAAAGCTTATCCTTGGAGTTCCCATGTCGGTTTTTTACTTTGTGGGCAGTGTTTGAGGCCATTTCCTTAGGTACGGAGGCACAGATATTATTGACTTTTTCCATAAAGTAATTTACTAACATGTTACATCTAGCCTCAGAAGCTATGGGACCCGATTGTGTCGTGGATGGCTTCATAAAGGAATTGACAATTTTGAAAAGCTCCTTCGAGGAGTTAGAGGCGTTGTCAATCGTAGTTCTGAGGAAGGAGGTTTTAGCTTTCTTTAAAGCATAATGATATTTTTCACTGTATCCTTATAGATTCTTTTGCTAGCTGCATCATATAGTTTTTTCCACTTTCTTCCTTCTCTTTTGCATTTCTTTTTTAAGTCTATCAGATTGTTGGTGAACCATGGGGTGCGAGCTTGGGAGGGATGCTTTTCTGCAGTCTCTTGGGGATTAGATTCTCCAGCAAATTTTCTATCCACTCCCCGAATATAGATTATATTTCTGCTATTTCTCCCTTCATAACGGGGATGGAACTGTGAAAGGAGGATTCCCAACTATTCTGCATCCAGTTTCGAGCAGTTCTGACAGAGATGTGGCTGCTGGTTATGAATAGTTTTGTTTCCTACGCTGTCAATGTGGATTGGAACCAAGTGATGATCAGAACAACATAGTGGGAGAGGAGTTGCTGATCTCAGATTAGAAATATTCGAGAAAATGGGTTCAAGAAGATGTATTTACACAACTACTGTCTTCCAAATGCAGGTTTAAGTCGCCCAGCACTGTGCAATTAGCCTTCTGCAGGCTTTGTTCTGCCACTATGTCTGGCAGTCCCTGCGTAAACTGGGATGAAGATCCAGGGGTTAATACACCAATGTGCCTGAGAGAGTGAAAGCAAGGGAGAGTTCTATTGCAAACCCAAGGCTCTTACACTCTGGAATGGGAATAGTGGAACATTTCCCATTTAGGTTTTTCTTGAAAATAATAGCGACCCCACCACCTATTTTATTTTGCCGGGCAATCATATACTCTTGCAGGATGGTAACCATTAAATCTGGCTTATATTCCTCTTTAAGCCAGGTTTCTGTGAGAAATAGTGCCTCTGGCTGGGTTTCTTCAAGAAGAGTAAAGAGGTCTAGTTTGTGTCTGGGGAGGGACCTAAAGTTAGCCAAGTACAGGCTCCATTTTTGGGTTGAATCATTAAAGTGTATTGACTTAGGGCCTGATTACGAGTTTGGCTGTGCAGGAGAGGGGCAGTATGCCACCGCCCCTCTCCTGCACCTCCAAACTCGACCGCCCGCCAGATTACGAGTATTCTTGCTGTCGGGCGGGCAGTTCTTTGGCGTTCCCACTGCGGTGCCTTTGAAAAAGGCAACACAATGGGAACGCCAAAGCAAGTTCCTGCATGGCATGGACAGTTAAGCCCATGCTGTGCAGGAACTGGGCATGCATACAGACAGGGGGAGGCACCATATGCCCTCCTGCATGCATCCCCATGGCCAGAGGCAACAGGAGGCCCTGTGGGGCCCTCTTAGTTTCCTCACCACCAGCAGTTTCATGGTGTGAACACCGCCATGAGACCGCTGGCAGCAAGGAAACTCATAATATGCTTGGCTGGGCCACAGTGGCCCCGCAAAGCATATTGTTGCCTCACACCGCCATGCCACTGCCAGGTATCGTGGATCCCTGGCGGTTGCAGCGGTCCCAAAATGGTTCGACCGCCTTACTTGTAATACAGTGGTCAAACCACTGGTGCGGCGGTCCCCGACCGCCACCGCACCTCCACCATGGGTTTGGCGGTCTGATGGAGCGCCGAACTCATAATCCGGCCCTTAGTCTTTATGGTTTTTGTCTCATGAATCCCCAGGTTATTTTTACATGAGTTACATATAAGAGAGATATCATATTGATCTATACTGTGAATACAGCCCTTACACAAAAGCAATTGGAGCCTGTTAAGTTCTTTTGTGGAGTATACTCTTGGGGGGGGGGGGTATTAAATGAACGGGCAGGAGGTCTGGCCCCTTGTCCCTTTTGGACGCGGCCTGGCGCAGGCGGGATTTCCTTTGGTGCGCCAGCGGTGCGCCCGCTACGCAGGTATGCTACCTATCTGCATCCTGGTGCTCATTGAATAGCGACCCCGGACTGAAAGACTAGAGTGCTAACCAATATGGCTCTCTCTCCTGTCTCCTCGTTATAGGCTGGCGCGGCACACGGCCAGTGCTAAAATGATAAAATGCTTTGCGCAATTGAGCAAGCAGAAGGCACCCCCTTCAGTAAATAGTCCCCAACAAATAAAATCACAGAAGGTAGTTTGGGATTCCCTTATTTAAAATCACAAGTAAAAGAGCTTCAAATACATACAATACACTATTAAAAAACGATATAGAGTTTTTCCAAATGCTACCTGAACTCACAGCGCGTCTGCGTCCTGGTGCTCATTCAATAGCGAGGCCCAGAGAGGCAGGAGTCGATAACTCCAGTCTATGATCATGTGTTCCACACTGTGATGTGCTGCCTGCGTCTTCATGTGGACCACAACAGACCAAGAATTCAACAATTGATGCTCAAGGCGGGATTCGCATGGAATGTGAAAACTGATCATAGAAATTAACAATAGAGGTAACAGGCAAACGAATGAGTCGCACATTTGTGCACTCTGACAGTTATTTGAAATGTTAATTATACCTTAAAGATGTGTCCAGATTTTGTCAAGTTTGCCTTGCGGTATTTGACCTTGACTGCAATGCGAGTTGGTTGTATGATTAACTGTGTGTGACAACAGGATTTCCCCCATGCTGCCATCAGTGTGGCCTTTGGGCACACCACAGACCGTACTTTGTGGTACCTAGGCAAATGTTTGCGAGTTCCCATGGTCTAAGCTTAACAAAACCTTTACATAAACACATTATCATTCTGACTACAGCATAATGTAGTTATGTCACGTTTTGTGCAGATTTATTAAAGGGATAAAAGAACAAGGGGAAGGGTACACATGTTTTAATTTGCTAATAACGTTGACACCGTTCGATAATGCGGCATAATTTCAGGCAGTGAAGCTAGGCGAGGGAGACGTTGTGTGCAAATCCAACAAGGAGCCAAAGTTAATGTGGGTAGGATTAAAAAAAGTTTTCACTCCCACTTTGCATAGATGATCGAGCGGTTGTGCTGCATGAATGCTGTTTCAAAGCTGTGTTTGCACCAATTTGTGTGCAAAAGTTGATCAACGGTGTCATTTTTACCGATTTGCACCACATAGCTCTTCTTTGCATCATCCGAGCACCTGCACTAAAGTTTAGTAAATCTTGACCATAATTTGACATACATTTAGCATGTTTAGCTTACAGTTGATATGTAATTTCGGGAACATATATGGAATCAAAGGTTGGCAAGGTGGTCAAAAAAGCTTTAAATTGCTAATACCTTTGTACCATTTGATGGCTCTAAAACTTGTGATAGCAGAACTAGGCGTAACTTGCTAACTGTATGTGCAAGGGGATTGGCTACAAGGGAGTTTGGGTGCAGGAGTGGTCTCAAAGGCTGTAAGAAGTGGGGGTGACTATATAGTGGGTTGGGCAGACTGTCTGGCTGCTGACAGACCCTGTATTCGTCTCCCAATTGTAAAATGGAGGTTAGCTGCATGATGGGTTTTGGTTTTATGTATATCTTGTCAATTGACTTTGCAAGCATGAAACTTATGAACTTAATCAAGTATGAATGTTGAGAAAGTTGTGAATTTTACATGGAAAGGTTTTTATTTTTTCGCCATTTTGAATTTCATGAAAGATGACAAAATAATACTGAGGTAATAAAAAACACAACAATACATTTTAAGAGATTTGCTTCTGCTCATCAGCAGGATTGTCCTCATTACAAAAAGATCACTTCAGCAATGCAAATAGGCTCTACTATGTTCAAATGACGAGAAAATGGTGCTCAAGTTGCAGAACCAGGAATTAATAGCCACCAAATGTGATGAATAGGTGGTACAGCAAATCAAAATAAAAATGAAAGGTCAAAGCTGAGACTATGGCAATACGTGTCTATTTTAAAGAAGTAGAAACAATAAAAATAGGGTGACAGGTGTGCCATACTCCCAAATCCTTTTAAAATAGTAAGCGATATAAACAACTGAATGTGAGATTCTAGAGCTTGGTGAAATCTCTGCCACCCAACTGGGAAGTATATTTGCATAAGTAAAGGGAGAAGCACGAAAACGTGCCAGCTCTACTTCTAATGGATACTAACGAACAATATGACAACGTAGCACAACCCTAAATTAGAGAGATAGTAATCGTTGTATAAATAGATTACAATTATGTGTGTAGGTAAAAAGAGGTAATTTTATTACATATAAAATAATTTACTAACTACATACGGTTATGGAGCAATGTAAATAAAAACAGCAAATAAAGTCAAAAAATGTGGCTAATGACAGAGACAATAGATATTTCTTCTGATCAGTAGATCCCATGACTAGAAATGCTAGACTCTCATGTCCTTCCCCTGTGTTTCATATGCATGGAGGCTCATTTGGCTATGAGGTGTGCAGTCACCAAGCACACGATCCTGTTAAACTCATAGAGAAGTGTCAGTTTGTACAACAATTCTAACATTGTGTCACAGCAGGGCAGCCTTATACAAGTGCATAGAGTTTTGAATCTGATTCCTGTATCAAGCAGGTAAGGCAACAGTATTGCCTCGTATATCTGTTCCCAACTCATCGCCTCTGCTTTTAGCACAATTATTTTGATCGTGGAATTTATTTTGAGACCAGACTGATCTGAAACTGAAAAGAAATTAATAATTAGTTGTGACAATCTACTTTCAACAGGACTCCATAAACTAGTATTCTTATAGTTTGAAGCTGACTGTTTGAGGAGGCAGGCATATATTAAGACACTGGACCTTAGAACAGCATGCCCTAATCATTCTTGGTACATTTATTGAGAATGGAGGGGTAAGGAATAATGTAACAAGCATGACCTAAAGAGATGGAAGATGGGAGAGACAGGCCTTGTGCACTTGAAGAAGAGTCCAGAGGAGACAAGTATATTCTCTGAAAAAACCAAAGGTTAAAGTAAAATTATAGTTAGGTGTGATAAAAAGATTTTTTTTGTTTAAAATAAAAAAGTCTTGGAAATTTTCTGGAAAAAACAAAGGTTAAAGTTATAGTTAGGTGACTATGTCAGTGACAACATTAACGTTTTGAACTAAAATAAACAAAAGAAATTCACCAAGTTATAATTAGCACAGCTAACTATAACTTACGGCCCTGCCATGCACTGCTTATGACCTCACATATTACATCACTCATGACATGTTCTGTTGACATCATTTATGACATCACTCTAGACATCTGAAATGATATAATTCATGACATCACTGATGACATCCCTGATAATATCATCCAATGAGTGTGTTAGTTTATTTTATAATTTACATAGTGATGGATACCCACCATATTACTTCTCTACTAAATTTTGTACAACCTGCGTCCAGCTAATGGGTGTAAGTGTTTATAAAACACCTGTGCTCATAATGCATCTTAGGTGTGTAAATCTACTAAACACGTTATAAATATCTGAATTGAACAGTAACTCTGTGTGCAGATAACAGTTGGCAACTTGTGTCCACGATGCTCCACACAAAATATTTCGTTCTGCAGAAAATGTTTCCAACAGGACAAACGTTTTACGTGGTCAATACTAAGTGTTGTAAGCAGCCTTGAGTTATTAGAATAGTTTCAGCATGACAATTCCTACATAGCATAGAAGACTGTGTGTACCGGGTACTAACCTAAGTACATGTGCTTCTTTGGCTTCAGAAGATGGGCTATCTGTAAAGTTTTCACCACAATATGAAGGTTGCAGGTAATATATTCTTTAGCACCTTCAGACCTTGGTTATTTTAAGCGAATAGTTACTTTTTTTTTTTACAGATGTTGCATAGAGTGTACACTGTTCTTAGTAGATACTTTTTAATGCTCTGTCGTGTATTTCTCATGGGAGTTTCACTGTTTGCAAACAGTGTGGTACAGAGCAACCTCTCGCCATAAAGTAAACACTGTTAGCAGTACCCACTTTTCGACTTATTTCAACTTCATTTCTCAATGTAGGTTCGCTGACTGGAAGGGGTTCGATACAGATAAAAGCTGTCCGTAGTAGGGCATTAATTTTGGAACAGACATTGAGTATCTTGAGAAACTTGGCTTTCTCTGAACAGTTGTATACATATTAAACAACGTGTGTAATGAGGATTTCCCGTATATCTGTGGTTGATTGTTAATGTGGACTAGGCTACCCGTGAAGTGTATAGTATATGGTCAATGTTGCACATAACACATGCTTGCTACACCTAAGGGAGTTGTAGCTGAGATGGCATGAATCATACTTCATATTATTCTGAGCTATTTTGTACTTCCTTTCAGGCCTTTAAGGCCATACTAGTTTACAGAGTAATGTGTACAAAAGAAACTTGAATGATGTAATCAGTGATGTCATTTGAGATTTCATCAGTGATGCCATAAATGATGTCATAGAACATGTCATATGTGATGTAATATGTAAGGTCAGAAGCAGTGCATGGCGGGGGCACAAGTTATAGTTAGCTCTGCAAATTTTAACTGGTAAACTTCTGTTGTTTTTTTTAGTTCAAAACATTAATGTTGTCACTGATATATTCACCTAACTACAACAGTACTTAAGGTTTTGATTTTTCAGTGAATTTCTAAGTTTTTATTAAAAACAAAAATAGATCCTTTCATCACACCTAACTACATTACTTTAAATTATGTTTTTTTCAATGAATTTACAGAGCTTTTTTAAAGTAAAGTAATATTTTGTCACCATACGTAAAGCCAACACCCGCTGCGCACAACCTTCGGCCGTGTGCGGCGGCAGATGGGCAAGAGGGCCTGGCCTGTGGCAGCTAACCCTACATTGCGCACGGCAATGGCAGTGCACAGCATGGAGTTGGCAAAGGTGTCTGGCCTGCGGCCCCAGGGACCCACACCCCCGGGCCATTTTTATTTTTAAAGGGGAGGGAGAATGTGGTCCCCTTACCCGAGTCTCATTAGGCCCTGGGGGATGTGTATTTATTTTTAAAGGGATGGGGGCTATGTGGCCCCCCCTACTCAAGCTTCATTAGGCCCTGGGGACCCCATCCCCAAGCCTAATATGGCCCCAGGGACCCCATTGGCTTGGGCCAGGTATATTATTTATGGGAATTGGGGAGAATGGCCCCCCTTCTGAGCCATTTTTGACCACAGGACCCCATCCTCAAGGCCCAATCTATTAATTAAGGGGAGGGCGGCTGCGTGGACCCCTCCCCGTGCCTTAAAATGGCACTGGGGATCCCATCCCCCCAGGCTGTTTCTTTCATTTGAAAGGAGAAGGGGGCCACATGGTCCCCCTCCTCGAGCTTATTATAGTCCTGTGGATCCCATCCCCCAGGGTCGTATATATTTATTAAAAGGGGAGGTGGGCCACACGAATCCCCTCCCCAAACCGTATTCGGCTCCGGGGACCCCCATCTCCGGTGCCTGTATTCATTTAAGGTGGGTTCCCACCCAGGGCACTCACCATACACTCGGAGCCTGCAGGGGGAGCCCCAAGGCCCCCGCATTCCTAGACGGCTCCCTACATGCTGCGGGAGCCGGCATTGCCCCCGCCCACAGGTAGCAGCTAATTATGCTGCTCACTCCGGGCAGGAGCAATATCTTGATGTGTTTCCCTGCCCACATCAGTGCAGGCAGGGAAATTGATCTCAAGTCTGCTCCCAGTTGGCGGGAGCATTTGTAAAGCTCCAGTCCCCTGGGAGCAGACTTTGCTTTTTCTCCCGTTTGGCAGGAGTTTTGTTAAAGCTCCTGCCATGCGGGAGCAAACATAAGTTTCCCTGCCTGTGCCGGTGGGGGCAGGGAAACTGCTGTGTCCGGAAGATGGGCTCCCCTGGGCACAGCATGTGAGCCAGCCCTGTGGGATGGGGTCCCCAGGGCTATTAATGGCTCAGGGAGAGGGGCTGCTCTCCCTTTTTTCACATATTTCTGCCCTGGGGGTGGGCTCTTTGGGCCTACAATGGTTCGGAGAGGGGGGACGCATGGCCCCCTCCCCTTTTTAGCTTATTTTGGCCCCAGGGGTGAGCTCCCCAGGGCCTTTAATGGGTCATGGAGGGGGCCCACAGCCCCCCTCCCCAGATTAATTAAATTGGGCCCCGGGGTATGAGGTCCCTGGTGCTGAAAGTGGCCTGGGGAAGGGGGCCTTGCCCCTTCTGTATACTTTGGGCCCCAGGGGCTGGGGACCCTAGGGTTAAAAATGGCCTGATGAGGGGGGCCACATGCCCCCCTCCCCTTATGGGACTGCCCCAGGGGTGAATTCCCCAGGGCCTGTTATGGCTCGAGGAGCGGGGGCACCTGTCCCCCTCCCATTAAACAATGAAGCCCCTGGGGTGGGCTCCCTTGGGTCTATGATTGAAAAATGCGGCCTGACTGGCAATTGTTTTTTGATCCCTCGGGAGTCCAGCAGGATTGCGGCAAAAATTGCCAATTCTTTTTGTATTTTGGTCCCACCGGTGGTCCCTCTGGGTCTCCACATGGGCCCGGGGGGAGGAGGGGGAGGGTATCTCTACCCTTCCGCCTTATATCACTTTTTGTTGACTAAGTCCCAGAGTCCTGTAATGGCTGGCAGCAACATTTTCCTGATGTTGCCGGCAGGAAGTCAGAGTGCTCGCTCCCGCAGGAGTTTGACTCCTGCTGGAGTGAATTGGCCCAAGGGAAATAAAGCTCCCATGGACAATCAGAACGCTCTATTTTAAGATTGGCGCTACTGTGACCCAATTGTTCAGATATACAAATATTTTTTACACTTAATTTAAAAAAGACTACTTAATGGATTTACACCAAATCACAAAAAGTTCAATCTACGGACCAAGCTCTAGCTTCCTGCCAAATTTGGTGTAATTCCATTCAGCAGTTTTTGCTGTAGCACTGCCTAAAGAAGTCTATGAAAAATGCATGAGGATTTTGCATTTTGGGACCCCCCTTTTTTCTCATCTCCTGCTTGACGGATCACCCCAAAACTTCCCATGTACAAACTAGTCCAGAAGTAGCACCTTTTTGGAAAGTTTTGTGGAGATTTGTCAAACGAGGCCAAAGTTGTTAGGAACACAAAAAACGCTTTTCCTATGGAACAGCTGACTTAACTATAGCTACCCAGTGGCGACCCCACTAGGGAATATTCTCAGTGCCCACACAAATGCTATTGAGTCTTTCTAAACAGAAAGTTTAAAGTGTTGTAATGGCTAATATAATTGATTTCCTACCTGCTCTCATGCCTTGACCACTTACTAACTCAATTTTCTGCCATTTTCAGATGTGTTTTAATATTTTTTAAAGCCAAATGTGGAATTCAGACTATTGAATAAAATATGGATCCAAAATTTTCTCTAGAAAGGACCACTGGAGCCCCTGCACAAGAAGCCTTACTTGGCAGTGCAGGAGGAGATTGCAACTACATAGGAAGAAGCTCTGGTATAGTGAATGAGGTGTTTTAACTGTCTGGCCTTTCATAGTCTGATTCAGTTTGCAATGTATAAAATAGGATGCATAATAAGAATGAATACAGTGGCTCTTTAAAATATTTTTGATAGAGCTTGCCGATGGCCAAAACACTGTCAGAAAATTGTCAAAAGGCAGAGACTTAAAGAACACACACTATTAGTAATATTGTACATAGTTGAGACAGATTATTTTATACTTATGGACCAGAATGACTGCTTTTAGGTCTGAAATTATCTGTTTTAAAATGAATCACTAAAAAACACTAAAAATGTAAGTTCACAAATGTTTCTTGGTTTACAGATTTGCTGTTGTACATAAATTTAATGTAACTCAAGCTAAAAAAAAGTACGTAAATTGGATGTCAGAAATAAATAAAATGTTTTTGTAAGCAGGAAAGAGGAGTGGCTAAACCTAAAGGAGCAGTAAGGGGGCAACTGTCAGTAAATGTTCTCTACCATAGTTTCCTTTTTTGAGCTAATAAACATTTTCACTATTTTACCTAAGAAGATGTCAACATGTATCTGTCTTTAGAAATATAAAATGCACTTTTATCAGGACAAACAAAATGATATTACATTTGTAAGTCGTGATTTGTCAACATGAACAGCTTGATCAAATGGAAAGCACATAAAATGGGTGTAAAGCATATTGAGATTATGCCTAGGAGCACATGGAACTTGAACAAAACAATTTCTCTGCAGAAGTGATGTTAAATATCAAAAGAGCTGAGTAAGAACAGGATGATTTCTTTTAAAAGAAATGTGTGTCAATAGGCTCGTGTGTTCCAACTAGAAGCTATTCCTGTTGGGTCAGAAGGGAGTCCTGTTGAAGGAGTACTATCATAAGCGCAGGCCAGGTTGCTCGAGGGAAGCACTTGAGTGAGTGAAGAAGCCTAAATTTGCTGAAGACAAAGCCACAAAAGGCATAACAAGCTATTGTTGGAGGATAATTAGAGAGCCGAAGGTTCACTAGGTGTTTCACAAATGTCCACTTGTCTACTTAAATATTTGAGCAAACTCAAGTAACAAAACACGAAAGAGGTGCAAAATATCCAAAATTACAATATTAAGGTCTGTTAGGAGGATTTTCAATGTTCCACAGGTTGAGGATTGCATTGAACAGTTAACCAATGTACCAAACAGAATTCATGTAGAACGAGAGGATGTAAATATAACCTTTGGACGGCTGGTAATCACATGAAAGTGAGAAGGTTTATTTTTTAAAATTTTGTAATTGAATAATAATGACTTTGATCAGGTACTTCACCTCTGTGTCTAACTGAAACGAGACAATGGGCCATATTATCAAGAACGGCGATAACATTATCGCTGCTTTGCCGCTAAAGCGGCGATAAGGGGCTTGATAATATGCCCTATAGAATTCCAATAGAAGCCCAGGTTCTGGTGTGAAGGACATCAAACCTGGGCTTCTATTGGAATTCTATAGGGCATATTATCAAGCCCCTTATCGCCGCTTTAGCGGCAGTTTCCTACCGCTAAAGCGGCGATAATGTTATGGCTGTTCTTGATAATATTGCCCAATGTGTTGTATTTAGATCTGTTTTGGCAATGGCCTGATGTTGACAAAAAATTTATTGTGTGAGTTTTGGTAAAAAATGTACACTGGAGGGTGTTCTCAAGCTTAATCGGTAAGCATTTGACTGAGGTTTGTTTGTACGAATGCTCATGTGTCAGGTTGAAGACCTTGTATTTTCCATTGCTGTGGCTAGTACAATTCAGAGATTTATCTCGTTACATATATAACATGAGCAGTTGTTTAACAGCACAATTAGTACTGTGCCCACCAGTTGTGTCTCCCAACACTGGGCACACACGTGGTACTGTGAAGCCTAACTGATTGAGGTAGGCATAGGAAAGTCACGACCAGAGAGCAGGTGTTTGCGATGAAGATATGTACCCCAAAATACAACCTCACACTTATTGCTTTAGGTCACAACTATTTTAATTTTGACAAATGTAATAAATAAACCTAAATGGCTCATTAAGAGCATGGGTGTCAAGTCACTAAAAAGCTAGTTGTAGTGGAAGTCAAATCACATACCCTTTGACCCCTAGGTGTGGATGAGGAGAAGATGTGGCCTAACAGTTAGAGCGGTCGAACTCGAAGCTGGTGAACCGGGTTCGAGTCTCGGCAGGGACGCTCAACATCTTGTGATTCTGGGCAAATCACTTAATCTCCCTGTGCTTAAAAAAATTAATGTGCCCGTCTATAACTCAACTGGTGCTCATATAATGCGCTCTGCTACCTTCGGGTCGAGTGCCGGCTATGTAAAACTAAAAAAAAAACTAAAAAAAACACATAAAAGGATTAACTCCACGACTCACCCTAAGCCCCTTAACTGCCACACAGAACACGTTAGAGGCCTTGAACAATGGCCAGGAGTAAAGAATACAAAGAAATAAACCATCTCCAAAGGAAGTCACTCATGTGTCATACATAATGGGGGATATGCACAAGGAAGTGGAGGAGAGAGGTGTTAGCCTTCCTGGCTTAACGCCTCTCTCCTCCACTTCTGAAACGCAAGGCTGCACCATATTTACAAGAATGTGGTGCAGCCTTGCGTTTCCCCCTGCGATGGCGCTAAGTTTAGCAATTTAGCGCCAACGCAGACACCCTTACACCATGGTGCAAGGGTGTCTGTGTGCAGGGGAGGATTGTTTATGTGTAGGAAGGTGTCCCTTCCGGCACATAAATAATCCTAAAATGCCATTCTGTCACTTTCATGTGTGCTGCTTCATGCAGCACACATGAAAATGACAGAATGGAATTTTTTTTTAAACTTTGTTTATGTACAGGAAGGGACACCTTCCTGTACATGAACAAACCATGGCATTTTGCTTTTTCCATGTGTGCTGCACAAGGAAGCACACATGGAAAATGCAAAAACGAGGAGAAATAATGCATTTCTCCTCGTTTCGCCATCTTAAGACCAGTTTTTACCATGTCTTAATTTTGGCGCTGCCTCCTATGTACGCCACCCTTGTACATAGGGGGCAGTGTTAAAATGAGTGGGTGTTGCGGTGGAACGCCCACCGCAACACCCACTGCCCTCCCTTTCACGCTAACCATAGCGTGAAAGGGGGCCTTATGTACAAGGCAGCGTTAAGCCACAATAAGTGGCTTAATGCTGCCTTGTACATAAGGCGCAGCCCCTATCGCCACCACAACGTCACTATAGGTGACGTTGTGGTGGCGACAGGGGCTTGTACACATGCCCCTATGTCTCAAAATTTCCTGCAAGGAATTAAAATTATCAATGCGGCCTTGAGTTAGAGGAACAGGGATGGTGATCCTGAAAGTCCTACTGCAAATAATAAGACATCGCTAATGTACTGCAGTGGAAGGCGAGGTCTGTGACAAACATGAAGGTTTGTGTTCCAGAAAGGAAGGAAGGTTACTCTAATGATGCAACGCATACTTGGTACTTGAAACAATGAATTATTAAGGCCCACAGTGTGTTCCCTGGACAAAGAGGGGAGACCACTCTTGCTAATTACATGCGCCTGCTGGTACCGCACCTGAAATTACCAGGGGCAAGAAATGGGGCCCAGTTTTACTGGGTGCGAACCCACATCCCACATCCAGTGAAACATGGCTTTAGGGAGGCACAGGGCAGAGAAGAAGCCCACTTGGTGGTAAGTGTGAGTGCAAAAGTCCCCAGAATATGGAAAACCTGGATTTTTTAACTCAATGATTTCAGGTCTGCAGTGTTATTCCCCATTCTTTTGACTTTAAATTGTGATGTTCAGCATTAGAGGTGAAAACCCTGGCTGGAATCAGTATCTCTGTCTACGGTACTTCCACCCTTTATTTCCGGGAATCTTATTTGTGGGTTTAATAAGTGTACATGGACCGTTCTTCGGCATGATTTATTAGGCTTATGATCCTCTCAAAGTAAAATATTGGAAAAATTAAAAATGTCCGCCAGATGCAGATTGCATTGCACCTGACAATAAATGCAATACTCCAGACCCACTCCCATAAAAAACGGATACAAATGCATTGAAGAGATTCCAGAATTCAAGCACATCAACATTGAGAGCAGAACAAGTGAATTTGCTTAGGCCTCTTGCAAAACCCAATTGCTTCCAGTCTGCATGTTAATGTAACAAAGTCTTGTGTTGCTTTTGTAGTCTGCTTGAAGGGGTCTCAGATATATTTCATTAAAAGATCCTATTGCAGGGGTATCCAAAGAAGGTATAAGATGACCAAATCCAGGCCAGCCTTTCAGAATAACCACAGGACAGGTATATATGTTCCATTTAGATTCATTGGAGTCAATTCACAAAAGTATTTATAAGTACAGGAAGTAGCATCTGTGGGGTACTCTTACATGCCTCCGTGAATCGGCCTTGAAACGTCAGACCCCCTATTAGGAAAAGCGCAAAGAGGACACTGTCCGAATATTCTGTGAATTTTAACATTTTACTTCCATTTTAGATGCTTTGGAGACAGTTCACAAAGGATGCCATTGTGAATTGGCGTCCTGGTATGTAAATGTATCCTATGTGGCTATCCTGAGAACCTGACATGATGCAACCCGCCTGGACCTACGTTGGACACCCCTCCCCTAATGAAATCCTGGAATTGATCATAGCTGCCATGGACTAACCCTAGATAAATATAGTTCTCCTACTTCTAACCTATCATATACATTGCAGCATCTGTCTTAAAAGGTCAGGAAACTATTGAAACGGTTGAACTTGAAGAGTCCTTTGTAGTAACATGTGCAGTGACAGATCAGTATCGAAAAAGTTGGTGGGAAATAACTGAACACATGGGGGAGGGTACACCAAGTTCCATGCTGTTCTTCTCAAATCTGTTGAAAAATAATTATCTGAACGAACAAAATGTACTTTCTGTCTTGGCTACCTTTGGGGAATGCCATTCACTGAGTGTTACCTCATCTTGTTTGCATAGCTGCTGCTTTGCTCTCCAGTGAGAGGTGCTCAGAACCATGTGTTTCTGTTGTGATGGCCTGCACATTCACTCCATTTACAGCTGCCATGGAAACTTTGGTGTAGTTAATCATGGACCAGGACTGCTAGTATGCAGTTAAAATGTATCTTATGAAAAAGGTGCAACATTAAAAAGCATAATATTTGCAGTTGGATAGATTCTTGTACTAGTCACAGTGTGTCTTGAAAACATAAGTTTACATTTCCTTCCACTGCCAAACCCTATCTTTGTATTGAGACGGGAGTCCATGTGTGCACAAATCCAGATAAGACCATGAGTAATTTAACCACTAAGGGCCAGATGTAGGAAGCGAAATATCGATCGCAAACGCTGAAATTCGCAGAATTTCAACGTTTGCGACCGCAAAATAGCCCTGTGCAATGTAGGTAGGAAAAACCTACTCGCAAAATTGGGAATCGCAAATTTTGCGATTCCCTATTTTGCGACTGCCTTTAAGGAATCGCAAATTGCGATTCCTTAAATGCAATGCAGGAAGCCCAGAAAGTCTGCGATTTGGGCTTAAGGAATCGCAAATTACCACCAACTTCAAGTTGGTGGTAATTTGCAATTTCTTTGAAAAATTCACTTTTTTGCATTTTTCCAAGTGCCATGTGGTGCGCATACATGCCCTTAGGGCATGTATGTGCGCCACATGTGCACACATACATATTTCAGGGGTGCAACAGGGTGTCCTTTTGACACCCTTGAAAATGCATTCGCAATTTGCGAGTACCTAATGGGTACTCGCAAATTGCGAATGTCTTCCCATTCATTCCTATGGGCTTCCAGGCCCATAGGAATGAATGGGAAGGTATTCCTTAATTGTGAATCGCAATTTGCAATTTGCAATTAAGGAATATTAAGGAATCGCAATTAATATTGCGATTCCTACCTACATTCCATTTTGCGAGTCCTTAATAGCGATTCGCTAAAAATCGCTATTAAGGACTCGCAGAAATGAGTTTACCTACATCTGGCCCTTAATGAATTAAGAGCATATATTTTTGGCTGTTGTGTGATAGCTTTAAATTCGACCTTTTAAAAGGTTAAGAAGCATTTGTATGAAACACCCAAATTGGATTTGGTATTCGTGATATCCTTTACTAGATTTGATTTTGTGAAGGGTTAAATTATAACTTAACTCCATCTACTTAGAGCACACGTTCCGTTTAGCGGAGAAGTGGCTGAAGAAAATCTAAGCTCAGCAGATGAGGCATCTAGGCGCTATGAACTGCACACGGCAGAGGCATTTGTCCTCTGCTGCGGACCTACCAACAGGCCGCTGACGACACCAAGCACAGTCGGAGGTCCCCGCTTTTCTTTAGAATCTTAGCAGAATCTCCCCAAGTCCTAACAGAGCAGAAAAGAGGGGACGTCCACGAGAAAAAAGTCAACAGCTATGTGTAAACCTTGGAAGCTGATTTAAATTCGAGGGTTAACAGCCTGAAAATTAATATAATTTGAGACTTAGGGCCTCATTACGACATTGGCAGTCTCGCAGAGGGCACCAACCCAGCGCCTCACTGTAAGACCGCCAAAGCCGTCTGCACACCACCTGCCAGATTAGGAGTTCAATCCTGGTCTGGTGGGCAGTGCTTTGGCGGTCCCACAGAAGTGCCTTTCTAAGTCTCATACCTGAGCCATAGAAAGGCACACCAATGGGAATGCCAAAGCACGTTCCTGCACGGCATGGACTGCACCATGTCGTGCAGTCCATGCCGTGCAGGAACTGGTGGTGCATGCATACAGGGGGAGGGCACAATATGCCCCCCTGCATGCATCCCCTGGCTCAGAGGCAACAGGGGGCCCCGTAGGGCCCCCTTAGTTTCCTCACCGCCACCCTTTTCATGACAGGCTCACCGCCATGAAAAGGAGGACTGTGAGGAAACTCGTAATATGCTTGGTGGTGCCACAGCGGCACCACCAGCATATTGCAGCCTCACACCGCTGCAACAATGCAGAGGGATCACAGATCGCCGGTGGTTGCAGAAGTCCTTTGGCAGGCCGACTGCCAAACTTGTAATAGGGCGGTCGGTCCGCCAGTGTGGTGCTGCCCACACCGCCATCGCAGCTACGGCTGGCCGTAGTCGTAATAAGCCCCTCAATCAGATACTGCTCTGAGAATGTCACCTCAGATGGGAACTGGCCTCCAAGAAAACCTCTAAGTGACAATGTAATATTTTACACTGGGTTAAGAAAATATGTTTCATAAGTTTTCAGTGGTATTTAGTTAACACTTTTGTACCATATTCTTAGACTTGATTTGGACCTTATCGCACTCCACGTAACTGCGTTTTCCTACGAGTAAGTCTGGACTTCAGCCCATGATATGAAAGGAGGGAGAAAATACTTTAAGAAACGTTTGACTTGTATCTGTAGTGCTTTGCTGGTTAGTGTGTTGTGGGAGCATAGTTGGAGCACTTAAAGAAGTCTCCAGTTCTTTTCCATTCTACCCTACCAACGGGAATTCCGTCACAGCCTGAGAAGCCAAGCCAGGCAGAAAATGTCTCTAGGGTAGTGTAAAATGGCCTCAATAGTTTTATTAACAGCCTTTTTATGCACAACTTGGCACCAAATAAGTCTTGGGGCCTGATTTAAATGTTGGCGGACAGGTTACTCCGTCACAACCTTGACGGATATCCCATCCGCCGAAATATAAATCCCATAGGATATAATGGGATTTATATTTTGGCGGACAGGATATCCATCACCGTTCAGACGGGTAACCTGTCTGCCAACATCTAAATCAGGCCCTTAGTTTTTTTTGACCTGTTGGCAGCCATCAACACAAATAAACATGAACGCTGAATTGAATACCTCCAAAGAGCCCCAGCGATTGTGAACGCTCTGGGTTTGCTCAGATCATTTCTTAGCAGGTGACAACAGTTAGAGGCATTGCTATAATTCCCTTCTCATCATTATTTACCTGTGTAGAGTTTCTGGAACCTCTCCCCTCCCTGCTATTATTGAAGCTCACACACTGCTCTGCCAATAGACCCAATTCTGATCATCAGTATCCTTTATTAGTCCAGTAGTGAGCACACAGTCCTGCCAGTGCAACTACAAACATGGCTGCATCTTGCTGTTCTGTAGCACACACACAGCTAGGCCACTGTGCCTCAATCCTGACCAAGAGTTCTTTGTGCAACTCCATTACTTGGGGGCTCATGTAAACCACTGTGAATGCACCACAGTTGCTAACTGCAGCAACCCTTGCTATTTGAAGATGACCAACCTCTCAGAGAGCTCTATTAGTCACATTACGACTACATGTACTCTCTTTACTGCCAGCACTCTTATGAAACATTCTAGCTGTTAAAGTACTAGGACATCAAACAAAGTATTATTAGTGCACATCGGCCCTGGAGCGGCAGTACTATTTCAGCACTGGGACATCACACTCAGGATCATCATTGTACCTCAATCCTGAAACAACCTTTTGTTCAGCCAATACCTTTAAATCCTACTATTCCACTATGAAGACCTCATATATCAAAGACAATCACATCTGAGCTTCAGGGAGTATGTTTTTGTTCCAGAATTTGGCTCCAGGCACAGCTTTGCCATTGCATGACAGGTCTAATCTATTTGATCCGCCTGCAATTCCTTCTAGCTGGTGGCTGATGCAAAAGCTTGACAGGGTATCTCCGTGAAAAGGAGATTCATTACTAGTGGGACAGAAAGGAGGTCCTACATTGGGGAATTTAGTAAGGGTTTCCAAAGAAGGAGAGAGTCTACTGACAGAGAAATCCTGCACTGAGTGTACCTGTGTTCTGCACTACCAGAAGGGATTGGAGAGAAAGAACTCTACACTACTGAGTATGGTGTAACAGAGACCATGCATCATCAGAGCAAATTGAGAGAGAAAAATTCACGTTTTGGTGAGTTGGTTTCCATTCTTTTTTAAGTTTTTATACAACTTGATATTTTTGAGACAAAAGTTGAAAAATGCTTTCCTGCCTTATCAATAGTGACAAAATTAATTAATTTTAAAATGGACATGTCTCACCAAAATTTTCGACAAAAACATAGAGGAATCTGTTTGGGCTTAATCAAGTTCCAGTGCGTGCTTTTGGAATAGTCTTGCCTTTTCAATGCAGCCTGCTGGCATGTTTTTTTGCTCTGGATGGAATGCTTAGCTGACCAAATACTTTACTTACCTTTAAATAACATCTGATTGACTGAAAAATTTCAAAGTGTTGCTGATATACATCTAAAAAAAACTTTTTATGTTTAGAGGTCCATTGTTATTTCACATGACACCACACATTTCCTCTGCACAGTTTACCAATTCACTATGTTTAAATGGCTACCTTAATATTTTCACAAAAACAGAAACCCCTGTCCAAGGAAATGCACAGGATTCTCTCAGCATTCCTTAATCAAGAATACACTGCTAAAGAGACCCCACACTCCTGTGTCCTCAGACAATCTTGTCAAAAAAGCCAGGACCCTGATATTGTTGGGCTCACAACCGGTTGAATTTCGAAATCCCAAAAACACCATTATCTGTTCAGGGAAAAGGAAAACTGGGAGGTATCTCTCAACCCTCCCACTAATTTAAGGGGGAGGCTAAATTCCCCCCTATCATTGTTCATCACACATCCCTGACTACATTATTATTAGCTGGCTTACAGTTTGATGTATTTGCCTACATATACCTTAAATTTTAATGAGTAATGTAAAACTTCCCAGCACCATGCATGACTGTATGCCACTAGACTTCAAACCAGGGCCCCAGTTTTCAGAATCTCTCGCCGGCAACTGGTTAGTCTGCTTATTCTGCCTCAATTACTAGAATTTTTATACCCTTTTTGTTTATAGACTTTATAGAGCAAGTGGTGGCCTCTTGCACTCGGACCCTCCATTTTTACACAGGACAGAACACAATCAATGGGTTAGTTACTAAGAAACATACAGAAGGTACTGTGTTGTATTTTATTAATTCTATCAGCACTGCCACAACGTCAACCTTGAAGCAGATTTTCTAGGTACCGTTAAAGGTTACAGTGAATGGCAAAATCCTTCCCTGGTTATTACAATGCAAGCAGCAATAATACTTGAAAATTTAGCACATGCAGGGAGGAGTAGTGCGCATGTCACTTTGGCCGGCTGTCTTGCGATGGCCAACCAGACATGAACGTTTTAAACCACTTTAACCCAGCTGTCTCAGACAGCTGGATTAGAAAAAGCCCACGCCTCCAGTGGCCTTGAGAGCACAGATAGAGGCCGCTCCCTCCAATTCTGGCGCCTCTCTCATGCTGGTTACCAGCATGTGGGCCGGACCAGGATTCGTTAGGGGAGGCTTGGTTAGGGGAGCTCGCTGGAGCCAGTGCTGGAGCCTGGAGGAGACAGAGAAGAACACCAGACCGGAGCAAGCAGAAAGTGTCATGTAGCAAGCAAGGTAAGTGACTATTTCTTTTTGTTTATTTTTGTATATAGTCGCCTTACATGCTTGCACCCACCCACCACCCATTTGCCCGCCCCACCACACTCCGTAGTTGCCAGCTGCCGCTGCTGAGAAGCCCATATTAATGAAAGTCTGCATTTTAGGACTAGCATTCTGCCATATGCCATATGCTGAAATCCATTCAGTGTATAAACAAAGAACATGTTAACAGACACCAAGCCTATGACGTAATATTATTAAACATATAGAAAGAATGTATCACACACAACCCTAGGTAAATATCTCACAAGGAAGTCATCCAGCAACCACAAAGCACAAGTTGACATCTGCCGCAAGAGAACAGATTCTGGCCATATTCACATCACTAAATTTAAGGACCTGCTCAGGCAGCTGCCCAGTTGACTCATTGTTAGATTATTGTCGTCTCAGGCTTTCAAGGACATCCCACTCAGCATAAATGCAACTAACCAGGCAAGAACCATCACCAACAATGTTAGGCATTTTCCCCTGACAGGTGGCAACCATCTCAGCTTTAGAAGGTTAGTCAGGAGTTGTCTCTCCCCACATGACAGCTAAACTCTCAACACAGCAGTGTACCACACCAGTATACTCAAACATGACAAACTAAGCTCATTGTACATTGAACTATACTTCCTGTTATAAAAAAATAAATTTGTATAAAGGGAAAATTATATAACACACCACAAGATATATATGTTTCAATTGCTGATTCTATGCACATATTGGTGCATATATAAAGAGGTTTATGCCTGCTATTAAAACTTTAAGAAACGTCATGTGTATATTTGTATGTATAAGTTAATTTCAGTTTTGTTATATAAAAAATTCTCCCTGCAACCTTTGTTCTATCCCTTCTCTCTCTCTCACTCATCCAAACCTTTCTGACTACTTTGAACTCCCAAACATCCTTCTCAAACTTCACCCTCCTTTTTTAGCCATGTCACCCAACTAACAGGCATACACGACCACTACTTACAAAACAACTTACTACTTCACCTTTTCAAATACATTCCCATCATTCTATCGAATCCCATCCTCGTTGCCTGTGTTAAGAAAAAAATACTTCCTAGTTTGAAGTATAATGTTTATTAGAAGAGAAGAGTCGCCTCCAGTGTCACTTCACTCAGCTGCTCTGACTCACATTCCAACTGTCAGAGAGTAGAGACATAGCAGGTGAGGAAAAGGGAGGGGGGGAGACAGGAGTATACCAACACATGCATGTCATTGCATACATAGAGAAAAATATAACAAATGACTATAAAATATATGATTAACATTATAACACTATCCCCACTTTAAACTCTACTAAACGCACAAGAAAATACTAACTATTAACTCTAATCTTAGGTTCTAGAGTACTGTACTACTGTGCTAAGCCCTTCAATGCCTCGTCAGGGGTAGTAAGCGCTATATAAATACAATTTACAATTACAACTACAACAAACTCATAGCCTCAAGCCATTCATAAAGAAGATCCAGCAGATGCAGGCAGCTATTATCTGGTCTCTAAGGGTAAGTCCTTTTGAAAGCTTATTGTAGGAGCTGCCTTCAGTCAGATCTTCAATTTCCTGAACAAAATCAATTTACTCTTCAATAGCTTCTGTCCTTGCAGAGTAGTTACACCCACCCTGGTCTCCATCTAGGATGGTCTGCTTGTTCAGCTACAATCCATCACACATCCCAAGTAGTGAGTCTAGATGATCTTGGCATGCTGAAACCCACCCTATTGAGCAGCAAAACTGAAAATTTACAGCAGTTTATATGCAAAAATACTGCAAGGTTTTACCTGGTCAAATGTCAAGGGAAAATGTGTGGTATTACCGCACACATTGTTAGCCCGTTTTGGGCGCATACTCTTGTCCAGGGGTGGCTCCTCCGCTAAGGCGGAAGAGCGTCGCCCCACTGCTCTCAGAGCTGGAAAAATAAAATGATAATAACCTCATTATTATCATTTTATTTTGGTAGGTTCAGGGCTTGCTTAAGGCGGGGCAGGGCTGGTGGCACAGGGGGAGGAATGGTTTGCAGACTCCAAGTACAAATGAGCGTTTGGCCGGCCGTCTTGGGCCGGCCAAACAGTCAAGCGTACTTTGCATGTTCCTCACCAGGCTGTAATACACAGCCTGGTGAGGAACATATACAGGCTCCCATTCCCTGTCTGAGCACCGAACCACGGCGCTCAGACCAATCACAATGATTTGGCTCAGGGGAGTTGGGTGCTCCTGCTTCCGGGACTCACCAGAGAATGAGACACGACGGTGGAGAGACGGTCACGGCTGCTGTGATAAGGTAAGTGTTTTTTCTTTTGCATTTTGTCCCACCTGCCCCCCCACCAACCCCTAACCCCTCCACCCCCTTTCCCTGCTAGCCACTACTACTCCTGTTTGAGCTTGTATTGGGATTGAATTGAGCTTGATTGGAATATAGCCCTAACTTGACTTGAGGAAGATTTTTACAATGTTTCCACAGTCCACTAGAGTTGTGAATAAAGTTTACGCTTCTTTCACTCATTGATACCATTAAATACAGAAAAATAGCTATTAAAGCCTCGGCATTTGCTTAAAAAATCATATTTTGTTACATCAGTGTCGTTCTTTTCATGTAAAACAGTTCGCAATAAGCAACTGAAGAAGAATCCATAAACCATCCATTATGTGATCTCTTTTTTGATATATGAGAAAACACAACCAGACACAGTTCCTCTGAGCTCTTATTATGCCATCAAGTGGTGTGTTAACCACAGAATGTATGAATTTGTGTAGGCACCTTGTTAATCATTGGACTGCTCTCTGGTAACCTTTCAATTGGCCAAGATTATTCACCAATTCACTCAGGGGCTCATTTACGAGCCACATGCACCACCAGAATGTCACATTTAATGACTTTCCGGTGGCGCACACTGCAGAGCCATATCTACGAGGCCACATAAAGTCACCCTGCATGGCTTTTTATGGCCTCGTAGATATGGTGTGAGGCAACGCAGCTCAAGTCGTTGCATTGCCTCACACTGCAATGGGGAGACGTGCCATGGGTATTACAGTGGGTGTTCCCAAGTAACACCCATGGCATTTGACACATTCCCAGATTTACAACATGCTGTAAACTTGGTAATGCATCAAAAGCCTACGCCTCCCCAGGGGTGGCGTAAGGGTTGTTTTTGCAAAGGAATGTGTCCCTCCCCCCACAAAAACAACCTGATTTCAATGCAGATACCCTTGCACAATGGTGCAAGGGTGACTGTGTTGGCGCTAGCCAGCCATTTGTGCATCAGAGCAGTACAAGAGGACAGGAAAGCGCTGCATCTTAGAGATACGGCAGAGTGTCGCTCCACTGCTTTTAAGCAGTGCAACGTAAAGGAAACATGAAATGATTATAACTTTGAGTTATTATCATTTTATGTTTCTGTGCTGCTTTGCAGGCTGGCGGGTGGGCGAGGCTGCTCTGCTCTCGGAGCAGGGCAGGGGAGGAGTAGTTTGCCCATTCCTAAGTGCACATGACTATTTGAACAGACATGCGCACTTTCCCTGTTCTCCATGCAGGCTGCATTACAGCCTGCGTGTAGAACATGCCCAGGCCTCCATTCCCTAGCTGAGCGTCAAACCAGGAAGCTCAGGCCAGTCACAATGCTGCATTGCAGCGTTGTGATTGGTCATTGGAGCCTGGGTGCTTATCAATCACAACGCTGCATTGCAGCGTTGTGATTTGGTATGGGGAGCCTGGCTGTGCTTCCTGTTCCTCGAGTCAAGACGAGGAGAGCAGAGACGCGGGACCCAGCGGCAAGGTAGTGTTTATTTTCTTTTCACACTGCCCACAACCCCCCCGCACCCACCCCGCCACCCAGGAGCCATGCCAGCCGCCACTGGATACGGCGCATTCCTGCCATTTTCTTTTGACATAGGGCAGTGCAGCAGGCAGGCTTGCGGTGCTGCCCTGCACCATAAATTAGTAAATAAGGGCCTCAATTTGTAATGATTGAGTTTTTACTTCTACATTCAGGCTGGTGGCCTTTGCAGAGGAAAGGAAACAAAAAAAGCACAAATCTATGTGGATGCACACAGATGCTAATACAAAGATTATAGAAAACATTTACAAATGCTAAAAGTAACTTACAATATGCCAATAATGTTTAGACTAGGAGCAGCAGGGGCATAACATTAAAAACATATAAAGAAGAACATTGAGTGACATTGGAACCACTTTTGCGACCTGCTTCTTTTTCTATCGGGTCATTGATTCCTGCAGAAGGAGTCCTTTATATCCTGTCTTCTTTCTAGTCCTCCAAAGAATAAATTGTGCACTGACTAACTGCCACTTTCTGATTTTGTGATGCGACCTATGTAGTAATGGTTGTGTCATAAAATCTCTAGTTGTAGGGGTGGCAGAACAACCTGCTTAATGAATAATAATTACACAGGTTGCTATTTGCATCCCCTGTGAATGGTTACAAACACAGGGATGGTGGACTGCAAGGAACAGCAGACCATCATCCCTTGTTTGCATTCCCTCACAGGGAACATTTTTTAGGTCTCGCCTACGCAGCGCGCATGCGCTGCATAGGAGAGACCTTTAGTTATCGGCACAGCTTTGGGGGCACAAACGTGCACGTGTTGCATTGCTTGCAATGGCAACGCGTGCACGTCTGGCGATTCCCTTGCGGGAGCGCGCAGCGCCATATGGTCGCAATCATCGCGCCTTGCTGCACGCTCCCGCAAGGGAATCGCGCAGGCCCCCTCCCCCTGCTGCCGCGCGAGGCGCGCGCTTGTTTACTTTCTGACGGAAATAGTCCTCTTTCTGTTTCGTCAGACTATGACCACCACCCCCCCCCCTTAAAATGTTACAGCTAGGCCAATGAGAACGGTGTTTGAGGACTGCGACTCAGGCCTCGCTTCCTTTACCCATTGGATGCTAACGGCTTCACCCACAGCTAAGATGGGGACCGCAAAAAAACTTCAAGTGTGTGGTGCGCGGTTTAGTGTTTTGAAACGCGCGGCATGCCGGTAGAGTGGACTATGGCGGCGCTGCCGGAGGAGCAGCAGGAGGTGGTGGCGGCAGCAGCCGCTGCGCCTCCCCCACCACCTTCCCCGGTGCCAGTGAGTGCTGTCTTTGAGTCAGATGTGAAACCAGATGTCATAGGCGGCGAAGATGCTGGGCCCGAGGGAGGAGCAGATATCGCTGGAGTGGGGGAGAAGCTATCTCCCAACAGCGTACCCTCTGCTCCGGAACATCCAGACCCTGAAACCCTGCGTACTGTGCTGGAGTTTCTGAAGAAGAGCAACCTGCGAGAGGCCGAGAGGACTCTTCTCCGCGAATTGAACCTTCCGGAGGGCTCACCGAGCTCTGTTTTGGGTGGCGAAGCAGGTGGGACCACTGAGCCAATTCCACCTCCTGTCAAAGGTAAGTGTGTTATCAACACTGCTGCACATAGCATGAGTCCCCGTTCCTGTAGAGTTCCTTCACGTACATTATCCATCAGCCTTCTCAAATGCATCGTGAATATTGTTTCGTTATCATCGCACCCCTAAAGTGTTTGGTTAGAGTTTTCAGAACTCTCAGCGCAGTTGTCCCACCAAACCGGTTCAGATGATTTGCTTTGTGCCATGTTGAATGCATACACGCTGCCTGGAAGTAGGTATGCGGGGGATGCTGAACCACCCCCAAAAAATACCAAAACCAACACGATGGGAACAGTTATATGGGAAAGGCCCTCTTATTCCCCGAACTGATAAAAAATAAACCAGAAGTGGAGGGTGACTACCAAAACACGTAGTCCTTCCGTGGAGCTGGGTTGGGAAGTCCCCACTGAGCATTGGTGCATGTGTGACATTTGATCCCAGCTCACAGGAGGCCTGGGTAGTCTCCGTTGCCACTATTCTTTAAGTGGATAATCTTCAGTATCATTCAACTCGCCCTGTATAAAAAGGTTGGGTAACTATCTCTTGACCTTTTATGGCATGCATGCAGATTCATAACTCATGTTCATTATAGGTTCAGTACAAGGGCCTTGGAGGTTCTGATAATAGTACCTCATGTCGACCTAGAACAGACACACTGGCTCAATAAATGCGAATGCAAATATGAATTGGAGATACTTTATTTGAAGTGTCAAATTAGGCCCACTGGTGGAGAGCAGTAAGCACAGCCTCTCACCACCAACTCCGCACCGTAACATCTGCCCCCACATTCTAAATTCCATAACACATCATAATGAGTGCAATGGCATAAACACATTCTGAATACTTAACTGTGCAACATGAGATATGATATATATATCTCTAATTAAAATAATACGCGCGCAGCCGCCATCTGGCATTTGTCTCGCTCTCCCATGCCTCAACGCACGCCCCTCCCTCTCCCCACCACAGAGCGCGTCCAGCTCCTCCCGCTGGAACCATGTTAAAAGTAAAGCGCCGGTGCACGCGATTATAGCAAAAGTAAAGAAATAGATGTTTTTTTCTATTTCTTTACTTTTAGCTCAATCGCTGCACCCGCGCTTTACTTTAACATGGTTTAGGTAAAGCGCCGGTGCCGCGATTGCTGCAAAAGTAAAGAAATAGAAAAAACATCTATTTCTTTACTTTTGCTATATCATGACACCGGCGCTTTACCTTTAACCATGTTAAAAGTAAAGCGCCGGTGCCATGATTGCTGCAAAAGTAAAGAAATAGATGTTTTTTTCTATTTCTTTACTTTTGCAGCAATCAAACACATTGGCAAAGTCAATAGCTCTGCCTAAACACTTATAAGGGCCCAAAAGCGAGACCTATTGGCTATGCCAATGCTTGTTTAAGTAGCCAGTGTTCCTTAAAGGCACCAGAGCTGCATTAGAAAAACATGTCTCCTGTTGGAACACTTCTAATGGAGCAGGCAGTGGTCCCGCGGTCACAAGCCCTGTGACTTTATGAATCACAGGATTTGTGACCACAAAACAGTTTTTTACATCTTGTTCAAAGTTTTGCTCTTCTCAAGACACGAAAAAAGTGGGTTACAGGTTGAAGAGAAGCAGATAAACACAAAAGTGTTTATTTTTTTGGGGCAGCTGATTCTGATTTGTCCCCTTTGCTGTTTATAAATGTAACTTTTATGACAGTGCCCTATTCTGTCCGTTAAGCTGAAACATTCACAACCAAAGACTCTACAGTCTTAAGTAGAATTCCACATGCGATGGAAATCTTCAGGACTTTTTGACCTTGTGGCAGCACTATCCCTGGCTACTTTAAGGGCCCGAATTCGAATCTGGCAGTCAAACCCCCCCCCTATTTTGAGGTGGCCATTTGGACCGTCCACCGCTGCGCTGGCTGCGTCAGGGAACTGACATTCCCTGGCGGTGGCGCAGTGCAGAGGACTATATAATATGCAAGGCTGGACTGCTAAGGTCCGCTGAGCATATTATGAGTTTCCCCTCTGCCAGCCATTTCATGAAAAGGCTGGCAGAGGGGAAACAAAGGGGGGTCTACAGGGCCCCCATGCCCTCACCACCATGGGGATGCATTCAGGGGGGCACTCTATGTGCCCCCCGTTTGCTTGCACCCCAAGTTCCAGCACGGCATGGACTTCAGAGTCCATGCCGTGCTGGAACTTCTTTTGTGTTCCCATTGCGGCGCCCGTTTTCAGGGCACCGATATGGGAACACAACAGGAAGGACCAAAAAAGCCCACCAGACACGAGTTGTACTCATAATCTGGTCCTACTATTTCCAGAATCACCATGTGTTCTATTTTCCCCACACTGCACTGATGGACATAGGTGGTGGAACACCTCTTTTAATTCTTTTTCTGACTCTCCATATCTTTTTCCTTGATTACACTTCGGTGTGGCTTATAGTTACTGTTGGGCATGGTCACCACAATTATATTTTACTAAGCCCGTGTCATCTATTCATTTGTATAAGTTACTATAAATATCATTTTGCAGCCTTAAGAAAGTCTTTGGACGAAACATGTGTCGGCTGCCTGTTTGTACTGAAGACAACATCATTACCAGAAAATGTTTTATGACTGTGCAAAGAAAAAAAGACCTATTACATAAACCTCAAGTCTGGAATAAGAAGATCATCATATTTGATTGTATACTTTAACAGTGGTCTTCTTTGCGTGCTTCAGTATTTTACTGCTTATTGCCGACCCGGGCATCCTGTGTTCTGGCTACTATACCCTAGGTGGCAGGGTTTGTATACCAAGAAAGCACCATATCAATATTGTTTTTGCCATTCGGATTGACATTCCCTAACTTATCTGTGCAGTATTGATGTGCAGGGTTCTTGTGGAATAGCTACCACTGCTTTGTTAATTGTTTTCCGTCTTATTCTTCCTAGGTGCGCCCCTGGATAACTTCTGTGATGGCATGGTTGTTTTCAGGGTGTAACTCAGTGGGCACTTGATACAGCAGGCAGCTCCAACATATGAAACACAAGGTTCCCCATTTACACACTTATCTTTAAGTTCTATAATGAAAGCTTAAAGAGAATGTGGAGGCTCTAGAGGTCTCTTTAAAGGTTGAGGTAGACCTACAACAGTTTTGTGGCAATTTTCGCAGGTGAAAAGGAGATGACAATCAAACACATTCTAATGTAATTAAATTAAAGGGCGCACCTCATATGTAGTTTACCTATTCCATGAAGCCCTATACTGCTGTCCAATCATGCAGTGCTCTATGGTGCTTACAGGTATGGGGCTTGGGCTTATATGGAGGCGCAAGAGAGGATCTATTGCACCTTCTGTGGAACAGTAGGAATCTGAATCTCCAATTGTACACCAAACCTTATTCTTACAGCTCTCCCTCTCTGTTAGCTCAATCTCAAATCAACTGTTGCCTCTTCTTGAACTGTTTGCACTTCCAATGTACAATGTCACAATGTAATGCAAACTTAGATTGGCCTAAATGGAGATGATAAAGGCACATGAAGTTGAGACAGGGTCGAGTACACGGAGCATTTCCCGCGGTTAGCGATTTGGCACCGCCGGTCTTACGACCTCCCGGATACAGCATTTTTGCAGGAACAGGCTTCCCTAGTAATTCTTGAAACTGACAGATTAATGCTCAAATGATAAGAACAAGGAGTCTGGCTCTCAATTAAGATAAATTTTGGAAGGTACACAATCATAGTGATTCGCTTTATAGTGCTGTTTTCCGCTCTCACTTGTCTGGAGCCCACGAGGCCTACACTTTTCCATCAACCCCCTGGTGGGGCAGTTTATGGTGCCCCCCCCTCCCCCTTCACCACAGTCCTGAGGAAGACCCTCCTTTGTAAGGATTTCAAGAACATACATCAGTTCTTTGGGGTCGAAACGTCGACACTTTATTTATTGCCAGTATAATCGACAGTAATTGTGTCACTGTGATTTATGTTTCTTTTTGTATACATGGCTATATAATATATGAACAACTGAATTGTGAAGTTGATGGCAAAATGATGCGCCATTTTTCAATGTAAATTAAGACAAGTGATTTGCACAAATACTTTGGCTTCACACACCCCCGTTACCCTCACTCAAATCACCGACTTTTCCCAACTCTTTCTCCCCTTTTTTTCTGGGCACTCTTATTAGTTTTGTTAAAAAAGTCTTTGCAAATATTTTGATGTTCAGTGTGATTAAATAACACTGTTCAACTATACAACGTCCTCCTTAAGTTTGCTTACTTTTGTTTATTTTATTTGTATTGTTGAATGTATTTTTACTGGGACCACTTACTATTGTACTGTAGGGTCCAGGTTTGGCAGACTATATATTTGAGTGAGGTTGGAGGCTTTCCCTTTAGTATCACCACTTCTGCCGAACTCTTTGGGCTCCTATCCTTTGCATCTCAATTCCCCTGTTATTCCAAATGCTCTTTCAGATCATTGGGTTCTTATACAGCTTTTTGCAGTCTTTGATGCTGCAGTCTATGCCTGTCACATCCAGACTGCAGTGTGGGTGCTGCTACCCCACTCCCTAACCGAAGAGAAGCATTGAGGGATGCCACAGCAAGCAGCACTGATTTAACTGTACGCTTGTGTAAAGATCTGTGTGACAGCTGAATGCATACTTCTTATCCGTGCCTTCTCCACATGCATGTGCTTCGTCTTAATCAAGGGCTTCTCAAAGTGCTTTATTGGGTTTTATAATATTTTAATACAGCAAAACAAAGCACATTTTCATATAAATATGAACTTACCCATGAAAATCCTATGTATGTAAAACATTACCAAATAGTACTCAAATTCTTCTGTGTCATCCCTGAGCCTTTTATTCTCATAGGCTGGCCATTTTGACTTTTGTCTTTGAGGTTTGCATGTCATCTCCTCAGTCCAATGACTTTACAATAATCAAATATTAAAAGGAAAACAAAACAACTCCAATTGAGGTCCCTTGTCAATCTTCACAAAGTTTTAGAACTTGTATGTACCATAATTTATTCCTGCAGGTATATATGTTAGCAATTACAAAGAGAAGTTGATATTGCATAACTTACTATCAGACTAGATAGTAACACTATACTGACTATTAAGGTAAGGTAACAAAGAATAATCAAACTACTTATATCTATATGTATGAAACCATGTTTGTGTTTCCATAGACAAGTCTTCAATGCTCAGAGTCCGATATATACTGATCACTTCTCTGACCTAATATAGGATGCCAAACAGTTCCAAAAATAAATTTCATGGTTTGGCTAAAATTTCTAAACTGAGATTGCAACTCCTGAATTCCTAGGCTGTCATTTTTGGAGCCCCTGAGTAACCATTTAGTTTTTTAAATTGTCACAGCTGATGTGTGCAGGCCATTAGATTGGATCAGGTTCCTTTGTTCTATAGCTGCCAGTATGACGCCGTCTTCTTTTAGGCTGTGTTCCTTCTTGTTCAAACGGTGGCCAGTGAAAACCTCTGGTGTAGAAGCTGCTTTGACCACTGCCTATTTCTTCTGAGTCTGAATCTTCTTGCAGTGGGAATGAGAATATCTTATCTGGGTACACTTCACTTAGCTTCTCTTCAAAGAACATTTGCAGGTTTCTTCCAGCTTCTGCAACCTCAGAATCTGGCTGTAGTAAAAAGAGCAGCACATGAGTGAGTTTCATGGGATCAATAATCAACAAAAATATATATATATATATATTTTTTTTTCAGAGTTTTATATAGCGCGAACTTGACCTGAAGGTATCGGGTATCAGAGCGCTTTACATAGTACCAGTTGCGTTACATGAAGACACATTCATTTTTTGTTAGGCAGGGGAGATTAAGTGATTTGCCCAGAATCACAGGATGTTCAGTGTCATTGCCGAGACTCGAACCCAGTTCCCCAGATTCGAGGTCGACAGCCCTAGCCATTAGGCCAACTCCTCTCCCCTCTATTTCACGGTTCCATCTAAGAACATACCATAAAAATGGTAGACCAGAAATTGTTGAGGTTAAAATATGATATGTTTCAATTATAAATACAGGAATTAAATCTCAGCTCTTCGCAGTAGTACAATTATATCCTTGTTTCCTTTCCAATCTTCAATTCAATTCATACTTTAATCAGTATTAAAAACATAAAAGCAGATCACAAATTAGATACGAAACAATTCATCAACAAACACATAACATATATAAAACAAGATGCAACATAGCATACAATCATAAAAATAGATACATGTAAGTTCACGGAATTCACAGATCCTTCTTGTTCCTGATCTCTATTGCAGCTGACAGAATGCTGTTTACACACAAGCACATCAAAGGATTTTCCAGCAGCTATAACAAACTGAAAGCAGGTCTACACTGAATAAAGTTGACATATATAAGCACTGGGATATGAAATGTTATTCTAGGTGCCGCACAAAACTTGCAAAAAAAGACAAAGTGCATTACAGTTTGCAAAGAGATCAAATCTCAAGGATATGGATTTTGAACATCAGATGCCGACCTCCCCTTTGGGAATGTAAAAGAAAAATGCAAAATACCAATTCTAAAAAATGTTAGGAGGGAGCGACCCCAGGAATTCTGGGCATTAATTAAATGTGGTCTATAAAGTCCTGTGTTTAGATCAAAAACAATGATTTTGCAGTAGGCTTCAACGTTTTTAAGGGCCTCTCTCTGGAATTTTCTTTTTGATATAAAAATATACCTAGCCCATTTTCTGAAAGTTTTGGTAATAATCTTGGGACTAGCAAAAAGAACAGGTCTGCATAACTCTTAATAAAGTGATTTCACTTAGCCATTTAGAGTTAAGGTGGAAATCCTGGGCTAACCAGTTCTTGATTACCCATCTATTTGAGTCTGCCCAAGCATTAGACCAGATAGATAACAATAACAAGAGCAGGGCAAACTGAATTCTGTCCTGTAAATAGGAAAGACCCAGTATTATATGAATAATGTGCACTGCTCTGCTGCAGGAGTGCAAGTGAACCCCCTGCAAAATCTGTTTCTCTCGACCTGTAAGACTCAGGGGTCAGCAAAGCTTAATCCACAACATGGGAAGGAGACACACTTCATGTTGCATATCGTATCCAACTGTGGTTGAGATTTTCTGCGCAGTATAGAGGCAAAATCAAAAAAGTTAGGCTGTAGAGAAACAAACTTTCTTCTTGACAAGTGTTGGGACAAATGGGTAATGTTGTCAAAGATGATCCCTAGATACCAGAAGGCCTGAACATTCCCAAAAATATGGGTATTGGCAGAAAAGGTGTGTCTTGGTAAGCTTGGGCCCCAATACCATGACACAAGATTTTTCATAGTTTAAACTCAAGGCTGGTCCATCCATAGAGGATAGGAAGCCTTTAATAAGACTGTTAAGGCTTTCAGACTGTCATTGGAATGATATTGTTTACGTGCTTAGGAAGGAGTTTGGATCCCACCTGAGAATTGTCCTGACTGATCTCTGGTGAGGTAGATTCAGGATCATTAATATATATAACCAAACAGGATCAGAGGCATCACACAATCGTGCCAGACACTCAGTAACAACCACTAAAACAACAAAGCATAAGTGAGTGATAGGGGCAGAAGCAGGCTAACTACAGTAAAGCTTGATGCCAGAGCGTACCCTGGCAGACATGTCACAGTGTAAATGCTGTAGGAAAGTCACAACGCCAGTGTCCGTTTCACTCCTAGCTTAATGTTTGTGCAGGTACAGAAGCTCAGTTTCTTTCACGTACTGAAATTGAAATGTATCTGAAGATTGCTACATGTTTTTGTTCTTAACCTGCTACAACTGCTAATGACTAATGTTAATAAAACCCAATAAAGTTTGTTTAATCATCACCAGTGTCAACCACCATGTCGACAAGCAGTGCCCAGAGTTTGGGTCTATTAATGCTATCAAAAGCTGATTTTAGGTGCATGAAAGCCAGGTGAAAGGAAATTTTTTAATCAATTTATAATTATCTATAAGGAGGTGGAAAAGCCCCTAGACCAGCCCTAAAACCATATAGCACCGAGGAAAAATATTGTTCTTCTCTGCCCAGGCTAATAATCACTCCACCACCACTAATGATATTAGGAAGATGGAGGATAGTGTGTGTGGGGGGGGAGTTATTTTGGGGTTCATCTCTTTTACCCTTTTTAAAATGTGAATAATGATACACTGGGGTCAAGAGAAATGGTCGATGAAACTGTTTGCAGCTTTAAGTATTCTAGTGACAACGGGGGACAACAAATCAATATTGTTCTTGAAAAGATCCATGGGCACCCATCAGGGCCAGTGGCTTTGGCTGACAGGCTCTCAGTGTAGCCAGCTTAACCTCAGGATAAGAAAAGACTAAACCATGAGGCACAGGCCTGCAAGCAGGAACAGAACTGTGATGACCTAAATTTATGGTAGTCAGCTCATTATAAATATCTGTAAAGTGACTAACCCATCCATAAGGGAGAATTGCAGACTCAAGGGAGTAGCTTAAATGATTGCTGCGAAAGGAGGCATTCATAATATTCCAGAAAGGGCCACTGTCTTTATTATGACCAGCCGCAATAAGGTCATCACAGGCTTTATTCCTGATTAACTTGTGGTGAGTGCTGCCTAATAAAGGAGTCAGCAATGCACCTTCTCTTACTTGTCCCAGGGTCATTTATACAGGGCCAGACTCAGATTGCGAATGATTTGAAAGCATGAATAGACAACAGAACCACAACTATCCTTCAATACATTATCGATGGGAACATATGAGGGAAAATCAATGCATCAGATTAAACACCAGTTTCAAAACAGTATATATAATTTGAATTGACATTCATAAGATGCTTTAGAAACGTTTCAGAAATAACATGCTCTCATTTTAATCTAAGAAGACAAGCCCTTGCAACTAAATTCTGTTGGATCACCTGAATGGATGTATCAATTAACTGGTGGAATGGAACAAGAAAGAAGCAGGCCATTGGGGTCCCTGTAACCCATTGGATTACAGAAAATGATAAACTAAATTGTTAGAGACTAAAAAATAGTCATTAACGTTATAACAACCCCTAACTGTAAAGGTAGGGGGACGATAGTTGTCCAGGTAAGATGCCCAATGTACATTTATCGTATTCTTGTGGGAGATCAATTTTAGTAAATAAAGTCCTTAAATCTCCTGTTTGCCACTATTAACAGCGACTTCCGTTTCGTTAGCAAACATACTGGAACAATCGTCAAATTTTGTCCCAATTTAACATTAAAGTCACCAGCTACAATTATAGAACAAGCTAGAGTAGAAGAATTAATGTAGGATTCCAAGTCAGTCCAAATAATTAAACAGACCACTGAAGTGATTAAAATTGCTTAGGGCAAAATGATCATTCTAAAAGTTTACAAACAAATGTTGTGTGGCACCATCCCTCATTAATGCAAACTGAGAATTATGAACATTGACAGATAACTGAGTTGTATGTCAAGGAAGTAGTCGCCCAGGTCTATAAGCAACTATTAGGACTCCTACTTGGGTAAGGGTTGGCTGGAACAACAAATGAAGCAAATCCAGCCACATGCTCCACCTCAGTGGACCATGTCTAATGTTGTAAAATGTGGCCAAAAGTCAGTCAAGAAAGAAAGAATGTTTAAGTACCCTTTAGGAAATAATGTTAAAACTTCATCAAGCTCACAGAATGACACAAATGCGGGGAAGTCTTGGGTAAAGTGGACACAGATGCAGGATCGTTAGCAGGCTCCAGTGTGGAAAATAAAAATAAATCAATGTCATTTAGTGATTCCAGAAGGGTAAACCGATTATGGATAGGGATTGGTTGGTAACTATATACTAGAAGTAGCTAATTATTTGGGAAGGTGGGCCATGGCGAAAGATAACATACGTGATTTATAAAAGTAACCTAAAGAAACAACCCTGATCTTGGTTCTCAGAAGCAGCATGATTCAAGGTAACTTACTAAGGAGGACACCATAAGTTTATATTTAAAGTTGATGACAATTCAATCCCCTGGGCCTTGTTTAATAGATGGACCCACTCAGGAGCCACATCTGATAAAAAAAATCTCATTATACAAGGAGGGAAAATCACATGTTGGATTATGTAGCTAACATGCAGCTTTGTTCTCAAATTGAGAATAAGGGCCATTGGTAAGAATCAAAATATATAGGGGGCATTAAGAGGTAAATTCTACATTGATCACCTTATATCACCAATCCTGATATTTCCTTCTAGTGTGATGTCATTTGTGGATGATCACCAGGTACAACTACAGCACTGGAAGTAATTGACCAAGAAGTGGCAAATGTCTGAGGGGCAAAGAGATATAGTAGTAGCTCCAGTCATCGCAATTGAGTGAGAAGCAGAAGGCACAGGCCTGTTTGGTATGGAACCTAAAAGGTTGTTAGGTAGACAGGAATCAGCCAGGATAGAATTTAAGGTTGGCTTCGATGGAGAGAAGTCTCTATTGTATGTGCTTAAAGCAAGGTTCCAGTGCAGCAACAATAAATGGCAAAATTTGTAAATCAGAAATTGAAAGAAAAAAGAATTGGTCACCTCATTGTTTATTGAGGCAAGACAAGAAGACAGTACTGAAGATCAACTAAAAAGACGGTTTAGCCACACAGAGATTTGGAGGAGAAGCTGTTTTGGTCACAGTATTGCCACCTGGGATACCTTCACTAGACTTGCTTCAATGTTAACATTTTGATAACAATGGGAAGAAACAATACATTTTTCAGCCTCAGTGATACGTTTGTCAACTGCATCCATTGTCTTAACTAGAAAGGTGTCTAAGGAGAAGACCGAACATTTCTTTCTACTTGAACTCTCCACAGGGATGGAAGGAGATTTTCTTTTGTCCATGTATAACAAGGGACACAATAAAAAGATAGAGATCAAGAGGCGTGGCCCAGTCAAGTCTCTGATGGGCGCAGACAAGCCCTATCTTGGCCCATGTACAACATGCGGGGTAATATGTGCTCTATATAGCGCTGAGGATACTCCTCCACCACCTCCGTTAACAGCAGCAACGGAAGCCTGGGAGGTGTTTTACATCCCTCCCTGCCAGGCACAGACAGTCATGCGTTCCGTGGATGTAATGGGTCTGCTATATGGCGCTGAGGGCGCCCCTTATCACCCTCCTCTGTCCCCTCTTTTAATAGCAGCAAAGGAAGCCTTGGAATTGTAAACCCTCCCTCCCAGATGCAAACAAGCGGTCAGGTGTCTATTGCTGCAGATGTAATGGGTAAAATGGGTGCACTATATAGTGCTGAGGGCACACCTCCTCGGTCTCCTCTGCTAGTAGCTGCAAAGGAAGCTTGAGAGATGCAGTACCTCCCTCGCAAGCACCAACAAACAGTCGGGTGTCCTGTTACTTCCTTTTATTTTATCCCACATACCTCTTAATTTTTGTCTTTCTTTGTGACTTTCACTGGATCCTGACCCCTCAGCGCCCTCAGTTATTAGTTTTGCTCCCCCACCCAACATGCCTTCTCTGTTCCTGGCACTGCTATAGTGTTCCAGGTACATCCTTTTTTCTCAACAGGCAAATGCTCAGAATTTCATTTTTTTAAAGCAATTCTTTATTAAGATTTAACATGAGCACTAATCACAGTGCTTTAGAACGTTCCACCTGCAGCAATGTAACTCACAGTGGTAAACGCTGTTTCATACAGCTTTTATTTAGTTATTTATTAACAGTATTTATAAAGCGCACTCTCATCCACAAAGGAATATCATTGAGCTAGATTTCATGTTTGCCCAATTTCAACCAAGACCTTAGAGTGCAGAAGCAGATTTGCGGTTAGAATGTAAAACATAATACACTGCAGAATGAGAGGGGAATGATGCATCAGCAAACAACAAAATGAATGAGATGGATCTGGGTTTTCTAATACAGTGAACTCCAGAGGTGGAAAAGATCTGAGGACTTGCACAGTCCCATGTCTAGAGACATAACAGAGGGAACAATGCTATAACCACCATTATGATGAAGTCTTGAGCTTCGTCAACAATTTTGAAGGAAAGGCTTAGGAGATTCAGTGCCTATTGCTATTCACGACTAAAGGGGAAAACTAGGCCAATGCAGCAAACTTGGAGTGTGCCAGGCAACAAATATACAAGTGGAATATCAAAACAGCATTACCAAAAAAAGCTGTAACATCAAAGTAACAAGATGTAGGGCCCGATTATGACTTCTGCGGTTTCACTGCCAGCCTGCCATGGCGGCGATTCAGGAAATCCCGGCGGCAACCCCCCCTCCCCCCACCATATCACGAGTTCACCGCAGGGCTGGCAATGTGTGGAAGGCGGTGTTCTGGCAGCGGCATGCTTCGGCTCTGGAAAAGAGCCCGAAGCCAATGCCATTCCCACTGCGTTGACTCTAGCCAGTTGGGTGCACTGTTTTCTTGCATCATGTTTTGCAATTATAACAGTGCGCGCACCAACATGATGACATCGGAGGCCACTACATTGGCACCAGCCATATTACACAAGGGCACAATCGCTCTAGAGCCAGTGATTTGGCTCACTACCTGCCTTTCCGCTGACCTTTTCATGGTGGTATTCCCGCCATGAAATGGTCGGCGGAAAGGCAGGTCGTAATCAGGAGGTGGTGCAGGAGTGGGGACCGCCTCCATTGCCAGCCTCTCCCTCTCCCTCTCCCGCTGCAGAAGCAGGAAACTTGGCGGCAGTCTGAAGGCGATCTCCCCGCCCGCATCGTAATCCAGCGGTTGGACCACCAGGGAAGCAGGCGGTCAGACCGCCAGAAAGTGACTGCGGTTCCCTGACCACCAGGATCGTAATAGGCTCCATAGTAATTATCGACAATTAGTTCCGGCATAGTATTTCCTGGAAGCTGACCCAGACACGCTGTTACACAAGCAGCTGATCCAGTTGTTTCATGTTTCACGATGCGGGCGAGTTAAAAATCCATTCAGTATGTTGCGCTGTATTTGGGACTCTACAGTATCTCAGAATACATAACTTGGCAACTGCCAGTGAATTGGCGACCGACCTGTGCAAATGAGGAGTTATCCCACATATATTTGACTTTTTTCATAGACAGCCAACACAGCTGTGCATTGGAAGTCATATCCTCTTGTACTGGACATTCCGGTCCAAACAGAAGAACATTATAAGCCTAGACCTGAACAGGTCCATATTTTTTGCACTAAGTTATAGTTAGTATTCGTGCGTTATCAGCAAGAACAGTTTGGAAGTTGGGAAGCAGTAAGTAAGCAGACAGGGGTACAATACCAGCCAATAGAACTTTAATATAGCAAACTTTCATCCTGGCTTCTAAAAGTCCTCTATCATGAGTAGGAGGGAGGAACAGGATTCTTCATTATACTCACAGAACGGCTGTTTCTGCCACAACGATCGTGTGCTTTTCTCATGTTCTGAAATCAGGACCCTATAGAGACCAGACATCACCGCTCTGTACACCCCAAAATTTCAAATATCTTGAGAGTGGAGAGGTTTGGAAAATTAAGGGTGTAGGGCACAGTGTATGTTTTAGTGTACATGAGTCAACTGAATATAGTGTCAATGTTGTGTTGTATACAGAGCAAGTTCTATCTGGAATTCAGAAAATGACTTAAGTTGGCCATCAATAATCATGCTACATATGTATGTTATGTATGTTTAAGACATTTTTGTCAACCAAATCCTGACAGAGAATCTGCCAGTTCCCCAATCTGAAGCTCTGCATTGTTCCATACTGATGCACCAGCATGCACCAGCCTATACATTTTGAGTTTCCTGTTGTCTTCGACAGCCCACACGTTCCACACAGAGTATATCACTTGATTTGAAGTTTGTGGGTGGCACCTCATAGGCAGTGTAGCAAGATGAGGTGTCTAGTGAACTGCACGATGTTCCAGCAGAAGCCAGTGTGGCTGGGACTCTGAAGGGGCCTTTAAGTGCCACCGTTGTGATATTCCAAATCCAGGTGTCTAACGCCTCAGGTAAACTTGGTCGCATTCCAGATAGCTTCTTTAACACAGGGCTTGTGATCCACCCAGGTGAAAAGCTTTGTAGTCCTTTTAAACTCTTGCAAGAGATTCTCCAGCATGGGCATGGGTAGCATACCAAAGACATGCTTAAAACAAGGTGCTTTGACCATTTTAATGACTCTTAGCTTGCCGTACAAAAACAACTGGAGTCAGGACCATCATTCATAATCAGCATTAGATTGACCTTAATGCACCAAAATTGTCTTCCCTTCTCCTTTTTTTGTAAATGTTTTTATTAAGTTTTAATATACAATTTTACACATAGTATAGTGTGGACCACTTATAGGTTACCTCAGAGTGTGACTAGTAAAATCAGCCAGTACCAGAAACAGCAGAGAAAGAAAACACATAGGCTGCAAGGGCAGCAGTATAGTAGAGACGCTGTATGTCATCCCCAAAATGGTATCAGTGTCCTTACAAACAGAGTCCGATCAATATTTTCTTACTGGTCCCCTCTGGCTGCCAGGTCATGCATGGTCTCCCCAGCTTTGTGGAAATCCAAAACCCCACGTCAAAGTTGTCCTCAGCAGTCTGGGCTAGGTAAGTGCGCAATGGGCCACATATGTCTCTTGGCGGGAGTGGCAGCAGAGGATTCCGTGATAATGGCAGGGCCGGAGAATAGAGAAATGAGCAACTGAATGCCCTGGCTAATCGCCTCCAAGCTCAGTAGGTCGTGGCGACAGACTTTATTTTCTTGTGGTTGACGGGGATACCCTTGGGGAGGAGGCCCTGAGCGGGACCCCATCCGCCTGTGTGTGCTCTGGTTTAAGGAAGGGGAGGCGAGCATCCGGGTGGAACCAGTGGCACGTGTATTGAGCCTATGTGACCAAATAGCATATTTCAAAGTCAGGTACTTCCAGTCCCCCCTTCCCATTTGGGAGTATGAGACTGCCCCACTTAATCTTAGGCTTTTTACCAGCCCACACCAGTTTGAGCAATGTGCTCCTATGTGTCTGGAAGATGGGGTTGCGTAAGTGGGGGGGTTGTAATTCTGCATAGACATCATTTTGTGTGTTGCAGAGGGTTAAGTCCGTAGGCCAATCTTGAACATGAGGTGATTGAGTGTTTACCCAATACATGGCAATTCTCCTGTGAGCTAGCAGGAGGGGAAGAGCAGTCAGCCTGCGTATCCCCCGTGGAATGTCTTCAACATAGCCCAGAACAGCCATGAGAGGGTGGGGTGGCAGGCGATGATCTAGTATAACTGACAGTGTGTTTCCCACCTCCCTTCAGAAGGTCTATATTGTCAGGCATGTTCAAGCTAAATGTAAAAAATCCACTTCGTCATGACTGCACCTAGAGTAATTGTGTGGTCTTGTGTTGTCAATCTTAGCCCGTTGGGCCAGGAAGGAATGGGCACTGTGAAAATATTTAAAGTGTAAGAGTTTGTGCTGATTGTTTAATGAAACAGGCTTGGTCTGCATACAGCAGTAGTGCCACTGAGCCTGTGTGACAGAAACACCAATATCCCTCTCCCAAGCACACCTAGCACGATCTTTGTGGGATGGTTTAAGTGATGTACTAAGTCAGGTACAGTCTAGAGACCCATCGTGTCACGTTCGTGGACCATATCAGAAGTGTCAGTGTGGTAAAGTCCACCGGTTCCTCATGAAACTCGGGAATACACTCGCAGGTCGCGCGTCTCAACATGGCATAGAGAAATAGATCTAATGGAGTCAGTCTGTGAGCCAATGTTACATGGTCCATAGACATAAATGTCCCCTGAATGTACAAGGTGTCCAATTCATGCATCTTTCAGCGCTGCAGGGTGTTGGCACACCAGTGTTTCCACAGCGAGTGGAAGCTGAGGATTCTGTGATAATGGCAGGGCCGTAAAATAGAGAAATGAGCAACTGAGCTCCCTGGCTAATCGCCTCGAAGCCCAGTAGGTCATGGCGACAGACTTTATTTTCCTGTGGTCGACGGGGATACCCTCGAGGAGGAGGCCCTGAGCGGGATCTCATCCACCTGTGTGCGCTCTGATTTAAGGAAGGGGAGGTGAGCATCCGGGTGGAACCAGTGGCACGTGTATTGAGTCTATGCGACCAAATAGTATAATTCAAAGTCGGGTACTTCCAGTCCCTCATTTCCATTTGGGAGCATGAGAATGCTCCACCTAATCTTAGGCTTTTTACCTGCCCACACCAGTTTGAGCAATGTGCTCTTAGGTGTCTGGAAAAAGGGTTGCGTAAATGGGATGGGTATATTCACAAAGAGCTATAGAAGGTGGGGGAGCACCACTATTTTCAGGATCACAATCCTCTCGGCAAGGGACAAGGGTAGTCTGATCCAGAAATCTATCTGCACCTTCAGCCTCTATCTCTATGTAGCTCCACCCCCAGATATTTAACCGAGTCCATCATTCAATGGCTAGGGAATTCCAGGTCCACAGAGGAGGTGGACCCCGTAAGGGGAAATAGCTCGGATTTGGACCAGTTGATAGATAATATGGAGTATCCTCCACTCGGACTATCTCATGGACTATGGGGTTTATGATCTCCTCCAGGTTTTTGACAAATAGGATATCATCAGCATACATGGATAGCAGAAGGTGGCTAGTGGGGAACGTGAGCCCACGATGGAGGTGTTGCTTCAGCAAGACCCTCGCTAGGGGGTCCAATACTAGGACGAATAATAAGGAGGAGGGGGCATCCCTGCCTGGTGCCGTGATATATAGGGAAAGAGTCCGATGTAAGCCCATTGACCTGAACCCCTGAACCCCAGCCACAGGCTGGATGTATAACAGCTGGACTATTCAAAATCAGCTTTTCCATTAAGACTGATAGTCTGGTGGCTATAACTTTTGCAAGTATTTTATTATCGACGTTCATGAGTGACAGCGGCCAATATGAGGAGGAGGCGTGGGGACTTTGTCGGGTTTAGGCAGCAGTGTGATTACTGCTTCTCAAAGTGACTGCAGTAAGATCCCTATGTCAAAACCCTTCACGTAGACCTCAGGTAAATGGGGTGGGGAGGTCAACACTTGTTGCTAGGTTTTATAAAATTCCCCAGTGAGGCCATCACCGCCCAGGGCTTTATGGCCCGGCAGGCTTTAGATGGCGAGCAGGATCTTTTCCTTAGTTATGGGGCAGGCCAAAAATTGGTGGGAGCCACACCATTGCTATATTGCCAAGATTAGTGCGACTGGCAGGTGCAGTCACCGTCAACCGCAAGGTATATAGTTGGCTATAATATAGGAGGAAACACAAGGAGATGATGGACGGAGCGCTGAAACTTTTCAAACACTCACCACCAGACACAGATCTGGGTTGAATCCATCATCATTCTTTAGCTCACTTCGCCACCTCAGTTCAGACCCAGCTATATGCAAATCAGTCTTGACCCTGTGCCTCATGGGAACAGTCCAGCCGGAACTGCCAAGCCAGGTCTTCCCTGAACTGGAAACAAGCATCCTGGGACCAGTTTCTGGGTAACACCCTTAATCAGCCAGGCTAGCTCGAATCCAGTGGCAAAGTGAGCAAGGGACCCACGTCTGGGCATACCCTGCCAACTTAGGGCGAACAAAGAACAAAACAAACTGGTCCCAGGATGCTTGTTTCCGGTCCAGGGAAGACATGGCTTGGCAGTTCGGGCTGGACTGTTCCCATGAGGCACAGGGTCAAGACTGATTTGCATATAGCTGTGTCTGAACTGGGGTGGCGAAGTGAGCTAAAGAACGATGATGGATTCAACCCAGATCTGTGACTGGGGTGAGTGTCTGAAAAGTTTCAGCGCTCCGTCGATCATCTCCTTGTGTTTGCTTTGTTCGCCCTAAGTTGGCAGGGTATGCCCAGATGTGGGTCCCTTGCTCACTTTGCCACTGGATTCAAGCTAGCCTGGCTGATGAGGGCTGTTAGCCCGATACCGGTTCCAGGATGCTTGTTTTCGGTCCAGGGAAGACATGGCTTGGCAGTTCGACCTGGACTGTTCCCATGAGGCTCAGGGTCAAGACTAATTTTCATATAGCTGTGTCTGAACTGGGGTGGCAAAGTGAGCTAAAGAACGATGATGGATTCAACCCAGATCTGTGACTAGGGGTGAGTGTCTGAAAAGTTTCAGTGCTCCGTCCATCATCTCCTTGTGTTTGCTTTGTTCGCCCTAAGTTGGCAGGGTATGCCCAGACATGGGTCCCTTGCTCACTTTGCCACTGGATTCAAGCTAGCCTGGCTGATGAGGGCTGCTGGCCCGAAACCGGTTCCAGGATGCTTGTTTCCGGTCCAGGGAAGACATGGCTTGGGAGTTTGGGCTGGACTGTTCCCATGAGGCACAGGGTCAAGACTGATTTGCATATAGCTGTGTCTGAACTGTGGTGGCGAAGTGAGCTAAAGAATGATGATGGATTCAACCCAGATCTGTGACTGGGGGTGAGTGTCTGAAAAGTTTCAGTGCTCCGTCCATCATCTCCTTGTGTTTGCTGTATAATATCAGACAAATTCCTGGGTGATGTCATCATCAGTAATCAATGTCTCCCCAGTTGGTGTGTGTAACTGGAGTACATGATATTTGTGTCTATCCCCTCTAACAGTGAGTCAAATGTCCTCCCAGGGCGTTCACCCTCACAATACCATCGGGCTAGGGTGTACCTGCCCAAATATTTAATTTCCCTAACTGCTAGGTCTCTGTAAGTGTTAAGTAAACAATGTTGCTACAGGAGGTAAGAGGCTTGGTCTAACTGTGGGGCAGCATTGTCCAAATGCCTTAGGCCTTGTTCTGTCTTCTCTATCTGGCCCCAGATGTCCTTCAGCAACCCCGCACGTTTGGCTATGGCCAAACCACGGATATAAGCCTCCCTGATCTCCGAGTGAAAAGCCATGTCATGCAATACATCGCTTGGAACGTGCCGGCATGGCCTGGACAATTGTGAGGTCAGAAGTGTGAGGGCTAGAATGACTGGGGAGTGGTCTGAGAGTGTGCACGACAGGATGGTTATATCAGAGACCCAAGGGGCTGCAATATGCAAGATGAGACAATAGTCTATACAGGATAATGTCCCATGTAGAGCGGAGTAGTAGGTGTATTCCTGTTTAGTTCCATGACAGGTGTGCCAAATATCCAACAAACCGTATCTATCCAATACGTCCAGCAGTATCCACAGGGAGTGGGGGTTGGAGGTGCTTCTAGGGCAAGAGCAATCCAGGCCTGTGTCAAGACCAGGTTGAAGTCCCTGCTCCACAGGATGACACTCACTGTTGCTTGTGTGAGGATTAATAGGAGTTCATGAAAAAATGTGGGAGTGTCAACATTAGGCGCATAGATGTTAATGATAGCTACACTATGGTCCTCTATGCAACCGATTAGAATAAGATAGCGCCCTTGTGGGCCAACATGTTGGTGCAACATTTTGAAGTTGACCCTCTTATGGACCAGTATACAGATCCCTCTTGCATAGGAGCTATAGGAGGCAAAGAACCTATGGTGTCCCCATTTGGAAGCATATGTAGTGGGTCCAGATGGTGCAAAGTATGTTTCTTGAAGGGTAGCGACATCCACCCCATGTCAGTCAAGATAAGTCAATATATGTTTAGCCTTACAGGGATTGTTGATGCCCCGCACATTCCATTTGAGTAAATGCAACCGCTTAGATTCATGAAGTGTTGCATGACTCAAAGTGAAACATAAATTCTAACATCAGAACGTGATCTAAGGTACAATAGCTGGTCATGACATATGAGCGTATGCGGTCTACAATGTGGAACAAAACATCTTGTGTGTCCCGCCTTCCCCAACCCATTCTAAAGCCCCCAACATTCAGTGGTATCCATCCCCATCTTTTTTAAAGCAATGATTATGCTGGTACACACCCTAGGGTGGTGGCAACACTCCACTGACCTTTCCGCCAGTAAAGTAACAGTGTAGCCAAATCGTGATATCGCATTAGCAACAGATGAGGCCAGCCAGAGTGACATGCTCAACATGTGTACAATAGCCTCCAAACCAATGTCCCACTCTAGGGGTAGCCATCAGGCAATCATTCAGTGTGCAGCATCAGATGAAAGCAAGTCCTCTAAACGGCAGGAGGTCCCTCCCAGTATGTATACCCAGTGGTACCTTTGAAGTGGGGAGAAGCTTCTAGAGGCATGCCTTTGAAGGGCACAGGCGCCCTGGCTTCCCGGCCCTGGCTCCAGACTAACTATAGGGGCCATGCAGCTCTTTGTGTGGAGACAGCACACAGCCTTTATTCAAGTGTAGGTGGGGCTGGGCCAAGCTCCTCCCTGCCATCCTGCCAGTTAAGGCTCATCCAGTCACACCTAAGCTCCCCATTGTGTGTGACTACAGTCTAACAGTCACCCACGCCCAGTCATGTGCCTGAGAGACAATCTGCAGGCCCCAAATGGCTAAGGCAAGAAAATGTAAACTTTCTAAAAGTGCCATTTTCAGAATTGTATTTTAAAATCTGACTTCACTATAAGTTATGATTTTAAATTGCGATCTTCGAGACACCAAACATGAAGAGGGTACCTGTTACCGTTTGGAAATTACACTTATAAAATGTAATAAGGTAATTCAATGTTATCCTATGTGAGAGGTAGGCCTTGGAGTAGTGAAAAACAAATGTAAGATTTTTTCACTACCAGGACATGCAATTCTTAAAGGTACATGTCCAACTATTTAACTACACTGCACCCTGTCCTCTGGGCTGTCCAGGGCCTACCTTAGGGGTGACTTATATGTATTAAAAAGAAAGGTTGGGGCCTGGCAAGAGGTTTATTTTCCCAGGTCGAAATGTCAGTTTAAAGCTGCACACACACAGGCTCCAAGGACAGACCTGAGTCATGTTTAATGTGCTACTTCAAGTGGGTGGTACAATCAGTGCTGCAGGCCCACTAGTAGCATTTAATTTACAGGCCCTGGGCATAAGTAGTGCCACCTTACTAGGGACTTTTCACCATGTTTTTACAGGAGAGCACAAGCACTTTAGCACTGGTTAGCAGTGGTAAAGTGCACAGAGTCTTTAGGCCAGGAAAAACTAAGTCAGCATAAACAGAAGGTCTGAAGGCAAAAAGTTAGGCCAAAACCACGCCAAGGATGCCAGGTCTAACATAAGGTTTTTAGGAGTAGAGGTTTCTAAGAATGATTTTAATTTCATTTGAGTTAGAATTATAAAAGGGGTATAGGGCTTGTCTTGGTGAGGAGCGGATTATTAAAGGGTTGTTTCATCTCACTAAGGACCATATAATTTAATTTCTAAGACTGAAAACATCCAGGTTACAGGAAGGTGTGTCAACTGGTGAATGGCAATGGGAGTGTATAATTTACCATTGCTGAGGTGGTGTTTTATGAAGGGAAATGTATGCTGTAATTGGGGAAAGAGATGAGGTACATGGTGTTCAAAAGATGTTTTGAGCAGTGATCTTTAAATGGGTAATTAGAGTTAGGAGAGCGAGATGGGTATAAGATTATGTCACATTGTTGACAAAGCTGTAAATGTACAGCTGAGGGTCACATAGATCAGAGTGGAGGATTGTGGTACAGGGTTAGCAGAGTTTGATGATCCAGCTGAGATCGCACATCATGCTACATAAGAAGGAATGTAAGGAGAGCAGGTTCTCTTCATCTACATTTAATTGGATGTACAATAGCATATGAAAGTGGAAATCAAGTAGGTTCAGACTAATATTCAAAGCTTGAACTGTAGTTTTAAGCATTCTTGTACAAAGATATTCAGTTATGTCTCAAAGTCAACAGAAGCAGATAAAATATGTTTGTGTCCAGAGTTTTTGAGTTGAAAGCGATGCATAGTGTTTATCAGAGAAGAAGAGGAGGCCAGTTTTATCTTTCCCTTTCTGTGAACAGAAGTAATTGTCTTATGTAATTGTCTCTGGGTGTTCCCAAAGTGTTCTGTGTTTAAAAATCTTAGTTACATTCTTGTGCAGGGTGGGAGGGGAAGGTATTATGAAAGAGTGTGAACACCTTTTCTTAATTTGGGAGAGGGGCATTGGCATGATAGAAACAGAGGATCCAGTACAAAATAGAGAAGTGCCAACAAAAGCAGATGTACCTGTGTCAGTCTGAACATGGAAAACACAACAAAGAGTAGAAATGTTTCTCAGATGGTTGGCAGCTCAGCAGTGTCTGGGTTAAGTGTTTTTTATGACATGATCACGTGTAGGATTTTATAATCCGTTGGAGAGACCTTTCACTCCTCATTTGGAGTGGTGGTAAAATTGATGAATGTCCTAACTCTTGGCTTTACATTTAGTGGTGCAGGAACCTACAGGTCCGCCCGCTGCCATGGTTTCACACGTCCCACCCTATTTAAGGTGGTTTCCAATGCCATACCAATCAACAAATCCCTGCTACACAAACTCCAGACCATCCAGAACACCGCAGCCAGACTCGTCCTCGGCACCCCACGACATGAGCACATGACCCAACACCTGCGAGACCTCCACTGGCTCCCCGTCGAGAAGAGAGTAACTTTCAAGCTACTCACCCACGCCTACAAATCCCTCCACAACATCGGACCCAAATACCTCAACGAAAGAATCTCGTTCCACGGACCCAAAAGAAACCTCTGCTCCGCCGACCTCGCCCTAGCAGCGACCCCGCGCATGCGCAGAACCAGAGCTGTAGGAAGAGCCTTGTCCTACGTCGCAGCCAAAGCCTGGAACGAGCTCCCAGTCACCATCAGACGCTCCCCCACCCTGCACACCTTCAGGAGGAGCCTCAAGACCTGGCTTTTCGGCTGACCCGGAGCAGCACCCCACTCCCCCCCCCCAACGCCTTGAGACCCTCACGGGTGAGTAGCGTGCTTAAAAAACCCCTGATTGATTGATTGATTCATACCAGCCATGTTTTTTCCTTCCTGGGACAGCTGTGCATTGTCATATGCAGGAAAAGACCATATACTTGCTACACCTGCTGGAAGAAACTTCAGGTAAGTGAATTTTTGATAAAACCTTTGGGAGTTTATTTTTTTTTAAAGTCAGAATGTCCCGCAATACCACATTGGCATGGCAGGCTGCATTGAGCAGTTTAACAGATGCACAGAACAGGAGGGAAACTGTAAATTGGATGAGTCCGTTTCCACTATGCCAGCAGCAACTTGGCAGCCTGCCCAGCCAAATATGAATTGAGGCCTTAGACTTTTATTATTTAACACAGTTTTTGAGTAGTACACTGTTTGCAAAATACTTGACGTCTTGATGCTATTGGAAGACAAAGGAGTAGACTGTTGTATGAAAGTTGGGTCTGCCCAATTGTGTGTTCTTCAAATGGGGAGTCTGGTATTTTGACTTTCTGTCTTAAATGTATTAGTGTGATTGGTCAGCCCTTTTTGGTAGTAAGTTGTCCTAAAAGGATGGCACAAGGAGTGTGATCTGTGCGTTTGGAGAGTTAGCCCCAAAGGATGTCCAGAAGAGGTGTTTGTGGAATGGTCTTGCAACTTTTCCATGAACCTGTGTGTGCTTGATCGGATAATCTGTGTGTTTATCATGGTCCCTTTACAAACTTGTTTTTAACCAGCATGGGAGAGCCAGTGAGTCTGAGGATGCATGTGTGCATGTGTTATATTTATACCCCAGTATAACTTCTACAGTCTTAGACAGCATGTTTTAGTTTCTACCATTTGTTTTGCCAGCACACTTAGGGTTATATTTCTTCCCCCTTCTGCAGGTCTCTTTATCCCAACCTTTCCGTTCAAGTTCCTTCATGTTCTGTGTCATCTGCCCATAATCATGTGGCCATGACTTTGTACATGTGTTCACTTGTCAAACTACTAGGTGGGAAAGGAGTGTAGTAGGTTGATGGAGGGCATGAGGAGATAGAGGTAAGGGGGGAAGAATGGGGAGGTGCAAAAGAAGAAGGCAGGTCAGGAGGGAGAGAAGAGCAGAAAAGCAAAGAAGAGTAGCATGAGACCTGTCAACATGCAGGAAGGGAGGATGCAAGAGAGAGAAGCAAGTGAACCTTGGAAGAGGGGAGCAGGAGTGGAGGGAAAAGGGGGAGGAGGCAGAGAGGGAGAAAGGGGACAGTGGTCTTGTAGTAGAAGCCACAGCAATAACCAGAGTTGTGTTTATTGATCCCATAAAGAAGGTAATATTGTGCGGTAGTAAAAGAAACACATTTCAAAAACGTATCACACAATGACTGTTAAACAGTAGCATACAACTTGAGACGAAAGTGCAGTTACTCACATAATTGAATTTTGCACAGTTCCAAAACATAAGACGCACATCAAATACTAGCTCCTCAAGTGTTGCATAATGGGGGTTATTCGTTTTTTGAAGTTTCCCACGAATGATTGATAGATCCATAGGTTTTTTGATAATCTGGTAATAGTGGCGTGCCTGCAATTAAAAAAAGTATGAAAAGAAGCAAATGTTTTTCACTGATTATGAGAATATCGCATGTTATGTTAACATGCATTTTAAGTGTATTGCCATCATGTATTTCAGTGCTGTACATTGCACCTTTAGGCTGGCTGCTCAAGCAAGCATAGCCTCCATTTTGAACCTGGCATAGACAATTGGGAAGCTGCAGATTTTTGTGAAGCCAGCTTTCTACCAGACCCCACTGTATCTCCTTCTCAAGGACTTATCACATTCTTCCCACAAGGAGAGCTAGGCACCTTCTTGTTGGCAGCTATCTTGAGTTTCTGTTTAATCATGATTTCGACCTTCTGCATCCTACATTATAGAAACTGGCTACAAAAAGGTGGAAAAATAAAGCAAATTTAGCTTTTCATGTTCCAACAGCTCAGACGATGAAGCACTGTCCCATTGATATTGCTAATTTACACTTAGAATATTTTTGCTTCTTGCAATATTTTTGGCATTAAACATGCATTAGACTTCCATCGACTTCTCCAAGTGTGTTTTCTTTCACATGTTGGATGGTTCTGTATCATCTATCTGCTGCCTGATATTGAGGGTCTTGATTGGGAAGCATAGCTCCACAAATGAGTATTTCTCTTTGAAGTTGATGCATTGGGAGCTGTTCTTGCAGTGTTTGATCATTTTCAAGAGACTCTTGCACCTGTCGGAGGCTCAATTTATGGAGGAGGTGAAGTACGTAGTCTTGGTTTTCATAATAAACTGTCTGTTGGTGAAGAGGAGACCTGACAAAGTTAGGAGGTTTTCTGGTAACTTGGACTGAGTCCTATTTTTATGTTGCCACAATATGGCACAGTGCAGTTAAGGTGCTTGGTGTGCTTCGGTGGCACAACGTGAGGATTGGCTGCCTTTGAGCTACTGGGGTAGCAGGAAGGTTGAGTCAGTTACTGTTCGGCTGGAAGTGGCTTTGGGCTTAAGGTCACATAAACCAGTGTCCTGCTGATTGGGGCTCCAGGGAGAGGATCGGCTGCTTTTGAGCAGGAAGGTTTAGGCAGCCATGTCACTTAATGCAGCCAGCTGCCTTCTAGGATGACAATAATGTCTATGGCATCTGGGCGAGAACTGACCGCTGTTGAAAGGCAGGAATAGCAGGAAGGTAGTGGCCATTGCTGGTTTACTGTGAGGCGCTGTGGGGCTTGAGGTTAAGTGGCCCAATGCCTTCTAGTGCCTTCTGGGCGAGTTTTCTGCTCTCGCAGCGAAGTTGCTAGATGACCATGGATGTATCAAGACTTCAAAGGGTGCTGATTCAATGCAAAAGTGGACAGACTAGGATATTGTTTTCAAATCAGAACTGATTATCACTTTGTTTAAGGCGGCAATAGCAAAGAAAAATGGTTGTTATGGAACTAGCCTTCAAAACCCGTATATTCAAATGCACCTCAATGTCATAGTGGGAACCCCAGTTTATTGTAGAGTTCCGTGACAATCATTGTGTCACTGGGCGAGCTCAATAGTCTTGGGGGGATAGGCCTAATCATGAAGGTGGTGGAGACAGAGAAGAAAATGCCCTTGAGTATTTTACTGAATGTCAAAAGTGGGATGTGAAACATTGCACAAGCAAAGTCTCAACTACATTCCAATTAGTAGCCGACCTGTAGTTTGCGGAGTTTTCCACTTATGCATAGATTTCCCCTGCACACTAGCAATATTTCCTCTATAGTGCTAGATGGTGCTGAAAATGGATGTGCTGTTTTCTTGCAATTTAATTTTAAAACATTTTCCTCTTGACTTTGACACTATGTGTGTAATCTTTTTTTATCAAAACCTTTCAGAAGAGTCATTAATGTCCAGATATTTAAACATGAAATCCACATGCAGAAAACGTCACAAACTGGGGATAGTGATCATGGCATTAGTGAGAATTAAAGAAAGCTTGCAAGACAAAAGAACACAACTGCACACTCCTAGCCACGAGCGAAGGGCTCAGCCTCAGATGAAGGCAAAAAAAACATAGGTACAATGTCAGAACACACACTACCTTTACAGAGAAAGCTCCTCAAAGAATACGCAGTACCAAAACTGCAGTTAATATTAGAAGAACTAAAATAACGAAATTGGTAGACCGAAATAATTTATAACAAAATGGATTTCTGTCACTTTCCAAAACTACCCTTCCCCTTATCTCTTCCCCGTGCAGTCCCTCTCTTGGCTCTGCTCAACCCTTAACCCTTAATACCCTTGGCATTGACTCTTACCCAAACTCATAATGTTATCAATATCCGCTTGCTAACTCTTGCGCTAATAATTTTTGACATGTGTACTACTTTATTTTAATGTCACCCGAGCCTGAACAATATTTCATTAAAATGAACTGCAGCAACTTATAATAGCTTTGGTTACAATGCTTTCCATTGAGACTTCTTTGCATTGACATTGCCTTCTTCCCTGTACTTGGGACAAAAGGAAATAATGTCTTATTCTTGTTTTCTCTCATCCTTGTCTTGGAGATCTGCGGCATCATATGGTTCGTCCTGCAGGTGGTGGAAATGTGGCCCGCGACAGAGACATTTTTGGTCTGGATTCTGAGCTCAAGGGGCGCTCAGTCCACGCAGAATAAAGACTGGCATGGGTGGAAAGTGCCTTATTGATGCGCTGTATGCGAGAAGATCAGAACTTGCCCATGAGTGTACCCCAGTCCTAGCTGGTGACTGCACACTTGGTAAACATTAATGCTGCGGAATGGGTTTTTTCACCATTTGCATGATTATTACAGTATTCCCGAGTTTTGTACTTCGGAAGGGGCATAACATATTAATGTTGCATTTTATGCCTATTTCAAGGCGTGCCCTCTCCCCGTCTGCATTGCTTGCATGCACTACTTGCATCAGGTTTTACCTGGCGAGAATCCCTCCTGCAAACACATGCAGGGTGTGCAATTAGCACACCAGTCACAAACCCGATTCTGACACAAATTGGAGTTTGTACAAGAATCAGGATTTGGGGTCACTCAGAATGAGAACCTTATTGGGGGTCAGATGAGCATGAGTCAGGACTAGTGGCTGCTCCATCTGTGATGGATGCACCCCATCCACAAATGGGTAAACTATATGGCTCATCCTACTGTTCATTTTTCACGCTTGTATCGTTTACCCTTGCTACCTCAAAGCAATCGGTTCCTTTTTATGTGTAATAAAATTCATGTTCTGTAACATACAATGAAACAAATGTGCTCATCTAAAAAACACTCTGAAGCCCATTAGTTCTCGTCGATGCTATATAAAAATGCAAAATAAATAAATTAATTTGGTTTCCCACTAGTCGACGTGCTTCATGAACACAAAGTCTAATTCCTCAAACCTATGTACTGTGTGCGACACAACTAGGCCTCTAGATAACATAGGCACAAAAAACACTGTAAACAGATTAACATACGATCATCAAAAATTGTGAACATGTTTAATCTAATCAAATGTAGTGCTATTTCCTGCCGTCTTCAGATCTCCAAAGGAAGGTACATTCTGGAAGGCACAATCTAATTGAGGTCAAAAGCAATGGTTTTTCTGGAAGCCCGCTAGGTCCCTCCCTGATGGAACCACCTGCACTGTGATTCACGGATGTTATGCACATAAATTACTTGCCAGTTCATCCCATTACTACAGTCAAAAGGTCCATAATCCATCCACAATGTTACGGTGGAAAGTTGCAATACCTTTTGGGTGTGTCTTACACTGGAACTACGCACAAAACACATAGCCTGTCCCAACAAACCAGCAAGGGCCATATAGAAGACTGCAAGAAATATTACGACACAAGAGTCTGCTTCTGTGATTGAACCCACCACTTACAGATGTCGTCTGCGATCAACAACCCCCTACAGCACCAATAGGTCAAATAATTAGTGAATGCTGAGCTATACAAAAAACACACATAGCTCAATATTACATGCCTTGGCTGAGTGAAAACAGCGGTGTTGTGGGAGCTAAAAAAGGAGTTCTGGAAAATGTGTTCCATCCCCCTACTGTCGCAAATGAGTGTAGTGAGTGAGTCCAACCACCCCTAGTATGAGTTTAGGGGAGAATTTATGCCTAATGTTTGCTTGAAAGCGTACATTCCCTCAGGGACGTTTGCCAGACTATTTGGCTGACTATCCTTACACTCATCCACCCTAAAAGCAGCCCCCTCCCCAGCCTGCCAGGGTTTTTCCATTGTCCCAAATAGCTAGCCTTGCCCTGGGCAGACTGGGCATGTTGTAAAACTGAAGGGCTTATTCTCACAAGACCTAGAATGTAGTGCCCTGTAGGACACATCATGCTACAGCCCCTCCCTAGGGGCCATCCTACTACTCACCCCACACCCATCCAACACAGACGTCACCGGTCACGTCACCCTGTTGATACAAGGGCCCGAGTGCACGTGCTCATGGCCAGTTATGCACACATAGCAATGATGCCCATGTCGTTCCTTACCTAAACATGTGGGCCTAGAGCCCACAACATTATAGAGACGTAAAATCGGTTATGCAAATTGCATGCATGGACACAGCAGGGCTTCCGCTGTCTTAATTTAAGAAATAAATAACTAGGTTTCACTAGAAAAAAAATATTCTGCATAAACTATCCTAGCACACAATATTAATATTCATTGCTTATTAAACATCTAAATGCTCACCAGAGGGCTTACCGGCTCCTGGAACGGAAGACTGAGGCTACTGCAATAGAGAAACAGCACCAGCTTTTCACACTTCTGTAAAATACAAACATTGCTTATTTCAGGTATGAACAGAAATAGTAAAGCCAAACCATGTAAAAGTTGTTGGAGGCCTATCATTGCTTTGCACAAGTCACTTGCATTTGAGGCAGGAAGAGCACACTGGATACTTACTTGAACGTGAGGCTTTTAAAATAAAACCCAATTAGCAGCGACGTCGAATATCGGGGGTGTCGGCTGAGCGTTATCCCTCTAATGAACTACAGCGTTAACATGTTTTGTTCAAAATGAACCCACTCAGACAATTTCTCAGGACCGCCCTGAATTTTATTTTCAGAAAATTAGAAGCATTATTATAAACACAATATCTTCCGTACATTTATGCAACATTTATTCTTGGGAACAATTTTATGGATCGAATCATAAATATATCAGGACTCCCATAAATAGTACGGAGAAATAATGAAACTCATCAACAGTAGTATCTATGTCAGTAAACCATGTGTATGACTGCGTGAGACCTAGAGCAGTCAGTGCATTGTTTCACAATCTTTGGGATATAGCTCCACATAGTGGACAGGAGTATGTAGTACTCCTACACCGAACCAAGATTCGAAGCACAGGGCATACTGGGAACTTTCCATGATCGAAGCATGCCTCCCTCAGTATTTTTTTTTTTTTTTTTATATATAACACAAACTCTACCCGAAGGTATTGGAGCTCTTTACATGAGCAGCAGTTACTTAGTGTCAAGACAGCGTTACATAGGTGGTACATGGGCGTTCCCATGCAACCACCCGTGCTTTTTGACTCAAAACTCTATCTACTAACATTAGTAGACCGGGTTTTGCATCAAAAAATAACGTTGCTGTAAAGCAGGTGTTAAAAGAAGAGTATTTCATTTTCCAACTTTGCATGTGTGCTGCACTGTACAGCACACATGCAAAGTATCAACAGTTTTAAAACATGTCTAATCATAGTATTTTGTACTGGAATGGTACCCTCCCAATACAAAACCTATGCTAGACTCATGCAAACACCCTTACACTATGGCGCAAAGGTGAGTGTGTGGTGCTCGGCAGTAAAATTCTGTACTGGCACTAGGGAGAGGGGAGGAGAATGTCATATCTTTGTAGATATGACACTCTCCTGCTCTCTCCCTGTCACACAACGCAGCGCAGTACCTTTGGGTGTTGCGCTGCGTGACACCTTTGTAAATGTGGGCCAAAGTGTTGTGGTGGTGTTTGCAATCCAACCCATTACATTGGATTGTAACCCAAAGTAACTCAAACTGCAACTTATCTTTGCATAACTTTGCGTTAAGGGGGCGTTCCATATGAGGTACATGGGCGTACCCATAAGACCACCCATGGGTTTTGATATAAATTCCCCTCCACAAAGAATTGTAGATGGATTTGCACCAAATTCCTGCATGTTCTGGAGGCAAGCGCAATCATGAGAGATGTTTTCATTTTTCCTTGTTTATCCCACTTTGCATGTGTGCTGCATTGTGCAGCATACATACAAAGTGGGAAACGCCTTAAAGCATCGTTTTTTACTGGAAGGGACACCTTCCAGCTCAAAACCTAAGTTTCCTACAATGTAGACAATCTTGCACTATGGCGCAAGTGTAGCTTCACTGGCAGATGCCAACCAAAAGTGTGCCAGTGTATGGGCAGAGCACAACAGCTCCATATCTTAGAAGATATGGCGCTGTACTGCTTTCTCCCTTTCATGCAACGCAGTGCAGCAACTTTAAAAGCTGTGCTGCGTTGCATTAGTTAAATGTAAATCTGGGCCCCAGTCTGCAAATGGGCCGTGAGCAGTCCTATATGCTGTTATTTCTCCCCTAGGCATGCACGGTCGTCAGGGTGCGTGTGAAGTGGGGGTCCACCCCTTGCAGGGGCCATGTGGTTCACTACACACGGGTCATTCCAAAACATAGGAGAGGAACAATTAAACTAAAGATCAATTGCTTTTGCTAAATGTTTAGAATTGTCTTTTAGGTAAATAAAAAGTAACACATAGTGCCTAATTATGATGTTGGGCGGACTCACATCCGCCCGACACCGTTGCGGAATCGGGACCGACCGACCACCGGTCGGCAGTCCTGACCGCAGCATTACAATGCGACCGCACATGGTGCAGTCCCATACTCCTATTTCTCTATGGGAGCTTGCGCTGCAGTCGTAAACTGGCCGTAGCACAAGCTCCCATAGAGAAATGGGAGGATCTGTTCATCCCTGCACCGCGTGATTAACTGGGAGGCACCATAGGTGCCCCCTCAGCCCCCAACCGGAGGCCGCAGGGTGAAAGGGGCCCTGCTTGGGCCCTCAATGTCGCTTTCCGACAAGCTTTTCATGTCAGAAAAAAGCAAGCACAAGGAGATGATGGACGGAGAGCTGACATTTTTCAGACACCCACCCCCAGTCACAGATCTGGGTTGAATCCATCATCGTTCTTTAGCTCACTTCGCCACCCCAGTTCAGACCCAGCTATATGCAATTCAGTCTTGACCCTGTGCCTCATGGGAACAGTAGCCCGAACTGCCAAGCCAGGTCTTCCCTGGACCGGAAACAAGCATCCTGGGACCAATTTTGGGGTAACACCTCTCATCAGCCAGGCTAGCTTGAATCCAGGGGCAAAGTGAGCAAGTGAGTTCTTTTTCCATGTCGGAAAGCCTGACATGGAAAGCCTGTCCGATACTGACATCGTAATCCCTACGGCAGAAACGCCGTCCATAGGGATTACGGGCAGGCCTCCGACTGGCCGACGGAGCCCGTTGGAATCCAGCCGGAATGACCGGCCGGTTTCACTTTCGACCGCCTGCATCATAATACGGCGGTCAAAAGTGAAACCCACGATGAAGTCGGAGGCTTTCAGAGTCTCATTGTAATTAGGGCCTTAGTATCAAGTTAGTGGACAAATGATTGCAGGGTAGTGTTCTGACCTGGTAGAGAGGACAGCCATAGACATACAGTCAGGGGACCCTCCGGGTTACAAGAGTTTATGAGTCATAGGCCCCACCAATAATTCATGATAAGCGCCCGAGGGTTGAGTTTCACATTATTTACTGACTGAATATGTGCGAGGCTCATTCATGTATTGCAAGACTCCTGCTAGCAACCAAGCAATAGAAAGTTCAAGGAAGAATATTTACTTTTCTAGTTGAAAAGCTGCCCTTTTTGAATGCACCAAGCATGTGTACATCGTGTTTTAAACTTTAAATTTTGACTCATTCATAAGGTCAACTCCTGTTGAAAATATGCATGTGATTCACATTAATTGTACTTTTCACATTTATATTTGGGATAATATCTAGGTTATTTTTTATAGTGATCAGTCAGGAGGCCATTTCAGGGCACCACTAAAAACATACTATGATCATAAACCTCTTAGATCCCTGCATGTGGTTTACATATGAAAATATGCATTGTGAATCTGATATTTATATGCATATATAATACGCATTGCTAAGATTTCGCCTCACCAAGGAGGGTGCAATAGGGTTATGACTGCTCTTCTTATTATGAAGTGACATTGATTCACAATGCCACTTTTAACAAGTGCCCATTTTAGATTTTATTTAGAACTACTGCATAATTTATGAAATATTTTTAGAATAGTTTTTATTAACAATGTAATAAAGTTTAGTTACGTTGCCTACTAATTTTTCACCACCAATTTTTTTAGGATTTGGTCCCTGCTTTCGGGGTTCAAGGATGGTAAGCTTGGACTTCGGCACTGGTTGGCTGGTGCCACACAAAGTGAATAAGCTGCTTACGTAATGTTCTTAAGTAAGGATGAGTTTGTTCATTTAATGGTCTTTTCATGGAACTATCATGCATGTAAGGCCATGCACGTCATCTTGAGTCTCAAAGGATGTGGTCTCACGGCTAGACTGCCGAGTTTGGAGCTGGGAAACCAAGGTTCGAGCCTCGGGGTCGACTCCTCATCCTGTGATTCTGGGCAAATCACTTAATCTCCCTGTGCCTACCAAAAAAAAAAATGAATGTGTCCTTGTGTAACGTAACTGGTGCGCATGTAAAGCGCTACAATACCTTCGGGTCGAGTTTGCGCTATATAAATCTGCAACAAAAAAAAGGAGCTGCTCATATGACCTGGGCCTCACCAGTAATTTGGTGAACATGGCTTTTATGCACTCCAGGTTGGAGTTGTTCACCAATGGCCCATTTCCGGTTGTGGGAGCTAACTGTATATAGCTTTTCAGCAATACTACATTAATGGTGACCTATCTCTGGTTGCTGATTGTATTCAAACCATCAGTTCCTGGACATGAGGTAATGTACTTTAACTCAAAATTTCAAACCTAAAATATGGTTATATGTAAAACACCCAGCTGTGTCACACCGCATAGCACCATTCATGTAGTGAAAACTTAACCCTGTAACCACAGTGTACCTTTTGACAGTAACCTCCTCTTAACTCCACAGTTTTCTAGAGACACCTCTTCTTCCACCTCTAATTAAAAATTTCAATTCTTTCCTTAACCCATTCGTGCACCATTCTAGCTGGCTTGAATACTGTAATGGACTGGCAAACTCAATGCCCTCAACAAACGTCAGAATGTACAGAATCTCGAGGGGCTCACTCAATCCAGGCTGCTGTTAGCACACGTGTCCATATTTCCATGAAGCATAAGTCACTTGATGGCATCCAGAAAACGTCCCTAATAAAGAAATGGTTGTACATCACTCATGATGCACTTCCTCATCATAACTCTCCACCTGCACTTCTTGATTTATGGCCTCATGCCTTCAGTGCTTTCACTCACTTCTTAAATAATCCTCCATGTGACTTTTCACTATCTCTTTCAAAAATCACAATGTGTTGACGCCATTTCCCTTCTTCTCCTTCTTGAAACTTATGAAAGCCCTTCTATATTACTCATGAAATTAGTTCCCATTTTCACCACTTGTAAAACAACCATTAGCAAAACCAATAGGTCTTATTTTTGGGGCCTAATAGCTGTGCCAATGGTTTTTAGAAATGCTGTACAGCATCACGATGCTGTGCAGCATGGCTAACAAATAAATAAAAAAAAGGCACTATGTTGCGGGCACATCATTTTGTAGGTGAATGCACCACACTTGCATTTACCTACAAAATGATATAGCCACTTTTTTAAATTTACTGACTTAAGTTAGACCAGTAAATTAAAAAAAGGTAGCACAAAAGAGCTTTTTTTTTTTTTAAAGCCAGTCCAGGAAGCAACACAAAGGTCACAGGTAGTGGGAAGTGACACAGATTGTGGGGGGAAACAACAGAGTGGGGTGGAAGCCACACATAATGCATGGGTGGGAAGCACCAACATAGAGGGTGTGGGTGGGGGAAGCAGCATGGAGGTTGGGGGGGGCGAAGGCAACATGGAGGGTGGTGGGAGAAGTACATGATAAGTGAGAGAGTGCATGTGGAATGCGGGGGAAGAGAAGCACACAGCTAAGAGAGAGCAAGGTGGAGCTGGGGGATAAGCACACGGGGGCAAGTACAACATTGAGGGGGCAGAGGAAGAACACATGGGCGAGAGTGACCAACACAGAGCATGGCGGGCTACATGTTGAGTGCTTGACCAAAAAGAAAAAAGTAGTGCCTGAAAAGTGATCAGTGGAAGGACACGAGTAATGAGGATATGCTCTATGGGAGGGACAAACACAAGAGGAGGAAGGGAAGCCCACACAAGATAACAAATACAAAGCAAGCTCATAAGAGTGACAATAAAATACACTAGTGGTAAGCAACGGGTGGGATCTAAGCCCACTGTAATCTGATAATAGGTCTTGCACTGTCTCTTAGGTGAGACCTAAAAAGGTTGCAGAATTGTGCCACTATACTGCTTGGTTACACTACTCTAGTAACATTGAATCGCTATTGTACAAATGATCAAAAGGAGTGCTGGCAATTCAATTTACAAGGCCAAAAAAGTTTAATTCATACTGTGATTGTAAAACATTGTCGTTGAGGAGGTGCAAGTCCTACTCAGACAACAAACACAATCCTTGTCAGGGTGAGCCACAAAAAGTCACTACATACCCTAAGGTAGCTTGGCACAAAGTATGTCAGGTTTAACTTAGAGGCAATGTGTAAAGTATTTATGCGGCACACAAACAGTAATAAAGTGACAATGCAGCACAAGAAAAACCCCACACCGATTCAGATACACAGAGTCGGTTTTAATAAATAAAATGATACCAGAATGACAAAAATCCAATCAGTAGAACCAGAGATATGCAGTTTCAAAGGTTTAGGTAAAAATAGTGCCTATAAGCGCAAAGCAACATTCGTGGTCATCTGGTTGCACTAGACCGGGGGAAAGTCGCAAGTTGAGGTCGACTGCAATGGAGCCCAGGTCAGATGCAGGGACCAGGTTAGTCCATTTGAAGAGTTACCTTCTGAATCCAGAGCAAAGTGGTCCACTCGCAGTGGAGGAGGCAGCAAGGAGCAGGTAGAGCATCGTAGATGTAATGTAATGTAATGTAATGCGGATTTATAAAGCGCACTATCACCCCACGGGCATCCTGGTGCTGAGGAGTTGTCAGTGTAGCGCGTAGAGCAGGCCTGGCATCGCGGGCTGTCATCGCTGTAGCGTGAAGTTGCGTGTCACGGGCTGTCATTGCTTGACCTTCGTGCTGATGTCCCAGCGGACTGTTGTTGCTGTAGCGCGGAGTGCAGAACTCACAATGCGGTCACTTACGAGTGGCAGATTCTCAGTGCGAAGGGTCCCGTTCGCGGTTGTGAAGAGCCCAAACTTCAGGATTCCATTGTTTCTTCTTTGGAGGACCTCAAACTGATGCCAGTCAAAAGCCCAAGACCTGTGGGCACCTCTTCGGGATCAGGAACTCACTCCAGCAGAGGCCAGCATGGCTCAGGGAGGTCCTCCTGTGCAGCAGTTTTGCGGAGCAGTTGCATGGAGGCCTCTGGAGCTTGATATGTCCCTGTAGCTCACGCAGGAGCTCAGTCAACTGACCCTTGGAGTCACTCAGGTTAGCCTGGGGATGAAGGTAAGCAAGTCCAGTCTTCCTTCTCAGACAGCAAGGCAGTCCTTAGCAGCAGGGCAGTCCCCTGGCAGTAGGGTAGTCCTTCTTTTTTAATAGTCTGCTGGTCTAGGAGTGTTCTGAAGAGTGGCTATGAAGGTCCAATATTTATACCTGGTGCTAGCATTTGTGTGTGGGGGACTCCCCCTCCTACTTCCATATCTGGTTCTAGAAAGTTCTTCCCCTGTCAAGTCTCCAAACTGTCTGGGGTGACAAAATACAGGGCAGGCCTGATGTCAGATGCCTTTGTGTGTGCAGGAGGCAAAGCCCTTTGAAATGTAAGTGGGGATGGGCACAGTTCCTCCTAGTCATCTTGCCAGGATCGCCCATCATGTTCACACCTCAGCCCCATTGGTGTCTGGAAGCAATACACAAACTCCAAAATCAGAGCCATTCACAGTCATGTGACACAGAATACTGGCAGAGGCACACTTGGGTAGGGCAAGAAAATACCAAATTTCTAAAAATCAAAATACATACCAGTGGTTCCCGTTAAAAGAGTATCAAGACATTATTTTGCAAAGTAACAAGTAACAAATAAAACAACAGAAAACACATTAACCAAACTTGAATGCGAGCAAAAAAACAAAATAAGGTACCAACACAATAGTATTTCATCAAGGAACGCAATATATTAATATTGTTTCAGCAAACAAAAAATCAAAATACTGGTAAAAATACTAAAGTGCTCAGTGCTCAAGTGATCATGCAGTGAGTGCAAATAACAAGGTTCATAATATGTTAAGAACAGGAACAGACAATGAGATATTTAGCTTTTTGACAAATGTATCAGTGGTTTGTTGTTTCTGTAAAATGGTGAACCCTTGATAATGCCAAGATACCTTGTTTATCTAAAGTGATATGGTGATGTCTTGTCTGATAAGGGAAAAGCACTGACAGGACAATCATTTATTGAGTGTTATTATTGCATGCCAGCGAATGGTAACTGCTAGCCCATACCACCTCCCCTGAGTAGGCCTTGGACTGATCTGCTTCACTACCCTGGGAGAGTCAAGTGCTATAATGGGGTTCTTTTTCCAGTAAGAGAAAATTGTGAACCTATTATTTGCTCAGGCCTCACATACTGCACAACCAATTTCCAACAGCCCACATTTGTAAGTATTCACATACTCATTGGCAAGCACCTCATGCCCTGGAATTACCCACAGATTTACTCCCGACAAAGAAAGGAGTAAATTCCTTTTGAGAGAAGGAAGCAAATGAAAGAACAGGCAAATCCGGTGGGGTTGAAATGGAACACATTTCTCCATAAGGGAAAATATTTTCACTGTGGAGAAGAAAAGCAAAAACGCAAGTGTGTTTGAACTTGCTTTTTACATGCAAAAAAAATTGAAAATACACATGTATATTTTTGGCTAAAAAAATGAATTTACTAACTTTTCCAAGATTATGCCTGGAAAGCTCTGACTGGCTCGAATTGCCAAGCAAACGGTGCAAAAGTCTTGCGAATTACAAAAATTCATAAATTTGCACCCATGCAAGGAAATGTATGTGTGGCCAATGACTCCAACACAGCACTAAATGTATCAGTCCGAAGCAGATTTGTCACACTATTGACAGTGTGTGGACATCTTCTGCAGCTTCTTTTTTTACTTCACAAATGCACACATGTAAAAATTCGCACCCCTCTTCCTGTACTACAAAGACAGAAATCTTATAATCTGAGTGTGAAATAAAAGCTGTGTACGTACCCTCTGGTCATAAACATTGAGGCCGGTCTGGTCATCGTCATTTGAATTCTCTTGGCTATAGCGAACATTGTCGCAGTCATATTCCATCTCTGGAGACATCAGGTTCCGGCAGAGGGTGCACACCCATTCACCTCTGCAATTTAACACATAACATTTTACTCCTTTACATACTAGTATTTCAGGGCAGGTATTAGAACTGCTTGTATGCCTGCCTGTTTTCCGGTCTATTTACCTCTGTCTATTTGTCCAATTTCAAGATTCACTTTGCACATAAGTAGTGGCTTGTCACGCACCAAATCTTAGACACAGCAGGAAACTATGGCAATCAGTTATCATTTTAGCTCTCTTTAAAACGGGCATGCTGGGACGACGACCTAAAAGTCATGCCTTCCCTGCCTCCACAAAGGCGCCTTGAGCATGGCGTAAGTGAAGATATTTAAAAAATGGTGTCTTTGACATTTCGTATTCCTCACTTAGCACGGAGAAGGACAACACGGAATTTGCTCTCACTATACCTCTGAACCAGGATATTCCAATTAGGTGGCAATTTTTTAGATCCAGATAATTTTGGAGACCTCTTTTACTATTCCCCACAGCGATACAGTTTCCCCAAATATTTTCCCCTTCTATCCTATCTCAGTGTTGGCCCTTTTCCCAAACTGTATTATTTCCGCTGTCGGAGACAGCAAAGGGACTATCAAATGAACCTAATACAGATGACGTATATATCCTTTTTGACCCGTTCTAAATCTGCTCTTTCATACTGTGCCTTAAAGATCCATTCATTAATTACCGCTCTACGCACTACCCAATAATAATCCGACCGTTGGATAAGGAGGTACATCAATCATATTCCTTTATCCAAGGTTTGCAGTGAGCCCCTTGGTGTGCCACCTTCCCATATGAAACCTCATAAGATGTCCTCAGCCATTTTATAGAACGTTTCAGGGAAACCAGAAGGGGACACTTTGAAAAATATAAACAAACTAAGGGAGTTCAATCATTTTATATAGCGCTGTCCTTCCTAAAAGGGATAACAGGAGAGCCCCCTAGTATACCACTTCCATCTAGAAACACTCAAAAAGTGGTTCAAAGTTTTGTTCATAGAACCACGCATCCCCAAATATTTAAAGCATACCATGTCTATTAGGATACAGTACTGGTTGGTGTTGCCACTCACTTATCTAGTATAGGATTGTCTATTCCCATGTAATCCTAAAGCCAGATATCCTGGTCCATTAACATTCCTTGCCAGGAATTTAATTTTATCATTTGCCTCCATCATGTTATTTTCTGAATGTATATCTGCAATCCAGGGATCTGTCCTGTGCTGTGTGAATTCCACAACTAGATGTTCTCTGTCTTGAGTAGGATAGTTCTGAGGACAGGAAAGAGAAGAGAGATGTTCGGGGTTCTGTGTTGTTATCTTTTAGTCATTACCTGTTGGCTGACCTGAAGCGTTAGGAATAGGCTCATTACTGATATATGCAGATGCCTTTTATTAAACCATGTCATACCTGTACTAACCAGCAGAATAAGTAAGTGCTGAGTGATATGATTTGAAGCCCTGTCGCTGTACATCAATCAGAGTTCTCACTGATGGAACCACTTACACTGGAAAGCTGAGAAGGGCTGGAACATGGCACGAGAGGTGGAAAACCTTAGGGCAGTGATCGCAGCATAACATTTCTCCTCCATTCAAACAAACGGCACAAAAATCCTCATTTTCAATGGTGTTGGCTTCGTCGTGGCAGTGAGACTTTTTCAGGCAGGGGATGCTGTTCACTTGTTTGTAGTCTCCAGTGGACTGAAGAGCAGGAGCATGAGGCAACCCAGTGAGGATTTCCTCCTCTTGTGGACTCTCAGGTTTGACATTCAGTAGAGCCGGTACTGGGGATTGCTCTGGTGATGCTGGTGGTAGGAGTGATGGTGACAAAGATGGGTTATTTTCTGGGTGAACCTGTAAATTAGAGATAAGTAAAGTGAAAATAAAGAGGTCCAAAACTCTCATTACATCAGAGAGCAATTATCTGCCAGAGTCTTAACTTATCTGACACAAGACACAACTATAGATCTAAATGCAAAGCTGGAATCGAAGTGGTGACCAACTTTCTTGGGCTTCTAGGCCTACAGCATTCGGATGACTGGGGCAAATGGCAGAGCTTTATAAAATATTACTCTATGCCAATGAAGGTAAATATACAACTCCATTTTCTGTCAGTTCTCCCTGACCAGAGCTGGGCAAAATTTTCAAATGTATTTGCACATCAGTCCTGCACTGAGGTGCACCAAAGCTTTCATTTAAGAGTATAAACCCATGTGTGTTCATAGCATGCAAATTTATGCTGCTAAATCTATTCAGACATAAAATGACACCTGTATGGCATAATTGTATGTGTACACAAATCTGCACACAAGAATGGTGAGTTTGTGTTCCAGGGTGGAGGTGCATGGCTAAGTACGTGAACATCCACAAACATGAGAGAATCTTTAGGTATGTGGGCTTGCTGGCATTGACAAACATTTGGTAGGCTTAGTCTCATCCTGGATGCAGTCAGATTTTCTCCTGTCATAAACAGGGTGGCAATAAGTGGGAGAACACCTTCAAAAATGATTAAGTGTAGTGCAAAGGGTTTCTCCGGGGAGGAGTGAAGAAATTACCAGGGGGAAATAAAAATGTTGCCAAGTGCGAGTGCATTTGTGAATTATATTTAATTGTGCGTAAATTAAGTGTGAATACTCTTTTTCAATACCTTTTGGAAAGTTGCTTCAGTTACAGAGTCCCAAGTTACAAAAAGTCGGAAATGTACTCCAAATTGAAGTGAGAGCCTACAAGACCCTACAAGAGTACATTTCCATCTTTCTTTGTGAAACCTGACCAATGAGCTAAAAGGATTTATGTGAAAATGTATTAAAAAATGCCACACCCAGTTGCCTTTTGATGAGTGAAACATATAGCAGTTTGAATATTCTCTGGAGGTTAGGGTAACAAATGTGTAATCCTCTGAAACATCAAAACTAATGGATGTATTTTATTCCTTTGTAACTGGTTACCAATGCAAATTATTTGCAACCGAGGAACCAACCTACTGGCTGCTGATGCTTGTCTGCTTTACTCAGTCACCCTCATTTACCATACTAATCATCAATTCACTTCATCTCCTTAAGTCCTGTTTAATTTGGATTGTAGGCCGAGTAAGAAATGTTATGGGAAATGTAAAATATGAAAAAAAGAAATCATAGTGCAACGGCAAACCCGAGCAGAAAGCGCACAGCTGTATGTAGTTAACGACCAGTGTACGCCCAAATCTTGTGCTAACGAGAGGAAGGTTAGGAGTTCACTTGATGACACAAAGGAATAGGTAACTTGAAAGGATTGCAGTTAAAGGCCAACTCATGTTTAATTAGCTTAGAGCACACAGAAGTCTTAGGCGTACAATGGTAAGATCACACACTCCACTAAAATTATATTTACTGTGAATAAACATGCGCTCACGTACAAGAATGGCTACATTTGTTAAGACTTGTTAGAAACTGCAATAAAGGATATATATTGAATTAGGCTAAAATTAAGGGTCACAGGTGATTTCATGTTTCTTACGATGGCTATGTATTAATCTGTAACTGATGTAATAATCCACTGCTGAACTTTTGTAACCCTCATTGTCCAGTTTTGTATAAAAGAAGCAGTTTGTGATGTATCAAATTGAGACCGACTGCCTGCCTGTGTGTGAGGACAGTCTGTCTCCCTGTCACAACAGTAAGGAGCTGTCTTTGTATTGCCAAAAAGAGTCTCTGTCTTTTTCATTTCTTAAAGGTTTTAATCACCCTGCAACAGAATACAGACATAGCACCTCTCCTCCCTTCAGTTTTTAAGATTGTTCAGCGTGTTGTTATAATAGTTTGAAGCATTACCAATGCATCTCTGAATCTGAATTCAAAAACAAACTTAAAATGGAGGTTTGTGCTTAGATGCAGTTATTAAGAATACAAAGTTGGAGTGAAAATGTGGAGTGAGAAAAGATTTACCTTTATTGACATAGACGTCGATTGTGCACCATACTCAATGAGCAGTGTGAGGGAACCCTCTGGTTCACTGTTCTGCGGCTGCACCTTGAAGACTGGAAGCTCACCAGTGTCAGGGGCACATATTTTTAAACGTTCTACCCGCACATACGGAATTTTCTGTTCTTTATTTTCTGCTCTATATGAAATAAGAAGAGAAAAGTGTAGAATTGAAGTCATGCACATATAAACTTAAATGTTAGTGGTTCAATGTTCTTACAGTTTTATTTGACCATGCACAATTAAACATTCTGTTCTTGCTAACAGGCCTACTCTAAGTGTGATGCAAAACTGCACAAGTTATTACGTTTTATTTAAGCATTAATGGCAAGGGTCTCAAAATTATCGGGGTCACACCCATTAGATATTCTTAGCCCTGAAAAGAAACTATGATCTTTTGGCGAAAATGAAACTAGCAGGCAGCCACGGTCTGTGCAGGTAACAGCGGTGGGGCGGTGGGGCCGGGTAAGGGGGGATTTCGAGGGACGATGCAGAGGGAAAATTAAATAAATAATTAATTTTCCCTCGCCATCGTCCCTCGGAATCCCCCCTTACCTGGCCCCACTGTTGTTACCTGCACGGACCGCGGCTGCTAGCAGGTGTCTCTCACCCACCCACTGAATTATTCTCGGAACAGGAGGCAAACAAACATGTCAGGAAAACTTTAGTCTGCATGTGACACAGTGGAGCCCCCTAACTCACACCCTGAAATCAACACACACAAATATAATGGTAATTTATTATCATCTAATATTGTGTGCTATTCTTCTACAAATGAAGTGAGTAAAAACATCCTACCCAGCATCCTAGAGTTAAAAGCACGAGCTCCATGGGTACCTATAAATAGCATTAACTTCTCCCGGGGTCATCAATATAAACCTCTGGGAGACATATAGTGCTAATCTGAAAGAGAAATGAGGGCTCCTTTGGGAGAGGACCTATCTTCTGTCCAGCGCCTGGTGTTCTTCTCAGCCCAGGGTCATCTCTAGCAGCAAACCACGCCCCTCAAGGCAAAATACTCTTCCTGCTTACACTCTTCAGGTCCCTCGGCCTCAAGCGGCCGCTTGCAGGGCACTCGTATTATCAGGAGTCAAGACCTCCCTGTGATTAAGTACCAAAAGGATCTCTGTGACAAAAGCAGTAACCCACTGAGCTATCAACATAAAATACTGTTCTGAGATCTGCATGATACATGTTCTTTGCAGCAGGCATATTAACTCACTGCACTACCTTATGATGAGTCAAAACTCCCACTAGACAAAACTCTGAACGCTATCCAGCAGAAACATTAACAACCAGCGTTATCTTGACATTGTTATTGTTGCCTGAAAACTGCTGGGCACACAAGGAACTCTGCAACAGGTGCTTTTAAAATTATGTTATTTCTAAACAAACCGCCCACAAGGACAAAGCCAGGTGCAGCAGCACCGGTCGCACCACCCTAACGCTGGCCTTGCTTGGAGGGTTTCTTTCTGCCGAACAGAACTGAACATGCTGAGTGGGCTGCCAGGACATTGCGACCTGCCAGGCATGCAATTTTGCCAAAAGTACACCTCCTTACCAGAACGAGGGTTGTCAAGCTAGAGAGGACGTCTTACTTTGTTGGACAGTACTGCAACAGGTGGGTGATGCAGGTCCTCTGCCATACTGGTTGTCTGGTGAGCCATCTGCTGAATGCTAAATGTGCCCGTTAGGAGTACATTTAGAATATGGCAGAACCGGAGAACCACATCAAATCAGCGATTCTTCTGTTGCACCATACAGCAGTTCCTGAGACTCATTTAGAAATGGAGACCCTAAGAATGCTCTCCTGTCAGAAACCTCTGACCACTCGTCCATCTATCATGGGTCGACCATCTTCAGGACATTTCAAGATTGGCCGTTTCTAGGGTGGGCTTTGTCACACATATGTGCCCTTCCATAAACTGTCAATACTTAGGCAGGCATAATCATAAATGGCGCCCGAAAGCAGGGGCCATCAATTTTTTGTTTAGGAGAAATAACCCCATACTTTAGGATGGGTTTTATGTTTCTGCAGAACAAATAAAAAATCCTAAAGGGCTGCCTTAACATGCCAGCCCACACAACATTACATTTTTGGCAACTGTGATCATGTTATGTTAGCAGGAGCACTTTTGTCAAAAAAATCATCCACAAAGCAGCGGGGAACTATAAAAACAGCAGGTGTGCTGCTGGATGTCACGCCCTAGTCACCCTAGGTGTTTGAGGGCCTAGCAGCCAAACCTTAGCCTGCCCCTTAATCTTTTTCTACTCCAGCTCCCTCATTTCCTCAGATTCCTCTGCTATCTTTCTATCCACAACCACAGTGTCCACTGCCTGCAGGCAGGACATTTGCAGAGAGAGTATGGAGGATGTGCAGGAAATTAAAAGAAGTTTGAAGGGAATCAATTCTCACCGTATCAATGAAGGAATTGTGGGAAATGGAGTAGAGGTATCTGGAATGGTACAGGAGGGTGGGGGGGTGACTGAGGCGAGATTAACAAGGACGTCAATGAGAGTTAGGAAAGAGTAGCAACATCTACCTCGGGCTTCACCTGTTTTGCCCCTGAAATTGTCTGTGCTGCCCAGGACTCCAGGATAATGATTGCAGTGACAGGAACAGAAAAGAAATGGCCTCTAAACTGCAAATGTACTTTCTGTAGTTCTCCTCGTTACCCTTCCAGTTGCTCCTCGATAGTAATTAGAATGCGATAGAGGAACCAGAGTAGGGAGAAGGTGTCAATCCTGTGCACTCATTGGCTGCCGAACATGTGTGATGTCACTTCTGCTACTGAAGGCGTTTTGATGAATGGTCTACACTGGAGACTAACCTGCGTCAAGGACCAGTGGGGAGAGGTGGGGGCATTTGAGAAAAACAGAAATATGCTGGGAGAACTAGGACTAGGAGAGAAGGTAATTTAATAGAACATGAAACCATCCAATATAACCATTTTGGGAGCCAAGGCACCTTTTACCCACAGGTTAGCCTTCAGCAAATATTGGCTGGGTGAGCTAAGCCCATTTGCAGGCCTGCTTTGGCAAGATGTAATTCTTAATTCTTCGCCACTGCTGGCTGTCACTATAAGCACTGTAAATAACTTTGTTTATACGTATGCCACTGCTACTAAGGTTATCAGTTATTTATTAGGTGTTTTAGTATAAAACTTTTAGCATTTCTAATATGTTTGGCCACCATTTCCATACGGAGTTTTAAGTCTGAAATGTGTTCAATGAAATAACGTTTTTACATAATTATCTTTTATGTTAATAATCCATTGCAAGTTTCTGACGTTCTGAACAAAACACTCAAAATACACATACACTTCACTATGTCGGCACTGCGGCATAATGTCATGCCAGCGTCACTAAAGAGGAATATTTTATGTTTCAGTCACAATATTAAGTAAACAAGGGGAAAAGACTAGATTTTTTTGCCATAGCTGTCCTTTCGAAACAGCTCTCATTTAGTACTACAGAAGCCGAATCAAATTCAGGTAATTATAGATATTAATGTTGCCCAACAGTGATAGTGTACCTATAGTTTAATTTGTATCTTTGCACACGGTGCACAGCAGAGCGAAACTAGGAATCCCTCGAGGAACAGAACAAATTAACTGGTAATTGGTTAATTGGGCCAGCTAAATATAGAAGCTGCCCGAGGAAAGGTTTGAATTCGTCTTGTGTTATTTCTGTTCAAGAGGAAACTCAACTGAGCGTGATTAAAACACGTCGCCCCAAATGACTTATATGAAACAGCTACATCAACGTACACCGTTTAACTGCCGATCGATAGTATTTACCACTAATACACCATCGCCTGCGTGTTTAAAATAAACCATATTACATGTTGTATCTGCCCTTTGATCTACCAAACAGATGCATGTATTTTTACAGGGCATTTAACCTTTTTTTTTTCCTTTTGAGCAGTCGCTGCAAGCAGTGCCTAGTGTATTGATAGATTTTTCAGACATAATATTCTTGTGGACCGATTTATTTATTTATTTTATTTATCTGCAGTCTTATATAGCGTGAACCAGACCCCGGGGGGGCAGGGGGGGTATCAAAGCGCTTTACAGATCAGTACATGGAGTTACAATGGAGTATCAACTAAGAATAAGTGACTGAATTAATTGCATCATTATAAGTAGCAAACACACCAAGATGATGGAAGGAGTGCTGAAACTTTTTAAACACTCAAACACTCACCCCCATTAAGAGATCTGGGTTAAATCCATCATTCTTTTGCTTACCATGCCACCCTAGTAAAACTATTTACCTTGCGCTCCTCGGCGATGCAGCGAGCGCAAGGTAAATAGTTTTATTTATTTATTTACTTACTTTACTCCTTGCTGTCGTATGTCCGACTCCACTACCCACCCACCCTGCCCCGCCCTACCGCCCCACAGCATTTCCTCTGCGAGCCGCCACTGGAAGGATACCCTTCCAGCACAAAATTCTATGCTTTGACAGAATTTACCACTTTACCAGGTGCGGCCCGTGCAGGGGAGAGCGGTGGGGCCGGGTTGTGGGGGGGGGGGGAGATTCGACAGACGACCACGAGGGAAAATTAAATAAATAATGAATTTTCCCTTGTCGTCGTCTGTCGAAACACCCCCACCCCCCTCGGCCCCACTGCCCCATTGCTCTAACCTGAACAGGCTGCGACTGTACTTTACCACTTTGTAGGTGTGCTTTGACAGCAGCACACATGCAAAGTTAGAAAGGTTTGGAGAAAATAAATCTCTTCTCCAACTTCATGCCTGCCTTGATGAGGTGTAATTTTTTTTTACATAAATCCATTTCTACCAAAGTTAGTAGATAGGGGTTAGCATCAAAATCCATGGGTAAGTTCATGGGAACGTCCATGTGCTACCCATGGTTTGCCTCCATGATGCAAAGTAGCCCAGAGTGGTACTTTGTATAGCTATAGGGCTCCAGTCAGGATTTGTGCTGTAAAGTAAATTCTAAAACACTTTGCTCCAGGTTTGCATCACTTTCATGATGCAAACCAGGTACAAACTGTTAGCAAATGTGCCCATAAATTCAGGATTTGAAAAATAGCACAATAACTGGGAGTGTCATACTAATACAATTGTCTTACTGCCCAAAGGAACTCTTTTTAGCAACCTTAGATTAATGAAAGATTGCAGAAAAAACAATAAGGTTCAAAACCTATACCTTGCCATATGCATGCCGCGCTTTGATGCCAGTTCATAGCTCAATGTATTATATTAGCGGGATTGTAATTTATGAACTCAAAGCAACAAAAGGATCTCTATGACAAAAGCAGTAACATACTGAGTTATCTCCATAAAATACAAATCTGCCATCTGCATGTTACAGGTTGTGCTTTGCAGCAGCAACACTAACCCTCTATGCTACATTATCATGAGTCAAAACTGTGAATTGACATAGCACATATCTCTCCATCAAGTGCTTTAACCACCAGAGTTATTAAGCATTGTAATTATCCCCTAAAAATGCTGGGCACACAAAAGTCTCTGCAGGCTGCTATTTCGCCTTAGCCTATCCTTCAAAGGCCACCCCCTCGAGCCAGGCGCTTGGTGTGGTGGCACCACGGTGGCACCACACCAAAGACGCTACTGTATCTGATGTCATTCTACTGTACACTCATGATAGTTTTAATCCTTTCCTTCTTCACTCGTGGCTATGCTGTTGCAGTGCCCGTTTCAAAACCTATCTTTATAAGGTAACCCAACTAAAATTATTTTTCTGCAGTCTCGCTACAGACAGTTTCAGCTGTCAGACAGCACTACACACAATAATGCATGCAGTGTGCTTTGCTCATCATTGGATAGTTTTGCCTGTCTCAGTTCCTTACTCTTTATCAACTGGCTTTCCTGTTTTTCCCACACCTAGAGCATTTCTTTTTTTACTCTTGCTTTGAATTGGCTAAATAATTAATTTTATTTATTTAGAAAGTTTTGTATAGCGCGAACATGACCGTAGAGGGTATCAGAGCACTTTACAGAGGGATGTGACACATATGAGGGGGGGCAATCGTGGCAGAATCATAGCAATAGACAAAAATAACAATAGTTACGTGACGACATGATAGACAAAAAAATAGCAATAGTTACATAACGACATAATAGTGGGCAAAAAGAATTAGTCAGTAGGATAAGGCGAGAAAGTCATCGGCGTGATAGTAGATGAGGTGCATCAGGACCGCCACTGTACTTCAGGACAGGCAAGTATTCATCAGTAGCGCTTTCAGTTCCTTTTTGAAGGACAATGTTGATGGAATCAGTCTCATTTCCGTTGGAAGGGAGTTCCAGATTCTTGGGGCGAATCCTGAGAAGGAACGGTTGTAGGTTTTTGTTTTTTTGAATTTCTTTGGTTTAAGTAGGAGTGTGCTGGAGTTCCTGGAGGTACGGGCACCACCCGACAGCTCGTTTTTTTGCGAGGTAGAGAGGTGTGTTGAAGTGAAGGGCTTTGTGGGTCATGCAGGCAAGTTTTAGGTGTATCCTTGCTTCGAAAGGTTGCCAGTTGAGAGTCTTCAGGTCCGTGGAAATGTGATTGTACTTCTTGGAGCCTGTGACGAGCCTGGCGGCCGCATTCAATGAAGCTCTGAGGGGGGCCAGTCTGTACTTAGGCAGACCGCAGAGTGTTGCACTGCCATATTCCAATCGTGAGATGACTAATGCTTGTACTGCGGACTTGAGGTCATCAGGGGGAAGGAAAGGTTTTAGTTTCCTTAGGATGCTCAGTTTGAAGTTCGCTCCTTTGGTAGAAGCACTAATGTGATCCTGCATGCTCAAGTTCCTATCCAACACTATGCCCAGGGATTTCGTAGAGTCTATGATATGTGGTGTGCAGTTGAGAGCAGACAGATTTTTCATGTATTCCTCAATGATGGGTGCTTGCTTGGGCGGGGAAATAAGGAGGAATTCCATTTTGAGGGCGTTTAGTTTGAGATGGTTGAAGGTAAGCCAGTTAAGGGTTTTGTGTAAGGTTCCGTTGAGTGACTTGATATCGTCAGGCAAGGAGATTTTCATGCACAGTTGGGTGTCGTCTGCATACATGTGGTATTGGATGTTAGATGCTTTGAGGATTTCGGTGAGGGGTTCAATGAATAGGTTAAAAAGTGTGGGTGAAAGCGAGGAGCCTTGGGGCACCCCCAGGGTGCAGGGACTGGGATGGGAGAGGGATTGGTTGGATTTAATTCTCTGTGTTCTATTATGGAGAAAGGAGGCAAACCATTTTAGTACTGCGCCAGAGAGCCCCATCCTATGTTCCAGAAGGCTCAGGAGGTTGTCATGTTTGACCGTATCAAAGGATGATGAGAGGTCGAGTATGATTAATAGGCAGGATTCGTACCGGTCAAGTAGGGTAAGCGCGTCATCAACTATGTGAGTGATGGCTGTTTCGGTGCTGTGGCCTTGACGGAAGCCCGATTGAAATTGGTCTAGTAGCTGGAATTCCTCAATGTGGTTACATAGTTGTACCTGTACACATTTCTCAATGAGCTTTACCAGAGTAGGGGTGTTAGTGATTGGTCGGAAGTTTTTCAGATCCTCAGGGTCCGCCGTAGGTTTTTTGAGAATGGGGAGAACTAGCCCAGACTTTAGGCAGTCAAGGAACTCACCTTGAAGTAGGGAGGCATTAACGATCTTGGTCCAGAGCGGAACTAGAGGCCTTATCATTTCTTTAAAGAAATATGAGGGAAGGGGATCGTTGAAGTGATTCGAGGGTTTCAGAGTTGAGAGAATGTTGAGAATGGAAGTGTCATTGAAGGTTGAGAATTAATATACTTTCACCGCTGATGGTATGTAAAAACATAGGGCTCGATTCACAAAGGCAATCTAAGACAAAAGTCTAACTTTATGAGTTTTGGTATTTACAGAGGTCATTTACGAGTCGTATCTTTACGTCCGCAGACGGGCCGGAATCTCCGCACCCGGACCGTATTCTCCGCGCCCGGGCCGTACTCTCCGGCTCCAGCCGTACTCTCCAGCTCCAGCCGTACTCTCCGGCTCGGGCCGGATGAAGTGTAATCAATGGGCCGGAATAAAGAAATTTACAAAAAGGAACATTAGGAACGTGTGATAAATGGAAGAGGAGGTCATGAAAATCAGTTTGAGGAGGGAAAAGGATGTGGCCTGACACTACATCATATTCCAGAAAAGTTTGCTCCTTTGCATCATGGTACATGCAGTCCATGATTTTCGCTCCCCTCAGTGTTGACTGTAGTGACGCAAATCATGGACTGCATGTACCATGATGCAAACGAGCAAACCTTAAATAGCTATCTGGTGCTGCGGTTCAATATGATCCCCACCAGAGCAGAAAGGATAGAAAAGAGAGTCTCTCACTAAGATTGAATGACTGGGCATGCCCAGATTACATGGAGGAAATTCCCAGGAGAGCATTGGCATCGGGGACCTGGGGGGAGTTGCAGAGGCCATCTCTCCACATCCGCAAAGGAGCCATGCATGCATCGTGCCAATCGGCCTTGCCCAGTTCTCCAACCCAAGTCTCCCATTTGGTTCTCAGGGTATCTAGTTTCATAGCGAAATGTAGTACTAGGGATCGATAAATTTGTGACACCCCTCCCGTGCCTAAGTGACCCATAAGAAGCTTACATTCCAGGGGGCTCCATTCGGAGACATCAGTCGGGGTGTCCTGATACTGGGAAAGGGCTTGGCGGATCTGAAGATAGCAAAAGAATTGGGAGGATGGCATTTTTAATTCTGATGCCAACTCCTGAAAGGACTTCAGCATCCCACCCTTTCAAACGTCTCCAAGTCTGGAAATCCCTATATTATCCCAACCTCTGAATCCACTAAGGGAGGCCACCTGCATGAGCAATGTACTCTTCCACAACAGAGTCTCCAGAGTGAGCCTACAGTCCCACTCACTCCAGTGGAGTGCCACCCTCCAAGTTTGAAACACTACCTGGGTGATTTCAGGCAACTGTGGGGGGATAGGGGTGCAGTATAGGATACCCATTATTCTGTCAAGCCCCAGCAGGGCCAGCTGCCTCTGTATGCAGGGTCACCCCACCCCCCATGCAACCAATCATTCAGTGGGAGAAGTTGAGTAGCCCAGTAATAGAACTTAACGCCTATCCCCTGTCGTAAGACGCCTATGTGCATTTCCCCCAAGCAACTCGGGAAGGGCCACCCGCCCAAATGAATTGGCGATGGATGGCCCTGATAGCATCAAACCAATATCCGAGGCATGAGCAAGTGATACTTTTGCAGCACATACAGTAGTTTTGGGAGAACAATCATTTTAAAAAGGGCAACACAACCCATGACATTGAGAGGAAGATTATGGCACCGCTTCAGATCCTCACGGACCCTGTGTGTCATAGGCTCCGAATTGAGGCTTCGTGTGAAGTCCAGTTCTGTAGAAATATCCACTCCCAGGTATGGAAAGCTGAGCCAACGGATCGGAATATGAGGTTGCCATGACTCAGTACCATGGTCACCCTGCAAAGGGACCAACAGGGACTTGGGCCAATTGGCACGCAGCCCCGACGCTTCACCGAAAAGTCATAGCATATGAAGAACTCAGGGTCCATTTCTACTGGCCGTGCCATAAAAAGCAGGACGTCATCCACATACAAAGCGGTGCAATCGTCCGTGGCGATGCCCCAATCAAACCCCCATACCTGCGCATCACATGTTACTCATGTGGCCAGGAGCTCCATAATGAGAGCAAAAAGAAGCAGAGACAGGGGGCAACCCTGTCGAGTGCCAAGTCTAATAGCAAATTTGTGAGACAAGATGCCATTAATGCGCACTCGGGCACGGGGGCTGGTGTATAAAACCTTCACGTACACCCTTAACCACGGTCCTAGAACAAGGTTTAAGGCCCATTAGTCTGTTGTTATATCTTGCCAGAATCGAATATAGTTAGATATTATTCCTCCTAGTCTGAAAAGGGAGAAAAGAGGAGTACCCGGAGCCTGTAAGCGGTCATTGGCATCGGCCAGTGTCCTTTCCCTGACGTCCCGCTCCGCCTCTTGGTGTTGGTCTACTGTAGGCTGTTTGTAGTGATTGCCGTTGTGAGTACTGGGAACGAAACGGTTGAGAGGCAGATGAATATGAGGTGTAACGATATTGTTGGTAACCCCCTCTGTAGGAGAGAAGTCCTCTTCCCCTAGCACCTTGAAAGGGCAATTTCTGATATTGAAGTATGCCCAATGACTTAGCTGTGTCTGTGTCTGTTTTAATGGCCTGTAAGGCTTCGTCAATATGCCAGCTGAAAAGGGTTTCGGCATCGAAGGGTAGATCCAAGATCTTGTTTTGGACCTCCGGTCTAAAAGAGGTAGCTTTGAGCCAGCCCAGTCTCCTTAACACAGCAGCTCTTGCAAGTTGTCTGAATGCAGTAGTGGTAATGTCTATGGCACAATCTATCACCTCCGAGGATGTGTGCTCACGTTCCTGTAGAATGTTTTTGGCCTCTGCTTTAATGTCCTCTGGGAGCCGGCCCAGATATGGGGCAATACTGGACCACATTTGGCGATCATATCTCCCAAGAACCACCAGGGAATTCGCCATCCTTACAGTAAGCGCTGACCTGGATGAAAAATGCTTATCAATATTATCAAGGCACATACCTTCATTGTCCGGAGGCGCTGAGATTGGCACTGAGGGGTTTTTAGATCTGTGCTGGGCTGCCTGTGTGATGACTGAATCAGGCTTTGTTTGACTAGTGAGACATGCAGGAGCAACCTCTGTAGCTTTGTATTTTTTATCCAAGCGTGGTAGAACAGCAGTCACCATGGCCAGACTCTTCATGACTTTTAGGCCCTCATCCCATATGTAGCTCACAATGGGCATAGCTCTTACACTCTTCCGAAAAGGCTCCTTGAAATCATACAAAAAGCAGTCTGTCTGCACAGTGGGCATGAGCGGGTCAAACCTCTTTGCTGCTCTTTCTAACAGGTTATGGAATCCCCCCAATGTCTTCAGGTGGGGAATCCACTGGTGTTGGCGATGGGCATGATGGTGTAGGCAATAGATACTTCAACCTGTAGATATATCCTGCACACCTTCGTTTTCAGTGTAGAAAAATAATCTGTGATTCAACTATGTGATCTTTCGTATTCTACCTTGAGACCTGACCCGCTCCCGTCAGGAAAATGTATCCACTGATAGATGTGTACAGATTCTGTCACATGCGTCAAGGTGCACTACTCATGCCCATATGGTGCAGTAATTAAATCAAACACTTTTAAATGATTTTTCATACAGTTTTTTTTCAATTTCACTGGTTGCCTAGTGCATTAAAGAAATATTCACAGTAATAACAACAACAGCAAAAAGTTCTTATTGACACATTTCTTGTATCTTATGTAATGTACATATTGTAATTTGATCATAACATTATGTTTTTAGTGAATTCAGCATGAAGTTTCCATTGCCGTGTTCCCAATGCATTTCGGGAATCCCTTCGTCAGGGTAACTCTACAAATAACACATGCATGTATTTAGCCATACTATAATAACAGAAAGTACAAGAACAGTTCAAGCTAGTCCATCACCGCCAAGTTGGTTCTATTAGTTCATGCTGTTGCTCAAGAGCATGTGGGTACGCCATTAAAATGTGTAACTTGTGTGTTTTAGAAAAATCTGACAAAAACGTGTGCCCAAAGAGTACACCATGCGTCCCATAAAGCATAAAGTGTCCGAATAGACATGCAAAGATGTTCAAAGTGCCACCATTTCACAACTCAACACCCGTGTGCTGTTTTAAACCAAGCATCTTAAACCAATCAACACCTACCGGGTCATCACATGACCTGAAATATCTAATTAATGAGTTACTCTGCAAAGTAAGAAAGTGTATGACATACCTTACATTATTTGGCCTTATGTGCTGGGGAAAGGCAATATATACAGTCCTGATGAGGGTCCTCCGAATGAAGCCTTTACTTTCCATAGGTAGATCAGGCCCTGAAAAGACTCTTCTTTTCTTTATCTGACATGATGAAGCCAGAATTGAAATCAAGAAATACAGACAAGTTGGTTTTAAGGATAATCTGTATAAATCTGAGGAAACTCAGAAGGTTTGGAATTGTTTAGGATAGTTGAGAATAGGTAGAACTGAGCAGAGCTCAGTGGAAACTCCCTCGCACAACGTGCAGTAGAAAATCTGAGGGACTGGAGCTTCTCACTGGAGTGTTCTAGAGGGCAGGGCAATATGATTGGTTGAAACCTAAGTTTGGTCTCTTTTTTAAAAATGACTATGATGTGTTACAAAGCTAAAGGGCCTAGGGACTTTTGTAGTCTCTGTTTAACATTGTATTGCTATTATAAGGTACCGTGGGATTCACATCTCGACGACAGGTAATGATTCAAGCATGTGAATATATGAAAGTTCCAATACTGGAGTAATTCAAATTTTCAAGATTGCCCCAGTATTGTGCAACATCACGTTGCATAACTGACATTGCATCACGCAAAGCTGCAACCATTATTTTTAAAATGTCCATATTGTGTCTCTCCATGATGCAGCAGACAATGTGGCAGTCAACTTGAAAATGATGTAAAACACAATTTACTTTATTGGTATTTGTGTTATTGGAGCATTTGAAAAGCATCCAGCACTGGCAAAGCCAATAGTGGGGACCACAATATCATCTAAGAGGAAGGGGGAATACACACCATTCTGTTTTGACAATGATAAAAGCCCATAAATTGCAGTACCTTTAACTCTACCCTGTCAGGCAAATATAGGACCTTTACATTATACACAGTAGGACCCATTAACATCAATAGGACTGGGGTTCAGTCTGCGAACCACTGTATAGTCACTTCCTCCTCACTTCCAACTCTCACCTATCTCAACACATGACAATTCCTTTAAACTGCTACCTTTAGCTTGGCGAGGTGGTACAATGAAGCCTCTAGGCCTATGTTGTTTAGTTCCTTCTTGATTGTTTGCAGTCTCTACCTCTGTGTCCTAGTCCCTTGACTGCACTCATGGAAGATCAATATTTACCCATCAGCTAGGGCAATTAAGATATTCTTGCAAGAACCTCTCATAATCTTGAGAATGGCCCACCTCAGTTATCACTGTGCCTCTTGTCTCTTTGTCCCCCTTCATGCGCTTGTTTAACAGCCTACATTCCTTCTCACAATCACCATCATCAATATCGGTGAGATATAAGCAGAAATTAGCTCTATATCAAACATGCACTGGTGCTGCGCTTGCAGAGGTACACCCTCCTCAGAAAGAGATGAGAACCCTTGTACACATATGCAGGCAATCCTCTAGATTTTGAAATTGACACACCAACAAACTGCTTCTCCCTGGCACCCTTCTGTGCCACAGACGTTTTGGAAGCATGGTCCCCTGTGTTTCCATGCCGGAGGCTCCAGCAATTCTCCTCCTGCTGGATTCATCAGACCAACAGGGCCTATTCCATCCAAAGCCGATGGAGTAGACGATGCTACGTGAGGGACAAAGGTTCCTAGGAGCACAGTGAATCTCTTGGTTTTCACTGCTCACAGAAGCAGGTCAGTAGCGGCTGCTACCGGATGGAAGTGGGGGGGGGACTTGAGGGGGAGGGGGGGAAAGAAGAAAAAAAAACACTTACCTGGCAGGCCGTCGTCTCCTTCCTCCGTCATCTTCTTCCTGTCTCCGCCTGCAACAGGAAGCACCTGAGCTCCCAGGCTTCCCATAGCCAATCACAACACTGCAATGCATCGTTGTGATTGGTCTGAGAATAGTGGATCAGCGCTCAGACAGGGAATGGGAGGCTTTGTATGTTCCTCACCAGGCTGCGTAAAGCAAGCCTGGTGGGGAAGATGAAAAGTGCGTGGGACTGTTTGGCCGGCCGGAGAGGGAGTGTAAACCACTCCTCTCCCTGATTTGGCCAGCCCTCGCCCTGCCCCGAGAGCCACTGACTCCATTGGAATAATAAAATGATAATAACGATATGTTATTATCATTTTATTTTTCCTTTTGAGCAGTGGGGTGACGATCCTCCGTCTTACCTTGCTCAAGGTGACACATCATCCCCTGCACTCAGTTTACCCTGTCCCCGTGACACTCTCTTTTTAAAAAATATTGCGCTTTTGATAACGCATCGAGCTTTCAACATATTTACTTAACATGTTTCATTCTTTTTTCTCCAAGCGTTGGAGCGTACATTATTTGTAGTATATTTTGCTTTAGGTTTACCTTTCTAAAGTAGATGCCTTAAAGTGTAATATATTTTAAATATTTCAGTACTACAATTGACGAGATTTAATTTTCTTACCAGGGTATTTTTACCTGATCATGCTCTCATTGCTTTTTATTTCCATTGTAACTTCTGTTTGTAAACTGTAACTGGAATCTAAATATAATGCAATACGAAACATATGAAAAAAATGCGACATCTCATATATTCTACATTTAAATGGCAAAATGCAATGAAATATTAATTATGCCATAGAAAACATTAATTTAGTGCAACAAAATATAAACTATGTCACTGAAAAATGTTAAGTCAATGCAAGAAATGCAGCTATATTGCAGGAAAAGTTAATTCAATGTTATAAAATATAGGATCAGAACAGACACACATGGATTCAATGTAGTGAAACACAGGATAAATCGTAAAAAACACTGGTTCATTGCAATGAAATATACGATATATCAAAGAAAACTATGAATTCACAGCAATGTAATATGGTCTATATGAACTAAAAGCATTAATCTGATGCAATGCCATATAGGCTATATTAAAGAAACACCCTGATTAAATGCAATGACATATTTCATATGTCACACTTGAACATTGATTAAATAATATACAATGTGTCATAGAAAATACTAATTCAATGTAATTAAATATATGATAAGCCTTATAAGAACACTAGTTTAATGCAATGGAATGGAATATAAGCTATGCCACAGTATAACTCTAGTTGAATGTACTGATATAAACACGTCATAAAAAACACAAATTTAATGCAGTTGAATATAGAAAAGGCCACAGAAAAACACTAACTGAATTCGATAGGATACATAATTTATTGTAGAAAAACATTAATTGAATGCAAATGAATATGATAGATCATAATACAACTCAGATTCATGTACTGAAGTAAACAGTATGTCAACGTTAAACTCAGATTCAATGTACTGAAGTAAGCAATATACCAAAGAGAACGACTAATTGAGTTCAATGATATACAGACTGTATTGTGGAAAACACTAATTAAATGTACTGAAATATGAGGCCAGGCTTCGGCAGCCAAGATGGCGGCTGCTATCTAGAGCGGCTCCCGCAGCCCCCGTGATCATACTCCAACATCAGCCACCTGATAGCGCAGTTTTTTGCTTCCCCTACTGCGTTCAGTGGTGGGGAAGATCTGAGGTTCCGAGCCAGGCTACTGAGAGCTGCTCTCTGGGGCCGAGGTGCAGTGACCGCTAAGGAGCACACACAAGATGGCGGGCTGCAACTGAGCAGTGGGTCCAGTGAGAGAAGTCATCACCCGCAGTACCCTGTGGGCTGGGAGAGAGCTTCACCTGGGACTCTGGGCGAGTCTGTTCTGGGGCTGTCAAAGGCCAGATCTGCTGGGAGGGAGTGCCGCCGCTCGAGGCCGCAATGTGGCTGGCTGCGGGTCCATGGATTTGGAGACCGTGGACCCGCGAGGAAGATTGGAGGCAGCAGATGCTGTGGCAAGCGGTGTGCCTGTGAGTCTGGGTTGGCACAGGAGAGGGTGCTGAGTCCGAGTGCTTGGCGCCAGACACACTTAAAGAGGTAGGGGAGGCAGGTCCAGTGGCGGCATTGTTTGGGGGCCCCCCTCTTGGCTGTGCTCTGGCCTGAGCAGAGCGTTTCATAAGCCCAGGCCCTCGTGCTGGGCCCCCCTTGACTCTGACATTACTTTCTGGAGTGGTGGTGGGAGACCGGTTGATTGCAGGAGCTACTGCTTGTGACCTAAAGAAGGGCCCCCACACCTCTCTGCGACACACTTGGTGGGGGTACTGGAAGCCTGCTGTGGCCTTTGTTTAGACTGGCGGGGGGGAGTGTCTGAGGATTGGGGTCCATACTCCCTCCTAACCATGGCTGAGACTGCTGAGTGGCAGCCGCAGGAGATATGCCTGCTCCTGGGGGCCTGATTTATTGCACACACACCCCCTTTCAAGCCTGCACTGCTGACACCACCCCCCTGTTTTTCTCCTCCCTCCTCCTGCTTTGGATTGTTGCCTTGAGGGGCCCTGGGGATGGCCCTGATGATAACTATGCTCCGCTGGGGCTCTGCCTGCCATTGAGGTGGATGCTGCAGATAGAGGATGCCCTGCTGATGACAGACATCCCACCTTGCCCAGTGCCACCCCTGTCAGATTACTCTGACTCGCCGGTGGATTCTCAGCTATCCTGGCTGCTCGTGCTGCCTCACCAGGGTGAGCAAGCCACAGGGGAGTTGCCCATCCTCAGATATGTGAAGAGATTTCATCCTGCGGTGCTCATGCTTCAAGAAATGCATCTGTTGGGCATGCACTGTCCCTTTCTGGGTCGGTTTGGCTATGATAAGAGTGTTCTCCCGGAGCTCCCAAGAAGTAGCTATCTTACTGCACAACCAATTCCCATTGATAGTTTCAATCGCCCATGAAGAGCCTCAGGGACGATATGTGAGGATTGAGGGTTGACTAGAGGGCAGACATTGCAATTTCTTATTGGTCTATGTTCCCCAGCAGCAATTCCAATCCACGCTACAGACACTACTGGCTCCTCTGCCAACCCTTCCTCATGGGGTCACACTGATAGGAAGTGACTTTAACTGCTGTTCCTGACCCCACAAATGATACCTCTGACCCTCCTCGACCGGGGCATCAAGCATGTTCCCGGCAGCTTACCCTCTGGGCAGACTGTATGGGGATCAGCGACGTGTGGTGAACTTGGCAACCCGACGAACCTGAATACACAGACACATTGTTGGCACACAAGACCCTGTCACACATTGATCAGGTCTGGCTCCCGGCATCGAATATCCTCTATCTCACGGAGATTGGAATACTTCCCCAGAGCATATGAGATCATGCCCCCCCCCATACTTAGGACAGGGTCCCCCATAGTGAGCCTGTGACCCATGTGGCGCATTAATGCCTGGTATCTCACTGACCAAGGAGGCTGCACTGACTTTGTTGAAACTGTGATCCACTCACAGTGGCGTAGCTAGGGGGTGGGGGGTCGGACTGGCCCAGGCAGCACAAGTTTTTGGGGCGGTGGCCTCCACCCCCCTGCTCTTTCATGCGGCGGCTGTGGGCGGCAACGCAGAAACCGCCAACACCCCCGCTCTTTCACTCGGCTGCCACGGGAGGTAAAAGCAGTGACCGCTACTGCCGACACAAGGGCTAGCTACGCCACTGTCCACTCATACTTTCAGATGACTCAGGGCACAGTGGCCTCAGCCAGAACTCTCTTGGTGGCAAGTAAACCTACCCTCAAGGGGCTGTTTAAGGGGTATGTCTGGGGTAAGGAGGCACACAAACTGTTGCAAATGATGGCCCTAGAGACGCACATCTTCTCCCTGGAGCGATGGCTGACCTGGACCATAAATTGGCACAGGCGCGGTCTAACCTATGACAGATTTCCCTGGAAGAGGCCAAACAGTGTTGGAGGGGATTGACGTAATGTGTGTAAGAGCAGGGGGATAAATCCGAGAAGCTCCTGTACTGGCTGGCCACTTGGGATGTTTCCTCCAGAGTGGTGCCCTCGATTTGCCATGCCGAGGGCTGCTTCCGTGAGCAGGCTCTACAGGTGGCACAGGTCTTTGCGGATTACTATTGTGCGCTATATGTGGAGACACCCAGGCCTCTGCAAGAAGTCGCGCACCTAGATTTACGGGATATTCCTTTGCCCTTGATCCCCCAATTTCTAGCAGAGCATCTTGATTAACGGATTGAGGAGATCAGGGAGGCATTGTCTGCCATGGCCCCGGGAAAACTCTGGATCCTGATGGATTCCCGAATAAATTTCTCAAGCTATTTCAACCACTCCTGCTCCCCCACATCCTGATGCTCTACACCAAGGCGGCGGAGTTGGACACAGCAACTATTGTTGTGATACCTAAACCTGGTCAGCCACTGGATTGATGTTCTTTGTACAGACCTATCTCTCTCATTAATGCGGATGATAAGGTATTTGCAAAACTCTTGGCTAATAGGCTCAGCTGTACCCTTCCCTACTTGGTTCACTGGGACCAGTGTGGATTTAGGCCACACAGGAGCACTAAACTCTGTATCTGGAGGGTCCAGATGGCCTTCTCTCAGGCCCACTGCCTCCATATAGACTTCAAGAATACCTTCAACAACATTGACTGGTCATTCTTAGAGGCGGTGCTAAGGAGGGACTGGGACCTCTTTTCTGTAAGCCGATTGATCTCCTTTACGCCAGCTCAACCACCCAGGTTCGGGTTAATGGGAACCTTTCACCACCCTTCCAGATTTTCAGAGGCACGCGCAAGGCTGTCCCCTCTACCCCCTTTTATTTGCTCTAGTGATTGAGCCCGTGGTGTACCTCATTCGATGCGATTCTCGGGTGCAGGTGTTGTCCTGGGATGGGGGACCATGGGAGCGTATAGCACTTTATGCTGATGACATCCTGGTGTTCCTGGGAAACCCACAGTCCTCAGGACCATGCTGTCTGGAAATCCTATGTTTAGACAAGGAGGTCTCTGGAGTCTGTGTTAATGAATCTAAATCCTTTGTGGTACCTATCGGTGGAAATGAGAGTTGCAAGCCACTATCCCAATGCGCTGTCTGTCCTTTAAATATCTAGGCATCTATGCTTCCCACCTCACGGATGAATTGAGATTTTTACAGGTGGAGCCATCTGCCGCTGAATGCCTTGGGACGAGTGGCCCTTTTTAAAATGATGATCCTACTATGCTTTCTATATTTTTTTCCAAATTTTCCCCACCCGATCCCTAGGAAATGCTTCCAGGCGCTAGCTTCGAAAAGTTGGCGCCTTTCTTTGGGTTTGAGGCCATCCACGTATGACTTTTGTTAAGGGTCGTCACTCCCCATATAATGGGGGAATGGGTGTGGTAGACCTTTATGGCAACTAGTAAGCTACACAACTGGTTAGGGTTAATGACTGGTTCAAGAGAGATGGGATGATCCGACTTATTGGGTAGAACTGACCTTGCTGGGCCTGGATGGGCTGATGGGCTTGCTTTAAGGGGCCCGATTCCCCCGGGTCCTCCCTGACTGTATGCCAGTAGCTCTACTGTGCTGGAGGGCAGCACTCCGATTTATTGGCTGGGAGCGCGAGCTCACCCGGCTGACCCCTCTGTGGCAGGGGGCATGGCTACATCACATAGCTGGGCTGCAGGGATTTGCAAGGTGGGACAGGATAGGCATTACCCATCTTGGGGATGTGTGGCATGGTGATGGATTACAGACAAATCAGGAAATGCAGAAGCAATACCAACTCCACTGATGCCTGCAATTGAGTTATGCCTTATTGGCTAATATTCCCCCTGGTACACAAGTCCCAGAATTTAACCCCTTTGAGGCCAAGATCTTGATGGGGAGGCCGGGCAAGGGAGCCATCTCCCAGATCTTACGATCTCTCATTATTAATGCTCCAGACCATTTTTCTGGTTTGCACGAATGGTGGGATGCCTGGGTGGGCAAACTTGAAGATGACGACTGGCGTGAGGCCAGATTGGCCCTCAGAGAAGTGGCTATTTCTGCATGACGCCGAATGGTCCAACTTAACTATTTACACCTTAGGTACATGACTCCTCAGTGGCTCCAATGAGCTGGCAGGGCCTCCCAAGCCTGATGATCCTGTTGTTCCGCAGCAGAGGTGGACTTCTTCCATATGGTCTGGGCGTGTCCAAGACTGGTCCCCTTCTGGGAGGAGATTGAAGGGGAGCTCTCTGTGATTCTTGGCTGACGGATTGACCTCACCCCCAGGGTTGCTCTGTTGGGGCTGTTGGAGCAGGGAGGGACATACAATGGAGCGCACTTTCGTCTGGGTGGCAACACTCGTGTCCAAGCGTGATATTTTTCACAAGTAGAAATCCCCGGAGCTCCCCATCAGTGGCGGAGTGAAGGAGGAGGGTGGACTGGTGTGTTCAGCAGGAACTGCCTATTTATGAGGCGAGGGGCTGCCCCCGCAAACAAGAGAAGATCTGTGGCAGGTGGTGAGATTATCATGGACTGGGCGTGGAAATCTAATGATTACACTTACGTAGTGTAGCTATTGTGTCGATGAGCGGACCTTGGTCATGTTGTACATTGTTGTTGTTGGAAAAATCAATAAAATTGGTTATCAAAAAAATGTACTGAAATATAGGAAATATTTTAAAAAAACAATTCTATGCAATGTCAACAGGATATATGTGCTAGACAAATACATATTCACTGCAATATAATATAGGGTATGCCATACAAAAAGACAAATTCAATGCAATAAAATACCTTAGATGGGACAGTTAAATGCTATTTATGATATATTGGACATATCGTGCCCTACCACTAACTTAAGCAATGAAATATAAACTGTGCCCTAGAAACCCTCTAATTCAATGCAACTAAATGAAGTATACTGTGTAGAAAAGCACACATTCAGTGCAACTTAATATTGAACAAATCAGGGCGAACACTGATCAAATGCAAGGAAAGAAATATCTTTGAAAAGACTAATTGAATAGAATGCAGTGCAGAATATACAATAGAAAAAATAGTAATTGTAATTTAATGTATTTAAAAATGTGGCTCTATCATTGAAAAGCACTAGTTCAATGCAATCAAAATCTTGGCATAATATAACGTCAACGTGAAAAAACTTTGAATAATGCGTGGCTAAGGTTTCCACCTAAACTCACAAAATTAGGAATGCATGATAACGGTTTAAAATACATATAATTTACTGGAGATACGTTAGCAGTACATTTTAAAAGCTGAATGAACTGATAAAGACATTATGCGTAACCTCAGGTGACATCACGTATGATATCACCAGTGATATCCCCGATTACATTAATGAAACAATGTCTAATATAATTATTGATATCTTATCATCAATGAACATACAGCCACTTTAAACTTAGGGCCTTATTACGAGTTTGGCGGTCCGACCGCCTGAACACCGCAGACTCTAGAAGACCACAGTTTTGGTGGTCTTTCGACTGCCGGGTTACGAGTTGACCGCGGTGCCTGCAGTGTGGCTCCGTCAGTCTTCTAGAGGTGGGGAATGGATTTCCATATATAACGATGCCTGCGTGAGCATCTCGACTGCATATGTGTCGAATGCACACATATGCATGATACATGTGGAAAAATACCACCTACCCATTGCCGGTCTCCGGCCCAAATGTGGACGATTCAGGCAAAGAGTATATGGTACAAAAGGGACTTACTTGTAGATCACCGCAAACACAGTTGCATTCCTCGAGGTGAAAATGCTGCTGTGAAGGGGGACTTAAAGAAAGGGATCCACATCGAACTCTGCCTGGAAGAACAGGAAGGGGGTGAGTAGGCACCCCAAATCCTTTGTTTCCGCCGACTTGAAGCTGGTGGTCCTACCTCCATGGTCGGCTTGTCAGAAAGCCAACTCATAATATGGACGGAGGTGAAACTCCTCTCTACTGCCCTATGGCAGCTGCTTTTCCCCGGCGCTCTGCGAATGTTAGCAATCCGCACAACTCGTAATACGGCAGTCGGACTGCCGAGCTTGCGGTGGTCGGACCACGGGTATGGCGGTTCAAGGACCGCCAAACTCATAATAAGGCCCTTAATATTGTACTAGCTATTTGTTTCTTTTGTGAGGAAATCACTGACAGAATGGAGGTGAAAGAAAGCTTAGAGTCTTACAGACCTCTGACTGAGGTTCCAAAATACATTGATTCTAGTTATTCCAAGATTTTCAGTATTTGTAAATATATTGTAATGCTTAAAAACATAAATAATGTTAAAAAAATATTTGTTTGTTCAAAATGACTATACAACACATTTAAAATGTTATAATTACAAGAAATTGTTGTTAATAAAAAATATTACAGAAACGTGTAATTATTATAAAATAATATACAGTAAAAAAGTACATATTTAAAGAGATGTTTAGAAAATGTACATAAAAATATAGCAAATATTGATCTTCACCAAAATATTTTATCAAGAAACAATTTATACTATAACTTACTATAATTTTTTAAGGTGCAATACACAAAATTAATAACACTTTATGGATATTACACTTGTTATTTTTTCCAAACTCCAACACAGAATCCAGACCATCTAGAACATAGCTGCAAGACTCATACTCAAGCTCCCACACCACACCCACATCACACCGCACCTCAAGAAACTTCACTGGCTCCGCATTTGAAGCGCAGCCAATTCAAACCTCTTACACACACATACAAAGCCCTACACAAAACAGGACCAGAATACCTGAACAGCTGCATACACTTTCAGCAACCCACCTGACACATTCTGCCTCACCCTCACTCACACACATTCCCTGCATCCGCAAAAGCAAAACTGGAGATCGCTCATTCTCCTACATCGTACCCAAGACTTGGAAAGACCTCCCCCAACACATCAGAGCTTTCTTCTCACTTCTTGAGTTTCGCAAAAAGCGGAAAACCTGGCTCTTCGTGTAAGTACCTTGGGGATCACACACCTACACACTTGCTCAAGCACCTGGATACCCTCTTGGGTGATTAGTGAGCTACCCAAATCAATATAACACAACATAACACTGCACTTGTGCTGCTTAACTCCTGGTAAACGCAGTAGCCTTTCACCACTATCAGCTTTAGGCACCCCTACCAGCCCAATAAGACCGCATCCATGAGACAGGCCTATGGCATAGTGCACACGCATGATCTGTATTTGGGGAAATGACCTTTGCCACGACTCCGGAACAACGAGTTCCGGAGTCACGCAAGCCGAACAACGACTTGCCCGAACACCGACTCAGCCTCAACCATGCAGGTGAGTGGTTAAGGCTGATTTGGTCTAGTGTTCGGGCAGGGCGGAGTTCGGAGGAGCGTTGCATTGGAACAGGTAAGAGGGGTTTGTGGTTAGTTTTTAGTGGGTGAGAGGTTTGGGATTAGTTTTCAGGGGGTGGGGTGGGGGGGCTGGGGTTAGTTTTTAGGGGGGTGGGGGTTGGGCTTAGTTTTTAGGGGGTGGGGAGTTTGGGGTTCATTTTCAGGGGTGGGGGTTTGGGGTTAGTTTTCAGGGGTGGGAGGGGTTGGGGTTAGTTTACAGGGGGTTGTGTTAGTTTTTAGGGGGTGTGGGTGATCGTGTTTGTTTTTAGGGGGTGGGTGGGTTGGGGTGGATCGGGGTAGTAGTAGGTATGCATTATTTTTACCATGCATGCCTTTAACACGAAAAATTGTGGTAAAGGAATGTGTGGTAAAAATAATCGTGGTTTAGACGAGGTCATGGTAGCGACCTCGTTGTTAGGCAGTGCTTAATTTGAGCCGTGCTATCCGGTGCTCAGCACCGGCACTTAATTGGTTTCCGGTGCTCAAGACCGGCACCTAATTGTCAACACCATATTTAGAACAGTCTACCACAAGGTGGCGCTGCTCATCTAATTTAGAGATGAGCAGAACAACGGTTGTTTAGGAATACAAAATACATTACAATTGCTCATACCTACCTCCCAAACCATTCCTTTAGCTTTGGGGACCTGGAATAATCTGAACTGTCGCATTCACATGCGAAAGAGATGGTTACTAGTTGTTTTGGCAGCAATGACAAGGGCGATGGGTGGTGCAAGGTGCAGTGGCCTCCTGGTCAGAGCCCTGGCACTTCATATTTTACAAATTAAGCACTGCTGTTAGGGTAGTCGTTGTTGTGGAACTCGTTGTTCCAACATACAACCCTGTATTTGTCCATGAAAAGAAAAATCAGCATTAGGGATCCAGACATGATTACACTTGGGGCACTTAGGGCAGGGTGCACATCCATCACCATGCGAGGGACTTTTCCATCCCAACAGGCAGAATAATTCGGAATCCATGCTGGATTTTACCTTGACTTAAAAATTTCAGAGCTTGGCTATTTGACAGCAATTTGTAACATATTTCAAAGCACAATGAGCTTTATGCTTGACTTTGACAATGTTCGGTGCTCTACCACTTTTTGGCTAAGTTAGTTCCATTGAAATACAATATACATACATAAATACTTCTATTCATTGTCAACTGGATTGACACCACAAACCTCTTTTTCATTGTTACTGAACACACCAGGAGGTAGTACTGAATATGAGATACAGCTGACGTAGGCTTGATAGCAACCAGATATGTGGAGAACAAAGGTTTTGCACCTATACAAACACACCTATGAGTCATGTATTGTGTTGTGAGCATTATAAGTTTACTTACGTGGTTTAATATTATTGAAGATGGATTCTAGGCAGAAGGTTTGAGTATACTATAACAAAGCAATGCATTTATCAAAATAATGTTTTATAGCATCAAACAAATTTAACACATAAATAATACACCCCAATAAAGCACCTGCTTGCCTCTGTCTCGTATACAGATGTAATACCTACGACTCTGCCTACCTGGGTGACAAACTCACCACCCCTGGTGGCTATAGACACACCTGCAGCCTGACATCATCCGACTCCAAATGAAGAAATGCAGAAAAGGTAAAGCAAAGCAACAATTCTTCTGTCTTTACGCCTTGGATCTGGAACGATACCCCCATACCACATGCATACGTACATACAAACACACCGCGCTGCAATTACTTAACTGGCCGTAGCTGCCATCAAAAAAATGATTTAAAAATAAATAAATTGAAATGAACAAACAGATCAATTTTCCATATGTTATCTATACCTGATTCATCCTTAAGGTCCTTGATAGTAGTGGACTGTATGTAAGATGTTTTTATGGTGGGGGAGGAGTCAGGCTGGAGACACTTCCTGACTGACAGGTTGATGGGCTCGTCGAACATGTTTTGCATCGGCAGAACGAGTTCATTAATAGCCTTTACAGTGGCAGCAACAGCCTCATTTCCGAAGGCTTCGTCATAATCTTCATTTTCGATCTAAAAATAAAAGAGCAGTGGTATTTACAAGTTATCTTCCCAAAGCAGGCTCGCCAGTGCATACATGCCAGAGCTGCCAATGTGGGAATGCTTGCCTATCCGACAACAACACACGGTTGCTCCCCAAGGCCCTACCAGATCTTACCTTGCACTTCGCCTCCCCCAGCAGGGCGTCCCCGGTTGCTAGGCTACCACAGGTCCCAGCGTGCAGGCCGTCCATAGCGCTAATTATTGCTGTGCTGCAGCTGGGCGCCATTTCTGGCAGCGGCTCCGGGGACTGGACCACTTCTTGGCAGGGACCAGCTTGCATTTCTGGGTCGGCCGACATAGATAACCTTGCTGGCGACAATTCCACCTCCGACGTGTTTGGGAAGCCCACAAGGCTCATCGAAGCTGAACGCTGAAAAACAAACAATATGATAATCAGCTTTGGATAAAAAAAAAAAAAGTTAAACGCTGCAGCACTTTCAGAACAGTGAAGAGATCCTGTATCTCATTACAGCTAATGAAGAAGCTATTTCTCTAGGGGCCCAGAGTATCCGCTGAACAGTAACATTAGTAATTTAACGAAATGTTTTCCTAATAGACTGGGATGAAACTGAAGGTTATGAGCCATATTCCACGGTGCCCCGTGCATGACCTAAATGCCTGCTTTTCTTTCCGTTTAATATATGTTAATTGTGAACTATAGATTCCCAATTACATTAACCTGGTTGGAACAACTGGAACCTGATGTTTGCATCCCATTTTATAAAGGTGTTTCATATGACCATAAGTCTTTGTTTTAGGCACTCGGCAAAGATGGTGTCCTTTGTATTGAAAAATATATTTACGAATGCATAAAAAAGAAAATGAACAAGCATTGGTAATGCATCGGTTTTGCCTATGTGATGCGTAATAAGCAGTTTTTATCAATCATGTCAGGGATGTAGGAAAGAGCTCCCTGTCAAATATCACAGGAGTGGAGAGGATCTGGCGCAGTGGCCAGAGCTGCTCACTTGAGACCTGGGGATCACGGTTCAAGTCACGGTGGCGCAACATCCTCTGATTCCTGGCAAATCACTTAATCTCTCCGGGTGATAAATTGGGCTATATAAAACTGCTAATTTAATTTAAAGTATCATGCAAGCAGAAAGAGCCAAAACTTTATGAAAAAGTAGTTCCACCAAAGCAGATGTTAACAGTATTTCGGCTACGGGAAACTAATAAGAGAAGTAGACGAGGAACAAGCATTGGTAAAGGCAGAAAAATATGCTACAGCCAAAAGAAATGGAGGAAAAGTAAGTGGCAAGCACAGTAACCAATGAAAAGTCAGGAAAGAGAAGGGGAGGGATGTAAGCCCCTTTGAAGATTTATATAAAAAACAATAGATTTCACAAGCAAGCGCTGTGCAGGCGAAACCTATAAATGAAGACATTTAGAGACAGGACGAAGAGAAGAAAGAAGTGGGTGGTCTGGATACAACAGGAAAGGCATATTAAAGGGAGGTTAAAAAAATATATTGTACCATTAAATCATAAAGTTTTTTTCAGGGCTGTTCAAACCATTCATCTTGAGTGTCTTTGTCTGAGCAATTAGTACTTGTTAGATTTGGGGGTCTCTAGTTGGCAGAGGTATGTACCTTTGTCCAAATAGGGACCCTTGCGTCTAGTCAGGGAAAGTAGGTACACTCCCGAAATAACCCCTGCTCACCCTCTTGGTAGCTTGGCACGAGCAGACAGGCTTAGTTCAGAGGCAGTGTGTAAAGCATTTGTGAACACATACAGTAATCAAGTGACAACACTACAAATGGACACCACACAGGTTATATATTTATAAAAATAGGTATACTTTATATAGATTTATCACAAGACCATAAACGACAAAAATAATCCACAATACTGTTAAGAATACTTAGTTCTGATCAAAAAGGCTTAATTCAAGGTTCTGTGCGAGTCGGTAGCCTCCTCCGGCTACGGCGGAGTCGAGAACAAACAGAGTCTAACAAATCCAGCTGACCGCGTCGAGACGGGCCAACACAGCGTAGACAGACTCGGTCACAGTACCTTTTACTTGAAGCGGCAGGCACGGGCGTGCGAGCCGGATGGCTGTTCGTCGCGGTCGCGATGCAAAAATGGAAGCGTTGCAGGACGCGTTGTCCCTCGAGGCGGTGCAGGCAGCGGCTCGTTGACGTCGTCGAGACGGAGTCGGTGAGACCAGGGCCGTGCGTTGCAGGGCGAGACGGTGCTTCGATGCGGTGCTGGCAGGTTGCGGTGCGGCGACGGAGCCGGATTCAGGAGCTGGCGTCGATCAGTCCGGACAGCGGTGCGAGTCGGGCGGTGCGTCGCAAAGCGTGCGAGCGGTGCCCAACTCCGGTGCGGTCACAGGACTCGAACTCAGCAGCAGTGACCGTGTCGGTCGGACCAGTTCGATTCGGCGTAGCGAAGCGTTGCAGGACGCGTTGTCCCTCGATGCGGTGCAGGCAGCGGCTCGTTGACGGAGTCGGTGAGACCAGGGCCGTGCGTTGCAGGGCGAGACGGTGCTTCGATGCGGTGCTTGCAGGACACCGAGTCGGTCGTGAGAGTCGGTCACAGCTCCCTACCTCTGTAGCCACTGAAACAGGTTTCCAGCAGCAATTCACAAAGGGGGTGAAGTCCAATGGTCCTGGGACTTCGGTCAGGGGGCAAGCTCTCTTCCAAGCCCTTGGAGATCCTTCACAAGTTGATGAAAGTCACAGCAAAGCAAAAGTTCCTTTCTCCTCTCTTTGGCAGTCAGGCAAACCACTGCAGGCCAATCCCCCAAGCAGCACTTCAGGCTTAGGGATAGTTTCTCCTCAGTTTCTTCTTGGTTCCGCTCCTCAGTAAAGGTTTCTTCTTGTTCCCAAAAGTGATCTAATTTTCCTGGGGTCTGGGTGCCCCTCTTATACCCTGATTCTCTTTGTTCTCTGGAGGCAGAGAGGCCTCTGCCTAGTCCAAAACCAGTTCTGGTCAGTCCTGGAGCACTTTGTTTTTCTGACTCCTTCTTTCCTTTCAGAATGTGGGGCAGAGTGCTCAGCCGCCCGGCAGGAGGTGGAGCCAGCATTGTGGAAGGCAGGCACAGCCCTATTCAGACCCAGGTGCAACTCCTCCCTCCACTCTGGCTGCAGATCTTTCTATTCAGCCCTGCGCTGACTCACCCTGTCTCCGGTAGCCACCCCCAGCCCCTGTCACTCAATCTCCAGACAAGGAATACACAACCTAGCAGAGGCAGGCTTGGATAGTTAGGCAAGAAAATACCCACTTTCTAAAAGTGGTATTTTCGAACACAGAATGTTAAAACCAACTTCACTAAAAGATGTATTTTATCATCCTGAGTTCAGGCATACTAAATTCGTTTTTCTACCATGTTCCCTGGGTCAGTTCTGACTATAAGGTGTAATAGTCAGTCTGCCCATTCTGGCCTATGGGGAGCAGGTAGCCTTGCAATAGTGAAAAACGAAAATGGCTGTAATTCACTATTAGGACATGCCACACACACCAGGGCATGTCCTACCTTATACTTACAATGCACCCTGCCCTAGGGCCTACTTTAGGGGTGACCAACATGCAGTAAAGGGAAGGTTTTAGGGACTGGTAAGTGGGTGTACTCACCAAGTCGACATGGCAGCCCTAGGCTGCACACAGGCTCTGCGATGGCAGGCCTGAGATACATTTTACCAGCCGCTTCTGTGGGTGGCACAACCAGTGCTGCAAGCCCACCAGCGGCATTGGATTTACAAGCCCTGGGCACACTGAGTGCACTGTACTAGGGACTGACAAGTAAACCAATCATCCAATCATGGAGTCACTAATACATATATCAATTAACGATAGGGAGCACTTGCACTCTGGCACTGATTAGCAGCGGCAAAGTGCCCATGAGCATCTAGTCCAGCAAAAACATATCGGCAACAGTGGAGGCATTATGAAAAAATGGAAGGGAGACCCACGCCAAGGATGCCAGGTCTAACACGTGTCCCCTCCAGCTGAAATGTGGGGAGAACTATCCTACCCCTAGGGAGTTCTCATCGCTAAGGCGGAAAAATCTGGACAGTCCATCAGCATTGGCGTGTTCTGTACCAGGGCGGTGTTCCACCGTAAAGTCCATCCCCTGTAGGGAAATGGACCACCTCAACAGCTTTGGATTCTCACCCCTCATCTGCATCAACCATCTGAGGGGCCTGTGGTCTGTCTGAACCCGGAAGTGAGTCCCAAACAGGTATGGTCTCAGCTTCTTCAGTGCCCAGACCACAGCAAATGCCTCACGCTCAATAGCACTCCATCTCTGTTCCCGGGGAAGTAACCTCCTACTGATGAAGGCTACAGGTTGGTCTAGGCCCTCCTCATTGATCTGTGATAGAACAGCCCCTACACCATGCTCTGAAGCGTCGGTTTGAACAATGAACTCATTGGAGAAGTTGGGTGCCTGGAGCACAGGCGCCGTGCACATGGCAGTCTTCAAGGTGTCAAAAGCTTTTTGACAGGCGTCAGTCCATATCACTTTCCTGGGCTGCTTCTTGGAAGTCAGCTCGGTCAAGGGGGCAACAATGCTGCCATACCCCTTGACGAATCTCCGGTAATACCCGGTGAGTCCTAGGAAGGCTCTCACCTCTGTCTGGGTCTTGGGGGGCTCCCAAGCCAGAATGGTATCAATTTTCGGTTGGAGGGGCGCCACCTGGCCGCTCCCAACCTGGTGTCCCAAGTACACCACAGAACCCTGCCCAATCTGGCACTTACTCGCCTTGATTGTGAGGCCTGCCCTCCGCAGCGCCATCAACACTTCCCAGAGGTGGCGCAGATGCTCTTCCCAATGGGCACTGAACACTGCGATGTCATCCAGGTAGGCGGCACTGAAATCCTCCAGTCCAACCAACACCTGGTTGACCAACCTCTGAAAGGTGGCAGGGGCATTCTTCATCCCAAAGGGCATCACCCGGAACTGGTAGTGCCCATCTGGTGTGAAGAATGCTGACCTCTCTTTTGCCCCATCAGTCAAGGCGATCTGCCAGTATCCAGACGTTAAGTCAAACGTGCTGAGGTACCGCGCAGCCCCTAACCGATCTATGAGCTCATCAGCTCTGGGGATGGGGTGGGCGTCAGTCCTGGTGACGGAATTGAGTCCCCTGTAGTCCACACAGAACCGGAGTTCTGGTGTGGCACCAGGCGCGGCAGCTTTTGGAACCAAGACCACGGGGCTGGCCCAAGGGCTGTTAGAGGACTCAATCACCCCTAGCGCAAACATCTTGGAGACCTCCTCCTTGATGCAGGCTCTGACCCTGTCAGTCACCCTGTAAGCCTTGTGCTTCACAGGAAGACTGTCCCCAGTGTCCACATCATGGACGCACCAATGGGTGACACTGGGAACCAGGGAGAACAGGTCAGGGAACTGTCCCAACAGTTGGCGACAGTCACCCTGCTGCTCAGGTGTCAGGGAGGTAGAGAGGTTTACTCCCTCCACTGATCCATCTTGCTCTCGGGCTGACAGGAGGTCAGGAAGAGGCTCGGTCTCCTCCTCCATTCCATCATCTGTAGCTAAGAGCATGCCCACTTGGGACCTCTCCAAGTGGGGCTTCAGGCGGTTCACATGCAGGACCCGCAAGGGGTTCCTGGGAGACTGCAAGTCCACCAAATAGGTAACTGGACTCTTGCGCTCCACCACCGTAAAAGGGCCGGTCCACCTGTCCTGGAGCGCACAGGGCTCCACAGGGGCCATGACCCACACTTTCTGACCAGGCTGAAGCTCTACCAGAGTGGCATTCTGGTCGTACCACCGCTTCATCTCCTCCTGGCTGGCTTCCAGATTTGCCTCAGCAAGCTCTCTGAAACGCCTAGTCTGGTTCCTGAAGGCCAGCATGTAACTGTATACATCCTGGGGAGGTTTCCTGGGAGATTGCTCCCAGCCTTCCTTGACCAAACTCAGAGGTCCTCGCACCGGGTGTCCATAGAGGAGCTCAAAGGGACTGAACCCTAGAGACTTCTGTGGCACCTCCCGGTATGCAAACAACAGGCATGGTAAGAGGACGTCCCATTTACGCCTCATGGGTTCTTCCAGACCCATAATCATGCCCTTGAGGGTCCGGTTGAATCTCTCAACCAGACCATTTCCTTGAGGGTGGTAAGGAGTGGTGAACTTGTAAGTTACACCGCACTCCTGCCACAGGGACTTCATGTACTTGGACACGAAGTTGGTACCTCTGTCAGACACCACCTCTTGAGGGAATCCCACACGTGAGAAAATTCCCATCAGTGCCCGTCCCACCACGGGGGCCGTCACTGTCCTCAGAGGGATGGCTTCAGGGTACCGGGTGGCATGGTCCACCAAGACCAGGATAAACCTGTTGCCCATGGCTGTCTTGGGGTCCAGTGGCCCCACAATGTCAATACCCACCCGTTCAAAGGGGGTGCTGACCACAGGGAATGGCTGGAGAGGAGCCTTGTGCTTCCTCCCACTTTTTCCACTTGCCTGGCAAGTCTGGCATGTCCTGCAGTGAGTGGCGGCACTCCTGCGCATCTGGGGCCAATAGAAATGGGTAACAAGCCTGTCAAAGGTCTTGTCCTGCCCCAGATGTCCCGCTAACGGTACATCATGAGCCAACCCCAGTAGGAAGGCTCTGAAGCGCTGGGGTACCACCAGCACACGGGCTGACCCAGGCTCAGCAACCTTAGGCTCTGAATACAGGAGACCATTCTCCCAGTAAACCCAATGTGATCCAGACTGAGCACCTGCTGCCTGGTCTGTGGCCTGTTGCCTCAGACCCACGAGAGAAGGGCATGTGTTCTGCTCCTTGCAGAACTCTTCCCTGGAGGGTCCTCCTTCTTGCTGCCAATGGGTCAGCTCAGGTAGGTCCCCCAGTTCAGCTACCTGTTCCCCTGTAGGCTCCAGGGCATCCCCCTCAGGGTCTGCCTCCTCCTGGACCGTGGGAACCTCGGGGGCCGGTTTCCCGCGCCCCCTGCCTCCTCTCTCTCCGGCAGGCACCTGGGCCTCCCTCTCAGGCTCCAGGTCCTCTTGAACACCTTTAGCTGCCATTGACCGGGTGGTCACACATGCCCAATCAGGCAAGCCCAACATTTCTAAATGCGCACTCCGCTCCACCTTAGCCCAAGGTGAGCTCTCCAAATCGTTCCCTAACAAACAGTCAACAGGCATGGCTGGCCTCACAGCTACTTGAAGAGTACCCGAGACCCCCCCACTCAAAGGGAACCTGAGCCACCTTGCAGTGACTCTCTGTGTTGTCAGCGGCAACAACCGGATAGAATGCATCAGGGATAACCTGCTCTTTAGACACCAGGTGACACTTGACAGCTGTCACACTGGCTCCTGTGTCTCTCAGAGCCTCCACCCTATGGCCATTGATGGTCACCCACTGCCTGTATTTCTTAGTGTTCTCAGGCAGCGGGGTCCTAGGGACCATCTCAGAGTCTCCTAATGAGACAAGGGAAAACACTGTGGGATCCCCCCACCTTGGGCACCCAACTCCTCCCCCAGGGCTACACTAGCCAACTGCCGGGGGACTGCACTGGTGGGTGCTGGTTTTCCATGCAAAGGGCAACGAGGATCGTTTGCCTTGTGGCCAGGGGCGCCACACTTGTAACATACCAGTGGTCCCTGGTGAACAGGGGGGCCTGTCAGGGCCACTGGCTTCTTCTCAGGGGGAGGCTGGGAACCTTTCCCTTGGTTCCCTTGGGGTCTACTTTGGGGCCCTTTATGGAACTCCTTCTGTTTACCCTTGTCCCCCCCACTCTTCTGCTGGGGACCCTGCCCACCCTTGGCGGAGTCTCCCACGTGACCCTTGTGGACCCGGGTACTCACCCAGCGGTCCGCCTCCTCAGCAAGCTGCCTAGGGTTAGTCAGCTTACTATCAATCAGGTGCTGGCGTAGCTCAGGAAAACAATTACCGGACAAGTGCTCCCAGGCAATTAAATCAAAGAGCGCCTGAAAATCAGTCGCTTTGCTACCCTTTACCCAACCATCCAAGGCTCTGCAAAAGAAGGTCACATATTCAACCCAGGTACTGCTTTCAATCTTACTACAGTTCCTGAACCTTTGCCTATAAAGCTCAGGGGTCAAACCATACCTAGTCATTAAGGCATCCTTCATGTGGCTGTACGAATTATAGACTTCAGAGGGCAAATCCAACAAGGTATCCCGCCCTTCACTAAGGAACCGTCCCCACAACCCCGCTCCCCAATCCTTCTCAGGGACCCGGTGGGAAGACATGGCTACCTCATAGGCTTTGAACCACTGCCCTATGTCGTCATTTTTAAAAACTCCTTCACCACATCTTTGGGAATATACACCCTAGCTTCAACAGGCACAGGCGGTACACTGCCACCAGAGGGAGTAATCTCTAAGCTCTTGGCCTTCAATTCCAACTCCCTCAAAACTTTCTCATGTTCAAACTGCATTTTCTTTTCCTCTAGGGCTAATTTCCTTGTTTGCATTTCGAATTCTAACTGCTTATTCAGCTTGAGTTTGGTCAGCTCCATTTCGTGCACCCTACTCTCTTTCCTGTCCTCCAACTCCTCTGGAGACAGTCCTCTGGCAGAAACACTGCTACCTACTGGGGAAGGTGGTCTTCTAGCCCCTAGACCCAATAGCCCCTCCAGCTGCCCTTCTGCATTCTCAGCCCCCTCCACAGGGGCACTCCTTGATTCGACCCAGGCCCTCAGCGCCTTTTGGAGGTCCTCCTTCCTGGAGATCCCTGTCATGGACACTTTAAACTTTTTGCAGAATTGCTTGAGCTGCTTAAGGGTGTAGCATTCTAGCCTCTCTTCTTCCCAATCACATTCAACAGAGGCTACTGATGCTGGTTTCTCCATAGTGACTGAACTTGGCATTTGCAAAAATAGGAAATCCCAGAAAAAATGCTATTAAAGTATGTGGTTGCGTTTTGGTCTGCACTCACTAAGTAGTGTTCACCAATCACTGTACATGAGTCACAAATGCAAGTCCAGAATCCTCACCGCTGACCACCAATGTTAGATTTGGGGGTCTCTAGTTGGCAGAGGTATGTACCTTTGTCCAAATAGGGACCCTTGCGTCTAGTCAGGGAAAGTAGGTACACTCCCGAAATAACCCCTGCTCACCCTCTTGGTAGCTTGGCACGAGCAGACAGGCTTAGTTCAGAGGCAGTGTGTAAAGCATTTGTGAACACATACAGTAATCAAGTGACAACACTACAAATGGACACCACACAGGTTATATATTTATAAAAATAGGTATACTTTATATAGATTTATCACAAGACCATAAACGACAAAAATAATCCACAATACTGTTAAGAATACTTAGTTCTGATCAAAAAGGCTTAATTCAAGGTTCTGTGCGAGTCGGTAGCCTCCTCCGGCTACGGCGGAGTCGAGAACAAACAGAGTCTAACAAATCCAGCTGACCGCGTCGAGACGGGCCAACACAGCGTAGACAGACTCGGTCACAGTACCTTTTACTTGAAGCGGCAGGCACGGGCGTGCGAGCCGGATGGCTGTTCGTCGCGGTCGCGATGCAAAAATGGAAGCGTTGCAGGACGCGTTGTCCCTCGAGGCGGTGCAGGCAGCGGCTCGTTGACGTCGTCGAGACGGAGTCGGTGAGACCAGGGCCGTGCGTTGCAGGGCGAGACGGTGCTTCGATGCGGTGCTGGCAGGTTGCGGTGCGGCGACGGAGCCGGATTCAGGAGCTGGCGTCGATCAGTCCGGACAGCGGTGCGAGTCGGGCGGTGCGTCGCAAAGCGTGCGAGCGGTGCCCAACTCCGGTGCGGTCACAGGACTCGAACTCAGCAGCAGTGACCGTGTCGGTCGGACCAGTTCGATTCGGCGTAGCGAAGCGTTGCAGGACGCGTTGTCCCTCGATGCGGTGCAGGCAGCGGCTCGTTGACGGAGTCGGTGAGACCAGGGCCGTGCGTTGCAGGGCGAGACGGTGCTTCGATGCGGTGCTTGCAGGACACCGAGTCGGTCGTGAGAGTCGGTCACAGCTCCCTACCTCTGTAGCCACTGAAACAGGTTTCCAGCAGCAATTCACAAAGGGGGTGAAGTCCAATGGTCCTGGGACTTCGGTCAGGGGGCAAGCTCTCTTCCAAGCCCTTGGAGATCCTTCACAAGTTGATGAAAGTCACAGCAAAGCAAAAGTTCCTTTCTCCTCTCTTTGGCAGTCAGGCAAACCACTGCAGGCCAATCCCCCAAGCAGCACTTCAGGCTTAGGGATAGTTTCTCCTCAGTTTCTTCTTGGTTCCGCTCCTCAGTAAAGGTTTCTTCTTGTTCCCAAAAGTGATCTAATTTTCCTGGGGTCTGGGTGCCCCTCTTATACCCTGATTCTCTTTGTTCTCTGGAGGCAGAGAGGCCTCTGCCTAGTCCAAAACCAGTTCTGGTCAGTCCTGGAGCACTTTGTTTTTCTGACTCCTTCTTTCCTTTCAGAATGTGGGGCAGAGTGCTCAGCCGCCCGGCAGGAGGTGGAGCCAGCATTGTGGAAGGCAGGCACAGCCCTATTCAGACCCAGGTGCAACTCCTCCCTCCACTCTGGCTGCAGATCTTTCTATTCAGCCCTGCGCTGACTCACCCTGTCTCCGGTAGCCACCCCCAGCCCCTGTCACTCAATCTCCAGACAAGGAATACACAACCTAGCAGAGGCAGGCTTGGATAGTTAGGCAAGAAAATACCCACTTTCTAAAAGTGGTATTTTCGAACACAGAATGTTAAAACCAACTTCACTAAAAGATGTATTTTATCATCCTGAGTTCAGGCATACTAAATTCGTTTTTCTACCATGTTCCCTGGGTCAGTTCTGACTATAAGGTGTAATAGTCAGTCTGCCCATTCTGGCCTATGGGGAGCAGGTAGCCTTGCAATAGTGAAAAACGAAAATGGCTGTAATTCACTATTAGGACATGCCACACACACCAGGGCATGTCCTACCTTATACTTACAATGCACCCTGCCCTAGGGCCTACTTTAGGGGTGACCAACATGCAGTAAAGGGAAGGTTTTAGGGACTGGTAAGTGGGTGTACTCACCAAGTCGACATGGCAGCCCTAGGCTGCACACAGGCTCTGCGATGGCAGGCCTGAGATACATTTTACCAGCCGCTTCTGTGGGTGGCACAACCAGTGCTGCAAGCCCACCAGCGGCATTGGATTTACAAGCCCTGGGCACACTGAGTGCACTGTACTAGGGACTGACAAGTAAACCAATCATCCAATCATGGAGTCACTAATACATATATCAATTAACGATAGGGAGCACTTGCACTCTGGCACTGATTAGCAGCGGCAAAGTGCCCATGAGCATCTAGTCCAGCAAAAACATATCGGCAACAGTGGAGGCATTATGAAAAAATGGAAGGGAGACCCACGCCAAGGATGCCAGGTCTAACAGTACTGTTGGTGAAAGTTTTTACTCTGTTGTGGTCGAGTCGACCAGTGGTGTATTCTTGATCTGCAGGGCCTCTTTGCCCCTCATTCTTAATGCTCTCAGTGGCCACTGTTGTCCCTCCTGGATCTCGGTCAAACAAGAGACGAGTCACTTTTGTGTTATCATTTTCAGACCCAAATGAAGAAAGTGGTTTCCGATTGTCCCAATTTTTAGATGGCTGAGTATTATCACATAAATACTGGGTAGAAGGATTTACTGGTCTGGTTAGCTACACAAAAAGACCAGAAAATCTGGGATGCTAAAAATTGGATCAGCAATTTTAGGGGAACCACTGTTTATTTGCATGGCTACTAGGGTGTGCGTAATTTGCATAATTCAGTATAGCATAATCTCACAGAATTATCCTGAAATTCCAAGAGATTATGCATAATTATGCATGAAGAGTAATTCTGCATTAGCGCTATTTTCCTAGCACAATATGCTCCCTTGGACCCAAAATTGACATGAGGATGCATTTTGCACTAAGAAATAGATCTAAAAGCAACAGAACATTAACAACGATGGCAAGCAGCCACTCACGCTCGCTAACTGTGCTCTTGCAGTAGGATTCCCCCCACCCCCCAAAATTACTCTTAATTACGCCAGTGGGCGTAATTGTGTCATTATCAATAATTCCCTGACAAAGAGTAACATGAAATTACCGAAATTACTCCGATAAGTCTGGCATATTTAAAATTCCGCCCAAGCCTAGGTACTAGTCAGTTCCATGGAATCATATTCTTTGAGGTTTGTGAGTAGGCCCTTCACAAGACAATGTTAGAGAACCCTGCTCTAAACTGTAGGAAACTTGGTGGATAACCAAGAGGAGGAGAGGTAAAAGTCTTGAGATGGGCTGTTCCTGAAGGTCCTCAAACCCCAAATTATATGATTCCAATTATGTATACTGGTTTCGATGAGGAATACCTGTCTCACCCTTGAATGGCAATTAGGATTCCATCAGTGTAATGTGTGCCGACCAAAACAGCAATACATTTGAGGAATTAAAGAGCATAGAAAGATGCATACCAAATTTAGTTTAATAGAAAAGTAATGTAATAAGTGAAATATCTCAAAAATTGAATTAAGCTAATCTGACATTGGAATGGAATGTTACAGCAGTTGTAGCATGTTCTAGCATTTTGGGTTTGAAATGCTTATTAGAACATTGGAATGTTGGGAGCTCCATTGAAGACAATGGAGTTGCTCTGGGCTTATAATGGCTGGTATAAGCCTAGCGCTCCAACATTCCAATGTTTGTCTTTTTGTTTCTCCATTTTTAATTTAGAACATTCTACCCTTAGTGGGTGGAATGTTCTAATAGCCTAAAAGCCCTTCTGCCTCAGGCTATACCGGTTGTTAAAAGCCCTCTCCCTCGTTATAGGCCCTCGCCTGCGGCTCGGGCCTATAACTCGGGATCAGGGCCTTTAACAGCCGGTATAGCCCTCGGCAGCGGGCTATAAGGCTATATTAAAAATCAACTTTAGGAAAGCAAAATCAAACAAACAAAAGGTGCTGAATGTAGTTCTCGAAAACGGCTACTTGCAGCATTGCAGCATTACTTTTGGGTCTTAAACTCCAGAAGTCTCTAAATTTCTACACAAAGCGACTAATCCGACAGGGTTTAATACATATATTCTTTCTTGTAGGTAGAATTAACGGAGCAATGTCCTGATAGTATAGTTTTATCAGATTGGCAGAAATGTGGTCATGTGTATAGGATTAGGTGTTTGTGGATGCAATAATCTGTAGTATGGATTAAGCGTCATTTTTACTGGTGGCTATTTTGATATGTTTCTCTGTGGAATTTTTGGAGGGAATTGTTCAGTGGTAAACTTTTTTATCTTTATTCATATTTTTAGAATCTGAAAAAAAGGGCAATTATGGTAGCAACCAGGGATGATTAAATTATGCTAGATGTATACAATTGGGTCAATACTGTTTTCAGTGTCTTGAAAGCAAGCTTTGGAGCAGTTAGTGGCTTTGTTGATCTGTTTTCGAAAGTAATCGTTTTCGTGTGGAGAGTTTTCTCTTTGTGCTTTTTCTCTAAAATGCTAGTATTTCTAATGACTTGGGCTTTTTTTGTTTTTCCAGGTCTCTTCGAGTTTTCTCGGTGTCCTTTTTCTGGCTTTAAATTGCTCTTATATCATGCTCTAGAGGATTTCCCATTAATAAATATTTGAGAGAGGGGCTGAATTTGTTGATGGTGTTCAGATTTGAAAAACTCTGCTAGTCGGTGAGCTCTTCTGTTGAGGTAAAGTACCAAAATAATTGTTGTCATAATATTGACCAATGTAAATATTGTGTCCTAAATATTTTTACAATAATATTGCCTCTTTCTAATTAATGATAGGAAATCTACATCCACTGGGATTATATTTTGAAAACGATATCCAAAAGACAATATTGATTTCAAATGATATTCTGAACATACAACATCTGTTGACAGCGGTGTCTCTTTTGCTGTTTGTGTGGATTCTAGTTCTTATGAGAGACGAGTGGCAGAGATGTCATTTAGTGATCTTCTCCATCTTTTCTTTGGTTTTAGACCAGCACATTTTATGGATCTCAGGTGAGTCATGCAAAAGGGTAAAGCACAGTGGTCTGGACTGTCTAGGATAATATCTTTATCAAGATAATGAAGTCCCATGGCAGAGAAGAGCACAGCTATTAAATATTTGGGTGCGAAACAAGATATTGGGAGGTTGTGGAGAATCAGGTTTTATTAACGAACAGCAAGTCAAGATTGATCTTTAGCCTGTTAGGTCAGCAGTCTTGCCTGCATGTGCTGGGGGTGTGTGTGGGAGGGAGGGGCAGTGTTAATTAACATGCATTTTAAGCTAGTTTTCTGAGATGTGGTTGAGTAATAAATACAGGTAGTTTAAAATTAGATTAGAATTTCACCATGATGGCCTTGCCAGGGCGTGATTTGGAGTCCGAGGGGCAAGAAAGGTATGCACAGTGATGCCAGCCCTGATCAACTACTGGTTTGGGTCAGTGTTATGCAACAGTGAGAATGTACTGACTAAAACAAATTGTTCAGAGGTCTACTAGCTGCAGGCACAATAACAGTACAGCTAAAGCACAACCCTGCACCTGTCCAATATAATTGACAGTACAGTTTGTAACTTTTCCCGTGGGTAAAATCCTCACTCCAAATCATACCACAATTCATAGAGTGATAATTAGGGCGAACAATTCAGAAATGACTCCTCACCTTTCTAATATGGTCTATAGGGGGCCCCATTAATAATGTTGGCTAATATTGTACAGTTTAGGTAGCACCAGAAGCAAGGTGGCACATTCTGGTCTGTTGCGCATTTTTGTAGTAAGTGGGCCAAAGTAAGGCAGTGATCCCTCTTTGAAACAGGTATTCTAAATCAGTTTTAAGACCAGAGTACAAAGAATTAATATTTTGACAAATACTACACTTCTTGTAACAAAAGGTTTGACCTCTTGCACCTACCAGAGCAGTAAGACTATAGTGCCCGGTTGCCAAACAATTTCTCTTCTTCAAAATGGAGACCACTGTCCCAACTCTTAATAGGAGCTCTGGTAAGGGATGACTTACGAATCAGCAAAATAGCACAGAACCTTCAGCATAGCCTTTGCTGTAGCAATGTGGTAGACAGCTCCCCACCCGGCCCACAGACTCTAAAGAATTTTACCTCTCTAATAATAATATGAAATGCTTACTGTAAGAATTAATCAGTAGCTTGGTATTCATCCTCTTATCCTATATCAGACAAGTGTTTCCTACATCCTCTGCCCTTTGTTAATGCAAGGCGTTTTCCAAGGTACTACTTATGTTGTTTTTTCTCCTCCCTATCTTGAATCAAACCAAGAACAATCTTTGGCTTGGACTCAATTTGTCCATCCCTCATCTTTTTATTAGGTCTGGCTTAAAAGTGCAGCTGTTGATGGACCTTATGTGCTCAAAAGAAAATGAGCTTCTTTAAAGCTCACTGAGCATACTGTGAGAGGGGCTTTGGGTCGCCCACATTTTGGTTAGTATTTGATTGGGCAGAAGTTGTTTGTTCAGTGGCGGCTCCTCCGCTAAGGCCGAGGAGCGCCACCCCACTGCCAGGAAGCAGCAAAAGAAAGGAAAAAATAAAATGATAATAACAGAATGTTATTATCATTTTATTTTGTCCTCCTGCTGCGGCAGCGTGCATGAGGGGGCGGGGCTGCAGAGCAGGGGAGGAGTGGTAGAACACTCCTGTGCGCAATGACTGTTTGGTCGGCCATCTTGGGATGGCCAAAACAGTCATGCACACTTCTCTGTTCTCCATGCAGGCTGCATTACAGCCTGCATGGAGAACACACTCAGCCCCCCAGCCCCTGGCTGAGTGCAGTGTCACGGCGCTCCGACCAATCACAACACTGCATTGCAGCATTGTGTTTGGCTTAGGGGTGGGAGCCTGGCTGCCTGCTTCCTGTTCCAACCTGGAGTCGGACACAGGCGAGCAGGAGCAGAGACGTGGGACCAAGGCGGCAAGGTAAGTGTTATTTATTTTAATTTTTTTAATGCAGAACGTGCCCCCATCTCCCCCTGACCCCACCTCCCCGTGCGCGGCTGCCCCACTACCCGTGAGTCGTGCCGGCTGCCCCTGTGTGTGTTTCTGCTGAAATAGAGTAATTGAATTGCATTTTTTGCCTTGTGGGAAAGCTTATGCTCAATACAAACCAATTATGAAGGCTATATGCCTGATTGATTTACTATGAAAAGTTATGACAACAGTATGCCTGACATTACTTTTGGTGTGAAAAGCATATGTTAAAGCCAGATGGCATTTAAGGGTGGGTTATTATTACACTGTTTTAAAACCTTTAGAAAGGTATTTCCTTTTATGACATTTCACAGATTACTATAATTTTGTTTATACTTGTAATGTTATGACTGTATGCCTGAAGTTGCTTGGTAGAAAAACTTATGTTGATATGCTCAATACTGTGCTCAATACTGTGTTCATTATTGTGAAAAGCCAATGATAAAAGGCTGCAGGCCTTATTGGGTTACGTATGACCAATGCCACAGGTCCGATCTGTTTATTATGAATAGGTATGAAAAAGGCAAAAGGTCTGATTTATTTATTGTGAAAAGCATTTGTTAAAACCACTAGACCTTTAATGGTCGATTGTTGTTAAATTGTGTTAAAGGCTGTAGACATGTGTTACATGGACAGATTCCTGTTGCAGTCAACAGATTTGTTACTAGTTACCCCCTCTGACAAACCCTGGCTCTCGAGGATTTTCATAGCGATAATATTTGTTAACCCATTGTAGAAGGGGTTAACAATTGTAGTTTTGTATATATTTGTAATTTTATGCTTATGTTTAATACAGTAGGCCTGAGCTAGTTATGGTCACAAGCCAATGTTAAAGGTTATAGGCTTGCTTGGCTCAATGGAAAAGGTTGTTAGATACCATAGGTCTGATTTGTTTATTATGAAAAAGATTACAAGGGTCATGTTCGCACTGTATAAAACTTTACAAATAAATCCACCAAGCTTCACTTATTTATTATGAAAAGCATTTGTTAAGACAAATAGGCTTTTAAAGGTTGGATTGATATTACACTGTGGTGAGGTAATTTATTACATAGAATCTCATAGGTTACCTTACAAGGCTTGGGCTTTGGTTACTAATTTTTACAAACTCTAGTGGTTGAAGATTTGCACTGTGATGATCTTGCTAGACCCTCATAGGAGGGTCTAACAGGTTTAGTTGTCTACCAGGCTTGTGTAAGAAAAACCCCATAAAAAATACATATATAACTATAACAATACTTACACATATGTAAAAGGGATCATATGTAAAAGGGACTTGTGCCAGTTCTCTCTGCCATTGGTCTATTTGAGTGCCATTCACACCCTACTTCAACAGATAACGCAAACATCTTGGGGCAATGGGTTAGCCCAATTCAGCCAATAGACTCTGCTGCCATGAAAGCCTGAAAGTGGGTGCACCTCAGTGCCAGAGTTGGTGGGCCACTACTTTAGTTTTCCATTTTTTCCTTTTGTATCCTTGCCTTAATTCCTTTCCTTCTCCTTTGTTTATTTTGTTGGATTTTTATTAGAGCATGTAACAGCTCCCCCAGACAGTGTTACTGGGTTGCTCGCTAGCCATTTATTTAATTTGTAGTGTGCTGTATCCTGTGTGGCAACTGCTTCGTAACCAGGTGGCCATTGTATTGTCAATACCATATCATTGTATTACCACGTCAAGATTGCCCTCACGTTCAGAAGCAGTATGTCAGCCATCTTGGATGGCTACAACAACTAAACACTATGCATAATACCATTTCAAGAAGGCAACTAGTATGATGGTTATTGAGTTACCATCTTGATGTGGTATTGTGAAGAGTAACTCATTGTAGTGCCATTACAAGATGGCCAACTCTTTTCTATTAAGCGGGGCAGCAGTATTAGAACTTTAAAGCAAGAAAATGCTATCTACAATAAGAGTGAAAGATGAGCACCCACTGTTATATTTAATTTTATTTTTCATTGCAAGCATATACCTGATATTTTAAGCAAAAGTGTGGTTTCTTATTTCTACTTTTTTTTTCAAATTATCTTGCATATGCTTGCTGAGTTTCTGCATGTGTTTTATTGTGAGTGGGAAAGTGAGTGAATGCAAAAATGAGACAGTGTGGATAAATGGGTGCACAAGTTCAAAGATGAATAACACAGTATGTGTATAATGATATCAGTGAATTGTTTTGACAATGGCCAGTCCAGACTGTCCTTTTTTAGGTCTGGCATTAGCCAAGACCTTTTAGATGTTACTAACACTATATGTATAATATACTTACTTAAAGGTTCTTCCAGCTACTCTATTCATCCATTAATCTGTTGCTGTGTCATTTCCTTCGCCAACTACAGCATACAGCCTGGGGCAATGGATCAGCCCACTTCAGCCACAGTCTAACTTCTCTTTAAGTGACTGCATGTTGCCCTTTCATATGGAGCACATAAACACACAAGGTAGTTCCCTTCAGTTCCAGTGTTTTTGTTTTCACTTTGTTATACCTATAGTGTTGACTTTGGGTTTAGAGCCTGATGTGAGAGCAGGATGCTTTTGATATGAGGGCAGGGCACATTCCAGCCTTATTAGTTCCTGTCTCCAGCTAATGCTGTTGCAAATTCCTTTTGGAGTGGCCTTTGTTTGTCTGACTGCTGCTATTTCACAGCATACTAGATCGTGCCCATTAAACATTGTTCTTTATAAAGTCTCCCTCTTTTTAGTATGTATGCAATGAAGTGTATTTATAACTGCATTCTTGTATGTCATGCTGGTATGTATTTTGATTGAGGACTATAGTTATACTTGTAAACCAATTTATTCTGTATGTCCTGCTTTCTAGTTTGGCTTCTAGGCTGCTCTTGTATGTTGTGCTTATTTAGAGATTCAACTATTTTATTACTAATTGAAGCTGTGCCGTTTATTCCAATTTCCTGTTCTGTATATCTTTGCAACCCTATCTGTTTATTTGTCTATCTTTGCAACCCTATCTATCTGTCTAATTGTCTACCTATCTACCTGTCTGTATTCTATCTATATACCAGTCTATCTGTCTGTCTATCTACCTGTCTGTCTGTAATCTTTCCGTCTATCTATCTATCTATCGTTGCAACTCAGTGTCTGTCTATCTGTCTACCTACACAACCATTTCTATCTTTCTTGGCAAGCCTTGCTATTTATTTGTAATAAACATGTATAAAAACATCACAAAAAAAGTATTAACAAAGGTAAGAGTTTGGCAGCCAACACCTAACTGATTGACTTTTTTAGGTTGAGCATTCGAGACCTCTTGTATATACTATAGTATATACTTATATGTGTATGTACTTTGTGGGCTCTGGAGATCAGCCCTAGGACTTGTCTGCTTCCGCTTAGGGACTTTTTTTTCTGTTCAACTGCCTCTATTTAACTGTCTTGATAGAAAACGACCAGCAGAGGTCAGTACAATACCAGAATTGCTTTCTGCTTGTTCAACTGCCTCTATTTAACTGTCTTGATAGAAAACGACCAGTAGAGGTCAGTAAAATACCAGAATTGCTTTCTGCTGAGGGAATTTCTTTTTTTTTTTTCTGGCAACTGCCTCTATTTAACTTTCTTGATAGAAAACGACCAGCAGAGGTCAGTAAAATACCAGAATCACTTTAGCATTCTCTAGATTCCAGTCCATAGAAATTGTCTTCCACGAGCACCCGTAGACAATAATATTTTTTTCAAATCTTGTATTTTCAGTGATATGACCACCGAAGGCCCTAATTTTATATTAAAAACAGAGCTTTGGACTATACCATTTCCCGCTGAAAGGCAATATTTCTCTCCATGTGTTCGCATACCTGGCGTGTCACGCAGTTTGGTGCTTACTTTCCCTCCATGTTAAAGAACAGTAGATGTTTCAGCACCCAGGCTAATGTGCTGCATAGCTAAATACATATAAGGTCCCAAGGGCGAGATCGATTGCATTGCAAATGCTTGTTTAGGTCTGGTGTTAGCCAGGACCTTTTGACTTTACTAAACGTATGTGTATAACATAGTTATAGGAGTTTTCTGCCAGACTTCATCCATTAGTCCGTTTTTGTGTCATTCACGTTTTTCTGTACATACTCCAGCATGCATCACAGGGCAATGATTAAGCCAACTTCAGCCACTGGCTTACTTCATTGTGAGTTATGACATGCTGCCCTCTCGGAAGGAGCACATACACAAACAAAAAAGTTCCCTTCACTACCAGGGTCTACTATGGTAATGTGTGTTTTTTTCAGGCCAAAAATATTTTCCCCTTTAGCCATTTTTTGTTTGTTTAGATCGATGAAGTCCCAGTAGCTTCCCCAACAATAATGATTTGCAATAACCATGACGGAACAAAACAAGAATTGCCAAAGCCAAAAGTCTGGTGGCCAATGCCAGACCTATTGGCTTTTCCATTGCTCGTTTTAGACAGAGCTATGCTTGCAGAATGTATTAGGGATAGGGATTGATACAAATTTGGTCAAAGCCTGCATGCCTCTGAAAACTGACATAGCTGCTTTTGCTCTGACAAAGTGTGTATTTATGACTTTTAGATGAAGTAGAATTGGCTTGGTTGCCTGCCTACTATGGGTGTTGTGTGTATGGAAGAGCACAAAAAGAATGGGTAAAGAGTTGACAGCCTTCCTTTGAACGATATAAAAGCTCAACACTTCTCTGATGCATATATGGCGTTGAATGTAGTGTTCCTTTGCATTCATGTGTTCTGGTGAATTAGTGGAAAGATTGGTCTTTTCAGTATGTGGAAATTATAAATAATTGTATGTAAAAATAGGTGTGTTCTCTGAGCACAAACCAGCTAACACTTGGAACACAACAAATACTTGTAACTCGCTATATGAGCTGAACTGCTGATAAGTTATCATGTTCCATGGTCATCTTGTAAAAACAAGGCCTACCCAATATGAAAATCAGCTTGAAGATATGGAAACCATGTCGCTGCATACAGATTTGGGGCAACGTCTGAAATGTTTCTGGCTACTTAATTTGATTTTAAAAAACTGGAACCTTTCTGAGGAACACATTAAGGATGGAAATACTTAGAACAGATTTCAAAGTGTTTCTGTATTGAGTTACAAAAGCACAATTGTACACAGGCTCGTGTAATTTGTCTACCTCTTTCTGTGCCTCCAATGTCTGGGGCCCATTTTTTATTTCCACATCTTGAAAAGCAAGACCAGGTACATAGTCTTAAGACATATAAACAGCAGCCGATAATACATTTAACTTTTAATCCTTGGTTTAGTTATTTATTTATTTAAAGGTGTTTTATGTATTGCTAACTTAGTTTGGTTTCAGGGCACTGCACTTAATATACGACAGAAGACGACGAATACTAAGTATATAAAATATTGGCCCCTGTGTAATTGTAAACAGGTTTTCACATTGCTAAAAGAAGACGATGTTGCAGGAGTGTGCTAACTGCTAAATTTGTGAACAGAATAATAACACATATTATTAGCCAGTGTATCTATAAATACATTTCAAACAATTCAAAGACAATAACAATTCTAATTTAAATCCTACAACATAAAAGGAATGTTTGTCCTGGGAGCAAAACCTTGCTTGTAGTTATGGGCATATGGAGTAGCATAGAAGTTCATCCTATTGTTTGGGAAAAGAACATGCCCTTGAAATTAGCCCATGACCTTAGGGACTATTCCCTAACTGCATTGTAGTACGTTTAGTAATACTACAATGGTTTAATTGCATTCTACAAAATTATATTCACTAACCTACATGCAGAGGTTTTTCCCTGTGTGGAGATCTCTACCCCAAATGTGTGCATACATTTTTTGTAGGGAGGGGTTTAAGGAGGGACATGCACCCACCCACAAAGGCCAGACGGATTACCTTTGCCAATGCTTGTTTATTTTGTTTTACATTAAAAATAAATATATACATTTATTTAAATTAATATTTAACATAAAGCAATTTTTTCTATTTTTTTATTTAAAGTTTATTAAACTTTTTTTAATTTTTCCCTATACTTTACCTTAGATAGATCTCCACTCCGTCATGGAGACCTCTGCCTACGTGTGAAAAGTTACTAGCAGGAACTTCACTCTGATAAATTTGACTCCACATCCTGGTTTCAAAGGGGTCGGCACATAGAAGTCTATACTGTGTAGTAAATCTACATTTGTAAATGGTGAACAGCCAAAAGTAGCACAATTCCTACAAAGTGTAAGTGTACATTTCCAATTGTAGATTTACCCATGTGCACATTTACCTTTGTGAATAGGTCACTTGCTTTGAGTTTGGGGGGGGAGAGCGTGATCAGTAAATTAGTAAATCTTGACAGCCATGCTAGTAATATAGAATTTCTGGTATTAGTACTTGAGGATTAACTAATTTAGATATCATAATGTTCTCATAATTTATTAAGACTTTTTCATAAATGGGATTTTTCGTGTGTCTTAAATTTTTTTAAGGTGGTTGCTTACCTGAAGTCTGAAGTATGTTACCATCAGTGCATTACATGAGAAATATCTGGTGAGGGTATGTTTTTCTTGAAGAAAAGAGTATAATGTTAGAGTTTATTTTTGCTCCTGAGTGGTCTAGAACCTCTTGTGATTCTCACTTTTTGTGCTATGCATTTTGAAGTATTTCTGAGGAGGGCTCTCTACATAGGGCACGTTGTTTAGAGAGAGCATCAGGCTTCGAAGGACAGCAAATTAAGAGAGATGAGGGTATATTGCTAAATTTATTAGCGTTAGTCAGGAAACAGGCTTCTGCATGTAAAACCACTTTCAGTAGCATGCTAATTATTAGGAAGGTCAATAATGTTAATAATCCAAGTGGGATATGGCTAATGTCTCCACTGTCGATTTCAGGTCTAAATAGTAGAAAATGTGCGTTCTATTTTCAATTTTATGTAGCTGACATATTATGCCTTAACCATGGGATGGACATAGCCACTGAGGCAAAGATTTTCATAGAGCATACATTTGACTGATAGGCTGTCTTGTGAGTACTTTCTACACTATTGAGCAGTGCTGTTTAAGCTTGTTTACTGGACTTATTTTGATTCGATGTCAGGAAAAGAAATTCAGTCTTTACAGAGTTACTTGTTCCTTTAATTCTCAAATATCATTTAGAAGGCGTTGTTGATTGTTGATTAACAGATTCTGGTGAGTCCAATTAAAAAAATTAAGAAACAGCTGCATAGCATTTGTGAACAGGTGGAACAGGAAGTCAAGATCAATGGGTAGTTCACTAATGGGTTACAAGTAGAGCGTGGATCTCTGGGGTATGCGGCATGCCATTTTATTTCTTCAGCATAGGGATTGACAATGCTAATTATTGAGTGCATATGTGAAAGAAATGGTCAATTCTTTGCTGATGTTATTTTTTTCTCAAAGAACAATGGAGAAAAACCAGCGCATTATGATTTGTCAGGATCAGTGGATGTTGCCAGTGCCATTTGGGTTTGATGATTTGAAATTTTGAAGAGTTGTTTTATGTCTATTATGTTTATTTTTATTCTTGCTAACTTGCAGATTGAGACATGATAATATGGCTTTAGGAATGCTGTGTTTTTACTTTTTGCTTCTCAGTTTCTGACAACTGTGAAAGATAAGCATTTTAATCTTCTCACAAGCTCTTTCTGCCCTTCTCAGTATTTGTTGTTCATAGCTGCTCAGGTCTAGAGAGAGTTGTTTGATTGATTTGTTCATAGTGACCATATTTCTAGCCAGGGGCTATCTCATTTACTGTTTCTTTTAGCATGGAGTTATAATTCCTTACCAAGGTGCGTATGAGTCTAAGACCATAGGAGAATGAAATCTTAAAAATTAGTTCCTCATAGTCATTCTCTATTGAGTTGACCTTTTCACAGTGATGAATGGTAGGTGATGAAAAAAGGCACAAGAGAGCGATCACATCCGTCAATTAAGTTGGGTCCTTGGGCTCCACTAGGTCTTGTTTTGCAATTATGAGATCTAAAGTGGATTCTTTAGAGTGAGTGGATTTTTTGCAAAGTTTCATCAGTACACCTGCAGCCAATAAGGGGACAAAGACAAAGGTCCTATTTAAATAGGTATTATATTTAATATTGATCCCCCCTAGGAAAATGGAATCTGCAGAACACAAAAGGCATGACCATTAAGTTAATAGAAGTTTTTAATGAAACTGGAGTTCTTTACTTGAGGATGATAGATGGTGATGAGTCTCACATTAATTACTTGTGATATGATGACCTCAATTTGGAAGAGTTTAAAGGACAAAGTGTTGTGCAGGGATTATGGGTATATGATGTGATTTTTATGGAGGGTGACTATTCTTCATCAAGATTTATTAGGTTGGGCTTATCTGATGGTGGAATACTTGTGAGAGATTGAGCGATTGTGAGCCATATCTCAACAAGTTTTCTGTTAAAATGAGCAAATTCGGATTATAATTAATGATAGCAGGTGAAATAATGGTGCAATCAGAGGCTGCATATCTACAATTTAACCAAGAGCAGTTTCTATGCATGTTGGTAGTGAGCATTGTGGGGAGGCGGGAGAAGCATTAGAGATTTACTTAAATGAATTTTGAGTGGCAGGCCTTCTTCATATTTTATGTAAAATCACTATACTTCTTTGTTAAATTATCATCAGTAATTTCATTTGTAAATACTTATGAGTCAACAGCGTCCCCATCCCCACACTGCTCGCTAACGTCATGCTGATTATCTAAGGGATAGCGCATCCACAGTTTACTAATAAAAAATAGTATATTTACATTTTAAATTAATTTCGTCTTTCTTTTCCGATAAAGTATTTCCTGTTGGTTTCACATTTTGTGTCTTGTTACAGGCAATACACGTTTTATGCAATGCATGTTCTATGCCATGCAATACAACTCTCCAATGGGCAATTAAGTGCTGCTGAAATTTTAAAGGGCCGGTTTGTCTACACTCAGTGAAACTCAAATTCATATAGGATGTGGAATATCTAGCCTATTATTTCTTATCCGATTAGGATTTTTTGTTATCAGCGCCACCAGTGTCTTCATGACATGAAGTGGTATGACATGCAATAAATGTTGAGATATAGAGGACACCAGTCCAGCTTACGTATCTTTCAGAGTCAGTGTTGATGTAATATCCCTGAATCCTGGATGTTGATTTTTGGATGGATGATCTTTGCTACACTGGGGAACTTAAAGGCACAAGAGTGACTTGCTGAATCAGTTTGCATTGGAAAAAAGTGATTCATTGATTGTCTCTGGCCATTGCTTGCTGAGGACACTCTATTGTTTCAGATGATGAGTAGGAGAAATGTGGGTCTCACCATTCACTGAAAAGCTAGGTAGCTGTCCGCAACATCATGGTTAATATTTTCAGGAGGAAGTTATGTGCTCATGGGAAATCAACATAATGGCTGTAAGGTATTCGGTATACAGTGTATTCCGCGCTCCTCCTGGTGCTAACGAGCACAACAATATGTTAGAAATGAAGAACACAGGTGCATGACTACATGAGCAGCCAAGCGTAGCAAAACAGCAGAGAAATGGGCATGCCCTAGGGAAAAAGAACACGAATAGCTGCACAGTATTACACGTTTGTAAACATTAAATACAATCTTTTTATCCCAAAAAGATACATGTGTGTCTGTGTGGTTTGTTCAGAGAATAATTTTGAAAGATCACAACACGCAGTTATTATAAAAGCACTCTGCCCTAATTTCCAAACGTTCAAATCGTTGGGCTTCAATTTTTAATCCACTGGGCATGCTTCATTTTTGTAAACTATTTATAGTTTTGTAATTTCCCCTTTCTAGCCAGTAGACTCCCTCCTTTTACTACACTCCCTGTATTCTTGTGTCCAAAGTTAGATCGGAGTTTGAGAATAGGCAGGGCACCTTTCTCTTGCCACGACAGGCAGCGTGCTCCACCTGCCTTCCCTTCTCCAGTCACGTTTGTAAACCAGGTAACAGCTCGTATGCCCATACCACAAGTTTTTTTATATTCTGACTAATGTTTTGAGCTTTTCTTCGCTCAATTCCCTAATGATATTGAATGATATTTAATGATGTGAAGCCCATCTCATGTGTGAACTACCCCACTTTGACTACTATCACTCATTTTATACCCAAAGCTATTTGGAATGTAACTCGTAAATGAGTCGGTGTGTCATAGTATATTTAGTGTCCTATTGAAAATGGTCAGGTTTTGCCTCTTTCTCTAAAATATTAAAGGCTTCCTATTTTAACCTTTCCTTTTAAATGTTTGTAGTGAACCCTGTCTTCTAGTCATATTTATTTATAGGGCAAAGAAACTCCAGTGAACGAGCGAAATTCTAATGTAACATAGCATAACATATATCTATTAATCGTATAGGAGGTGAGTACAGAATTGAATTGTATACTGAAGCATGGGCACTTATTTCCCTGAAACCAAGTCAGATGTTGGAATGGTGGACACGATGAATTAAAACATGTATGAGTAAGAACATGTAATAGACAATTGTGTACTCACCTCCTTCATGATTAATAGATATTTGTAAGACAAATTACACTGGGGGTACTGGTGTTAGGAGGAGTTTAGGAACGGAGTACATAGTCTTGTACCCAAAGCCCTTTTTAGGTCTTGCCTGAGCCAGCGCGCATGCGCTGCTCTGCGAGGCATTTAGTAAGGGCTTTTGAACTCTGAACACACGCTCGTGCGTGTGCTTTTTTTTTAATCACCCGCAATTGGCCTTTGGGTGCGTCTTTCTAAGAAAGACAGCACGCAATTGGTCCAAGGCGGGTGCATGTCCCGCCTTCTCTGTCCCCTGGCCTAGGGTGCTCGGGAGTGAGCAGCAGTGCCATCTGTTTTCAATTATCGCGCCTGCGCCCGCGTCTCGCGTTAATTGTAAACAGATGGCGGTCGCGCTTTTGCTTTTGCCGCCGCGCAGCCGCCAGTAAGAATGATGTTGGGATAACTGTAGCCAGAAACATATGGGGAAGCCTTTCAGAAGTGGTGAGAATATTTAAATGGTCCAATTCCAGAGGTGGACACACTGACTGTGGGATAGGGCAGACTGAGCAGCTCTCACCGCCATTTCACACACGTTACATGGCTACACTACACCCCAGTGAAGCCTCAGACCAAACAAGGCCGGCCTAGCTGCATGGACATGGGTGCTTGTGTCTGGGTGCCATCAAAGCAGAGCTCTGTCTGCAGATGACAAAACTCCCCGCCAGTAGTTTGCAGAACAATTGGCCCCGTTTTCATGTCGGCACCTTGATAAGGGAGGCTGGAGTGGGAGGTGGGGTCTGATGGGTGTTAGATGGATGGATTTCTGATGGATGATGAGGGGTAATTGGCCCTCACTCTCCCTTTGTTCAGGCTCCCCGCAGGGCTGCAGCTTGCCTCCACTTAGGGCCAATGTTTATGCAAAAGTCCCAGGGGGCGCAGCAGGGGAGCAGAGACCGAGAGTGACTGTCGGCATTCCAGGCAGCCTCCCAAGTCCTGCAAATCCCTCGGAATTTAGTGGATCGAGAGCAAAATGAAGTTATGGGGTCCAGCAGGTGAAGTGAATGAAGAGACATATGGAAGCAGGGCTCCGTGCATCAGAGGTGGGCAGTTCCTTTTCTACGACACGTGATGTCATGGTGTGGGGGGTTGTTTACGAAGCCTTCCTCTCCAGTTGAAGTACGAGTTTCCTGGCCATGGGGTGAAGCGAGTGAAGCACGGCGAGCCGAGGACGAATACAGCTTACGTACGAGCTGCTATATGACCCAGAAGAGATGCAAAGAGCGAAGCACATTTTACCTGGGCCGCCTGGAACACTGCATCCGTTTCCGCAAGAAAAGTAACTATTATTTAATTTAATGATAGACAGTTTACCGACCGTAGGAGGATGAGTGGGCTGTGCTGTTTCAACATCAAGTGTTCTACTCGCTGAGCCACCATGCCGCCTCTGAGTGAGTGTTGCAACAGCACAACAGTGCTTTGTGATAACAGTGGTAGAAATACTGCAGCTGGTACTACCTCTCGTAAGAACAACACCAGCAACAATAATATTGATGTTAAAGTAGACTACCCCAACTTTATCCACTGCTTACTACACGCAGCACAAAGCTAAAAATACACTGTAAATGCGATGCACACAGAGACAACACCATCGAAACCAATGCCCACGAAATGCTCACACCAGCAGGTTTTTCTCAGCTGCGGTTTACTTTAGTACTAATTAGCCCAGACAATGTCCTAAAGACATATTCACAATTCAACTTGCCCGCCTCCTCAAATAAAAGCTCTACTAATTTACATGCAGTTACAATGCCGTCCATTCACCCACCTAAGATTTACTTTTGCTTGGGTTACTCGGGCCGACTATAAAATAGCTAATACAATTCTTTTGATGTAGTGTGCGCAGTGAGCTCCTTAACTTTTAGGCACCTGGCCTTTAGTGCTCACGAAAAATGGAAGATTGAGGCAACTGAAGGAAGCATCCTTCCAGTGAAAAGCAAGCCCACCCACCCCTCCCAAACTGTCCAACCAATGGGCTTCAAGCCCGCTCAGGAGGATAAAATGCAAGGAGTGAAGTAAACCAGACGCCCTGCACGTTCACACACACATGCGTTCTAAAGCATCAGAGGAGGGGAGGTGATAAAATCAACAAGGTTTCCCGAAACGCTAAATTAAAGCATATGTTCATAAGAGCACAGAGCACGTCTGGCCTTGTTTAAGTCCAGTTTTTAACAGTGTGAACTCAAGCACAGACATTATGGGGCAGATTTACTGCCTTCTTAATGGCTGCCTCTAGTAGGTATTAATTTTTCAGTGCAAAGCCTTGCCTTTGAATTTTAATAGATAGGGCTTTGGTCAAACACCATGACTGGTATCGTGAAGATGCCCATGTGCCACCCAATGGGACCGCCCTCCCCCTTGATTCAAAGTAACGCAAAGCGAAGCGCTACTTGCGTTACTATTAGGGCAACTTTCCAGTGCAAAAAAAACCCAATTTTGCACTGGAAAATAAATACATTATAAAGACTTTGTACTGGTTTGCATCTATTTATGTGACTTTAAGGCACAAGTTCCTTGGAAATCTGGCCCCATGACTTTAATAACAAGCATTGGCATAGCCAATAGGTCTCGCCTTTGGGACCTTATAAGTGTTTAGCCATGCAACAGTTGATGTTGTTGCACCAAGGATATTGTGCTGGATAACTAAACACTTATAAGGTCCCAAAGGCGAGACCTATTGGCTATGCCAATGCTTGTTACTGGATTGATAGCATAACATAACCTGGAAATTAACTCCTTGTGATCCCTGGGACTGGACAAGATCTATATTCTCGTTTCTCGGGGCTACTCACCATACTGAAGTAAAGATGCGTCGAGCTTTGAAAACATGCCTTTTGTAATCATTGCACAAGTGTACACCTTTGAGCTATGAAAGCATGGCTTTCCTACAATGGACAGCTATCTAAGGAATGGTGAACACGTGTTTTTCTATTCCAACACCAGCACCGGACTGCGGAACCAAAAGCAGCGCTGGCAAAGATGCTCAAACCAGCCCCGGTCCCTCCCTCTCCTTCCGCCAGCTCTCTCTTTCCACCCACTCTCTTTCTCCTTCTCTCTCTCTGATCACGTTCTCTCTCCTTTCCCCCTCTCTCTCTCTTATTCTCTCCCTGGCCTTGAAGCCTCTCTTGCTGTGATTAACCTGGGGAGCTGGGGAAGGTGACAGAGACACGAGGAACTGCCTTGGTTTTCAAACCCATCCTCCAAGGTCCCAGCCCAATGGGGAATGCCCGATGGAATACTGTCCGGCCTCGTCTGACCTTCTTTCAGAGTGGCCACTAAGTCCTTCGGTACCACTGCAATGTGGCATTACTAAAAATCAGTTTGGAAAGTAGAAATGTGTGAGAATCTGATTACCACATGTCTACCTTTTCCGGTCATCCCCAACAATGGCATGCACATTTACACTACTTTGATGCGAAATCCTTAGGGCCAGATTTTCAAAACTTTTGCGCTGGTTTAGCGTCACAAAAGTAACGCTTACCAGCGCAAATTTCTGTTTTGCTATTTTCTTTCCAGCGCAAAACTTGTTTTGCGCTGGAAAGTACCCTGTAAGTAGCGTAAAGCAGTTGGCGCTGCTTTGCGTTACTTTGCGCCGGGGGGCGTGACATGGGTGGTACATGGGTGTGCCCATGCAACCACCCATGCCTTTTGACGCAAAACCATATTTACAAACATTTGTAAACATGGTTTTGCGCCAAAAGTAAACGCCCCTTCAAAGGAGGCGCTAGCAGGAGAAATGCTTTCATTTCTCCGTGCTTTTCCGACTTTCCATGCGTGCTGCACTGTGCAGCACGTATGCAAAGTGGGAAAAGCTTTGCATCGTGCCTTGCATGGTGTTTTGTACAGGAAGGGTACCCATCCTGTACAAAACCTATGCTACACTCATACCCACGCCCAGCGCTGCAGCGCTAAGGTGTGTGCATGGCGCACAGCAGCTGAAATCAGCGTCGGCACAAGGGAAAGGGGAGGAGAGAGCCATATCTCTGAAGATATGGCGCGCTCCTGCTCCCTCCCTGTCGCGCAACGCGGCGCAGCCTTGCGGGGGGCTGCGCTGCGTTGCGCGAGTTTTTTGAAAATCTCCCCCCTAGTGTGATAAATAGAATAGTCGAATATTTTTGTGTTATTTATAGCTACCTCTGCTCTCTTTTTACTAATCGCCCATTGGCCCAAAATGCTTTATTCGACAGCAATTTATAAGGAATTGAAGAAATGTTACATGTGGTTAGATGTTCACTACGTGAAACTTTAAATCAGGAAGCTTTGTTGATGGAGATATTATTCCTTAACGATTTAATACAATTGATACACCTGTCAGATTATGCAACGCTCTTGTTAAACTGCTCAGAAACCTTCCAATGCATCAGCAGCGTGAGCGACATGGTTTGAAGTTGCCACGGATTTACCTGGTGCACTCGTGCTCACGTGCCAAAAGTGATAGAAATAGAAATAACTCCAAACAGGGGCGTAGCTCGCTCAGTTAGATTGGGGGGTGTGGGCTTCAGAGTTCCCAAATAAGGAGCAGTAGGAAGGTGGAGTGAGGATTTTGAGGGGTACTTACAACTCAATATTTTGAAAAATAACATTTTTTTAAAGACCTTTAAAACAGAGACGAGAGTGAGTGTGCGTTTTTAATCTGAATGTGTATGTAAAATTTCCAAGTGAAATCCGACAAGCACCTCACCCTACCCAACTTAAAGCACCTGTACCCAACTATGCACAACAGAATATATTAATTAGGGGGTGTAACACCGCAAACACTCCCCCTGGAGTTACACCCCTAACTCCAAACACAATAAAACATGTGGTCGCCCAGTCCAGGAAGCCAGGGGTTCACAGAAATCAAGGATGCTCACACATCGGTGGCCTTGTATTCATTTACAGTCTTGCTGAATACCACTTATACTTCTTCGAGTACTTTATACTTTGCTAAATTAGAACAAGTAGTTTTCTGATTTCTTTTAAAATTATTCATGGCACCAATATTGTGATCTATCCAGGAATATTTATTGTTTTTTCGGCGAGTTTTTCCTTTGTTATCAGTGCTAACAGGTGCAATGGAAATTACTTAGCTAATTTACATTACTAAGATAAGCATGCATTGTATAACCTCCTCCCCCCAGGAAATCCATTTCAATTAGTTAAAATAAAGTAGAAGTTCAATATAGGAGAAAGACTATGAAGGGCAGAATGTAGAAGTAACATGGAAAAACTTAGGAAAGAAAATATAAGCCTCGCTTGCAACGCCTTTATGTTTACAAAGTAACAAGTTGAACTGGAACGTTCCATAGATGCTGTGCAGTCCAATTCATTATTATATTTTGAAGTATGTCATACAGCTCTCATTGCTGGAAGTTGTTTCACAATGAAGGGAGGATTTGGTGTTACTTTGTGGCTTGAGTAAGGGCATGTGAAGAGAGTGTACTGTAGTGGTGCAGGAGCATTGGGGAGTGATTGCACGCATTAGGGACCCTCCAAATTTGTGGTCATGACCTCAGAAACAACTTTGATAACCCTAAATGTAGAAGTTTCTGGATTTGAAGTCAAAGCTGAAAGGACTTCAACAAAATTGTTTTCACACAACTTACATATTGTCTAGTGGTAGTGAAATTTCAGTGACAGATGTCACGTCTGTGATCTCAACAATGATATTTTGCAGAACTCCAATCAATTTTATAACCAGCATATCGTACAACATCTCTGTGAGAAAGTGGGTTGTTGGTTATGGGGAATGTAAGCTCTTCTCAAGAAACAGCCGCAATCCTTGTCAGGGTGAACCACGAAAGTCACTAAATTAACCTGTGCTTAATCCTCTGGTAGCTTGGCAAAAACGCAGTCGGGTTTAACTTAGAGGCAAAGTGTAAATTATTTATGCAGCACACAAACATTAACAAAGTGAAAACACAACACAAGAAAAATACTACACAAATTTAAAAGTAGGCTAAAATTTAATAAATTATTTGAGCCCAAAATGACAAAAAAACAATCAGTAGAACTAGAGATATGCAAATTTTAAGATTTAGATTTAAAAAAGCACCAAACAGAGAAAGACGCCAACAGAAGGTATCTGGTCGCGCTGGAACGGGACAAAGTCACAAGTTCAGACCAACCATCATAAAGCGCAGGACGGGCACAGGACCATGTTTGGCCCGCTGAGGATTCTACCTTATGTCCTTGGTGTGTGATCTGCGCAGTGTTGCTTTGCGAGGGTTTGCGTTGTCCGGCATTGGTTACAAGAGCTGGGATGTGAGATCCAGCATCGGGTTGCATCATGCTGCGTTGATACCGATGAGGAGATGTGAGGGCTGAGATGCGAGGCCCTGTGTTGAGTTGCGTCACTTTGGGTCAGTTGCAATGAAGCTGGCAGCTGCATGGCGGTCTTTACGGGACTTTGCGCTGCTCGACATTGGTTCCAATGAAGCTTGCAGCAAGGCTTTGCAGGGTTATGCATCACTTCGCACCGGATTCGGTGGAAACTTCAATAAGAACTCACTCCAGCAGAGGACAGCAGGGCTCAGTCAGGTTCAGTTGGGTAGTTCCAGTACAGCAGGTCAGCTGGGCAGTTGCAGGGAGGCCTCAGGAGCTTGTTGTGTCCCTGTAGCTCAGTACAGGAGATCAGTCAGCTGACCCTTGCAGTCACTCAGCCTCGGATGAAGGGAGCATTTCCAGTCTTCGTTCTCAGAAAGCAGGGCAGGCTTCAAGCAGAAGGGCGTTCTTCTTCTGTAGTATCCACAAGTCCAGAAGTGTACTGACAGGTGGATCTGAGAGACCCCTTTTTATACCTGGTGCCCAAATTGAAGTGGGGGAAGCTTCTGGAGTTTTCCCCCTACAGAGGTGTCTGGAATTCCCTGTCTCTCTACCCTGGTCCCAATCTGCCTGGGGACACAATAGGCTAGTGTGAAGTCCTTTGTGTCTGAGCTGAGCCAGTGCCTTTGAAGTGCAAGTGTGGTAGTTGACAACTCCGCCTCTTCCAGACTGCCAGAGATGGCCCAGACCCTCCATTGTGATGTTGTCTGGGAGGTATACACAAAGGCCAACTGTCAACTACACCTAGGCATGTGACCCTGGAATAAGCTGCAGGTGCCAAATGGTTAGAACAAGAAAATGCCAACTTTCTAATAGTAGCATTTTCAGAACTGTAACTTATAATCCTACTTTACCATTAAAGAGGGTATTATATTACAATTCCTCAGACACCAAACATGACTTTCCTACCTGCTCCTAATCAAAAGTTATCACTTATTAAATGTAAAAAAGTAACCCAATCTTATCTTATGGGAGAGGCAGGCCTAGCAATAGTGAACAACTAAACTTGGTTTTTTTCCACTAACAGGGCATGTAAAACTTAAAAGTACATGTTCAACTTTTTAAATACATTGCACCCTGCCTTGTGGGCTGTTTAGGGCCTTCCTAGGGGTGACTTATATGTATTGAAAAGAAAGGCTTAGGCCTGGCAAAAGGTTTATTTTACAACACACAAAATACACAGTGTCTCTGTATGAGGAAATACTTCACAGGAACACCTTAATTCTCTATAGGCCCCTGAGAGAGAATGAAAAAAAAGCCAAAAAAGAAATAAATAAGACAATCTCTGTTTTTAGGATGAAAACCCCCACTCACCCAAAGGTGTCATGCCTCATCATCAGGTTCCTCCTCACACCTCTAACAGATGAGTTAGTGATGTGGCCTACAGCTCTCACAAATTTTGAGATGAGTTCTTGGTAACTGAAGGGATATCCCAATGTGAGCTCTATGGTGTAGGTAATGGTTGGCAGAATATAGTAGGGAACATCAAGAACTATCTGTCTTTGAAACAAGATCCGACTAAGAAGTTACAAAAGAGGATACATGATCTTGTAGAGGAAGCAAGGACTACAAATGGATCACTGCGAGAGAGGCTGAATTCCCCCTTGTGGAGAACCCTCGGATTCCACACTTCTATACATTACCAAAATATAGCAAACCTCAGTACCCTCCTTCTGGCAAACTGGTTGTTTCGGGCATTGGGTCTCTCCTGGAGCCTCTGTCTCAATTTAATGACTTTTTTCTGAGACCACTAATTGCTAAGCTACTATCCTAACTCCAGGATACTAAACATATCCTTTAAGTACTTCAGGAGCTTCACTTTGATACAGAACATGCTGATGAGCCTGGATGTAGAATCCCAATCTACCTGCATTCCGCAGGATGATACACTGAGGACTCTTAAGATGTTGTTGAATGAAGATCAACCAGACTCATGTACCCCATCTCATTCATCATGAAGTGCACTTAAATAGCCATGAAGAAGAACCTTTTTCAGTTTCAGGAATAACTCTATCTCCTTGTGTCTGGGACTTCTAAGGGCAGTATATTTGCCCCTAGTTTGGCAAATTTATATATGCACCATTATAAACATGTTTACATCTACTCCACGGAGAACCCTTATCACAACCATTTGAAACTCTGAAAACTGTATATTGATGACATGCTTGTCATCTGGACAGGGTCTGTGGAGGTTATCACTTACTTTATACAATGGCTTAATGAGAGGAACCATTTCTTAAGATTCACTAGTAAGTACAGCACGGAACAACTACCATTTCTGGATCTCCTACTCTACTCCAAAGATTGACAGATACAATCTGAACTGTATTGAAAACCAATGGCAAGGCATTCCTTATTACATTATGACAGTTACCATCCCAGGTCCAGGCATGACAATCTACCTGTCAGGCAGATTTTTAGAATCAGGCAAAATTGTTCTGAATTGACCAACCTTAAAAAGCATGCTGCATCTTTAATGTAGGCAACTGATGGACAGACATTATCCTACCCACGTAATGAGAGGGGCTGCCAAGCGGGCACGCAATAATAACAGAGATGCCCTCTTAGAAGACCATCAACACCCTCAAAAGGAACATCTGATCTGTGTGAGTACTTTTACAGTTTTTCTTCTGCTATCCAAAAATCTTTTCGACAGCATTGGAAAATATTGAACACAGGGCCTTTGAACCTGGCCCCTCCGGTGTTTGCATTTCAGTGGGGCCCCAATTTAAAAAAACTATTTGGTACACACCAGACCACCCATCAAGAGACCAAGTACACAAGAAATCCTGTGGTCTCTGCCAAACGTAAAAGTGCATTTTCCTTGTGGGTCCTGTGTTGTTCGCCAGTTCACCAAAAAGATTAAAGAACTTGATTTGGGGTTGTAGACCCCCTGGAAACTTAAGCATTTCAGTAATTGTAACAGTAGAGGCCTGATGTATATGATTGCATGTGCCTGTGGTCTGTGTTACATTGGCATGACGATGCACAAAGTAGGGATCAAGATCTCTGAACATGGGGTACCATCCGTTGTAAATATACCAACACAAAATTGACTCAACACTTTATTGAAGCTGGCAATAGCGACAGCGACCTTTTCTGGTGTGTGTTGGATAAACCACAATGGTTGGCTGCAGGTTTGAATGGATAGAATTTCTTATATCACAAGGAACAACGGTGGGTGTTCAGGTTGAAGACCCAGGTGATAGGTTTGAATGATGATATACCATGGACATTCTTGACCTGAGTGTTCTATTGTTGTTTTTAGTGCCTGGGCCTGTTTGTTTTAGTCCTCCAGTCATCTGTTATTCTTAACTAAGAGCTTCTCTTTATTTGACTCTTAGGCAATACCTCAAAGGCATGTGACAAGTCGAGCGTACATTGTCGACCACATTTGCCTGTATGTCACAATGTGGACTGTAGATTATGGAGTCATAATCCACTAATATTTATTGATCTTGCTGCTAGGCTAGTTAAATCAGTTTTTTCGCTAGCTATCCTCCATGCTTTTATTTTTAAAAATCTGATTTGTTTAATGTTTCGTCTTGGCTCTTGACATGTGCAGATTCATTTTTATGAGATACAAGTTCAGTTTAAGATTTCTTTAAAACACTATACATAGAAAGTGTTCTTTTACTTTTTGAATAAACTGTGACATGTGCCTGGGAATGTCACTCTCAGTTCAAGTGCCTGATACGAGGTGGTGTGTCTGAAATAAGTTTGTGTTTCGTATGGTTTCCATTCAGGAATCGCTGATACATGTCGGAGACTACGATTCTCAGCAGTCCAGTGTAGTTGACGTCATCTGGTGTCTTGGTTTGCCGTGCTTGCAATACAGGCGAAATCAGAATGGGGCCACTCTTCGCCACAGACAGATTGGCTCAGAAGCCAGTGGACCCAGAGTGAGGTAGTTTACAATCCCCTACTCATTACAGAATCTATGTATACTTTCCTTCTGTGTGTGAAAAGCCGCTTGCAGTCTATTGCTGTTTGTGAAAATGCAAGAAGAGTGTGCAAATTGTAGGCATGCTGAGTTCTCACAGAATTATTAGGTCACATGCACAGATGGAGGTGTTTTTGTACACTACATATATCTCTGTTTATTGAAATAAATACACACTTACATGGAGCTTTAGGTATTTTAGTTCTGCCCATGTCTGTCTTCTAGATGTAGGCGAGTTGAGACTGGTATACCAAGATACTGTGGGTGAGTTTTGGACTCTGTCCATATATCGCAGTGGGGTGTTGCTGGTTCTGGCTTCACTATTTGGGGTTGTGTGGTAGCAAATATGATTGTCTATGATATATATTGTTTAAAAATGATGTTTGCATTGGTTTTTAGGATGGGTCCTTATTATGAATTTTTGTTCTCTGTTTTTTCAGATATTGACTATCTTGGTCAAGTCGCAAATTTTGTAGACGAAGCGTTTGTAACTGTCACATAGTTATTGTTTGCAGAGTGATGAGATTTTCAATATAGGTTCTGACAAATGGCACACACCTTGTTGCAGGGTTATTAGGAGTGGCAGAAACACGTTGACCCCACGATCACTGCAAGGGTGAAGTTGCATCCCCGGCTCTGCTTTTCTAACTATACCTATCAGGGACAGTGATTAAAATTGAATATTGTCCACTGTGATGCATTTTTAATTAACTTTTGCTCACTTCCTTCACTACACTCTGCTAACCATTACCTACACCATACAGCTCACATTGAGATATTCCTTCAGTTACCACCTAAAAGCTCCTCTCAAAATGAGTGAGAGTTGTAGCCCACACCACTAACTCACCTGTTAATGGTGTGAGGAGGAACCCAATGATGAAGCAAGCCTCCTTTGGGTGGGTGAGGGTTTTCGTCCTAAAAACAGATTTTCTTTTTCATTTTTCTCTTTGTTTTCTTTTTATTCTCTCTCAAAGTGAGAAAGTGGGAGAGGTGTGGCGCAGCGAGTGGGAGAGGTGTGGCGCAGCGGCCAGAGCGGCTGACTCCGGAGCACAGGGCTCCCAGTTCGATCCCCGGCGCCAGTGGCAGCTCAGCTCAGATTCATGTGACTCTGAGCAATAGCTCACTTAATCTCCCCGACAGCCCCCAGCACCATGAAACCCTTAAGGGGGTGTTATGTTCGCGTTTTACAAATAGGAATTATTATTATTATTATCATCTCAGAAGCATATAGAGTATTGAGGTGTTCCTGTGAAGTATTGCCTCATATAGACCCACTGTGTATTTTGTGTGTTGTGTTATTGTTGAGAGTTACACAGTTGGGGTCTTTAAGTGCTCCCTTGTGATCCACTTTGTGTGAGCAAAAGGTTTTTTGCCAGGTTGAAATGGCAGTTTAATGCTGCACACACAGGCTTCGATGGCTGGCCTGAGACATGTTTAAAAGGCTACTTAAGTGGGTGGCCTAATAAGTGCTGCAGGCCCACTAGTAGAGTTCAATTTACAGGCCCTGGGTACATGTAGTACCACTTTACTGGGGAGTTACAAGTAAATTCATTGTGCTAATTGGGTGTAAGCCAATTTTACCCTGTTTAAAGGAGAGAGCATAAGCACTTTAGCACTGGTAAACTGCACAGAGTCCTAAAAGCCAACAAACACATATTTAGAAAACAGGAGGGGTGAAGGCAAAATGTTTGGGCGTGACCCTGCAGAGAGGGCCAAGTCCAACAATCTCCAACGATCAACACCCTAAAAATAACTCCATGGATGGGATGTGTGTTATGAACTATGTGATAAACGGTGACCTATAGAGTAACATTTCATCAAATCTGTACATATTAAGCTGATATCACAGCCCAGTGCAGTAATGTAGGTCATGTGTGTAATAGAAATGTTGTGGAATTCAACTCTACATAGGCTGGATCAACCTCTAAAACTTTCAAGATCTAGCGAGTGACTACATTCAAGTCTAGAACACCTACTCTCAGCAGCAATTCATTTTTCGCCAATATAATATGCTAAGCAACTGTGCATAAACAATATTATGATGAAGCATTAAGTCATTATAACTCCTCACTTCTGAAAATAAAATATGTTATACTCTATAAATTCTTCTTGAAAGCCACAGTATGCCTTGCACCGGGTACAAGGCAAAGACATCATGATGAATAAAATGCAATAGAAATAGCGATGCTAATTTTGTAAACAGTGGTGAGACGACCCCAGGTATTTGAAGCTACATATATGGTAATAGCAGCTGTGATATGTTTTAATGTCTATGTCTTTCTATTGGGCTGTCTCTCTGGAGTAGATAAATTTACTACAGTAAATACAAGTGGGCAAACTATTGAAAAAAGATGCATTAATGCACACTTTAGTCCAACCACTGGCGTAGCAAGGGGGGGCGGAGGAGGCGGTACGCCCCGGGCGGCACGAGTTTCGGGGGCGGCGGCTAAATTAACCGCCAGCCCCCCCCCATCCCCACCGCTCTTCAGCGCTCGGCGGCGGCGGCAAAAGGCAGGGACCGCCACGGGCAGCAGAGTCCCTAGCTGCTCCACTCAGTCCAACAGTATCCTTCAGATTCCTCTGAGCACCAATATATCGTGGGAGAGCAGCTGTCCCAATGCCTGACGAGATTTCAACCCATCTGTGCTGAATCTAAAGAAGTTATGTATAGAAATACACTCCCAGAGGGAATTCGTGATTAATCAGTAGTGCCTCCTTCGGCGTACTTCGGGAGTGAGGAATGTGAAGCAAAGCTCTCACTTGTGTCCCAAAGGATCACACTTCTCGGCAAAGCTGGACTCAGTGAACAGACTCTGACATTTTGCTTTCATATTCGAGATGCAGAAAATGTACTTGTAGATGATCATAAAGTATATCAGTGCAACATTATTTTGAAGTCTTAAAATGGAAGATGCTGAAGACCCTCCACTTCAAGAAACAACTCATCAAAAGTACCCACATAGATTGCTTCTGCACAGGGACTGAAGTAAACTAAAAAGTGATGGATGGAATGCTTGGGTTAATCTCAGCCAATGGTAATTCTTCCGGGCCGCATCCTAGTCCATCGTTGTTTTGCTGACAATGCCACCTCAGATTAGACCCAGCTATGTGTCAATCAGCCTTGACCCTGATCCAATAGGAAAAGTCCAGCCCAAACTGCCAAGCCAGGTCCTCTTTGCACCAGAACACAAGCAACCCAAAACTGGTTTTGCCCTAGCTGGGGCTCTTTAGTCGGGTGCGGCTTGGTTCTAGTGGCAAAGTGAGCACAGGACCCACATCTGGGCATACCTGTTGCATTTAAGGCATCACACTGAAGTAAACAAAAAAGTGACGGAGGATGCTTGAATTAATCTCAGTCTCTGGTAATTACTCAGGGCTGCATGCCAGTCCATCGTTTTTGTGCCCACAATGCCACATCAGATTAGACCCAGCTAGATGCTAATCAGCCTTGACTCTGCTTCAATAGGAACAGTCTAGGCTGAACTGGAAAGCCAGGTCCTCTCTGAACCGGAACACAAGCAACCCAAGACCAGTTTCACCCTAGTTGGGGCTCTTCAGTCAAATGTGGCTTGGTTCTAGTGGCAAAGTGAGGACGGGACCTGGGCACACCCTGAGATTGGTATGTCTAGACGTGGGTCCCTTGCATGCTGTGTCACTGGAACTAAGCTATACCTGGATGATGAGCCCTAACTAGGGTGTAACCAGTTCTAGTTTGCATGTGTTCCGGCTAGAGAGGATCTGGCTTGGCAGTTCGGGTTAGAATGTTCCCTTTGGAGCAGGGTCAATACTGATTTGCATGTAGCTGGGTCCAAAGTGAGGTGGCATGGTGTGCAAAATAAAGATTAAGTGGGATACGGCCCGAGTAACTACCAGTGGCTGAGTTTAATTCAAGCATTCTGTCCATCACTTTTTTTTAATACATTAGTGTGTTGCCACAAGGACGGCAGAGAGGAGAACCCTTATGGTTGTAAGCATGCCTGACTTATCCAGGCTTTGTAGCTCCTACCCTCATTTGTACAAGTCTCTGTCGCTCTATTAGGCACTATATAAATACCTATACTTACATACATGGGACAACAAAGCAATACAAATGTTGACTGAAAAGTGGAGAAAATTAACTACAGATCTACGGGGATAATATAGGGAGATTATTAGGTGAAATTATGTCTTATTGATCTGGTTAAAACAATTCAGCAACAAAGATAATCCTTTGATGGTGCTGCCGAACAAAAAGATAGAAAGACCACATCGCTCAAACCGACTGAAATGAAAACTAGTAAGTGGAAGAAAGACAAGCTTATATGGAATCAATAGATTGGTAGCAGATGAATCCCCTTTAGACACATGCAGGGTCTGCCTGGGTTAAAACCAGGCAAGGGCAGCAAAAAGAAAAGAGGTCCACATTCATGAAGTGCAAGGTGGGCCTTTTCGTAATACAGTTTTGGTAGTAACCGAGGACACATTTTAGGGAATATCTGTGGCACGTTGTGCACTGTAAAGCACATTGGGCCACTGCCATGGTGCAAAAAGCGGATACGAGTTTAAGACACCTCTACAGAAGCGATGGTGGTTAATCACTGTACGGAATTTTGGGGGTGAAACTAGCCCACCTTAGCCAGACATCCGTCACACATAGACCCAGAAAGCCATCTCACACTGGCGTTTGGTCCAGCACTTCTAAGATTGCCCTAGCTATTGCGAAGCAGGCGAACATGGAAACGGGAAACCAATGAACTGTACAATGTACATGACAAAGACAACTTAGAGTGAAATCTTCACTAACATTTTCATGAACCATAGAATGTGACAAGCTGCTATAAATTAAGGTTGGTGCTTACAGATTTGGGAAGGGGACACGGGATATGAGTAAGATTTGGAGGGGGCGTCATGTGCTCTTCACGGGGTTCGCCACGGGGCAATGCACTTCTTGATTAGTATATGTCTGTGTACAGCAAAGCTGATGATGCGACATATTCATAGGATATGCACTAGCAAGTTCGTGCAATCTTTTACCGAGTGTAACTATGTAGGTCGCACGTGTACTTCCTGTGGCACTTCATTTGTGATAGAGTGCTGTGCATCACGCTACAGATCATAGGCAGGAAACCCCTGCCCAACCAGCTGCGAGCAGTGTGGGGCTTCGTTATGGATACGAAGTGCTATGTAGATGCTGCAGTAGTGTCCATTACAATGCGTGGGGCTTGCACATTCATGGAATGTACGTGTTTTGCGCTCTTATTTATGTATCATGTCAGAGAATGGTCCATGGCTGCAAGCTATGACGCCACCATCATGTGAGAAACTAGCCCAGGCCTGCCACAGAGGGCAGTTTACATGAAGTGCATTTGTAAACCTTGTTCTAAAAGGTGTGAGCTCTGCGGTATGACTCGCACGGTTGCTTCTAACAGATGTGGTAGGGTGCAGACAGTGGTTTTTGTGATATACCAGCTGCTTCCGCAGGAGCTCTTGCTGAAACAGAAGTCTAGTGCGCTGCAGTGCGCCGCTGCAAGGTGCTCAGGCCCTAGGAATCACAAAGCCAGCAGAATCCTACCGTTCCTTACTCAGACATTAGTACTTCCATTTCAGAACCGTGTGAATTTGGGATGAGCATACTTCATGCACACAAATAATTCTTGTAAGCGAGCAAGCTACAAATGAGAGCCTGGTCAATGCACAAATACCTCTGAGGGAAGTGAGCGGACAGCAATGTTTACAGAAGGCAGGTGCCATCCCTACAATATAACCTGGAGCATGACCCAAGACAGGTGCCACTTTTTCCTTACCAGCGGCCCTCTTTAGGAGGTTTTATAGGCGGGTTTGACGCAGTATGTCATCCATCTGGTCATAATTTACTTAAAGATCAGCCCTGTTGGGGCATTATTACATAAGCAGCAGAGAGACACAGGGGATTTTTCTGCCATACCAGTATGCGGCCTCTAAAAGGAGACCGGACATTAGATGCCATTATTTGTCTATAAATTTGATAAAGGCAAAGGCTGCAATACTAATAGTGATATATTTTTAACAATAGTAAACTTAATAGGTATCAACGTGCAAAAGACTGAGCCTTTTTTTTTTTTTTAGGATTAATGAAAGCCTTAGCTGGGAAAGTAAAAAATAGCTCTAGAAAATACACAATTAACGTTGTTTTTCTTAAAGGCAAACTAGCTGTCTTCTTCACTCAGGCTTTGATTTTGTGAGAGCAAATTTGTAAATAATAAATAATGACTAATTAGTGCCATGAATAATTTGCATTCAATACGAATCTGCTGCACTCTATAGAACGGTCGTTAAGTTGGCCGGAGTAGGCCTTAACTCCATCTTGAAATTCAAAACGTGACCACGTTTTCATTCCTACTGTTTCTTCACGCAGCAAAACGTGCATTGTATATTATTGTAAATATTATTAAATGGAATATGTATGGTGATTCTGCCATAATAAGATGCTGTGCTTTGTAAGCTCTAGAGGACGCTTTCCTCTCGAAATGTTGCTATTCAAGGTTTCACCTGTTCTTCCTGCATGAAGATCAGTGGGCTTAGGAATTTCATAAGTCAGTCATTGTTTTACATGTAACAAGATTTGTACTGTCACATCCAATGACATTAGGGCAAATGGGGACTAATTCTTCTTCTTTTAGGGGTGGTATTAGGTGCTGCATTTTATTCTGCATTGTGATTTGCTGAGCCTATGTATCATATTACTCATCTCATGCTGACTGTATGATTTGTAGTGTGTATTTTGTTATAAAAGTAGGCTCATTTTGCAGGTGAGCCAGCGCAGAGCAGTGCAGTGTGTCCAATGTAGGGCGAAGCTGCTTCCCCTGATTAATAGAGAGCAGACCTATATCTATCCCAAGCCTAAATCCGACTTCATGCTGCATTTGACTCATCTTTATGCTAATTCCCTATACATGAGACAATTATGATTATGACTAATTAAACACATTTTTGCCTTCTGTATGATCTTGATTTTTAATAAACCATCATGGTTTCTTACTTTTATCTTGATTCAATAGGCTTATTCAACTGATTATGATATTTGATTTCTTGATAGTCATAATGTATTCAGGGCCACATTTTCCTCATACATTATTGAGGACAACCCAGCCCCCAAATCTGAGTAGGTGCTTTATCTATAGATTATCTGCCAAAATAGCGTCATCAATTTGATCAGAATTGAGAAACCAAACATTCCTTTTTATTCGGGTGGGTTTTCAGTTTTGAAACACTTGTACTGCTTCTCAAGATTTCTGTGCCCCGCATGCATGGAATCGTTTTTAGCTGCATTATGCCGCTACCTAGAGTCTATATCCCACTTTTTATAACACACACATAGGGCCTCATTACGAGTCCCTCTGTAATCCTGAAGCGCCCACTAATGGAAATTACTGGTCCCATCCGGATCTCAAAGTGCTTTGTAACTCTGCGGGCACAGAGGTTTTCACCTGGCACTTTGCCAGGTGAACTGACCACTGGAATTGAGCGTGCTATTCCCAGTTCACCTGGTAATTCTACATATCTAAGGGTAACCTTGGGGGCCTGACTTGTAAAACGTATATTGGTATCGGCAACTCTGAGGGGAGGGGACAAAAACTGTGCCATTTTCTGGCCACTTATCATAAGGCCTATATTATTTTCTAATACTTTTGGTGCAGAATCCCCCTAACAGACCTCTGTATGTTCTGCCAATAGGTGCACCTTTGCACCAGGTCCTCTTCAAAATAACATAAAAAAGCATTGAATGCACAGAACCAAGAATTAAACTGCCTGGCACTCGGCCTTTACCTCATTATATTAGCTTTTAACTGGAAAGAACTGCAGCATTATAAGAAATTGGTTATTTGTTGAGGTGGGGTGGTAGCCCCACTAAGGTAACAACCACAATCCTTGTCAGGGTGAACCACAAAAGCCACTAACTTAACTTGTGCTTAACCCTCTGGTTAAAAGTCAGGTTTAACTTAGAGGCAATATGTAAAGTATTTATGCAGCACACAAATAGTTATAAAGTGAAAAAACAACACAAGAAAAAATCCAAACCAATTTAGAAAAATAGGGTAGATGCTAATAAATAAAGTGATATCAGAGTGCCAAAAATCCAATCAGTAGAATGAAAATAATGCCAAGAAGCAGAGAGCACCAATCGCAGTAATCTTGTCATGCTGGACCAGGCAAAAGTCGCAACTGAGCCTAACTGCGATGGAGCACTGGTCAGATAAAGGGACCATGTTACTCCTGGTGAAGAGTTACCTTCTCAAGTCCGGCATGAAGAGTTCCATTCACATTGGAGGAGGCCATGAGGTGGAGGTTTTCAGGGCGAAGAGCTGGCAGGTTGAGCATCATGGACGGTCATTGCTGTAGTGTGAAGTGCTAGTTGTCACTGCAGCTCCGTGTTGGTGACCGCAGAGGGCTGTCGCTGCTGCAGCGCAAAGTGAAAGTCTTTTGGTGCCGGTCATCATGGATGGTCTTTGTTGACACAAAGAGTAGGTCCTGCTGGCACTCTACGCTGACGGTCACAGCAGGCAGTCAATCTGTGGTGTAGAGAGGTCACTTTGTGGGATGGGTGTGATGAGCTCAAACGTCATGATTTTCAACTTTACTTCTGGAGGAGCTCTTACTGATGCCCGCCAAGGGTGAGGGCACCTCTTGGGGATCAGGACTCACTCAGCAGAGGCCAGCAGAAGGGATCTAGTCAGCTGGGCAGCTGCAGGGATGCCTCTGAAAGCTTGTTGTGTCACTTGGCTAAAACAGGAGGTCAGCCAATTGACCCTTTGAGCCACTCTGGGTAACCTGGGATCAAGCCAAACGGGTTTAATCTTCGGACAGCAAGGCAGTTGTTCCAGTAGCAATGCAGTGCTTCTGGCAGCAGGGCAGTCCTTCTGAATCTTACACAGGTCTAGGAGTGTTCTGATGAGTGGTTCTGCCATACTTTCTATGGGGGATTCAATGGCCTACCCCCAAAACTGGTCCTGGTCAGTTCTTCCCTTCCCCTGGTCCTGGGTCCAAACAGTCTAGGGTGACAAAGGGAAGGGCAGGCCTGGTGTCAGGTTCCTTTTTGTGTGTTGTGGGCAAGGTCATTTGAAATGTTACCAGGGCAGTGTACAGCTCCTCCCCAGCCATCCTGCCAGGAAGACCCTCTCCCAGCTACACCCTGCTCTCATTGTTCACTGTCTGGGTCCAATACTCATTCTTGATGGGGGAATCATTAACAGGGAGCCTGAAACTCCCAAAAAGGCCTCAGAAACTTTGGAACAGGAAAATGGCAACTTTCTAAAAGTGCCATTTTCAAAATTATAATCTAAAGTCCAACTTTCCCATTGAAGTTGATTTTAAATTGCAATTAATTTAAGAGTAAACATCATATGTCTATCTGCTCTTTTCTTAAGCATATAGGTGCGAGGAACCCCAATGGAGGCAGGTCCTTGACATTTTTAAACAAGGGAGCATCTTAATTATGAAGGTCTTGCTTGTAAAGACAGAATGAGCAACAAATCTTACCTTTCTCACTTGATTGGGAGACAGCAACGGAACGTCTCTGTCCAAGGACTCGAGCACAGTTGTATCTTCTTCACCAAAGGTTTGGGAAAGTGAAAGGGAAGAAATCACACTGCTGGTCTCAGGAAGTATAGTAGTCGTTTGGCCTTCAGCCGTAGCAGTGTCCTCAAAAACCTAGAGAGGATAGCAAATTACAAGTTAGTAGCCATGAAACTTGAGATAGATAACTGTGAAAGCCTAGAGTTTTCCTAAGGCAACTGCAGAGCTAGATCTTGAATCGGCAATCACTTGTGCTAGTGCCCATAGTCATGTATGGTTCAGAAATAAGGAGATGGGCCTGTTTATGGGCCCCTGCAGCCATGATTGGCTCAGAACTATGGAGATTGGATTCGACCTTGAATCAGCAATCACTAGTCATAGAACCCATAGCCATGTATGGTTCAGAACTAAGAAGATGGGGCTGTGTATGGGCCCCTGCAGCTATGTATGGCTTTGAACTACGGAGATGAGCTTCTCTATGGGCCCCTGCCAGGGCCGGCTTTAGCTCTGGTGGCGCCCTGTGCGACACTGTCTGTTGGCGCCCCCCGATGACCACCTCTGCCACGGATTCCCTTACCACTGCCCTTTAACAGTGCCCCTCAAGTCTCCAGAACTACTGTCTCTCGGATTCATTAGTTTTTTTAGCACCACTCATACCAGTGTAAGGTGTCAGAGCACTTTGCATCACACACACATTGCACAGAGACAATCATAGGTGTGTAAATCAGTGTATAGGAAATGTTACATCAGACAGGACTACAAGGTGTAGTGTAGGAGTAACATGTCATCGATACTGGTAGGCAATATAGTTTAAGAATTAACTATTCTGGAAAAAGCACAAATTCAGAATTTAAAACGTAACACCATTGTTAGGGGTTCTCCTTAATAACAAGAATTGATTTCCACCCAAATGAACCCTTTTGGCAAGATTAGGATAATGAAAGACTGGTCAAAAAACATATAGCTCTAACATATACCTTGCAGTTTGCACACAGCTCTTTGATGACAGTTAATAGCTCAATGTTCTATATTACGATTGTGACTTACAAATGACAAGTAACAAAAGGAGCTCTCTTACAGAAGCACTAACCCACTGACCTATTTACATTACATGCACTTTGTTATCTGCATGGTACACGTTCTTAGCAGCAGGCATTTTAACCCTCTGCGCTACCTTAGGATGAGTCAAAATGTCCTCTAGACAAACCTCCGGTCTCTTTCCAGGAACAGGATAAATCACCGGAGTTATCTTAACGTTTTAATTGATGCCTACAAAAATTGCTGGAGGCCAGGAACGTGCCAGCAGGTTGGTGCTTTTAAAATGATAATATTACTTGTGAAAATGACGCCCCTGACCCAAGTCAGCGCCCGGTGCGGTGGCACCGATCGCACTGCCCTAGAGCCGGCCCTGGCCCTGGCCCCTGCAGTCATGTATGGTTCAAAAATAAGATGGCCCCCTGTATTTTGCCATTAAGAACATGTACTGGGATAATGTGCTGGCTCTACTCAGCTCCAGTTTATGTTAACCCCGGGTGGAGACCTCCGCTCCGCCCGTGGAGTGTGCGGAGATTTGCCTTCTCCGCGTTACGCGGAGAAGGCAAATCTGCGCACACTCTGCAGTGGAGCGGAGTTGGCCAGCCCCCGCCTCCACCCCCTATTAAGAAGTAAGTTAACATTAATTAAAAATAAACTTAAAACCACTTACCTCTGTACTGCGGTGTCCCCGGGCTGCCCTCCTCCTCTTCCTCGTCGTACAGGTAATACTTGAGAAAACTGCGCATGAAATGCGCATGTGCGGGCATGCGCGCAAGCGCAGTCTTCTCAAGCATTACCGGTACGGCGAGGAAGAGGAGGAGGGCAGCCCGGGGACGCCGCAGTACAGAGGTAAGTGGTTTTATGTTTATTTTTAATTAATGTTAACTTACTTCTTAATAGGGGGGTGGAGGCGGGCGGCGGAGCGGAGCGGAGTTCCACGGAGTTTGTTTGCAACTCCGTGGACCTCCGTGTAGCCCCACTATGCCCAGGGTTAGTTTATATACCACAGAGTAAAACACAATTTCTTTCCTGGTAGTTCCACTTTTTAGGGTATTTTTGTGATTTGAGGGTTGGAATGTTATGTAACTGTAAGGATATACACCGCCAAAATATGAACATTCACCTCAACATTATTACAGAAAGTGTGTTATCATTCCACATTAAGCCACTGATAGTAATTACAATTCCGATTTTCACTAATTTGAATGAATGACAGGGAGATTGTAAAGAGGTAGAAGAAAAGGAGCAAGGGTTAGGGGGACATCACAGCCTGACTCAGAGAGGATGAGTTATTCTATTCCACTAGCACATAATGGACCTGACTCACAAAAATAAACTTAGAATACAGGTGCAGATTTACTCCTCCTGAACGCATTTTTAAATATATTTAATATCCACCAGCATTACTGGTAGTACACCTGGCAAGCTTCACCAGTCACAGGTTTCCATAGTACTGCTGGGAAGGTCAGGTGACGTGTCCCACAGGCTCCTGTCTCACTATGTGGAGTTCATGTTCATTATTCTCCATGCCTGTACTACCTGAATGGCCATAAATAATCCAAACGCATATGAATGGGGAATACAGTATGTTTCATTGGTGTGGCAACATGGCTAGTACAGAGTACAGTTCATGCGTGGATAAGTATATACCTGGCTGGCAATCAGTCTAACATATCAGGCAAAGGAGAGAGTCATGAACACTTAACATAGGCTTAGAAACTGCGGGCTGGAAGGTGGGATATATGCATCAAGAATGCATCCTGCCAGTGGGAGAAGCAGAACCAGTCAAAAAAGCACAGGGCAATGATGCCGTAAGTCTAGACAATTGTGGCGGGAGACCTGAAATGTCAGAGGAGACCAAGAACATTACCTGACCCCTAACCGGAAACCAAATTCTCCTACCAGCAGGAAAGCCAAAAGCAATACTGCCATCTCTGCCAGCCCTAACATCAGACACTCAGAATGCATTTGTTTCTCCATTGCCTCAAATGTTTCCTTTCTTTTATCCCATTGAAAAGCATTGAAATAATAATTAGAACCATAACACCTGACTTGACTATACAGACTCTTGCCTCAGAAGGCTACAGTTCGAACTCCGCTGCTTTTATATGGTACAAAATGTTGCAGCTAGTCTATTTGATGAAAAACATGAGACTAATCACCCTTCCCAAAGGTATGACATTGGCTACCTCTGAATGGTCTACTTTAATATCCACTTCCTCATTCACAGGTACATTAATGGAAACATAGCTAAATCCCTCAGCATTCGACTCGAGCACTGGGCTGCTAGATGCGCCATAAAACTTACCACACATTTGCATAATATTCTGTCACTCTTAAGACGGGCACAATTATTGAGAATACTCCACACTGAGATTTGTACTAGGACAAAATGCCTAATTTTCCCCCAAATAGCATATGTTGTCTAAACTGTGTGTCTGCCCTCCTTGAGTTAAGAAGCATTAGGTGCAGTTCATTGTACCAGATATGCTTCCCCATCCATTCATCCACCCACCAGTTATTTATTCAACTAATTTATTAATGTATTCGGAGTGTTTTTTAACACATCAGAAGTTGTAAATCCAGGGAAACTATTATAATCTAAACTGTGTGTTGTTACTATAGACCCTAGTGGCAATCCCAATATTTCATGGCTATGACACATCATGAACATGCACCGAAATACACAGAGGCGCACACTTCAAGGTGTGTATTTACTCTACTAAATCTAGGTCACCTGGATACTGGTGCATGTTGTTCAGAGAAACTTAAACAATTGTGTGCTAACTCATTTCAGAATTGCTCAATATGAGAAATGGGTTCCATCCCATTTAAATCCCCCTCCCAGATTTTTCGCTTTTTGGACTACCTTGTTTGTGCACTTGTGTTGTGAGTGAATCTCACTTCCTGAGTCTCACTATTGGTAAGCTCTAAGGGAGCAGGAGTACTAAATATCAGTGTCTGCCTTTTAAAATAATGTCTACTAGTGCAGAGCTGGGGTAAGAGTCTCTGGACTGGTTGCATGTGAACATGTGTGCACATGTTTGCTGGCTGATGGTGTGAGACTACTGTCTAACTCAGCCAGGTATCTGCACACAGGTAGTCTGTTGCAGAGGGTACCCTACATGGACTGGTGCTGACTTGAGCAGGCCTTGTAATATGAGGAAGTATTAATAGTGTGAGTATGTACAACTGTTGTGCTACACTAAAGTATGCGGAATGCTTTACAGTGTTATACACTATGGTGAATTCTGCACACAATTGTTAGAACTTGAGACTCTGTTGACGCATCTATATTATGGCAAATCAGGATACTGAATGCAGATCTGACATTAATTTCCATATATCTGCATTCCTAGAGGCTGTTCAAGATTTTCTATTTTCTCTTACTCAGATCCAAATTAGATTCAGGCCTTTGAATCATCCATCTCCCCAGGCCCTGCGACCAACACTTTGCAGGCAGCCAACCCTACGCAGAGCACAGCCTTCAGCCATGAGTGATGTGCGGTTGGACGCAAGCCAGTCTCTGTGCCCAAACCTCGCTCGTGCCCAACCCCACCTATTGCGCACAAGTTATGTGCAGCAGAAGGTTGGCTATAGGTCCTGGCACCCAAACTCCAGCGCGCGTACATGGCTTAATAAAAGGGGTCATTTTAGGAAACGCAGAGCTACTGACTTTGTCAAATGGTCAGAACACCAAAATATAAAAAGTGGGCCTACTGGCCGTATGAAGGAGTCAGAATATCAGCATATATAAAACACATGTATGGTATTTGTCAGGAATAGACCAATAATTATAATGAAATGTATATTTCATTAATTCACACAGTTCAATATTTAATAAAAGTGATTCTCATTTAAAAAAAAGAATAAAGCTTTGTTAGACCTGGCATCTTTTGCCATCATTTTCCCTAACTTTTTGCTTTCTGACCTTCTGTTTTTGACTTTGTTTTTGCTGGCTTTAGGACTCTGAGCACTTTACCACTGCTGACCAGTGCTAAAGTGCATGTGCTCTTATCTAAAATGTGATGACAATTGGTTTAGCCATGATTGGTATATTTGGTTCACTTGTAAGTCCCTAGTAAAGTGGTATACAATATACCAAGGCCTGTAAACCAAATGCTTCTAGTGGGCCTGCAGCACTGATTGTGCCACCAACAGAAGTAGCCTTTCAAACCTGAATCAGGCGTGCCACTGCAGGGCCCATGGGCGCAGTTTACTGCCACCTCGACTTGGCATTTCCAACTACTTGCCAAGCTTTAAACTCCCTTTTTATTACGTATCAATCACCACTAAGGTAGGCCCTAAGTAGCCTAAGAGCCGGGTGCTGTGTAAGTAAAAGGTAGGACATTTATCTTTTTGTTTTACATGTCCTGGTACTGACAACCACCCAAGTTCGTTTTTACTTCTGTGAGGCCTGCTCCTCTCATAGGTTAACATTGGGAATTCCTTAAATTCCCTTTTATGTGTAATTCCTGATTGCAGAGGAGTAGTTGCTTTCTGTTTTATATCATTGGATTGGGAATGTCTGCTCTTACCTCTCTTGTGTGCCTTACAGCCTGTCTCCAGTACACGTCTGTTGTGGGGTGACAGCTACACTTTGTGCATTCCCTCTAGACAACCACAAGTACAGGACACTCAGCTGCGTCTGCATTCATCTGCGTACTGATGGGTCTTCCTGGGCAAGAGGGAGGGGAGGAGCTGACACGCACACCTGAATAGGTAGTGGCGTGGCCTCACACAAAACACTGATTTACCCCTCAAAGATAAGCTGGCAGATAGAACTGGGCTGAAAGGCGACTTGTGCACCACAAAGGCTTTGCTTTGTAGTCACCTCCACTTCAAGGACATATTTGGGTATAAGTATTAGGTCTATGACCCCCTCTTACGAGTTCACTTTGCTGTCCTAAGGAGACTCTGCCAAGAAGAGGAGCTGTGCTACAGGAGGGACTGCTACTTTGCTACCTGCATTTCTGTGTTGGCCTGCTGACTGTTGCCTCTGACCTGGGTGGTGAAGAGGACTGGACCTGTTCTCTACAACCTTTTGCAACCTAAGTAATTCCAAGGGCTTGTTGGCTTGCCCCGTGTTCAGGAAATCTTAGGGCCATCAAAGATTTCATTTGCACAAATGACCGCTGCTAGGTTCTGCTAATCTGGAGTCTAACTCAGACTGACTTGCCCTCAACGAGTCCTGGGCCTTCGCAGAGTGTCGGCAGCTGATTTTGGGCACCCATACGCATCAGCGCGGTGCACCGATCAAGTACCTCTGTATCTGCCTGTTCGAGCGCAGACCGTCGTGTTTGTCCACTTCGCCGAACCCGCAGTGCGCAAAGGCAGTCCAGCGTGACCCAGCGCAGTTTGCATGAATCAAGGAAAGACGGGTGTCTGCCCTCCATGACTCCAATCACTGCATTGTATCCAGCTAGGGGAGACTCCAACAATTCGGATCCAGATCCCGATAGGAAATGTGCACTTCAGGACTCAGGAGGTCCCTGCCACCCACCAGCGCTCTTGTGGGCGGCCTCGATCAGAGTGAGTAGCTCAATCTCCCACAAACATGACATTGCATTTTAACTTTGATAACTTTGGAAGCATTGCTTTGTGCTGACCCGGGGAGAAAGTCTATTCCCGATCCACGGTATGGATCGCTGTCATTTCCCCAGCATAACCATTTGGAACCTACTGAAAGCACAAATGCTCTTTCAGCATTGTTCATTCTTGAAGCATTCGTAACTTGAGATGGTTTAATTGGATTCTTATCGTTTTTATCTTGTTTTGAAGAGTAAAAAAGATACTATTTTCATACCTCATTGTGGAGTCTTTTTTGTGATGTTTTCACTGTGTTACTATATCCATGTATGCACAACTGCTTTACACATTGCTTCTTATGTTAAGCCTGACTGCTCTGTGCCAAGCTACCAGAGGGTCAGCACGGGCTAATTTACGTGTATGACTGACTTACCCTGACTAGAATTGTGGTTCCTACTTGGACAGGGTGCACACCTCTGCCAACTAGAAACCCCATTTCTAACAAGCTATATTAAAAGAAATCAACATGTCTCTGAGTCTTTTAAAAAAAAAACATTTTCAAGTTACAAAGTACAGCCATAGAACCACCCACAAGGGGGCTCTGCTCTCTAGCTGAAGGGCACAGAACTCCAGATACAAATGCTTTAAAAATGTATGGTAAGCTCTCCAGTGGTCAGGGATTCAATGACCCAGGAGACTTACTGTTTCATTTTACATTTTACTGGGGGGGGGGGAGGGGTGCTGCTGTACTCCCTACAGCCCCCACCTCCACAACATTTAAAAAATGTTTGGTATTGCCCCTGCCCCTTTTACGGGCAACAGAAAGCATGAAAATATATTATGTTAAAATGCCCTAGCTCCTGCCACTCATTTATTATACATTTCTTTTTTAAAATACATGTGGGTATCCTGATGCTCACCCGGGACACCCATATGTTTTTTTTTTACTGGGTGTGGCAAGGGGAACCCTATGGCCCCCCATGCCCCCACCGACCGCCCTGCCATCCTGCCCCTGAACCTGCACCACTACCCAAGCATTTACAGGCTCAGGAACCCCATCCCCTGGGGCCATATTGTTTTTAAGGGCACAGGACCCCAAATATATATATTGAAATGTGGGCCCTGTCCCACCCCGGGGTCCTATTAATTAAAAACTTGTGGCCTCCATTTTTTTTTTGCCGTGATCCCATGGGAGTACCGCGGGATTGCAGGTATAATTCAATATTGTTTCTCATCACAAGGGCTTGAATGAGCCATGAAGGGGTAATACATTTAAAGTTGTTCCAAATAAGGGAGCCACAAATATTAATAGCCCCAGGCCCGACCAAAACCTTAAGATGTCTCTGAGGGTGGGAGGAACAGTCCAGCTACTTCCATCCTCCCTCCCGCAAACTCCACCTACAGACAAAATGAACCTGAAGCTGGGGATTGGAAGGAGAGCTTGTTTCTAGTCCCTCCTCTTCCAGTTCCCTCTGCCTGACTCAGTTTCACACAGTTCCTTCATCTTTCCTCGAGAAGCACAGTGAGATGAAGGAGCTGTGTGTCTGTGTTCCAGCAATGATCCAGACACTGTTTGCATATTTTTTTGCCTACAAAAAAATCCAAACATTGTCAGATTACTTTCTGGGGCACAGCAATGAGCGAGACACTGTTGCATGTTGTTTCATCTCTGCCCAATTCCTCTCTGGAAAAAGAACAATTGATGGACAGAATGCAGAACAATGTCATACATTCACCCCAGTACAGAGATCTGGGCCTAAATCCATCGTTTTTTTTGCTCCCCATGCCATTCCAGTTTGAGCCCAGCCATATGCAAATCAGTCTTGACCCTGCGTCCAATGGGAACAGTCCAGCCCGAACTCCCAGGCCAGGTCCTCCCAGGACTGGAAACAAGCATCCTAGGACCGGTTTCGGGGTTTCATCCCTCATCAGCTAGGATAGCTTAACTTCAGTGGCATGGAGAGCCTGGCAGATTCCTCTCTGGGGCACAGCAAGGAGTGAGGCGCTTTGCATGCTGTTTAGTCTAAGAAATATCGTAATGGCGCCTGCCTCCTTTCTAGTGCACAGCCATACCATTCTGTGCTCCAGCAAGGAGTCAGAAGGAGACTTATTTTTTTCTATGGCTTAGCAAACATTGTAATATTGCCTGGTTCCTTTCTGGGGTACAAATGAGCGACCCCACAAGGAATTAAACTGACAAGAAAGGGTGGTGTTCTATAAATATATCTGGTATTCCCACACTAAATAGATCCAAGGGACATAGATATGGGTCAAGACTTTGCATGAATATGTTAATCTGCAAGTAAAACTGGAAAAAATTAGTATAGTTTAAAAACAATCCTAAAAATCAGACAAATGCCATGTTCAGCGCATTCTCCTGGCCGGGCAATCAGGGCGAGGGAAGTTTGGAATCCAGCAATCGAACGTTTAGAACGTGTAAACGTTGAAATTATATTGTTGTGATAGGTTTTCACAGAAACCATGCATGTTACCTATGACCAAAAGACAGGTACTCTAAACCAACATTTTACTTTTATTTTCCTTCAAAATTTCCCAAAATGCAGTGCACCCATTCATCACCTGCTGGCACCTGGAGTCTTAGAAAAACTACACATGTGTAATACTCCCTTGCTCAGAAGACTACAGGAAAACAGATGTTGGTCAATGTGGGGCAGGGATGTGTTCCTGCAGGTGGGAACCTAGAGGTAAATACCATATTTTGCAATAAAATTGCTAAAATTCTGATATGAACATTATGCTCATCGTGTTCTCCTGACTAGCAAAGAACAGTGTACCATAAACAGTGATTCTGCCACCGTTTAGTGATCTGTGCTTCTATTACATAATTGATTGTACACACTACATTCTGTAGGAAAAACACACATATATTTTGTATAGCCAGACCCTAGGCATGTGAGTCAATATTTTTTGGGCTAGTGTTCCATGATTTAGATTTGTTCATCTGAGAAATGCAACAAAACAGTGAGCACATTTATTAAAAATGAAAATATATTCACATTTTGCAGTATATCTTCAGGCTATAATGAGATATTGATGGATGTATCTGAGCACCAAAAACCTCAGAGGTCTATTCACAAACTGCATTTTGTAGTATGTTTTGTAGTACTACAAGAGTCCTACTAAAGTACTACAAACTGCTATTCACTAACCCACATGAAGAGGTCAGCATCTCTGCCTTTTCTGTCTTTTATGTACTGAGATCTTCTTCCCGACTGAGCGACAGTGGCTGAAAATTGAGGAATATTTATGACTCAATGGGAGGAGTTTAGGAAGGACTAAGGAGGGACTGAAAGAGGGATTAAGGGAGGGCAAAGGAGGGCTTAAGGGAGGGACATGCACCCACCCACAAAAGAGTACGCCCATTGCTATTCTTAAATTGCACTTCTAAAGTTACTACAGCAAAAAAGGACTAAATATAGTAGTAAATTTACTCCAGCTCAGACCTGGAAAAAGCACAGCACCACCCATGGCATTTAAAAAAAAATATATATATATATATATATATATTGATGTTAGTGTTAAAAAAATAATTATTATTATAAATACATGTATTCTATTTCAAAATTTAAATTATCTATTTTAAGTTTTATAAATAATAACTTGTTTTAACCATGTATAAATTAAATTCATTTTATATGTTATGTTTAGTAAGTTTTATATATGTAATAAATAAATATAAACATTTTTCTTTAGGTTTTTTTAAATCTTAAACAAATAATGTTCATTTATTTCAAATACTTAAATTTATGTAAAATGTAATATAAAATTTAGATATTAGTGCAGTAACAGTTTTGTTAAATTATTCTATATTTAAAATCCATATATAAAATGATTTAGCATTAACATACAAAGGTTTTATTTTTTTTAACTTAAATAAGCTTTTATTATTTTCTCTGTTCTCCACTCTGTGTAACATAAAATATAGCCGTAAAATCACCTTAGTAGTAACCTTATGGCAGTATTTGATGTTTGAACTGACTCCAGCCCCTTTTTCGGGGAGGTGGGGGCATATAGGTATACATTTTTACGTAACTTTGCACTTGGTGAATAGCGAAAAGTAGGATAGTTACCCAAAATTGTAAGACTAACTGTACAAGTGTAGATTTACTCATGTGTAAAGTTACTTTTGGGAATAGTCCCCGTAGCTTATATGGCTGAACAAACGTACCAAAACCCTAAAACTGATTTTTATAAAAATGTTTCAGTACAGAGGTGCGCAAACACCATGCCAGTAAAAAGGGTTGAATACATTCAAATAAAAGCGGCACAAAAAAAATATAGGGTGCTAGAAGTGTTTGATTCGTGGCATTTTTGCAAAACTATTAAGCATATTTCCTGCAGCGCATTTCCTGAGCAATGATGACCACACAAATTCAAATTGTAAAGTGTTCACATTTTTACCACTGCTCTGTGCAGGAAATGTCCTATTTTACAAATATTTCTCTGCTGTTCTAAAGAGCACACTCCGATGGAAATGGACACTAAAAGCCCAGATCCATCAAAGCAACACAAGGACTGATGACAGTGAACTGGGTCCTTGGTAGGCTTTGACCACTCTGACAAATCCTCTCTCACAAATGAAGATGTATACTGTTTAACCACTACAAATGGCATGCACCAGTTGTTAATACTTACTTGTTGCACCTCTTCGTGGCTTTGTGGCTGAACCGGAGCAGGCTGCCTCACGATGTAGTTTATCTGCCCTACAATAGTCTGTTGAACATGCTGTGGTTGTTTGGACGGGTTCATCTGCAAGCTCTGAGGCTGGCTCTGCAAGAGAAGTTCCAGTCCTTTTTGCATTTGTTCCAATTCAAACTGCTGGTGAATTATGTCCAGACTTTGCTGCATGACTTGCTCATGGCTGCTCTCATTTTGAACAGAAGTTTGCGGCTGTTGTTGCTGCTGTTGCTGCTGTTCGTGGTGTTGTTGCAGTTGTAAATGATTGACATTGAGCTTTTGGAGATGGCCGAGCTCCATCTGCACAGAGGGAGCTTCCAAAGATGACTGCATGTGCATTAGTTGTGAGTGGCCTGTTTGTGTGTGCTGAATGTCTTGTGGTGGGACGATGCACACTGGATACGTGTTCTGCTGCATCTGTTGTCTCATCTGCTGCTTACCTATCCAAATTGACGAACGATCATGCTCGGGTGGTGGCTGGTGTGCTGTCCATGGCTGAATCATTTTTAAAGGGTGAGGCATGCACCTCTGTGCTTTCACACCCTGTTGCATGTTGTACTGCATTGCCAGATGCTGTTGCTGAATTGCTGGCGTGTGTCTATAATTTTGATGGTGGTTTATACCATGATGCATAAGTGGACTTTTTTTCATTTGAGGTGTGTTGTTGGTATGGCAGTGGGAACAACATACTGAAGTAGGACACTGGACTGGGGGTTGGTACTTTGCCTCTATTGGAGATGTGGGTGGTGGTGGTGGATGTTGTCCTCGATAATAGGATGCCTGCATCTCTTGCATATTACCATAACTAGAGACGTCTGTTTGAGGAACCTGGCCATTGTCTGTCACGATGCAACCTGCAAGGGCAACAGCGGTAATACTTTTTAAAGTATATGCATCTAGTATCAATGTCATATATAACATGCATAATGTACCGCACATGCTTGTAACCACCCCTACTGACATAGATGACACATACCTGCAAGCATGCAGACAGCAAAAAACCTAAAGACATCCATGAACACACAGACTAACAATACAGCCAGTCACGCACACAGACCAGCACACACACACACACACACACACTGGTGCCTGAGGGAGAGGACAGACCAGGGAGGATGTCAGTTTGACACCCCAGCAGACTGTGACATCTGCACAGGTCCTAACGTGAACTACTGTTATTGTTGTTGGTTCTGCCAAGTTTTTGGAGGGAATTTTAAATCGCGAAGTTTTTTCAACCGCAGCTTTTCAATTAATATTGTGTCGAATGGTGTCTAGCAAAATTAATTCTGCTTTACTTTGCACCTGTCTGCAATAGACTGTCATTTTTTGTTTGCACTTTATGTGAGCTGCTCATTTTTACTTCCTTATGTTTACAGAGTGTGAGGTCTGTCTCATATTGCCCTTTCTGAGGCAGGCTTGTATCTCTCCCTCTACACTCATCTCTTCGCTGCAGGACCTCTTTTGAACTACATGAGTATTTTTAGACCTATAAACTACACACATGATCAGGCGCCTTCACTCTCACTTTTAACATTTAACCTTCTCCTACCAATGCACCCAGTCCGGGAATCAAGGCAAAAGGTGCAGAGGTTAAGGGTGACTTCTTGTGGCTACTTCCCTGTTTGGCCATGGTAGGGCCAGGAAGAACCTAGGGCTATGGCAAGAATCTCTACCCTGTTTCACTTCCTTACATCTGTAATGGCCCCACACATCCTCTGTCCACGCTTGTTGTTTTACCTAAATGTATTTCTTTTACAGAATCTTATAATACCCTTTCCCTTTGGCTTCTTTAATGTCACCAACACCATGTGAATGACCTAACCCTATTCATGAAAAAAAAATAACGTGACTGAATATATGCCCGGCACTAGGAGTTGCTCTATGCTACTCTTGGGTAAACTCCATATTCATTGGTTGCTTAACTGTATTTCCAGGGGTTATATTTCTCTTTCTCCTTGATGTTCTCAATATACTATTATCTTCAGGGGTTTGAGAGTCTGTTGTTCTTTGGTGGACTGATCCTTAACCCATCTACCCCAGGCAACAATAGGCTGATCTGTAAAAATTATGTGGAAAACTGATTGCAAGATTTGTCATACCTCCAAAATTACTGATGAGAATGATAAGTATTTTAAACAGGATCTGCCATGTACAACACACACCGCTACCTTTGGAGGAGGGGGGTTAACAGTGCCACCAACAGGCTGTCCTGCTGTCGCTTCTAGGTGAGCACCATTGCTTTACAGTTTTTTAGTGCCCCCAACATGTCGACCCTCTGTCACTTCTGGGTGCATGCCACACAGCACTCTTTTGGGTGTTTAGCAAAGCCCCCAATAGACTGCTCACCTGTCACTTCTGGGTGACATCCAGCAATCCTTTGAGGGGTTTAACAGGGTCTCCAATGGATTGCCACTGTGTCACTCATGGAGGACTGACATATAACACTTACTTTGGGGGTTACACAGTGCCTTTAAAGGGTTATCACTCTGTCACTTCTGGATAAATGCCACATGGCCATCCTTGGTGGGTTTAAAGGTGTCTCCAAATGGTCTGGGTCTTCTGATGCTACTGGAGAAGCTCCACATACCATTAGGTTCATAGATGCACGTGAATAGTGGCTTTTGAACTGCCAGTGTTTCTCAGCTCAACAGAACTGTAGCACTCTTGTAGACTGTGATGTCATGCAGTAGATATCTGTGCATGTTTGCATGTATGTGCATGCACTCATATACTCATATGCATGCAGGCAAAACCAATGCATGTGTGCTTGACAAATGAGTAATATGCAGCATGATAAATTCTAACGCCATGTACACGGCAAAGTCTCTTGTGTTGTAAGCATCTCACAGAGTAGAGTGCTACCCATCCACAAAGCACTTTAGCATGTTCTATATAAACACCACTACAATACAATACCATACAGAAGTGCACAGACCTATAGGCACTCATTTCTGAAAATCACCCGGCAGGTAGGCTCTTATATACACAGACTAGGAGACATGTTATGATATGTTGGCTTCATGTACAGTGGGTTGTGATGTTGTAAGGACCTTCTAAAAGGTGCTAGATTAGATAGTGAGCTGAAAGATGAGAAGAAGAGAGGGAATGAGGACAGAGCCTTGTGTACTGACTCATTTTCATCAAAAGGGAATTGTAGTCAGTAGCTGACCTTGGGCATCAAGAACCAGGAGAGGGAAATAAGCTGAAGGTGAGTGAAGGAGAGAATGAAAGAGGGTAGCAGGTAAGCCAAGTAAGGGGGCCGGCGATGAGAAGCATCAAAGCCTGAAGGAGAGTTAGGAATGGTAGACTGCGAGAATATGCCATTGAAAGGCAGATACCTATGTCTGCAAGCCAAGACACAGAGAGTTCACTCACATAGACAACCAAAATACAGGCCCACATACAGTCCCAACAATATAGATATGTCCATGCAGCACAAAACCAAGTGCACATAGAGGGAAAAGAGGAACAACGGACAGAAATAAGATAAAGATGCAGGTTACAAGACTACCTAATACTTTAACTGTTGATGACCTTAAATTTGAGGTAGCGGAAAGACTGGTGTCAATACCTAATTAGTCACCCAGTCATTGGCCTCTCCTTAGATCGCTCACTTTTGAATTGTGATTGAGGCCGGGTGGTTCAGTGACTTGAATCGTTGCCACTGAAACATGCACTGGTCTTCAGGTCACAAAGCTGAATCAAGGGAAGCCTGATTCTGCTTTCCAACCTTCAAAGGGGGTATATTGAATACCATAAATTGGGTAATAGTAGCACCGGGTGTGCACAACACTTAGACATGGCAGAAGTGTGATAAGAAGCACTAAATAAAAACAAGTGATAAATATTATCTGGCCTCTCTGCCCATTCAATTACTGGCCTCTTCGAATAAACCAATGTCTGTCAAAATGTAGTGCTCACTACAGGCCCAGACAACTCTTTGCCTATTTGTGGTAGCACCAGAATTCAGTACTTTAGTTTCTTCAACATTCACATATGATACACATAGGTTTACAACATTGATCCAAACTAGCTAAAATGTACTTTTTTGCATTCCTGACATTAAATGTGGAAGATATTTCACAAAATGGCAAACGGCAAGGCAAAACTATGAATTTATTTGATTCCATTACTTGGCTTAGCATTCCTTTGGTGTTCATGATATCTTATTTTCATGTTCATGCTGTCACATGAGTTAAATGTTGTTTCCCTTCGCAATTACTTCCTAAAATATTGTTAAGTATTGTAAAATTCCTAGCTTTCTGCATCTCTTTACTTAACTTGCTGACAACTGCTTGCAAGCAGTTAATCACTAATTTCATGATGAGGCGCTGTTCTAAAAGAGAAGGCATGTTAGCAGCCGCCAGTGCAGCATTCTCCCTTATGAAGTCTAAATATCATTTTTGGAAATCATACAAATAAACAAGTTCACCACCCTCTCACATAAAGACTTATTAAGGTTTTAAGGCCCGATTTTGATATTGACGGACGGAGTAATCTCCGTAGGCCTGGTGGAGGACTTAACGTCTGCCCGGCTGAGACTACACCGCCCGCCAAACTTATAAATGGCCGCCAGCATTGGCAGGATCCACAATCATGGCGGCTCCTGTCAATGCATTTTGCTGTTTGGTGCAAGACTCCACCAGCGGGACATAGCCCTGCACCAAACAGTTTACTTTCTCTATTTTCAAAAAGAAAAAAACGAAACGGGATTTTCTTTTTGAAAATAAAATGCTCCTCTTGCCATGGGAGTCCACTCCCATGGCGAGGGGAGCATTTAGCAGTTTTCACTGCCCCTTACCACCAGGGTTTTCCTGGCGGTGACAGGCAGCGAAAACTGGGCTGTAATTCTACCCATCTAAATTCGGTGGGTGGGATGTCAGGTCAGCCTCTTCGGCCCTTCATCATGGTGGAGACGGAGTAGTCTCTGCCGTGATTAATCCTAAGGTACACCCGCATTTAAATTTGGCAGGCGGACCACATTCTTGGTGGTAAGGATACTCCGTCACCATTGCGATGGTGTATCCTTTCCGCCAAGAATTAAATCTGCCCCTTAGTCTGCAAAACTCCATCTCCACTGTTTTCAAAATAGGTCTCTCATTCTTCATACAACTTCTCAGGACAACAAATAGGTATTTATCTATACAAAAGAAATGTTTACAATTTATTTCACCCTTTAACATATCTTTGCTCTGCATTATTCATCTAGTCAAAATGAAGTAGAGCCTATTACCAATATCAGCATTAACTCAACATACAACCTCTAGTACTACTGCAACAAATAGTATGGTGGAAGTTTGGCTTTATTAACATGATGACTATCATGCAACCTATCCAGGGATTCAACAGCGTCACTGGACATTCTGTAGATCAGTTCACAAACAGGACGAAGTATGACACCAGGAACGGAAGGAAAGACACTAGTTTATCAGAAGACAGCAGGAGCCCAGGGTCTGCACTATTTAACCTTGACTCTGCAGCGACCAGGCGATCCAGCAGTCAAGCCCAAGCTCTAGAACGCCATGATCACCATAACCACAGGAGAAGATATCCATAAAATGCATTGCTTTCAATGAAATGAACACCTTCAGAGGAGAAACGTTCAATCGCCTTACAGTTCCACAGTTTAGTTGTGTGTATTCCTTCCACGCTGGTCACATTGTGGCTTTGTCCAGTGGTCCGCTGTTATTATTACTTTGTCTGGACATTTGATTACTTACAATTTGAGTGGGTATCAAATGTGCTATGCGGCATCTTTCATCCCTTACCAAGCCTTGTGGGTTTTCAACTAAACAGTGGGGATGAGTTGCGATATGGGATCGTTCATCCCTTCCCATGAACAACTGTACCCAGACACAGTCAGTGTTCAATAACAGAGATATACCTCCTTACTCTCCCTCTTCCGCTACACACTGTGACTTCTTCACAGACCCCGATCACAGACCCGACTCCTGGAATAAACTTGGTTGTTTCACTGATTATACAAAGGGTCAACACAGTCAGGGCTGGACTGGGAACAGCAACCAGCCCTGGCAGACTGCTGCTTGACTGGAAGCGTGGGAGGGGTGGGGGTGCTAGCAAAAAGCAAAACCAGTGCCAAGACCGGCTCACACAGGCACAAAACCAGCCCCCACCCCTCTAGCTCATCGGGAAAATGCCCAGTGCCCGCTATGGCCAGTGCGGGCCTGCACACAGTTTTAAAGACTTAGGTAAAGGTAAAAAAAAAATTAAAAATATCCGTATTAAAATGTGGATTTTCTTCTTAATTTCTAACATTTCAGGTACATATGTTTTGATTTCTTTTGATTTTATAGCGCCTTGGCGTTATTCATTGACACTCATATCGCACTGAGTGTCTTTGGTTACGATACTAAAGCTACTAAAGCTATCAAATAACACCTTCTATAATCAGGCACTAACATGTTTTGAAGATACAAAATATCAAATAAATCTAATAGATTAGACTTTAGAAATTTAAGAAAATATCATTTGAAAATGCTTTTTATAGCAAATGTTTCAAACGTGGTATCAATGCCTTTACGTGGCTTTGTTTTATAGCTAACTTAAATGTAGTACATTAACAAAGATTATTGCTATGAAGTAATCGTGCTTTAGAAAATATTTCAATTGAAGCAGAACACTACACATAAAAATACTTCTACTTGTCAACTTTATAAAAAATAACATGCCTTTTACTGTCACTTACTTGATAAAGGTTAATTGGCTGAGGAAACGTTTCCTTACCTAAGTGAGATAGTTGCTTGGTCCAGAGAGATGGTTCCCAGCTAAACCTAATTTTCGAAGGAGGTGGGACATCAGTGTTGCATCTTGTTTCCAAAAGGCGTTGCATTTGGTACACAATCTTATCAAAGAACAAATGGCAATTAATTAACTAATTAGAGTTCATTTTTTTGCATTGCAACCCAAGTCACAAAAACCACTTCATGGCATTTACAAAATGACTAAAATTGATCATACAGAGTAGGAAGGAGGGAGGGAGCTAATGGGTCAGTAAAATATTTCAACTCAGTTATGGTACCTAAATGGGTCAGACCGGCCTGGTGTTAGCACTTAAGGTATATCTGAACCTGTGCATTGTGCATGTTGAGGTTGTTCTTGAAATGTATGAATTTGGTAATATTTCATGGTCGGGTGTAAAGACGGCCATACAGTAGCTTCCAGAAATGCTTTCTTCCCAGTGTCATCTGTTTGATGAATGGAATGTGTCCTTGTGGGAGGGCGCCAACCTGGCCGAAACATGATTAACAATAGTCTATCTTGGCCAGTATTACAAATAGGGCACACTGCCATGGTATGCACCACAGTGCACCTTTAACTGGCACCCTCTGTAATATGGCACTGGTACAAAAGCAAAGAATTACTGCATGTGAAAAAGACTACGCCCACATGCAAATGAGGGAATGCATCTTTGTGATCTTGTTGATGCATATTTGGTGCCAGTGCAATCTGTCTTCTTGCAAGCTTTGTCTGTGGCGTCCTCTGTGATACCAACTTTCCCCATGGGTGCAAAAAGCAGACGTACATGCCTGTTGTGCCCCTGGGCACTTTCTACAATATGGACCCAGGTTTTTTCAGTACATTGTCGTCATTTTAAGTTCTAGAACTTGAGACTTATCAAGGTTTGAGAAGTCATCTTTTAGTTTTTGTGTGAAGAAAGCGATTCTGTCTTGCTTGAAGGATGAAAGAAGTGAAACCTATGCTAGTGAGACATTAATGATTGTGAGGATGTTATTCAACAAGTACGCGGCACTATGCCTGAGTAGTACACCAGGCAAGGATCATAGGGCAGGGAAATCTAAAATATTTCAATACCCTCCTCCTGTGTCACCACACTGAAGCTGGAAACGATGGGTAAGAATTTGAATAAATCTTCTAGAAATATTCTGACATCTTAACTGCTTTTTTTAAATAAAAACTGTTCAGTATGTTTCTTTATTGTGGCGCTTTCCAAGGACGTATCATCCCAGGTGTTTATGCATACATTTCTGGAAGGTTCTGTAGAGACGCTTCATAAGGCATCATGCTATAGGCGTCATATGATCCAATGGAGGTTAATCGAGATAGAAATGGTGAAACTAAATCTAGCCAGTTTAACTGACCATGTGGAGATGGCTCAGGAGAAAATAAGCCATGCCTAAAGGGCATGACTACAACCTAGACAGGATTCTGTCTAAGCTGCCATGCTTTCATCTCCTCAATTAAATAACACAATATTTGGCATAGATTTCCAAAATAAAAAGAGGATGTTGAAACTACTGAAGAGAGCAGTAGGTAGAATTGCAGAGATCTGCACTTCCCCTCACCACGAATAATGCAGCGTTCCCCTACACTCTGGCCCTCAACTGGCTTTAGCAAAAGTCATCAACTGGGACAGCCTTGCTCTCCATTTGTTAAATACGTATGCAGGGCCGGACTGGCCATAGCGGTCACCGGGCGTTTCCCCGGTAGGCCGCTAGGGTGGGGGCCGGTTTTGGGCCCCTGGGAGGCCGTTTTTGTTACCGGGGGTCGGCAATATCGGCCCCCTGTAACAAAATCGGCCGAAACCGGCCCTCGCAAACTGCTCGGCTGCACTCCCCCTCACCCCAGGGGGGGCTGGCTGAGCAGTTTGCCAGGGCCGGTTTCTGTTCCCAGTCCGGCCCTGTACGTATGTGTCATCAGCACAGGTGGGAAATTCAGGGCCACACTGTATCAGGATAAACATCAGAAAGCTTCAGACTTCTTGGCAAAAATACCCCTCACTACCCCTGTTAAAGATGCAGGTGTGCCTAGCTACTGAGAAAGACATGAGAAAAACCAATGACTGCTCTCTAAAGTCTCTTTAGATGAGAATCACATCAGCACACATCTCCCCTTCTCCACTCCTACGAGAGGCGAGAGTATCCCCATAGCCAAAGCACACTGAGCAAAAAAACACAATTAACTGAACTTTACTAGGATGTGCAATACCATCCATATCACACTCATCCGTTGCTCAGAAATAAGGACAAAGTACAACTCCTCATACCAACCACCCAGCAAGGAACACAGAACTGCATACCATTGGCCCCTGCACAATTGTTGCCCTACTACACAGCAGTGGTCATGGGGTTGTCTATCCCTCCCTATCCCAAGAGACAGCGACTGTCACCAAGCCAAGGTATTTCCCATGGACTATAGTCCTCTTTGGTTTATGACAGAATGTCAGCTCAGACTAGCCCTCACCATAATTGTCCCACAGTAACCAAAGGGTGGCACAGTGTGGGTTACAGAACCTATGCACACACAATTATAGGCTGCAATTGTTAACATGCAATTGCTACCAGGCGTTGGCTGAATCAGCAATTGAAATGTAGTTAAAACGTACACATACGACTTATGAACACCACTGGGAATTAAAGGATTTATGTGTAGGGGGAGGTTGAGAAAGCGCTTCAAGCACTTCCCAACACAAAAAGGATAATCGAGGCAAACGATTTGCCAAGACCTTTTAAAAAGATTGTTTTTGTATTGATGCGTTTAACATCTCTTCACCCTTCAACTGTGCTGGGAGTGCAGTGTACTTACCTTGCTGTTATAGGTGTTGCTTTAGCTGGCTGTCTGGTTTTGAAATATTTTGAAATGTTATTTCTCAAACTCTAAATGTAGGAATGAGTTTTCTTGTTTTGAAATGCATCTTTTTATTTGACCTGCATGGGTTTCTTTGTCGATTGGTTACTAATTTAATGAAATGACGATGTATAGTGGACTCTCATTGGGTTTGCATAAACACATTACAAGTAGAATTATTGACAGGACAATGTGAAGAGGCAAGGTGGTTCCGAGCAAGCCACAGGAACAGTTCTAATGCAGAAGGCACAGCGTACAAAACAGGGAAACATTAGAAAGATTCGTGCACATGAGACATACACTATATCTGTATTCCCAGGGCGCACAGCGCCATGTTGCTCTTCGTCTGTCCATTGGCAGCTTACCATCTCCTTGCTGTAGAGGAACGGGAGGCTGTTTTTACTGCACACCGCCCAGCTGATGAAGTTCTGCACATGCTCCAGCTGTCTGTTCAAAACGATGATGGCCTGCAGCTGCTGCTCAAATCTGTGCCTCCTCTCACTGGTTATTCTCTGAAAAGAAAAGGACGTGATGAGGATGTATCTTCAGGCCATGAAACCTCGATTTCAGGGACAGCCACACAGCAAAATACCAGGCAAGTTCAATGAGGTGAAAGTACAAGGTTAATGACAACAAACAGGATAGAACTATTGTAGGACAGGGCTGAAGCCCTGGTTGCAAGGAAACCCACTGGAATCCCTTCCTTTCTATGCAGAGCTGATCCCACCTAAAGAGACACCCTGGTAAGGTACAGAGTGAGAACCAACAATAGTGCTAGAAATGATTTTCAGATTCTGGGCGCCTCCCTTCGGAAGACATGGGCTCTGAGCGGGGATGTAAGGCACGGGGCAGGAGGATTGCAGCTGAACCTCTGCCCATTAAATTCTGTTCTCATGATTTCGGGAAGGAAGGCCAGCACTATTTGTATCCAGTTCTACACAGTGATGTTCTATCAAGGACTTCTTGGATTTCACCAAGACCCTTTGATGGAGTGCTTACACCGAGGAAGGAGTGCATGGTGTTACAACGGTTGTTAAAGGATGTTCACTATTTGATGCATCTTTTGCAATCTAATTATAAGAGTCGTGCAACGTTCATCTACCTGGGGAGTTTACTATAATTTTACACAAACGCATGTCCATGAGAGACATGGGCAAATCCAGATGCCACTGCTTCAGTCATCCATGGGATGGACTCAGAAATCCCTGCTTCATCCAGCTTCGCAGATGAGGTTATCATTACACCGGTCAGATACCAGACTGACCCAGCAACCATTGCCTCAGTCATTCACTGAAGAGACCAGGTGATCATTTCTTAAGTAAAACGACTTCACAGACTAAGCCATCAGCGCTGCTGTAATCCACTGGACAGACACAGCTATCAGAGCTTCAGTAATCCATTGGACATGAATGAACAATCAATGCTGCAGCAATCTGCTGGACACAGGGCAATCCAAGCTCCACTGGACAGAGAGAGCACTCAGAGCTTCATTAATTCACCAGAAAAACAAAACAAGCAGAGCTTCAGTGATCCACCTGACAAACCGAGCAATCATAGCTTCAGTGGTCCTCTGGACAGACACAGATACCAGAGATTCAGTAACCCGCTCAACGGACATAGCTATCGGAGATTCAAAAACCCACTGAACAGATTGAGCAACCAATGCTTAATTAATCAATATAGAGAGTATCCCATAAAATTGTAATCCACCGGACAGACCAGGGCCAAATCTGACAGACAAAATTCTCACTCCATGGTGATGCCACTTAAAGTGCTGAGGCATTTGTATCATTTATTAAGTCTTAATGGAAAGGTTTAAATTCATCAAGTGAGACATTTCAGCCCACAAAAGTGGTTGTAGGTAGGTTGTTCAAATATGCCTTCCAACAGATCCAGCAGTCATTGCCTTGGCCTGATCTATTGATTGAAGAACAGGCTCCATCACACTGAGGGCAGTGCTTGACTGCAGAAGGAGGAGGGGACACCTCGAGATGCATAGCCCCCTCAAACAAGAACAAGGAGATTTACTCAAATGAGAAACCTACAGCACCCAGAAGTCTGGGAAAGAGAAAGAAAAGGGAAAGGATGTTCCATGCTGCATATTATTAAAAGTTAAATCACTGTTAACTTTCTACAATCTGACCAGGTGCAATAGCAAGGCTAGGACTGAATGAAATGCAGCATATGCAAGCACACGCCAGCAAGGGCTGGGAGAGGTGGTGTGCATGCGTGTGTGTCTGTGTTGGAAAGTGGGAAGGAGGTAGGGCCTGTTGTCAGTTGCTAAGTACTGTGTTCCACTGCCCTGTTGGTCGAAGTTCAACCCACATAAATACTCCCATTAAAATAAGTGTATGTGAGAAAGGAGACAGAGAGAAGACATGTGAGCGAGAGAGATGAGTAAGGGAAGGGTATGAGGTCAAGGAGGCAGTGAGAGAGGGAAAGGTACATTGGGAAAGAGTTTTAGTAGAATAGGAGGGTATAAGTATGTGTTGTAGAGGGGTGGGTAAAGAAGGGAGCAGCATAGAGATGAGGGATGTTTGAGAGAAGGGTGAAAAGAAGGAGAGACTAGGATATAAGCGAATGGAAGTTGTGACAGAGGAAGGTGAGAGAGGGTTGTGAGAAGAGGGTAATGAAGAGTAAGGTGTACAAGCAGTAATTTTGAGGAAAGTGACAAGGAGAGAAAAAGAAAGAAATAGTATCAGAAGAAGGACAGCACAGTGAGACACAAGATAAGGGCGTCAAACAGGAGAGTGAGAAGAGGTTGTGTGAAGTAAAGGAAGGAGTGGGAATTAGAAGGAGGAAGAATGATAGCGAAGAGTTCAAGACAGAGAAGGGATGAGGAAAAGGATGGTGTGTGAGATAGAGGAACAGACAGTGGCAGCTTTTGGGTTGAGGAACACGAAGTGTATTCTGACTGTGCTTCCACCAGGGGGTGCTACATTGACTTAACAAGCAGTAAAGGTGGCCCCGTTGCTAGAGGCGGATGCTACAAAAAATGCATTCTTCTCGGTTAGCAAAATGTTTTTACTCACCTTGGACTTGGAGAACAGAGGAGTAACATGCACAGCTATTTAATCCATCTACCTTTTTTAACAAGGATTGACAAAGACAATAGTTCTGGCCTACGTAAGCTGCTTTCATGTTAACATTTTTGTATTTTGTATTGTAAGGATATGCCACAAAAAAAACGAAAAAAGTAAACATGCTGCCACCTACATGTGGTCACCATATTCTTGCAATAAAAAGCTATTTTAAAAGTATGAATCATCACCTTTAAGGTGCTTCCTTGCTGGCAGGTGTATATAAACATGGCACAGACACTCTGTTAAGTTTTAGTGCCCTTCACAGGCAAAAGTGATTCCTAATGTAATAAGCCAAAGGTACTGTTGAGTTAGAATGACTATAAACTTAACACATAGTTTAAACACACAGGTATGACCAAACAAAGACGAAGAACGGAAAGGGCAACATATATTATTTGCCCACCAGCTCTGGCACTGACGTGCACTTCTTTTTAGGCAGGTAGATGAGCACACGTGGCCAGGCAAAATGGCATCACTCACAGTGCCAGAGAGCCTGATGTGGGCTGACCCATTACACCACGGTGTGTGCTGTGGTGAGTGGAAGGAACATATGCATGATAGATGAAATGGACAATGGTCAAAGAGAGCTGATCCAAAGCCCCTCTTATGTATTTATGTATGAATGCATTGTTATTTTTTTCATATCATGGAGATAGCGAACAGCTGAAGTCAGGCCTTAAAAGAACTCTGTTCCTTTAACTCCCCATATTTCCCTGTACCTCTTTCTTCTCAATTACTGAATATATGCAAGTGTAGACAGAACGAGTGAAAAAATCAATTCAGTTGTATTCTCACAGAATAACAGCTAGATCAGAGTGGCAGAAGCACTCATACATTCATTCATTTGCAAGTCCACCGCATACCCTCACCTCGTGGATTAGACCCATGCTAAAGACAGCGGTGTATAACCTGCCACTGATCCAGGAACTGCCCATATTTGAGATGGAAGCGTAGACTGCTCTTACCATGCTGTACCTATTCTGGGAGGGAGGGAAGGTTACATTGCTTCTATCTGAGTTTCACCTGTTCTGTCAGAGGGAGCAATACCTGTTTTGTCTTTCAGTGAAGCGTACACGGAGGCTGCTCTCCTACACATTTTCTGTGAGGACGGAAAACTTGCAGTTCTGCTGCATGATCTGTTGTCAGGGAGAGAAGCTTTCACTGTTGTTCCACAACGTGTGCCCCTTTTTGTGAGAGAAGGGTGCGTTCAGTACACTGCTGCTGCTTGTATTTTGCTTGTGGAAAGTAACAAATATTAAAAACAAATGTCAAGCAAACTGTGGACTCAAGTGAATAGCTTCAGGGGGTTGTTTGGGGTGTAACCCCCCCTCCCCCACCAAATAAATGCATTCTCTGCTTGGTAGTTCAATCTGGCGGCCTTGAGTTGGGTTTGCTATGTCTCTCTCGGTTTTGTTTGTGGTAAACCAACAAAACAATGACCTTTGATGTAAAATAAGGGAGAGAGAGATCATCAGAAACATAAATTCTGACAGCTGAATTTCAAAATGTGAAACTAGATAACCTGGACTCCAGGTCCCTACTTACACAAATTGTGTGAGTCTAGGCAAACATTTAAATTCACAGATCCTCCTTTTCTTTATTATCACATATGAAAGCACGTGTAAATAAATACTTCATTTCAGGATGCGCACTGTACAAGCACCTCATGTTTGATTTAATAGACTATAATGTTGCTCCATCTATAATAAGAATTTAGGACATGTTTAGAGTTTACGGGCCAGAAGCACAACCATTCCATTTTGCGAGTCGTAAATTGCGCCATTTTGCGACTCACAATTTGCGACTCGCAAAATTCCTAATGGGATCGCAAATGACCTGCCTCATCAATATTCATGAGTCAGGTCGCAATTTGTGACCCCTTGACAATGGCCAGCACTCACAGGGATGGTGGCCTGCTGGAGTCAGCAGACCACCATGTCTGTGACTGCTTTTCAAATAAAGCAATTTTTTTTTTTTAAAGCAGCCTGCTTTCCTTAAAGGAAAACGGGCTGCATTTAAAAAAGAAAAATGAAACGACCACTGCCTGTTCTTAAAAAATATTTTCGCATCCTTTCACAAAGAGGAAAGCGTCTCCTTGGGGCCCCTTCCTGTTTACGAGTGGCTTACCACCTACCTGAAGTAGGTGGTAAACTGCAAGTGTTTTGCAGCCGCAATTGTGGTCATAAAACAATCATACATACCAGTGAAACTTGCTATTAGGAAGGGACACCCTTGGCACCTCCCTTCCTAATAGCGACTCGCAAACCCTATTTTGCGAGTCAGTAATTGGTTACTGACTCGCAAAATAGGGTTTGTACATACCACCACCCTTTTTAGCAGTTGCAAACGGGTCAATTTCCCATTTGCGACTACTAAAAATGGTTGTACATCTGGCCCAACATGACTACTGACTTTAATCTTAGTTCACTAATGGCATTGTCATTGGGGAGCCATTAACGGTTCTAAGTTAATGTTTAAAAAAATCACTTTTATTAATGTCTGTCCATGCAGTGATATAATCTGATGTACTAAGGTGAAACACTTCCGCATGTTAAAGAAATACACTTTTAAAAATTTTGAAGAGACTGTGCCATATTTTTACATTATATTTGTTGCACGATATGCTGGCCAAATGCGCATTGGCTAGTGCACCGAGTCTTAGAGCCAAGACAGACCCTACGCCCACCTCAGGCTCGACTCGCCCTATTAATTTGCTAGCGCTGCCCCTTCTTTTTGTGACTCGGGCTTAGTACATGGGGATGTCAGTCACTTCATACAGTTAATTGTAAAATGCAAGGACTGGAAGCATAGATCCTTGCTTACATGTGATTTGACAACTCTGCTATCAAAGCTTAATGTGGCAGTGATGAAGAAGAGTAAGTGCAGTGAAAATCCATTTAAAATAAGTGTACCCAGGGCAGTGACTCCAAGGCTGTTGTGTTGTATGTGACTGTAGTCATGAGTTCCCAGGAAGAACTACCAGGCCCCGGTGGGACGGGGAGGGGTGTAGTTTCAGGGGTGTGACACTCTCCAAATACATTCTTTGCTTGGTAGTTGGGTCAGGTAACCTTAAACTGGGTCTGCTATCTGTGTCAGTTTTTCTCATTGTTCTCATTTCACTAAAAGCGTTTAACTTAACATGTTCATTTTTTGGATGGGAAACATAAATATATATAGTGGCCAGTTCACCAAAAAGGAGTAAATCTGCACCCATAGAAGAACTTCTTGAATGGGTGCAAATTTACTACTTTTAATTCACAAGCACTGGCAGTAGTAGGCTTGGAAACCTGTAGGCACACTACTAGCATTCAAACACCCAAAAGGTGATGGGATGACTACTTGCAAAGAGTCTAACCAGTGGTTATCACTTGGGTAGCATTTCAACTCATCATTTTTTTCCCATTGTGCCACGCTAGACAGGGGCCCACCTAATACAAATCAGTATGGACCTTGGTCATCTCATCCCTCCACCCTGATTTCTTAGTTGGGAAATTTGAGTCATTCCCCCCGAATCTCAATGACTAAGCTACACCCTTGTGTGGACTCAATATGCGAACGAGGTTTTTTATCTCACAAGTGGCTCCCATCATGTGACACCTTGAGCCAATCCAATATTTTTAGCTAACAGAACTTTTCTTAATGGAACGCTTAAACCTATATTGGGAAAAGTAAAACAAAAAAACCCATAACACAAAATACTGTTAGCTAAATATTCAGAAATAACTGGAGTAACATGGAGTTTACTTTAGGTTTTACAAGCGAAACAGACTGTCACCAATAGTTGGATTTTCTGTTTTTTTGTGGGGAATAAAAGGTCAAGTTGCAGCGAATGTAGAGATTGTCTTTCTAGAGCATCAATTTTCTAACGGGAAGGCATGCAAGCCTATTTAAAGCAATGGGGCATGCTAATAAGCAGTTTTTCTCTACACAATGAGAGCACCAATAATAGAATCTTCTCTCATTAGAAACACAATTAGAGCCCCCAGGGGTTTGGCATCTAAGATAATGCTGCATATAATACGAAGCCCCCTGCATTCCCACTCCTCCTTTGATAATGTCAACAACAGATGTATATATATCTGCACAGACAAGAACACACTGATGTGCTTGCGCTCATCATTCCCGTGTTTTCACAGGCTGCTGCAGCACCTCTGTGGCTTGCGCTCTCCATCAAACATAGGCGACACAGGTTGTAGGTGCTGTCCAAGGGCCACCTGTGAGTTTAACATAGGACCTGATTTTGAGGACAGCAATAATGGTGAGTCTGCCAAAAAATAGCAAATTCTCTGTCTGCACCTCTCGCAGCCAAAGTGGCCCATTTGATGTTCTTTCAATGATGGCTGTCCTTCTGACAGAACTTTCCCTGGCTCCACCTTCAGGCCCCCCTACACACAGTGGGACCCCTGCCAGAAATGGTGATGGAAAAGACATCAAACCAATGGTGACTGCTCTGCGTCAATGTATGGTGGAAGTGCATCTTTGAAAGATGGCCATGGAGAATGTATCATTAAAAGTAAAGTATGGTGTCCCAAACATGCTTGGACCAAGCTCCAGCATGCTAGGGAGAGTAGATATGGGGGATATTTCCCGGTTCCCATAGTCGCTGGCAAAAATACCATCATCCACCACTTTGCAACAAAAAGAATCATCTGCAATGGAAAAAAAGAGCCCCTGTGGCAAAGAAGCAACACTTCCATGTTGGAGAACTCACAATATGAGGACATTTCTAACACTGGTATGATGGGGCACGCTCATCCACCGTATTGGTAGATGAAACGTCTGCAAAAACTCAAAATCAGCCTGATAACCTTAAGCATTTCATTCTGCTCTGTCAAAAATGTGTTATCTAGTACTGCAAGACAATAAAGGAAATTAAAGAAAACCAGTAGGACAGAAGAAATAGAAATGGAAGTAATGCTAAAATTTGATCATAGGAATGAGGCCGTTACTAGGCCGGGCGCACTTACTTCAAGTTGTTCCAGAAGAGTGTTTGTCCGTTTATTCAGTTCATTAATAAGCACCATCTTCGCCATTTTGATCTGGTTCTCCACTTTTCTGTGGGTGTGCTTTACTTCAAACAGCCTGTGCAAAGAGATCATAGCATGAAAGCAGCTTGTCACAAGATGTGTACACGGTGGACACATGGCTATCAGTGGCGTACACTTGGCCAACTTTATCAACACCACATCAATACAATTACTTTTCATCATAAATGGTGCCAACCATTCAGCCCTGTATTGGTTTACCGATTTAATATTTTCTATTTTGACTAGTTTCTTGGTGTACTAAAACGACGATAGGCATTTTGAACCTGAGCTCAGTTGCGTTCTACTTTCAGCCATGCATCAGCTTGGCAACTTAGTTCTCTCTCACACACACACACCCTCACACTCACTCACTCACTCACTCACTCACTCACTCACTCACTCACTCACATACATATTCACACACACTCTACATCCCCCTCACACCCGCTGTTTAGAGCCGGGACGCAGCAATGGACAGACAAATAAAGATCTGAGCATCGCTTTGATTCCCACCTTTATAGTGCATTATTTTATTTTTTGTCACTCTATCTCTGTCTTCTGAAACTGGACTCAAACGGTGAGCGTGCAAGGCACTGAGTTAAGGGTGTGCCATCCTCTTCGTGCATTTGTGTGGTAGTCCACACAGTGAACATAATGAACAATGACGTACCTCTCCTCCAGCTGTTTCGCCGCTGCCTGCATGCCAATTTTCTTTTCCTGAGCCTTGGATGTTATGGTCTCTAAAACAAGCCTCTGGTTTTGTAACACCTCATCCAGATGTCGAAACCTTAAAAAGACATTATGGGTTGAAACAATGGTTTTGGCTTTGCGTTTGAATAAGCTGAATTACTCCATACATTTAATGGTGAGTAAACACGACATATATTTGATTGGAATTGGCAAGCTACTTGAATAGGAAAGGCAATAACATCATCCATTGTGTTTGGCAAATAAAGCATTGAGAATTTTCAATAGATGTGGGACTGAATAATAAATCCTAGAGTCATGGCACATTTAAGAGAATAACTGGTTTATTTTTCACAAATCTTTGACTACAGGCATTTTAAAGTAGGGTGGCCAGATTTTTAAAACCCAGAACCGGGATATTTTACAAAAAAAGAAGCAAGACTACAATGTCATATCCACCGTGGGGCGCAGGATGGCCTAAAAGAAAGCACTCACCAACGTACCAAACACAGACAAGGAGGCTCTAAAGGGATTACATTATAGACAGTTTTTACACACACTATCATAATAATTACATTGATTTCAGAAGAGGCTGGCACCTAATTCTGCACTGGAACACGCAAAAACGTGTTCACTTGACCCTCTCTAAAAAAACCTGTGTTGAATTTGGTGAAGAGATCAACAAACGGGAATGTCCCGACAACCCCAGGACACCTGGTCACCCTAATTTTAAGGGTTTGCTAACTAGGTGTCGACGTCAACTAATCACTGACTTTATAAGATTTACCAAGTGTGAATATTTAGGCTTTAGTGCTTGCATGAAATAAAGTGTGGAAAACAGAAACCTTTTGGGGCTTATTTACAAGAAACTGATGCATCGCTGCATTAAAGCAGCCATGCGCTAGTTTCCCTCCGCCTGCAAGAGAAACCCTTGCGCCACCATGGACGCGCCGTATTTACAATACAGCGCACCATGTTGCAAGGATTGACAGATGTGTTAGAAATTCTGACGAATCTGTCAGAGCAAAACCCATGCATTGCTGGAGTTGTGTCGTAAGCCTGACACAACTCCAGCAATGTGTGGGGGAGGCCTATTCTCATTGCACTGCGTCACTCCTTACGCCTGCTCCAAGCAGGCGTAACGTTTTGACGCAGTGGCGTCCTAGAAGTGACACCGTGAAATCTTGTAGATTTCACTGCGTTACTTCTACGAGGCTTTCTGGCATGGGAACGCCCACCCTGCATACTTTATACCTGACGCAGGTATAATGTGGCGCAGGGGTTTACAAGGTGACGCATCTGCCGTGATGCATCACTTTGTAAATAGAGCGCAATCTGGCACATTGTTTACGCCGCTGCTGCATCGCAAAAAGTGACGCAACGGCAGTGCAAAAGTATCACAAGGGGCTTGTAAATAAGCCCCATGGAGTGCAAAATTGATTTCTGTTCAACCGAAATTACGTTCCGCCAAAAATACAAAGAAATCCATGTAGTAAGTAACACTTGCACAGATTTCATTTACAGAAAGAGCATATCTCTTCAGTAACTCCAACTATTTTTTTTGCAACTGAATGGATGCCACAGACTTGACCAGTAAGAGCTGAAACAAAACCTCTCAATCTCAACAATTTCCGACCTTTGTAGCAAGTAAACTTTTTTAAACAATTATTGCATTCCATTTTATTCAACTTGGAAAACCATCTTCCACGTCATTTGCAGGATTCATGGGCAGAGTACAGATGAAAATGCTGGTCTCCTCACCACCTTATCCATTCACAAACACAAACATCATCCTCCACAAAGACTTAAACCTCTCAAGAAACTCATGCAAAAACAAAGCAAAAGACACTTTCCTCAACCTTCTCAGCACGATCAGCATGGTACAACATATCACTGAACCATCTCACACCGAAGGCCACATCTTTGTCCTAGATATATCAACCTCATCAACTATCCACTGCAATCCACCCATACCCTGGACTGGACCAACCCCTTGCCATCCTGATCATCCTACTACATGCCCAAACCATGTACCAAGGTCAGTCTAAACAACAACAAACCTTCCGCTTCTTTAAAAAAAATCTTGATTGACAAGCAACAACATAAACGTATATGTTGCTCCACCATCACCATCCTAACATCTGATATCAATATACTTCTCAGTAATTTCAACACATTCCTGGAAAACTACATACACAGCCATGTCCCACTGAAAGCACAAAAATGCAAACCAAAACCATCAGCACCCTGGCATTCCAAAGACCTCGGTGACAGCAAGTACCTGATTCTTAAACATGGAAAGAATTAGAAAAATAATAGATTCCCCTTATGATATCATACTTTCACAATTGTTCTGCTCAACACACAAACCCGTTTTTACATCACACAAAGCCAAACACTATATCAACACAATCAATGAAGCATCCAACAGAAGCAGAGTGCTCTTCAAGATAATTAAGCACTGTGTCAGTTCCTTCTCAAGCCCACCATTACATGCTCAACCAATAAGTGCAAGGGAATCCTTCATCTTATTCTAATAAAAGATACAGTAAATCTGATAACATGGAGAGCATCAAGTCTATACCTCTCCCACCACCCATCCTGCAGCGTAACACCCCTCACTGTTTATCTTTGCACTGCTTCCCACTCACAGATCTCACTGACATCCTCGACTCCCTCTAAGGCCCCGAAACAGATATTCTACCCTCATCCTTCATCAAAGCCGTCTCTCAACCATGGCACTTTTTTGGAAGCCCTCAAGACTCGCCAAATTCTCTCACACTTGAAGAAACCCTCCCTTGACCATGATGACTTTGCCAATTACCAGCTATCAACCACCTACTTTCATCGTCCAAATACCTGAACAAGCTGCCTGCACTGACCTCTAAGAACTCATCAGGGCCAGCAACTTGTCCAGACATGACTCAATGACATGAATTGGATGGCTTTAACCCATAACTCTTTACCAGCGCCAACTCACTCTGATTCACTCTCAAAACTAACCTGTCCCTCAAGGAACGCAGTGCCAAGAAGACCAAGATGGCATGATACCAACTATCCCCCTAGAATGATGTGAAACATTCCTCAACCAATGGGATTTCAGAACTGCCGTCCAAGCCTTCATATTCTCATAGCTGCCTCCCAGTAAGCACACTGGCCTCCCTGAAAGGCATTCAACATGCATGAGTGCACCTCATAAAGGTTAGAGGAAATTGAACCATTATATTGATAGAACACCCCAACTCGCCTTTCAAGTCTGCATCATCTTCAAATCCAGCTGTATCATCTCTAAGGGCAGTATGAAGAGTTCTCCCGCCTATCTGGCCAACCAACTAACCATCTCCGGGGGGATCACGACATTTCCCGAGCCAGTGCACCACTAGACTGAAGATTAAAAGGCATAACAAAGGAAAAAATAGGAAACATCCATTCAATGTATGCATCCAAGATCTGAATCTCCTTAACCATCAGAATTACCCTACCCTTCTCTGTCAGACGAAAGTCGAAGATTCTCCTCTTCAAAAAACATTTCACCTAAACACCTTACTGACTGCTGCAGCCCACACTTAACTTTGTAAATGATCTTGGATTGCATTCGTAGCCTGTGTACAGCACACAGTACCTCACTGCAATTTTCATCAAGTTTAACATTTTATGAAGGACAAATCTTATCTGCCACAAAAAAACATACTATAGCCTAAAATACTGATTAAAAACTACGAACAGGGACTGTTTTCCCAAATGCATTGATAAGACACAATCGATATATAAAAATAATTCTCTAGTTTCCTCATAGTAGGATCATTTACAACACTCCCATTTGCCAACTGCTCTTTATTACTCACAGAGGCCTGCCATGTTGTCCCTTGTATACTAATCATCTTACAATATAGTAAACATGTGTAGTACCCTACAGCCTGGCCCATTGTGCTCCCACAAGCATGCCCAATTAAGGAAATGCTTGTACCTTTACAGCAATGCACAATCAAGTGAATCTTACTATGAGTACTAAAGTTTGTGATACCTGGAACACATAAAAGACCTTCGTATATAATGTGATGGTAATTCTTTTCCAGATAGACTGCTACACGCTTTGTTTGTTCTACCAGTAACCTAGGATGAAGTTTCTGTCCCCAGTACAGATGAAGAAGGGTATACGTAATTGTAGTAAACGCACAAAAGGTGATGGGAGGATACTTGCAATGAGTCTAACCACTGGCAATAGCTCGGGGTAGCAATCCAACCCATCATTTTTTAGCCCACCATGCAAATCACCGTCTTAAACCTGCTCTGATGGGAACAGTCCAGCCCGAACTGCCCGATAGCCATTGGTTAGACTTATTGCAAGCATCCTTCCATCTCCTTTTGTATTTTAAAATAAGTAATTGTAGACCACTTTTAGTGTTTTTGTTGACTTTAAAATTGGCATTGGAATATTTGTCGATGGTGTCTAACTTCCTCAGAGAGGATTAGCTCAAGAAAAGAATACTCAATGACTGGCAAACTTGAAGCCTCTGTTGGAATGATTACATTTTGTAAAGGCTATCATTGAATTATGTACTTTTTACATTATTCAAAACGCAGTAGATTTGTTTGTATTGTCTGTTTCAATGATGTTAAGTGAATGAAATAAATCATTTTGACTAGACTGTAACATTTATGGTAATTTTGTGTTATAGTGTTATATGGTGGTTATCTGTTATTGCACAAAATACATTTTTCAAGAAGATTTCTTAGTAAATTATTGTTAGACCTGACAGCCTTAGGGTGGTCTTTCCCCAACTTTTTGCCCCCTCCCTCCCATTTTTATGACCTCATATTTGCTGGCATTAGGATTCTGCTAACCAGTGCTAAAGTCCTTGTGCTCCTATAAACATGGTAATATTGGTTCATCCCCAGTTGGCATGTTTAATTTAATTATAAGTCCCTGGTAACGTGGTACCCCTGGTACCAGGGCCTGTACATTAAATGCTACCAGTGGGCCTGCAGTGCTGATTGTGCCACCCACTTAGGTTGACTTTTAACCATGTCTCAGGCCTGCCACTGCAGAGTCTGTGTTTGCACTGCCATGTCGACCTGGCAAAGCAACCCTTTTGCCAGGCACTAAACTTCCCTTTTTATACATATAATTCACCCCTAAGGTTGGCCCTTAATAACCTACAGGGAAGGGTGCAGTGGATTTAAAAGGCAGGACATGTACTTTTAAGTTTTAGATGTCTTGGTAGTGGAAAAACTCCCAAAGTCGTTTTTCACTATTGCAAGGCCTATCTCTCCCATAGGATAACATTGGGATGACCTCATTATAAGCGTAATGTCTGGTTTTTTTTTTTTTATTGAGCGTGAATAGCGAACATGATAACCAAGGTACATAGAAAAGACAAACTTACATAATATCCAATCTCATATTTAAATAAACAATAAATAGCGCAAATTCATATTCTATTTTACATGATATAAAAAACAACATCCTAAATAGCACCTCCGCATTTTACTGAAGACTAACCTCATCTTGACAGTTTAAGAAACATGCAGATTATAAATTAAAAACCCCACACTTTACATTATGCAAGAAATCGCCTGAATTACATGTTATCGTTTGCATGCGTGGTCAAAGCATAGCCCTCCCAAGTCAGCCTAAATCTTCGAAGCGCCCCTATCCTTTTCGCGTAGGCCTCTTCAAATTGGTAGGCCTGGTCCAACTTAAGAAGCCACTGTCCCAATGTTCTCCAATTTTGCAACACTAAAGATCTGGCTACCGCTATGGCCGTGAAAACAAAACATTGCCTATGTTTTGATGGCTGACTGACTGTGTACGAAAAACCAAATAAGGCCAACGATGTAGATGGTAGGATTACCATTGACATAAATCACTAATAAACCTAAACACCTCCTCCCAGAAGTGTTGTAATCTAGGACATGTAAAAAATATATGTGTCCAGTCGCCTACCTCCGGCAAATTACATCTAAAACAGTAATTCGGGATTGAAGGAAACCATTTATGTAGTCTGATGGGAGTGTAGTAGACCCTCCATCTTGAAAGAAACGACATCCTAATAAAGTTGGCCGCCCTCAGAGCCCTATGGCCAAGCTCGCAGACTCGTTGCCATTCCTGGATATTAAACCAACAATTAGTTTCCTGAGCAACTTTAGGGAGCATTTTTTCGACGAGACTCTTATTCGTGTCCTGTCGCAATAACCTATACCAATTACCAATGCCAGTTAGATTCAACTCGAAGGCTACTTTTAAAATTGTTCTTGCCCTCTCGTTGATTTCTTTATAATTATTCGAGAGAAAGCATATAAATCTGTCTGAAGCTTAACCAGAGATCACGGCTCTGGGGTTCAAATTGCGCTACAAAAGCTTCCCACGTTATCAAATTAATGCCATTGTAAAAGTCACCTAGCTTGCGAAAGCCTAGCGTATTATATGACTGCATCCCCTTTTGCGAAAGCTGAAGACCCCATAGCTCACAGTCTTGAAGAGAGGAATATGCATGGCATGTTGGGACATTGTAAATTTTATTGAACCGTTGTATACGATTTAGAAATATATTCACAACCTTGTATCTTGTCTTTTTTGGTAATTTTGAAGTGCGTAGGAATGCTGGTAGCTTAATTGCACTTTCTGTTAGCATGAGACTAAATAGAAAATTATCGAAATTCGAGGAAGGGGCCGCTAGCTGAGTTATTAAACTAAGTAGCGCAGCATGGTAATAGGTAGTTAAATGAGGTAGTGCAAGCCCCCTCTGCTCTACATCCAATTGTAAAATGGATAACTTAATCCGAGGGTTTTTTTTTGCCCATACAAACTCACGAATCACCTTATCTACTTCATTAAAATATGAGATTGGTATTTTTAGAGGAAGATTTAAACACAGAAATATCAGCAAGGGAAGTATTGACATCTTTACTAGGGAGACTCGGCCTATTATAGTCAATGGTAGAAGCGACCATCTTTCTAAAAGGTTTTTTATTTTATTAAGTGTTTTAACATAGTTCAAATGAAAGAGTTGAGAGAAGTCGGCTGTAACGTGACGGCCCAGATATCTAATAGGTTTTAAAGGCAGAAATGTTATCCCTTCCGGAAGATCGGTTCCCAATGGATTGAATAAGAGGAGCTCCGTTTTGGACTGATTGACCTTGTAGCCCCCCAGCTCTGTAAACGCCTGGATTTCTCCAAGGGCCAGCTGAGTATTCGACTTGTCTGGGTTCAAGTATAGAATCAAATCATCGGCAAACAGCTTAATTTTTGCCATTCCTAATAGGGGAGCCTGAATTGATATATTGGAATCTTTATCGCCAGTAGCTCAATAAAAAGAGAAAATAAAAGGGGGGAAAGAGGGCATCCCTGCTTAGTACCCCGCCTTATCGCCACTTCTCCCGCCTGATTTGAGTTTATAATTATTTTTGCGATTGCCCCCTTATAAATTCCTTCTAACAACTCAATCAGGCGGAGTGGAAAGCCAAACTTCCCTAGTATAAAAAAAAGGGCCTGCCAATCCACCAGATCGAATGCCTTTTCTGCGTCCATCATTAAAATGGCCGCACTATCCTTCCTAGCTGAAAAACAGTCGATAGCCTGAATCAGATAAAAGGTATTTGCAGCCATCGATCTTCCAGGCAGGAACCCTATTTGGTCCGCATGTATCACCTGTTGCGCATAGCCCGAGATCCTATTCGCCCAGATTTTCATGAAAAGCTTGTAGTCTACGTTTAGTAGACTTATTGGGCGGTAGGAGCTCGGTTCTTTAGGGTCCTTATCCTTCTTTAAAAAAGAGATCCCGACTGATTCCTTAATTCTGTCAGAGACAGGCAATCCATCCATAATCTGGTTATACAGGGATACCAAAAGGGGGAAAAGTTAATCTAAAAACAATTTATAGACTTCAATCGGAATCCCATCGTTACCACTTGCCTTGGCACTCGCCATTTCTTTTACAATTTCACTTAATTCTGCGGCTGTAATCGGATCATTCAGTGCCATGCAGTCCTCCTCGGGGATCGTGGGTAACTAGACTGTCATAAAATAATCCACAAGAGCCTGGGGGCTGACTAGCTGGGGTTCGGCATAGATCTTGCTAAAATGAGACACAAAGATTTCAGCAATTCTATCTTTATCATTAACCAGACTCGCAGTGCTGGGATCTCTTATTTGTGGGATTGATTGCCTACTCTGATGCGTTTTTGTTGACCAGGCTAAAAATTTACCTATGTGCTGGCTCTCTTCGTAAACTTTTTGTTGAGAAGCTTTGCTCCCAGAAATCTCCTCGAGAATAAAAAAGTTTTTTAATTCCTCTTTTGCCCTTAGTAAATCCTGCTGGAGAACCTCTTCCTCAAAATCTCCGGGGGGCCTAGACATAAGTTCTCCCCTAGCCCGATCCACAGCCTCCTGAAGTCCTACAATCTTATGTTTCCTTAGTTTGTAGAGATTTTCCTTATATGCAACCACCTGTCCCCTAAAAGTAGCCTTAAAAGCCTCCCAGACCATAAAACCTGATGCTGTGTTCATATTTTCCTTGAAAAACCATTGTATAAATTCACGAGTTTCGGCAATCCATATTGGGTCCGAGAGCAATGCTTTATCAAAATACCACCTGTTCTTATTTTTTCCTTTGGGGGAGGGTAAATGTACTATCAAGGAGACAAGAGAGTGGTCTGAGAATGAGTTTGAAAGGATCGCAGATTCCCCTCTTGCGAGATGATTGCTTATCAGAAAGAAATCCAATCGGGATGCTGTTTTATATCTAGCTGAGTAGCACGTAAACTCAGTAAGGCCTGGGTGATCGATCCGCCATGGGTCTAATAGGGCGAAATCTTCTATCATAATTTTTAGTAATCTATCTGTCTTTGGTTTTAATTTCTTTTTACCCTTGTTGGATGTATCCAGGCCTAGATCTTGAATAAGGTTGAAGTCTCCACCCATAATTATAAAACCATGAGCGTTTGCCAACGAATCATAAATCTGTTTCAGGGCCTTAGTGTCATCAAAAATTGGCCCGTAGTAATTAAGCAGGACAAAGGCTACCCCATTAGCTGACACTTCAATCCAGATCCACCTTGCTCCCTCATCCCGAATCACCTTACCCACCTCCCAGTCTAGCGCTGAAGAAAGAAGGATACCCACCCCATGTACCGCCGTATGTGCCGAAGCAAAGTATGCATGAGCATACTTCTTAGGGAGTGCAAGGTTAGGGGAATTGGACTTAAAATGTGTCTCTTATAAAAAAATCACCTGTGGGGAAAAGGATCCTAGCCATTTTAACATTGCTCCTCTTTTCTGTACATTTAAAAATCCATTCACATTACATGAAATTACCTTCAATGGTTGTGTCATTCTTCAAAATAAACCATGTCACCTTAACAAAAACCTGATATAATCTCTCCTACGCCATACTTCGAATTGTACTATCTCTAATATTAAGGTTACATATACCCCCTTAATAACATAAAGACTGCTGTATATCCCTTGGCCTCTGGACTTGAAAATATTACCATTTTTCCTATTATCCCAGGCTTGACCGCTATTCGTCCGCCCATTTATTTTATGATGATTCACCCCCATCCCCACCATCCCTTCCCTCCCCAAGCTTTCTGTGGAGGAAGGTAGCCCCTACCTCGCCTCCCCTGCCTTCCTCAACAAACAAAGCCGCCTTGACTTGGCACCTGGTAGCACGTCCCCCCCGTGCAAGATACCATATAGGTAATTAAGCCCCGAGGTATCTCCGACATAAAGTGCTTTCATTATCAAAAAGTGCTTGTGCTGTAAATAGTGCAATATTGAAAGTAAACCCAGTGCATAAAGTGCCATATGCAATCTATTCCTCAAGTACTGGATACATGTAACAGAGAGAATAATATATCTAGCAGGAAATTATAGTAGCGGCTGTATATAATGCATCCTCCCCCCTGGAGGAGAACAAAGTGCAGATGGCAGAAATACACACAATTAAAGTGAGCTTAGAGCCTGAATGTCTAAAATGCACAAAGATCAAGCTTAGATTTCCATTGCTGTATGTAAACCAAAGTAATTTGAGCTTTGGAAAAAGGAATTTGAGCATTGGAAAAAGGAAGGACTGCCGCAAAGCCTTTCACAAATCAACAAAGATAGTATCATTCCCCCCTCATAAGGGGAAGAAAAATAAAGTGCGATGGTGCAGTAGTGCAAAATTGACCGTACGCACAGTGCATAAAGTGCAAAGTGCATTCTAGTATTCAAATACTGAAAAATTATTACAAGAAAAAGTAATACATATAGCAGGAGACTGAAATAGCAGCTGCATCCAATACATCTTCCCCCTAAAGGAAAACAAAGTGCAAATATCAGAAAATACACACAGTTAAAGTGAACTTAGTGCCTAAATGTCTAAAGTGCCTAAGGTGCAACAAAATCAAGCTTACATTTCCATTACTGAATGTAGACCCAATAGTATGGGCAAGAGTCTCTACTCAATACCCCTCCTTTCATTATTTTCCATTTGCTTGGACAATCTTTTATAACAGATCTTGAGCCTCCCCAAGAATGGAGCAGAGATGGAACCTTCCTTTCCATAAAACTTTCAGTTTAGACTGCTGGGCAATAGAAACCTGTGCTCCTGCACTCTTGAATTGGCTCATCATACCCACAAAGTCCCTCCGTCTTCGTGCTGCTGCTGACATATCGGAGAACACTCTTACTTTGGCTCCATTGGGTAGAACAATATCTCTCTTTTGGATCGCCTTAGTTAAAACAGCCTCCCTAAAGCGGTAATCAGAGAAATTCACAATCAATGTCCTGGGATACTTAGCCCCTGGAATTTCCTGGGAGGGGACTCTGTGGGCCCGCATCACGGTAAGGTCCTCAGGAGCTTTCTCAAGTATATGATCTCTAATCATTGACTCTCTATAAGCCACCGGGTTTGGTTGACCATTAAGGCGTTCACTATCCTCCGGAATCCCTGTAAAGCGTAGATTTTAATGTCTAGCATAATTCTCCATCTCCTCCATCTTTAACTGCGAGGCCTGAAGCTTTTTCTGGAGAGAGGCAATATCAGAGTCACATGACAAAGAGTGATCCTCAATATCAGATACACGTTGCTCCAATTCCTTGAATCGCTCTGGTATTTGCTGGACCATAGTTTAAATTTTGTCTAATCTTTGATGTAGTAGAGAGAGCTCCTGGGCTTGCGAAGTTTTACAGTCCCGTATTTCTCCCAAGATAGTCTCAAAGAGCTGTTGCATTTGATGTATCGGGACCAGTGGAGACTTGACCATAGTGGTGCTCCCCCTGGCGCAAACATCGCTACTTCCAGCCCCCTGCTGACAAAGCGAATCCAGCTCTTCGGTCCTAAATTTCATCGAGAGACTGTGCTGTACTGAGGGAGACGAGAGCCCTAGGCCACCTGATCTCATGGACTCATGTATAGGTGTGTCCAAACCTACCCCTTGAGTAGACTGCACAGACTGTGCAGGCTGTGTTTGCCCATCTAGACCTCTTTCTTGGGCGGGCTGACCTTTATGTCCCGAAGTCGTGCTAGGAATTATTTCCTGGTTAACATGAGCAACCTCTCCAAGTGGTGTCTGATCAGCGAGGGGCGCCTTGGTGACCATTTGATTTGGCTTACAATTCTTAGAAAATACAGGGTAGTCTTTGAGAGGATTAGCTACCACTAGGATCCTATTATCTGTCTCAGCCATTTGTAAAGCTCCAACCTCACTAGTGCCTTCACTGTCTGCTTGCCGGATGCTGAAGTGCTGTGGGACCGCCTGGTCTAACACCTCGTCCGGCGTCACACCCGCCACCTTATGAGACCTACCAGTGCCTGTGGCGTCCTCTTCGCCAGGGCCATTACTACTGATCTCTATTTCTGGAGAGGACCCTGAGGAAGTCCCTGGGGAGGTAGGTGATGGGGAGAAGAACCTAGGAGCGCAAGATCCATCCCAGAGCTCGTAGTACTCATTGCCCCACTTTTTTTCTGGCTAGTTCTTCCTCTCCTGGCTGCCAAAATTTGAGATTGTGCCGCTTTTCTCCTAGCCTTCTGAGTCACCGGTGGAGGGGTGGGAACCACAGCTGAAGCTCTTGCTCATGTTACTGATCTTCTCAGGACCATCTGCCGCATAATTCCCAGACCTGGCCTTTAAATACGTTGCTCTCTCCTGAGTTATAAGACTCTATACCTTGTAAGGCACCACGCCGTGGAGCTGAACTGAAGGCAGCTGGGATTATTTCCCAAAAGTTAAGCAGTTTTCCAGCTACAGCCACAAGCCGTCGAACCACAGAGTCACACACAGCCAGTGCACTCGGGGGCATCTGGTCAGGCAAATAGCAGCAGTCAGTTAATAGCCAGTTAATAGCCAGTTAATAGCTCGTAAATATCCAGACAAACTTTTTGTCCCTTATTCCCCAGAGCCCCCAGAGCCTTCTCAATACTTTAATGACCCCGTGATGGCCCTAAAGAGTGTCCGCACTGTACCCGGTTACCTCTGGAATTGGCTTTGATAGATTGCCAATTCAACTGCTCGTTGCTTTACTCATCTTCACTCCTCGCGGGGGGGAGTCCTTCCAGCACCTCGCGAGGGGGCCAAAAGTCAGTTTTCAAATTCTCCCAGAACAGGCTGACTCAGGCTGATTCGGGTTCAGCTAATCCTTGCTCTATTCTGTCGTTGAGCCCAGCGCCGTAACTCGCGGCATCGCATCTCGCCGCGTTCAAACTCATTCAGCCTCGGAGCGCATCATGACCCGGAAGCAGCCGGGAGAGAGGAAGGGGGAGCGGTGTGCCTCAGCAGCAGGGCATCGGGCTCACCTGACTGCCGGGCCACTCTCTTATAAGCGTAATGTCCAATTGGAAGAGATAAGACCTCCAAGGCTGGTGTCTCTGGAATCACAATTTAAAATCACAACTTATGGGAAAGTCGGATTTTAAATTGCAATTCTGAAAATACCACTTTTAAAACGTTGGCATTTTCTTACTTTAGCCCTTTGGTGCCTGCTGCCTGTCTCTGTTGAGTCTGGGGTGGGTGACAGCTGGGCTTTGTTTATTTTCCCATAGACAGCCACACACAATGAGCGCTTAGGTGTGATTTGATGGGAGGAGCTGGAACCAGCCTCACTTACACCTGAACAGGCTATGTCCTGTCCCCACTCAAAGAGCTCCATGCCCTCCTGTAGTGAGGCTGGATCCAGGACAGGAAGGGATGACCTGTGTGCACTTCAAAGCCCTGTCTTTGAAGTCTCCCCCACTTCAAAGTCCAACTGAGTATAAGCACTGGACCTCTGGCACCATGACCTCAGTACACTTTCTGGACCTGTGATCACTCTGCCAGGAAGAAGAACTGCTGTGCTGCTGGAAGAACTGCCACTCTGCTGGACTGCTGTTTGGTGGATTCCTGTCTTGCTGTGTTGCTCTGCTGCTCTCTCTTGCCTGGGTGAGAAGGACTTGACCTGCATCACTTGATCCCAGAATGACTTCAAGGGTTGGCCTCCTGATCTGAAGTCTCAGGGACATAAAGGATTCCCAACCATCCTGCTCCTACACCTGGACTCTGCAATCTGTCAGTCTACCCTGCCAAGTGGTGCCACCCCAGTCTTGGACCCTTAGAAGTTGGCCTAAGGTGTTTGCTTCAGTGGAACCAATGCATCCTCTGCTGTGAGAGCAGAATCGAAGCATCGCCACTGTTGCGGGAACAGAACCGCTGCATTGCCTTCGGAACCACTGCATCGCTGTAGAGAATATTGATGCATCACCTATACTGCGTGGAGAAACCCAGCACATCGCCTCTGGAACTGTCGCATCTTGGAACAGGTGCATCGCCCTCGGAACTGACGCATCGCTGCAGTTGCATGAAGAAAATCATCACATCTCCTCTGCTGCGGGAACGACATTGACGCATCGCTTGGCTACACCCCGCACCTTCATCAATGTAACCAGGATTAGGGTACTTTTGTTCAGCGGGTCTCACTGGGTCCCTGTTTCCGGCCCGCACTCCATCACGGTCAGCCTGAACTTTTCACTTTGTCCCGGTCCAGCGTGATCAAATATCCCAAGTAAACTCTGTTAGAAACTGGTTCTCTAGTTGGCAGAGTTTTGCACCCTGTCCAATTAGGGACCACAATCCGAATCAGGGTAAGTCTGATACACAACCTAATCTACCTCAGGAAGGCCCATGAGCCTGGGGATGGGCCATCAGGATGCAAATGTCACACCCCAGCTCACTTTGTGTGTGACTGTGTCGAGGGAATACACAAAGCCCAGCTGTCACCCAACCCAGACGTGTATTCAGAGACAGGCAGAGGCCCAGAATGGTTAAAGTAAGAAAATGCCAACTTTCTAAAAGTGAAATTTTCAGACTTACAATTTAAAATCCGACTTCACCATAAGTTGTGATTTTAAATTGTGAGTCCTGAGACACCAAACCCCAAATCTCTATCTTTTCCCAATTGGAAATTACACTAAAAATATGTTTTAAGGCAATCCCAATGTTAACCTATGGGAGAGATAGGCCTTATAGTAGTGAAAAACAAATGTAGCAGTTTTTCACTACCAGGGCATGTAAAACTCCAAAGTGCATGTCCTACCTTTTAAATACAGTGCACCCTGCCCATAGGGCTGCCTAGGTCCTACCTTAGGGGTGACTTATATGTAATAAAAGACAAGTTTTGGGCAGGGCCGGATTGGGAACCCAAAGCAGCCCTTGCAATTTTGTCAGACTGGCCCCCACACCGGGTGGGGCGGGCCAGAGTGAAGCACTGCTGCTTAACAAAACCGTCCCCCAGCACTGCTAATTTTGTTACTGGCAGCCGATGTTGCAGTATTGCTGCTAAACCTACCCCCAGTAACAAAAGCGACCCCACCACTCCAAAACCGACCCCCACCCTTTCAGCCTCCCGGGAAAACGCCCGATGCCCACTACCGCCAGTCTGGCCCTGGGTTTGGGCCTGGCAAGCAGGTTAACTTGCCAGGTTGAGATGGCAGTTTAAACTGCACACACAGTCTCTGCAGTGGCAGGCCTGAGACATGTTGAAAGGGTTACTGAGTGGGATGCACAGTCAGTGCTGAAGGTTCGCTAGTGACATTTAATTTACACTTCCTGGACATATATAGTGCACTTTACTATGTACTTATAAGTAAATTAAATATGCCAATTGTGATAAGCCAATGTTACCATGTTTTAGTACAGAGCATATGCACTTTAGGACTGGTTAGCAGTGGTGAAGTGCCCAAAATCCTAAAGCCAGCAAAAATGAAGTCAGCAAAACAGAAGTTCAGAAGGCAAAAAGTCAGGGGAAACCACGCCAAGGATGCCATGTCTAACGAGCGATTATTGCTTCTAGGCACTATTTTACAGTTTATTCTTTGAAAATTCATATCTCAGGTTCTACTTATTGGATTTTTGTCTACTTGGTCTTGTTTTATCTATTAAACTAAGTTCTGTTTTTTTAACCTGGTGTGGTATCTTTTTGAGTGGTGTGTTCACTGTTTTACTGTTTGGAGTGTTGCACAAATACTCTACACACTGCCTCTAAGTTAAGCCTGACTGCTCTGTGCCAAGCTACCAGAGGGTGAGCAAAAGTTAATTTAGGGTTTGCTTGACCCTTACCCTGACTAGGATTGTGGTTGCTGGTTGACTAAGGTTCCCAGCCCAATCAAACAACAGCTCAATTTCTGACAATTATGTTATATTATACTGATTTTCTAAAGGATAACTTACAACACTGGTAAAAACCGTATGTATACATTGGCTCCGGGACTGGAGAAAGCCAAAACTTCATACATGTTTAGTGTGATTTACTAGGAGGAATTTGAGTTGAATGAGGCACACATTCAATTTTTCAAATACCCATGATACCTACAGGGGCAAATAATGAAGCTAAAACCCAGACGTGCGATCTGAATTTACAACCAATAAATCTATATTCTACTTCTAAGCATGGTCTGTACTGCATAACCTATTTAATGTGAAATAATCGTATCGGGCATAGCTTTATTTATTTATTTATTTTAAAGGTTTTATATAGCGCTGGCTAGACCTAGGGGTATCAGAGCGCTTTACAGCAGTGTGAGGAGGTACGGTACTAAAAACATTTGATCAAAAACATTGCAATAAGAACCATTATACCAAAGGAAGCAGATAAATACGAGTGCTATTTACAAAAGTACCATATAAATAGCTATCACCAGTGAAGCGGCGCAGTGGCACCTGTTCCCAGGGCTGTGAGGGGCCCACGTTGCCCCAATTAGTAGCTGTTTTAGTGTTCCTAGCTTACATGGCGACCTTCCTATGCCACTGAAAAGTACCCAATCATTACTAAAACATAACGTCTACTTTTTAATAAAAATCCTAGCTGCCACTTAAATGTCAGCTGATGTTTGCTAGCAGGTCCAGAGTCTGTGCTGTGTAGTGTGAATGTCAATGAAAGGAAAATACGATTTATTGAAGTAGTAGGTTCGATGACTGCCTTAACACCACCGCCACACTGCAACCTTCCACCTGTTAAATTCGACGTATTATGCCTCACACTTTTCAGTTCTTGTGCCACTACTTGCACCTCATTCTAATGTTTGCTCTCTCTTGCTCCACCACTCACACATGCCCCACCTACGTTACAGTGGCGGCTACCGCCAATTGAAACTGATAGGGCGGGGCTGGGGAGGGGTTGAAAAATAAAAATTAAAATCACTTACCTGCTGCTCCGCTCCCGGCTGCCTCATTGCTCCTGCTCTTCTCCTCCTCTGGAAGTAGTTGGGCCTGAAAGCACAGGCTCCCCACTGAATTCAGACGCTGCTCTCATAGCATGAGAGCAGCACCAGGATTGGTCTGAGTGGCCTCGTTTGCCACTCAGACAGTGCCTGGGAGCCTGTGACGTTTCTCCAACAGGAGAAACATAAGTGTGCATGTCAGTTTGGCCGGCCTAAGACAGCCAGCCAAACTGAAATGCGCACTTATAAGTGCACACTACTCCTCCCTGCCATGGCCCGGCCCGCCCCTCCCACTACCACGTAAGCAGCGCAGACAGAGATAAATAAGCAATAATAACAATGTTTTATCATCATTTTATTTATCATCTGCTGGCAGTGGGGCGACGCTCCTCCGCCATTACGGCGGAGCCACCCCTGGTTGCCACAGGGTGAACTTTCACACCAGCATAGAAATAAGTGATGATCATTACCAGGGAAATATAAAGACAGCTGTCTGACAGTATTGTACTTACTAAAAATTGGAATATTGATGAAATGTTGTTTTATTCACATTCTTTCTGACTTTTAATGGCATTTCCAGCACTGGGGGAAACATGTTGTTTTGTAAAGAACGCCCTCCCTTGCTCAAAGACAGGAAAATAAAGTAAAGCTTGTGTGGTGAAATGACTGCGTAAAGGGGCGTCACTGTGTGCTTTTACTGGACTGAATCTTATATGTTGAATACAGAAAACCCTACTACATACTATATTGGGAGACATGTTTGGAGGGGCAGTGGGTCATGGGTTCAGGGCTCTCTAACGCCGGCCCCTTCCCAAACACCTTCAGTTTCCTGTTAAAATACTCCAGCAGCACTCTACTTAAATTGATTACTTTAATATTATGTAACAAGAATGTTCAATAAAGAATGTGAAAAGAAAAGAAATACCCTGCTGCAAGAGCGCATTGTAGGACTCAGATCTCTGGTATGACATGCCACTGCCGAGAAGATAGCCGGACACCTGTCCGTAGTAGCAACATTCTTGCTTGGTTTATGTTATGCTGATGAAGTGCTACTTCAGGCCATAGACTTCAAATTAATTTACCTATTAAATTCCTTCTAATCCTAACAAAACCTCACAGGTCCTTAGGAGTTGGGGGGCCAAGAGGGACAAGGACCCTGGTTGGCCTTGGTACGCTATTAGCCAAACAGGACATAGCCCGCAATTGGACCTCTTCTGTGGCCCCTTCGGTCGAGGTCTGGACCAAGGGGATGGACTGGTGTGGTAAACTGGAAGAAATGATCTACAAAGCCGGGGGCTGCCCTAGTAAATATGATAAAATCTGGAAAAAATTGTGAGACTACCATGGATTATCAAACTAGATGTCACCGGAGGAACCGGTTACAAGTATAGGGGGCTACCATGCTGTACCTGCTCCATATACATGAGTTATTGATCACACCATGTGTATTATCCTTCCTCTCCTACAAGGCAAATGGTTGGATGTTAACCTGTGAAATATCAATAAAATGTTTTTGGGGAAAAAAAACACTTGCTGGGCCCTACTAGAAAGACTCTTGTGAACGTGGCAAGAACCATGCATACTAGCAGTGAAGAAACAACTCAAGAGTTACCTGTCACCCCAAACAAGTAAAGTACTTGGTTCCACCAATGTGGTTTTGTGCTGTATGAACGAAGTCAACATAATATTCAGAATAATTTATGAAATGCATCAGTGCTGATTTATTTTTCTTCATTTAGTTTAGTTGTTAGACTTCGCTATAACACTGAAATCTGAGGAACAGAAGAGGGCTGGAGTACCAGCTTTCACCATGGCATCAAAACATTACGCAATCATTTATATAAAGTGGTAAAAAAAATGTTAAACTCCCCTTGCACTTTCATGAATTTTTCAGATATTGGTTTAGATATTTTCAGTACCTGTGTTCCTTGTGCTCTAAAAGAAGGCAGTTCCGGCAAGTTAGGACATCACATGTCTCACAGAACAACTTCATGGCTTCCTGTTGGTGAAGTGGACAGAACACGCAAAAGCCATTGGACATGTTCTCGCTTCCTGTAGGAGACAGTGATAAGGTTGCATTACACAGCCCGTTTTCATTGGAGCTTACAGAATACCACATCAACGTGTAAAGGGCACTACGTTCAGACAAAGCAATGCAAATAATTCTGATATGTTCGTGGCCAGTGACTGCAACAAGCGGCTGACTTGCCAGGATGTCAGATTTTAATACATTGACTTACCGAAAAAAACACATAGTTCTTTTATGTCAGCAAAGTGCATTAAAAATGGATTGTTCATTTGACTTACAGCTGTCACTATGTATGTGCCATTCTGCTATTAGTGGGGAGCACTTGTACAATGGGCGGGATTGATGAATCCCAAGCCCTTGGTGTCCTTTCTTGCCTCCACTTGCCCCTCGGGCCCATAATTGTCAAGGCCCAATTCGTCCCAAGGCAACATCTAAGCCACCCACTTGTCTATGGGCCTACCGCTGATCACATGACCTCATGGTCCCTCCCTGGTCAGTTCTTTCAGCATCCAGTCATCCTCAGCTCGTTCTTGACTCACTTGAGACTCTCAAACAGGTCCACAATTGCAGCCAATGACGGCATTCAGAGTTCACATAACTACAAAAAAAGGGACATCCCTATTGTTCATCTAGAAACTAGGGGTAATCAGCTGTATTAGAACAATGTTTCATAAGAACAGTAAATCAAAATCAAAACAATGAATGCCACAACATACAAAAACAGAAATAAAATCATGATATCATGGTTTCATTCAGACTGGACAAGAGTGAAAAAAACAAGCTCAGTGATCAAGTGATTCACACAATTTGGCACAGAAGTCTCTTTGGGCCAGAAATTCTCCAGGCTTTGCTCTCTCCACTCTGGCCCTTCCCAGACCTTCTTCCATACCAGTCAGTGGTTAATTTGCTAAAAAATAAGTGCCGGGGCTCTCATCAGGAGGCAGCTTGCACCAGCCCATATCTCCGGTTAATGCAGCCTAAAACAGAACCAACTACTAACCATGAAAGCGGGGAGAGGATGTGGCGTAATGGTCGGAGCTGTCGACTTCAGCGCTGGGGAGCCAGGTTTGAGTCTCAGCGTCGGCTCAATATCCTGTGATCCTGGGCAAATCACCTAATCTCCCCATGCCTACCACAAATGAATATGTCCTTAACTAGTGCTCATGAAAAGCGCCGGTGTTGATGATTAAGTGCCGGTGCTGAGCACCAGAAACCACTGGCTCAAATTAAGCACTGATGCCAGTCCTCCTATTTCCACAACTAAACACATTCCTCCTGAAGGATTTCAGGCCTTTTTTAGGTCTAAGCCTACCAGACAGCACATCTCTCTGGTTTGCTAATGACATCTTGAGGACATTCGGAAACCTTCTCTGAGAATGCATTCCACCCATGGCTTACCGTTGGCTTTGTGGTTTGTGCCTCACATTTGTATGCTTTCTGTTTGCTGGCTTTATTTGTTTCGGCTGAACAGCCTGAGTTCCTCCCTTCCCTTGCCCAAACCCTAATTACTGTATTCTTTCACCAGTACCGAATTTCTGTAAACAGGCCTTTAAATCTTGTTCTTATCTTGTCACATTTGCTGTGCATTCAAAGGTAGAGGTCAAGTGTCAGGCTCTGTCTTCCAGGGAGCTTGTTGTTTACTTTTCTTTCTCTGACTTCAAAATGAGAGGATTTATATGCCAATCCTGCGGGGTACCCATGTGGGACAGAACGGCTGTAGGATGTTATTTTTTCTAGCTGGCTATTCGAGGTGTGCTGTACGATGTTATTTATTTTTCTGGCACAAAACAAAATTTAAATGTCTGTAAATGAACTATACATTTATTTCAGAATATGGAAAACATAGATGAAGCACATTTTTGGGTAATTCTGAAGTGTGGTGGAAACAAATATTTTAATACGACCAAAACAAATGAATACACTAGGTGATGACATTTCCACATTGTAAAGAAAGGCCTCCTTTTGCATGTTCACCCTTGCATTTTTTGGACTGATGCTGCTGGTTTATCGACTCTGAGAGTGCACTGAGGCCTGCTAATCAGACCTCAGTTCCAGTGTTCTAACCCATTACACAGTGTATGTCGAATTGGCTATCCCCAATTGGCAACGATTGACTTACTTATAAGTCCCAAGTATATGGTACCCAGAGCATGTAAGGCAGAGTGTCCATCCAGGGTTGCAGCACTGCTTGTGCCACCCGCTGTGTGTCAATGTACAAAATGGCTCCCAGCCTGCCACTGCAGACTGGAAAGGAAGTGGTGACACTGCCATTACGACTTTGTCAATTTAAATTAATGGCAAAGTCTCCACCCCACTTAGCAATATATGTAAGTCTCCCCTTAGAAAGGCCTATTGAGCCCTAAGGCAGGGCGCTGTATATTATTAAGTAGGACATGTATTTTTGTATATGTATATGTATTAACAGCAAAACTCACATTTGCAAAACTCACACTGTGCCTGTGGTTCCTGGCTCGGGGAAAAGTCATGCCCCAGACCAAAGGAGTGACTCAAAGGAACAGTGGACTTACCCCCCTGGAACCCACATCAAAAATTGTTGTTTTACTGTGAAAGGCCTAGTAGCCCCATTGGCTAACACAGGGTTACCAGGTGACTCCTCAGCTCGGCTAACTTCTTTAATGGGACTACATAGCTGGGCATTGTAAGGTATCAAATTAATCGTGGCATTAAACCTGACTTTATGCTCAGGTCAAATTTAATGTCACTCTTAAAGAAATGCAACTTTTAGAAAGTTGCCACTCTGTGACCCAGTTTGTCCAGTGGCCTCACACAGTCACTGGCCAACAGACAGCATTCTGCCTGCCTGGGGAGTCATGTGAATGACTTCTAGGCTTAGGAACAATAGCAACCTGCTACAGGACAAGGTGTTACCTCCCCTTCGCAGGAAGCCACTCAGTTTATTAGCCCAAAAGGCGAGCTTCAAAGGCAAAGCCATCTATGGTGGGCAAATGTTGTTCATACTCTTGAGGGGCTACCCTTTGTTCAGGTAGACGGGCTGAAGACAGGGACAGAGAGGGAAGACCAGTGCCCAAACCGGTAGCCCAAAGGTAGCCACACCACTAGGGTGGGCTACCAGGCTCCTGACATCTGAGGAAGGGTCTTAACATCTTGAGAGGTGACAGAATAGTACACTCTGGGATTGCAAGGTGCCACACATAGCCAGAAAGTCTTCACCAAGGCGGAGGACCTGGTAGCCCACTGGCTAGTGACCGCATCATCTCCCCAGGGCACTTTGCTGGGAATAAACATAGCACCCCTGACACCCTGCCCCTCAGATCATGTTGGAACTGGAACAAGGATGACCAAAGAAGGACTGCCCTGCTGTCCCCTGGACTCCACAAAGAGAGGCTACACTGCCTCGTGGACTGCACCTGCTGCACCTTGGCTAGCGAAGAGAGGACTGAGCCTGTGGCTCCTGGCTCGGGGAAAAGTCATGCCCCAGACCAAAGGAGTGACTCAAAGGAACAGTGGACTTACCCCCCTTGAACCCACACCAGGGTCAGAACAACCAAAGTAGCCCACATCAGCAAGTTCATAGCCACTAAGGAGGATTCGCTACCAGCTGAGGCTGGCCACCCCAAGAGACCGATCCGCAATAGCCAAAAGTTACACCCGAGTCAGACGGACACAGATTGGTCACAAGAGGGACACCAGCCCCACCAAAGGATACTGCTGGGACCTCTGTGGACCAAGACCGGTAGTACAGCCACTGCTGGACTTCTATGGTCTCAAAGAGAACTTCGAGGGACCCCCGACCTCCGTTGCCAAAGTTGCCTCACATACCCGTGGACAGGAGAATAACCGCAAAGGCATCCCACACAGCACCTGGAGCATCCTTGAGCATCTTCATTTCCTGCATCCGCAGCATCAGGACTACTCCATTGAAGTCTAAGGCGGTCGTGCTGTAAAGTTTGGAACTGGACTGAAAAATGCTCTGGTAGTCAGGTAACTGTCAAAATCTACCCCACTGGCCCGCCAACACCTTCTCCCTGTCGGATTTGGTCACCCAAGCCAGGCAGGAGTAGCCAAACTAACTTTTACCAACTTTTCGAAAGTTTTCAAACTTTACAGTTCCCAATGCCTCTTTGCAGTTGGATTAAAAAATTAAGATTCCTTTAAAAAATCTGCATCACTGGAACCTTTTGGTGGAATTTGCTCATCTTGGACTTTAAAAATTCATACAAATAAAATCTATTTTTATAAATTGTTGTTGTATTTCTTTCGAGTTGTTTGGCTTTCTTATTTCATTTTCTGGTGCTGCTAAATGCTTTACACTAGTTCCTTTGTTCAAGCCTTGCTGCTCAAAGCCATAGCTACCCAGGGTTGAGCTTAAGGTTGTGCAAACGAGCCTGACTGGACCAAATACAGTTTTTGTGAGTGTATTCCATGGTAAAGCCGCACAGCTATCCCATTTAATACACCCAAATCCTCACACACACAGTATAATTTGTACACTGTATACTTTTATCAGTAAAACTGTATGTTTGTGTAAATTTGATGGTCATTTCTATTGAAGATGTGTTGCCCGTAATGGCAGTGCACTACCACATCATGCATACTCCACTTTACCCCACTCCACTCTACTCTGCACCACTCCACACTGTGCAACTCCACTTCACACTGCGTCACTGTACTCTACTCTACACCACTCCACTCTACGCCACTTCTCTAGTCTACACCACTCTACTCTATGCCAATGCACTCTACCCCATACTGCTCTACTATGCACTGCTGCACTCTTTGCCACTTCACTCTACACCAGTCCACTCTAAGCCACTCTAATCTACTTTGCACCCCTACACTCTACGACATCTCTACTCTATTCCACTGCACTCTACTCCACTCCACTCTACTCTGAAACAATCTTCTCTATGTCACTCTACTCCACTCTGTGGTATTCCACTCTACGCCACTCCACTCTAGGCCACTGCAATCTACCCTGCTCCACTCCACTTCACTATACTCCACTGCACTCTAAGCCACTCTACTCTACGCTGCTGCACTCTGCACCAATGCACTCTATGCTACTGCACTCTACACCACTTTACTCAAAACCAATACACTTTATGCCACTATAGTCTACTCTGCAACACTCTACTCTATGCCACTCTACACCATTGCTCTCTATGTCACTTTACTCTGCACCACTCTACGCCACTATACTCTACACCAATGCACTTTACGCACTCTACACCAGTGCACTCTATGACACTCTACTCTGCAACACTGCACTCTCTGCCACTCAACTCTGTGCCACTCTACTAAGAGCCACTCTACACTGTGCCACTGCACTCTACTCTGCACCACTCTACTCTATGCCACTCTACGCCAATGAACTCTACACCACTATAATCTACATCACTATGCTCTACATCAATCCGTTCTACGCCACTCTAATCTACTGGTCACCACTGCACTCTATAGCACTGCACTCTATGCCTCTCTACTCTACTCTGTACCACTCTACTCTAAGCGAGTGCTCTCTACGCCATTCTACTATGCACCACAGCACTCTTCGCCAGTGCACCGCTGTACTATACACCACTCTACTCTATGGCAATGCACTCTATGCCAATGTACTCAACGCCAATTCACTCTACGCCACTGCACTCTTTGACACTCTACTCTACAAGACTGCACTCTCCGCCACTGAACTCAACTGCACTCTACTCTATGACACTCTACACTATGCCACTGCACCTTATGCCAGTGCACTCTTCTCTGCAGCACCCAACTCTATGCCACTCTACACCAATGCACTCTATGCCACTACACTCTAAGCCACTCTACTCTGTATCACTAAACTCTACACAACTCTAATCTTTTCTGCACCACTGCACATCACACCTCACTGTACTCTACACCACTCTACTCTATGCCACTTCACTCTCCGCCTCTCTACCCTACACCTCTGCACGCTACCACTCCATTCTACGCCACTTCACTTTACTCTGAAACAATCTACTGTACATCCCTGCACTCTAAGCCACAGCACTCTACGCCACTCTGCGCCACTCCACTCTATGCTATTTCACTCGAAACCACTGCAATCTACTTTGCGCCACTCTACTCGACGTCATTGCACTTTACGCCAATGGACTCTACCCCACCTTACTCAAACCATTGCACTCTACTACAATCTACTCTTCACCACTATACTTAATGCCACTTCAATGCAGTCCACTCTACGACACTCCACGATACTACCACTCTATGATGCGCTGCTCCGATAAACTCTACTCCACTCTACTCCACTCTACTCCAGACTACAACACTACTCCACTTTAGGACACTTTATGGAACTCCCTCTACGCCACTATACTCCACTCTATTCTACGACACACTACTCCACTCTACTCCACTCCACTGCTCCATTCTATGGCACTCCGATCCACTCTATGCCAGTCCACTCTGACACTCTATGACACTCCACTCTACTGTACACCACTCGACACTGTAGCACTCTACTTCACTCTGCATTTCACTCTCTTACACTACTCCACTCTCCAACGATCTACTCTGCCCTACATCATTCTACTCTTCAACACACTACTCCACTCTACACAACACCCTCCATGTCACTCCACTTTGCTTTACACCACTCCACAACACTCTATGCCACTCCACTCTACAACACTCTATTCCACTGTCACTCTAAGCCACTCAACTCTACGCACTTCCAGTTTATGACACTCTATTCCCTCCACAACTGTCTACACCATTCCACTCAATTCCACTCCCTGCCACTCCACTTCACTTCACTCCACACCATTCAAATCTATTCTACACCACTCTCCGGCACTCCACGACTCTCTATCAGTGGCGGCTCCTCCATTGGGGCGTCGCCCCAATGCTTTCTCGCAGTGCGAGAAGCAGACACATGAAATGATAAAACTACCATTTCATGTTTCTGCTTCTCGCAGGGCGAGAAAGCAGAAGTGCCTGGAGTGCCTGGTTGGGGGCGGGCGGGTGGGCGTTCCTGCTCGAGTGCAGGGGAGGCGTGGCTAGCCCACTGTCTTTGAATGCTGACTGTTTGTTCATCCCCAGGGCCGACCAAACCAGTCATGCGCAGTTGCGCACTCTCTCTTTTTCTCTATGTAGGCATGCAGCCTACATAGAGAAAATGGCTCCCTGGCCTACAGGTGCCCGGGTGGGCGCCGTCCGCTACGCCTGCACCAATCACAACGCTGCCATTGCAGCATTGTGATTGGCTTAGGGGAGCTGGAGGGAAGCTGCCTAGTAAACGCGGGCCCGGCCGGGAGCAGCAGGAGCTGAGGTGGTGGCGAGTGACCCGGAGGAAGCAGTGGGAGGAAGGTAAGTTTTCAATTTTATTTACATTGCCGTCCCGCTTCCCCCCGCGCGAACGGACCTCCCCCCGTCTTGCCGGCCGTGACTGCTTAATTGGCCGCCGTTTACCTTGGAAGGGAGTTGCGTCTAAACGGGCCATTCTGAGGGTTCCTTCACATGGGATCATTTAGTCGTCGCAGTCGGACGACGACACGAGGAGGTGCAGTATGTCAAAATGCAGCATGTAAAAGATTTCCTTTATTAACTGTCATCATTCCCTGAATATATGTTCAAATAAACCTAGCGCAATAACTAAATTTGAGATTGATAGGCCTCTCAAGAAACAGCGAAGTCATTCAGGATAGTGTGTGACAAATCGGCCGCCGTATGGAGGCAGGCCAGATCCTATGCTCTCGGCGCTGTTCTTCTTGTTTGTCAACGTCGCCCGACTCGTTCTCATTAAAACGCTCTCCACAAAGGCAATTTAATTTTCCTAAGAGGAAAGGACAGCTGATTCAATTTAGCACCCATAACCAGTAACTTCAGTACAGGTTTTTCCCAAGCCTGAATTGAGACGGATTGTGACCAAAGGAAAGGAAGACTAAATTAGCTTCATTAAATCTATTCTCGACTCTTTTCCGCCTCTTCCGGGCAAGAGACACCCAATCGAATATTTTTGAGTAGAAAATACAATTCGGTAAAAAGAAGCACCAAAAGTGTTAGTCTTTTGCTTGTATTCCAGTGCAGCTGATGGTGTGGTGGAGGCCCAGCTTAAGCAAGAGTCTGGCAGCTTCCATGAATCTATTCTATTCAGAGGAGACCTCGTCCTGCACACCGCCTCGGGAGATTACGTTATCCTACTAAAATGGCTGCGTCTTGTGCCAGAGCACGGGTGGATTGCTTTTGCCAATATGGGTGTGCCCTATGCTTGTGCCGGGTGAGTGTGGCATATTTAACTGGTGCCAGTGTAGTCCTCAAAGAAGAGCACATGAGGTGATGAGCATTCGTCCACTTGATGGCAAGTGCAGGTGGGCAGCAAGGAGCTAAGGCACTCTAGACTCCCTATGCCAGCCGCTAGGTGGATGCCGAGCCAATCACCGTGGCAGTAGGCAGTATGTGGCGCAGCACGGGGAAGGGAGGGGGCGGTATGGTGCCAGACGAGCAGTGACTTCCACTGAGCAGTGGAGAGTCACATTACAAGCAGCCAGCAGAGTCAGCATCCTAGTCTCGCCCACTGACTTCCTGTGTGTGCTGGTCTCAATGCTGCTTTGGCCTCACTGACAGGATGACCCCTGTTGCCCCTGTCAGTGACAGTGGTGTGTTTATGTTACTGTGCACTCGCCTTCCTGCATATATAGACACCATACATTGTGTGGAACAGGAAACTACGAGGCATCCTTATATTCATCGGTGGCCACTATGTGTGTGGGTAAAAGCCATCATTGCACCAGGAGGTGGGGACTCCTGCAGGACACCACTTATGATGCGCAATTATATGTAACAAAAATATTTGAATAATGTATTTCCACAGACTAGCTGAGGGCATTAGGCTGGCAGAACAACATGACGTGATGGATGACCATATTTCTTTTAAGAGGCCCACTCATCTACTTATTTCTTATCCAAGCAGCGCCTTGTAGTCACTTCGGCCTCCAACCACTAAGTAGACATTGAGAGTAAAGCATAGGCAGGTGAGATACTGAATACTAAATCAGCAAAGCCATATTATGGCAAGCATGGCTGGCGGATGCCAGTTCCGGCGGATTTTGCTTACTGAAAACCACCCTCGCTCACCACTGGGCACTCAACCCAAACGTTTACGCCCACCACTTTCAAATGTCACCAGCCACCACTGCTCTCTATGCCCCTCCTTAACACTCTACTCTTCTAAACTTTACTACGCTCTACTCCACTCTTCCCCATTAACTTTTAGCCATGTGGAACAGCAACCACTCTGTACAACTTGGCTAAAACATATTGGCAAAGCCAATAGCTCTTGCATAGGCGAGACATATTGGCTTTGCAATGCTTGTTGTGTTCTTTGTTGGGAAAACGGCTAATCTGCCGACCTAGCAGATGCCAGCCGGTGTATTTAAAGTTCCTCCCTGTATTGATAGTGAAACTTTGGAAACCTCAAGCCACAATCATGGCAGGATCGCTTTCGGCAAAAATGTAGTGCCTGCCTGCTGCCAGATCATTGCAGGTATGTCAGCATATTTTTATTGTTCATGAGTTTTCTCTCAGCATGTTGGGAACTTCACCTTTTGTGGCAGTCGTGAATAGGAAAAAACAGCATTGAAATGCCCACTCAGGATATAGAGGAACTGGTTGATGCTCTGCAGGCAGAAACAAAGTGGTTCATACACCCCTAAAATAGACGCGAAAATCACGAGGAGGAGGGTGGGGCATTCACTTGTTTTTGGAACATGATATGTTTTCTTGGGGGGAAAGGGGATGGTGTGTGTGTGTGTGTGTGTGTGTGTGCGTGCGTGCGTGTGTGTGTGTGTGTGATCTGCGAGTCATACTATGAAATCCGTGTTTGGAAACTGAAATATCCTTTGGTGCTTTGAATAATGGCTCTTATCGCTGCCCAGGAAAACAGTACATTTTATTAAAAGGTTGAGCTGTCACTGCCTCAGTTAAAACCTGAGACTTATCTGTAATTTGCAGGTCACTTTGGTAGCTACATTAACATACTAAACTATGTCATCAGTGGGCAGGCATAGGAAGAACAGGTCAGGCATATTTACTACTGATATAAAGGGCAACGCCCAATACTAAGCTATAGAATTAGGTAAAGGTGAGCGAGCCTGAAGCCAGGATCTGTCTAGCTCGAGGTTCTGTTGGAACCTCGAGCCCATGACGAGGTGAGTTTTAACGTGGCTTCTGCCTTCCACCCTCGCTGTTATACCTTGCTGGAAAGAGGTAAAAACAAAGCTTTTACATTTGAGGTAAAAAGGAGAGACAAAATAGATACAGATTTAATGGATGATTTGTAAAAAGAAAACCTTCATTAATCAGAGCATCCCTGCTTAACCAAATTGTGTTATCTTAGGCATTTAGAATTAATTTTACCGATACTCCTTTTTTTTTCACTATGACAAATGAAAGCACCTTCAAATACCCGTGTTCCGAATACCTGTTGTAAAAAAACATATTGTGTTTTATTTAATAGACTATAATGTTGCTCTATCTATAAGAATCTCCTTTATATACAGGGTTCACGTGACAACTGCTTTGCCTAGTAGATCAATAATGGCCCGGTCATCCCGGTATGGGTTTTAATAAGTACTTCTCAGTGCAGTGCTATAATGGACGCATTAATGTGAAAGCTTCCACATGTGAAAGAAATACACTTTTTTTTTAAAACATTGTGATTTAACTTGATCATATTTTATGTGTTGTTTGTTGTAAAATTTACATGGCAAACATTTTCAGGGCTCGGCTCGTGCACTGGGTCCAAGAGCCAAATCAGACCCTTGGCTTGCCTCTGGCTCGGCTTGTCCTATTAACTTGTTGGCTGGCCCACCTCTAGTATTAGGATTGACAAACTAGTACAACGGTAGCAGTGGGGTAGGGGTCGCATATCCAGAAAACGTATGGCTCAATTATTGAACCAGTAAAGGTAAGAGGGAGTGTCAACTACTACACAACCTATGGGTGTTACATGAATAACAGGACAAAGCCGTCAATCACGAATAATCAGTAGCGGCTCCTGGAGGGAGTGCTGCGGGGCGGTGGGGCGGGGGAGGGGTAGTAAACTCCGGCTTACGGCCGAACTGAGTTAAGTACATAAATAAATAAATAAAACGAATTACATTGCGCGCGCTGCATCGCAATCGGCGATCATGTTGATCATGTTGGGTCCCACCCTGGAGCAAAAGTGAAAATGTACTCCTCTATATGCCTGTGGGTGAAGATTTAACTTTGCAAGCCAAGTTTCCTACTTTACCTGACTTTGTCCCAGGTGAAATTAAATCGGCTCATTGCAGCTGAAAGGCAGGATTTCCTATCACAGGATGTCCCAGTGGGCAGGATATTCTGTGGCATTACTTATTGACATCTGAAACCCTCCCACAGGTTATGGGGTGTGGTGATGAGAGGCAGAAACATATAGTGTGGAATGTAGTAAGGTGTCACTCGAGGCAACTCGGGTTGTGGGGTGGCAGTGCATCAAAACTGACAGTGGATGGCCAGGCAGGACGTGGGGCGCAGATGGGGTGTACTCCGGGAGTGAGGTAGTGGAAGTGGCAGCGGCAGCCAAGAGGCACAGCTCTACCTACTGTCTCGTGTAGGCCCTCCGGGATTCCCACTGCCATAGTTAGCTGCTAAAGCTGAACCCATGTTTTTAAACTTTGCGAGCTTCACAATTTACAATTTTTTTTTATTTACAAAGTTGTAATTCTGCCCATTACAACTTTCCCTGATGTTTGGATAATATTTCATGGGTTTAGGAACTCTCAGAGAAACTGCTGGCGAGTACTAGTGGAAAGCTACAACATTTATAGCTTCTCAAGAGTAGTCGCAGAATCATTTTAGGAATACAACTTTACTCAAACGTCCAATCGTTTTTTGCATGTATTAATTTAACTTAAGCATATGTAAATGTCCCGCCCAAGTGCCACTGCGCCTGCTAATGCTTGCATCATTGATCCTCAAGGTAAAATCCATTCACCTGCCTTCTGACCTGTTTTGAAGGTGATCCCTCCTACTGCCAGCGTTCATAAAGATTTTCTTCCTATTCGTCACAGAAGGAAATCATTGATGATGTCCAGAGAGTTCGAATGCACCTATCATATATGCTTATCACTATCCACAGACGCAAAGGTTTCCAAACATAGAATGCACACAACAGCTCTTTGGAGAAGACGTGTTCACACTTTGAGCTATTCCAGTTACGAGTGTAAATTCCCATTATACTTATTAATGACGATATTGGAATACCCAAGTTCAATTTAAGTCTGCAAATGACTGTTTGAATCAGTCTCTGAGAAATTTCCAGAGAAAATGATAGCTAATGTAAAGAGAGGATTTAAGGCTGTTTTAGTGTATATGGTCATCTACAGGATCACGGAAAGCATTGTGATTTGTTGTACAAAGTTGTGCAGCATCTGAAGTCCTGGCAAGGGCTGCCAGCCATTTGAGCTTAAGCAACCTGTCAGAGGTGACTCATGCATGAAACCACACACTCATCTTAAAAGATGCACCAAAGACTGTGAAAGGTTTGGATGCTATATGGTCAGATTAGGCAGTCAAATGCGATTGAGCTGTGCCTTGACAGATATGATTCCAGAAGGAGATGCAGGCAGTCCTTTAGCGGATGCTGGATCGATTGACAACTTGTGGGATTATAAACAGTCCACTTCTGCCAGCCTAAGAACCACCAGCCCACCACATTTCAGTAGGGAACATTAAAATGGTTGGATGACTTTTGGCAAAATTGCACAGTGCCACCCAGCCTTCCATGTAACAGTGGTGTGGCACACTGGTTGGTATTTTGTGTTTGTTTAACAGATACCAATCCCCAAAATGGGGTTTAATTTTTGAAAAACCAAAACAGTGATGTCCCGAAGGGCTGAGAGGCTTTTTCAGCACATCAATTGCAGTGTTCTCTTTTTTTCCTACCTAGATGGTCATGCTTTGCAAGTTGACCCTGGGCTAGAAAGAAACATTGACATCCCCAACCTAAATAGGGTGAACCTTCCAACACTGTGAAGCTGGCAGATCTCTGGTGGCAGCTTCACTGAGAAGGTGTTTTTGATGGCTGAGGCTCTGGAATCACAAACCTAATGCTTTCCACAACTGTAAATGATACAGGGTTCCCAAGAACAAGCTGGATAGGGCATCTGCTGATTTTTTAGCAGATGTTTCACTACCACCCTCCTGCAAATGACGGCCCAAGTTACATATCAACTGCCTGCTTCTGTGAGCAAGCCTTGAACAGAGTCTAATGACTACTCTCTTGAGGATGGAAAATGAGTAAGCTCTCTGCCACAATAGTTTCCCTGGGGGCAGCAGGACTTCCGAATGAGAAGTCCTAAACAATCCCTCTCTGTCACATCTAATTGTAAAAGCTGTGCACCTATCCTGCTTGATTTGTATGCAGCTTTCAATACAGCTGTTTACAAGATAATTTTTTTACATTTGAAGTCCTCCTTTGGGTTAAGAGGTACCGTCCTCCAAATGTTCGTGTCCTTCTTAGCCAACCCCTCCCACTCTGTGAAACACAGGTCGTTCTCATCTAACTACCCTGGCCAAGGCGTCCTCCAAGGATCTTCCTTCTTTCTTGCTCCTTTCAAAACATACATGGCCAGTCACCCTCATTGGTTTAGCCAACAACTACTTCAAGTACCGTGTGTACGCTGAAGACATAAGATTCTCTTCAAAATCCCTAAAGATACAGAAAATCTTTAAAAAGTCCCTGACCTCCTCGAAATGTACAATTTGGATAACAATGGCTCTAAAACAGAGGTCCTCCTCCTGGGCCCAATAAATAGCATATGTTTTCTACTATCTGGACTCAAAATCCTTAGCCCTCACTCTAATCCCTCTAAATCTATAAGTAACTTGAAAATTCTTAAATAACAATCTTCCGTTGCTGTTACCTAGAGTATCTTCTACAACCTCCATCACCAACGCGGGATCCTCCCATTTCTGCAGATCCAGGAGCATGTTTCCCTAATTTTAGCCATTGCTCTTTCTAGAATCAACTATTGCAATAGAATCTACATCTGCCTTCTGACTAAAAACATGATCACATAATAAAGAGCTCAAAACTATGTGACTAGCCTCATCTACAACCCAAAGTGCTCTGATGACATTACCCTAGTCCTAAAATCCCTCCATTGGCGGCCTGGCAAATAAAGAATTACATTTAAAACCCATTGCCTGATTCAAAAGGCCTTGCAAACCAAAGTCTACCTCATTAACATTTTAAACTTAATGCCATGAACCAGAAGCTGAAGGTGAATCTTGCAACATCGTCTGTCAATGATAGCACCAAAACTGAAATTGATTGGAGGAATAGCACTGCACCAGCAAGGCTTCTCCCTCCCTCAGGAATGTTCATTCATCAGGAAACTAACTGTTACCATTTTGCAAACACTTGAAAACCAGCCTCTACAACAACCTAATTAATTTGACTGGAATTCATACCCCACATTCCAGTATTACCACCGCTCTACAGCTTCCTCTGGTCGCATGTGTGCCGTCAAAAACAAATAAAAATATAAAGAATCAATAAATTCTGGGTTTGCTGAATGTTGTGCTGGGTGAACATGAGATTCACCAACTAGATTTCACTGCCTGGATGGTGTACAATGGTATTTATATCAGTCAATGAGATGTGATTTTTGCGAGCTGGACCTATTTGTCTCATGCTTAAGGGTTAAACAGTTTAGGTTTTCTATTTGACATAAACAGTAGGAAGGCAGCAGGGGGGATGTTTATTTCAGGACTAAGGAGGCATCAACCTCTTATCCCCTTTTACATGCTGACAATCCCTTCTTTATTAAAGGAGCCCTGGATGAAGGCTCATTTAGTTTAGTTAGCACACTCCAGTGAGAACAAGTTAATTTGTGGTGGTTCTGGAATTGCCTAATGATTGTCCCTTTCTTCTGAGGTTTCCAAATGTGTGGTGAGGCTCTAACACACTTGCCTGCTTTGGCTATGTTGTGCTTGGGCACTCACTGGTGTTGGGGATTTCCAAGAATCCACAGGCGTAACAGTTTGTTTAGGAGATGCTTGCAATTTTATTGGCATCCTAGGCACCAATTACTAGAGGTGTGCAAGCCATTCAAGGCTCCAGCCTGACTTGAGCCAAATGTTGGCTCAGCCTCAGCCCTTGCCCCATGTCTCCAAAAAAGAGAAAGGACAAACATCCCATGTACTACCCCATTCTCTCTCTAGTACTGCTTGATCTAAAAACAGAACATGTAAAATAATGTCTGTTAACAGCCAACTGCACTTCACATCTGTATCATGAAAACCTCTATGGTATCTCTGACGTCAGGGTAAGCCAGCAAAACTAACAAAGAATAAAGTGTCTTGTATTCCCTTTCCCTTAACTTTTTGCTTTTTCTAGAATTTAACTTGATGTTTGCACCTACATAGGGCCAGATGTACGAATAACTGGTCGCAAAATGATGGTGTTGGCTGGTGTTTGTGTTGTTCTATGTTCTGCTTTTTCCCTACATATCTTAGTATTAACGTAGTAAAAGATCCATACATAGAAACTTGCTGAAATGATGCAGCCCATACTTTGTGATTCTTCCTATATTTATTGGATATCTACATGTGGTTATTGTAACGTTTTTCCTATAAATTATGAAATGAATTGAACAACACTGGCCGTACATACAGTTAACAAGGCTGACTAACATATTATTTTATCTACCTCATGGCAGCGTCGTCATGGCATAGTTTATGTGTATAGAAAAGTATTTTCGATATATGCCACTGGATGCACTGATATAATCGAATCCATTGAACTGAAACACTTGGAACATTTGAAGAAGTAGCCATTTAAAAAAATATGTGATCATATTTTTACATGACTATAGTTGTGTGATACACATGGCAACTGTTTATGATGGCTTGGCTCCTGTTTTGCCTCTCAAGGCCAAGCCAGGTTTCAGGATCAGTTCTGGCATGGCTTTTTATGAATTTACTGGCTTATCCACATCTACCAATTACCAGTATCAGCTTGTCCATAGAGGCATTAGGGCATTGCCTTCTCACTGCCAGCCACCACATCCTGCACTCATTTAATTGTTGTTTTGTGCTTTTTTTAAATAGAAATAATGCCTCCCACTGATTTTCCCTTTTGTCAAGGACTCTGTGTTCTCATATATGTGATACGGTAGTGAAGTTAAAGGCATGACCAATCATGATTGGCAGGGAAGTGAAGTTTGTTTGTTAGGCTGACCGCTTTCTTGATATGGCCAGTCTGATATGCGTTTTACAGCCTTCAGATACCCACACTGTGTCAGGGAGCTGGAGGAAAAAGACACAGCCTAAAAGACTCCTAGTTGCCTGACAACCAATCCTGATGCTGCTTTCATGCAATTTATTGCAACAGGAGCATGACAGCAGCGTCAGGATTGGCTGGATTAGGTGGGCTTTGGTGATAAACAACTTCTGTGGCCCAGGCACCATGAAAGGCAGCCAGCATAAGGGTGGTAGGATTACCAGAAAATGGCACATAACTGTGGTTTTATTTGAAGCTACATGGGATTTGGCCATGTTTCTGGCCTTCCGTTTGGTGCACTGCCTCCCCTTTTCACATAGCGCCTCTGTCAGCACTGGTTGTGAGGGTGTTAAGGTTGCCACTTGAAGAGTTTTTTACTGGTATACCAGTATTTTAATGTCCCTGCCGGTACCAAAATTAGCAAACTCAAGTAAAGCTGGTGTTTGTTCCTCTTATCAGAACATACTTTAAACAGAAATGTAAGAAGAAAACACTTTAAACATGTTCTACAGCTGCCTTAATGACCCCTTATTAATAAATAAAGACAGAACTACACAGGTGGAGAATGATTGTTCTTCTCAGAAACTGCAGTAGATAACCATGAGTCCAGTGTGATCTGGTGGTGTTTAGATCTAATTGTACAGCGCTCTGTGCACACGGAGCCTTTTACATGTTGCTGTTTTGTAGACTAAGAAGCTCTATAAGGTAATGCACCGGATTAGCGTCAGTGATCAATGTCTATTTCACACAGCACAGTACCTGTTTTTAGGTCGAGCCTAGTGGCAGCGCGCATGCGCTGCCCACTCTGCAAGGCATGCTGTATTAGGGTATGCACTAGAAGCACCGGCAACTCCGCCCATATTTGACATTGGCTTTGTGACATTGTCCTTCTTAAATGCTGGCTTCTGATTCGTAAATAGGCTTGTTAATCCCTCCTTGGTACCGCCTTGTCTCCATTTGTTACCGCCCATAAGGACTGGACCTTTTACTTGTCATGTTACACGGTATGCTTTATCTTGGCTGTGAGCACTATTTTGTTTAATGTTTTTTTTTTTATTTGCAGCGCGGTCCGCATTCACTTTAGCAGCCGCGCTTCTTTACTTAATTGATTTGCATGCAGCGCGGTCCGCTTTCACTTTAGCGGCCGCACTTGTTTATTTAATTAATTTGCAGCACGGTCCGCTTTCACTTTAGTGGCCGTGCTTCTTTATGTAATTCATTTGCAGCCCCCCACGTGTGCTCTTGTGCCTCCCTCTGCCCCTGAATAAAGTTCACTTGGTGTCCCGAACAGCAACACTGCACAAGCTCCGCCCCGACAGCTTCCATGGCCCGACCCCCCCAGCCTCAGAAAGTTCAGATGAGGGGCATAGGCGGGGCTGGAGCCAGGCACCTCACGCAAGGCTTGCTTCTGTTGTGATGAAAGGCAGGCACTTTTACCTAAACAAGCATTTGCAATGCAATAGGTCTCGCATTTACGTGAGTTTTAGCTATTGACATTGTAAATGAAAATGCCTTTTATTTTTGTTTTCGTTTTTAAAACATAAATAAAAGGCATTGTCATTTACAATGCCAATAGTTTAAACTTGCGTAAATACGAGACCTATTGCATTGCAAATGCTTGTTAATATTTACTGCTGCAGAAATGGGGGCACTGTAAAGTTTCTAAATATTTCAAGAGCACCCGTTCAGAAATGCCTTGTAAACCTACCATTTTTTTCTTTTACCAAACTCCTTATCAAGATTTGCTGTAAAATGCACCATTCTGCCCTCTATTTTTCAGAAATGTATCAGGGACAGAGCCCTGAACTCCCCTTATGTCAGTTGGGCTCGCTCACCTCACTGGCTCCTGGTCTGTTACTCCTTACCACTTTCAAAAAGTCACCAGCTGCCTCAGTCAGCTACTTCCCGGCTCTTTAAACCTGTTGCTGCGCCTTCATGCCCACATTGACACTTATTCATATCTTTGTCACCAGTCTCTTTATATTTTCTCAACAAGGTGTGTGGCTGAATAAAATAAACGAGCCCTCCGCTGCTGCTCTTCTTTTTTACCTACAGGCTATAACTTCCTGGCTGCAGGGATACTGGGTCAAATATAACCAATTTAAAATTGAGGTTCACCTGTGTCTTTTGTTGCAGCTCTGACGGTGTGACATGGTCTTTTACTTTAATACTGTGATTCCCATCAGAGACTTTCACTTCCTGACTCTTTAGCGTCCTTGGTTCTCTCATTGATAATGCTTCCTACCCCTGGAATTTTACTTGGAAGACCTGTGGCTAATCTTTTTTGTCTTCCCCTCACTGATATACCATCAATGACCGATCACAGGTCAGGGCAGAGCATGCATAGATTTCACCTGCTTGGAGCAGGTGTTAAATGTATGCATTAACAAGGCACACGTCCTAAAAAAGACAAGAGTGAGGGGACTAACCAAGTAAGGCAGTATGCAAGTGACATCACAGCGTGTGACATCACACTGCATGACATCACACGTGGCATCACAGGAAGTGGCTTCACAACTCATTACCTCATGGGAAGTGACATCACAAGAAGTGAAATCAGATCTTAAGACCTCACACATATGTTTAGTAGGTCTATCATGAATACATTTGAGTGTACTATGAGATTTAACAATTGAAAGCTATTCAATACTTAAGCCTGTGACTTGAGTTGCCCCTTTGAAGGACTTAAGAGCCCAAATATGCTGGTTTCATCTGGGCCTCTGGAACAGGGCATGCTGGGAAAACTGAAAGGGCAGATGCTCTGCTCTGTGTGTGATCCTTACCGCAGTGTCGGAATTGGAAAAACTTTACTCTAGGAACCCATAAATTGGGGGTCAAGGTGTGGCATTGAAAAGGATGTGGAGCCACAAGGGGCGAGGTCGTGAAAAGCAGTCTGCAATTAGGGCCTAGAATTACAAGAATATTTCACGCAACGCAGTGCAGCAAGTGAAGTAGCTGTGCTGCAATGCGTAAAGGGGAGAGAGCAGACCCGTGCCATATATTCAAAGAAACAGCACAGTTCTGCTCTCTCCTAACGCTGACGCATTTTTAGCAGCCTAGTGCCAACGCAGGCACCCTTTTGTCATGGTGCAAGGGTGCCTGAGTTGTGGTCAGGATAGTTTTCCTGCACAAAACTATCCTTTGAATCTATTTCCTCTTTGCATGTGTGCTGGGTGCAGCACACATGCAAAGAGAGGAGAAAAATATTTCTTCTTGTTATGCTAGCCTGTGGTAGGTGCACTATTATGGCACAAACCCATGTTTACAAGTCTCTGTAAATATGGGTTTGTGTCAAAATACATGGGTGAATGCATGGGAATGCCCATGCACCACCCATGTAATGCCTACCTGATACAAGGTAGCACAAGGCTACCCTATACACTGTATTACATTACTTTTTTATTTATAAGCCACGCAAATCAGTAATTTGCTTGGCTTTGTAAATCCCAAAATAGATTTTGCAATGATCTAGGACAAAAAAGTGACGTAACCCATATGCAATATCTTAATAAATCTAGGCCTCAATGTATACATTTACTTTTTTTTTAAACTCTGCCACAAATAAATTGGCAACAGGAAGAAATGCGACAGTAAATTTGTTCGGGCTTAATTGGTTGCAAAGGCTGCATTTTAAAATATCTTATGGGGTTAAGGCACCTGCTGCAGAGATCTTTGTGTGCCCAGTAAATCTTAGGGAATATTAATAATGGTAAGATGACACTGATGGTTAATGCATTTGCTGGAGAGATCTGTGTTTGTCTAGTCACAGTTTTGACTCAAAGAAGCATAGAGGGTTAATGTGTCTCCTGCAAAGGATTAATGTGTCTCCAGCAAAGCACTTTGGGTAACATCCAGATGACAGATTTTTAGGTCTCGCAGACCTGCGTTGCAGCGCGCATGCGCTGCTCGCTCTGCGAGGCATATTGTAATCGAGGAGATTTCAGAAGTGGAGTTGAAGCCCCGCCCATCATTTTGATTGGCTGGCGTCATCGTTTATGCTAAACGCTGGCTTGTGATTCAAAATGAGGCTTCTTTGTTACCGCCCTGTCTCCTTCTCGGATGGCCCATCCGGACTGGATCGTTTACTTGCGGCATTACACGGTCTCCTTTAATTACTGGGTAAGCACTTTTTTTTTGTCATTCGCGCGACCGCTGTGGACACTGGGTGTGCGTGAGGCAAGTGTGCACGCACTAATGAAATGAACACAAACAGTGGCTACCACACTACTTAGATACTACTTAGATTATCACTGCGTCACTGTCGAGAAGATACAATTAAAGAGAGTGCACAGCGCATGCTGCCACCGTCCAGCTGCACGCTGGGGGTGGGCGCGTGGTCTGGTCTGCCTAGATATTTTTTATGTAAAACCTGTTCCTATTCTAGTGGAACCCATCCAGTTTGCTGCTGTTCGCATTTATTTACACAGTAGCACGTCCTACTCTTTTGGGTGGGGGGCCGCCGAGCTATGTTTTAATGATTGGAATGGGTTTACTCTCTACCGGCTTTAAAAGCCCGAGCCTTTTTCTTTCAATATAGCGCCTAATATCAGGCGTGCTCATTTTTGCAGCTAGGTTTTGTCATTTCAGTGGGTTGAAGCACATGGAGCTGTCGTCTTATGCTAACGATAAAGCCAAAATTTTAATTTATGAATTATAATAAAACGCTAATTTCCACAGCAGACAACACAAACACCCTGGGGAGAATTTAAAACCTGACCTTTACCACCGAGATGGCGCGTGGATCTGAAAAAGCGGAGGGGGGCGCACGTGCTGTGTTAACAAACAGGCACAATACCTTTACATGAAATCTAGTACCTTGCGTGGGGAATAATAGCGGCAAGAAACCACTTTACTTTCTCTTTTTCTACAGCGTCGGGTGATATAATGACAAGCAACAAAAAATGCTATTATCGGTGCGCATAAAACGAAGGCATTAGCATGAGAGACGTTTTTACAGCAGATCGCTATTTTACAGGGTCTGTGCCTCGGTAGCTAGGTTTACGCACCCTGGGCCGAAAGCCCCCTCCCGCCTCGTATCGGAACATGTACAAAGTGCTATAAAACGCCACGCGCCCGCCAGCACCCAGCACCCAACACGCCCCTCCCCCTCCACCGCCCCCTCATGTGTTGTTTGGACACACACATTGATTGCCTTTTGGCAGCGAAGAGAACGGGGGAGAAGGAAGACAGAAGGTTTTGCCCAGGATAATTCCCTTTAGGTGGGAACGCCGAGATTGGAACTAGAGTGTTCTGGGTCCACAGCTCAAGTCAGCATTCCGTTCAGCGCCACAAGCAGGGTAGAAGCACTTTAATGATCGGGGTTGGTCCTCCGTGCAATAGATCTGATCTGGTTTAAGGAGTTTTTAGAAACGCACCAAGGGTAGATGCAACATTTTGAAAGAGGGACATTTTGAAAAAAAAGCATTTGCAATGCAATAGGTCTCGCATTTATGCGAGTTTAAGCTATTGACATTGTAAATGACAATGCCTTTTATTTATGTTTTAAAAACAAAAATAAAAGGCATTGTTATTTGCAATGTCAATAGCTCAAACTCGCGTAAATGCGAGACCTATTGCATTGCAAATGCTTGTTATTTTATGTAGATAGGTAAGTGGGTTAATGCTTTTAACACGGAGATCCTTTGTTACTTGCAGTTCATAAATTGCAATCCTTCTAATGTGACTCCTAAACTTTATAACCCCTATTGCCTTTTGTAACATTTCCTGTTAATTGATTTATACACTTGAAATATTTATTATCAATGTCTAATGTGTGCACATGATGTAAAGCGCGTTGACATCTTGCACTGGGATGAGTAGCGCTATAAAAGAAATAAAACAATTACTCATAGAGACTGATAAAATCTGCAATTCTGACAATCTTACAGTGCATGACTATTTCTTATATGCAGGGTTTGAATAAAGTCAAAAGCTTCCCCCCAAATCGTAGTTTCGCTTAAGTACCTGTGGAGAGAAAAAGTGATAACAAGCTGTGCTTTTTTGTTTCCCTTCCATTCCATTGGCATCTATGGGTGAGGCACAGATAGCTCCCAGCCAGGATCATGCAGGGACAAAAGGAGTGCTGACGGCCCCTTAACTTAGGCCTTTGTTTTGGGCCCAGCCAGCCACACAGCAGGAATCTAAAATGTAAAAGTCTGCCGCCTGCACGTTACTGTTCTGAAAGGAAAGCAGACAACATACAGGTGCTGCTGAATATGTCCTGGTGTCGGAAAATGACACCCGGACAAATTCAACCTATTTTATATGGGCCCAACTTCTTGGCAGGGAGGACAGCATCCACCCTGTGAAAATAGTGGGTGGCTGTGGCGTAGCTAGAGCTTTACCGCCTGGGAGCGGTCCCTGAATTTGCTGCCCAGTGACGAATTTCGTTGCGTGCGCTGCATCGCATTTGGCAATGCAGAGCGCGCAATGAAATTAGTTTTATTTATTTATTTGTTTACTTACCTCTGTTCGGCCGTATGCCGTAGTTTACTACCCCCCACCCTGCTCCTCCCCCGCCCCGCCGCCCGCAGCACTCCCACCACGAGCCGCTACTGGTGACACATCGTTATCAAATCATACTGATGGCAATACAGATTCTGCAGAGAAGGGAGCCTGTGATGGACAAATATAACAGATTGCAAAATTTGCCCCATCTTTTCCAACCAATAACCCAACACACTCTCCTCTTCTCCCAATGTTAAAGAGGAGAAACCTCAACCACAATGTATGCACAGTTCATAAAAAAAGCCTCGCTAAGTACAGGAGACCATGCACCCAAAATCGTAGTCGAATGGTCAGTTCATCTCATCTTCAAAAGAGTGCCCTCTATCTGACCTCTCAGTAAAAAACTCAAAGGCTTCCAGCAGGGCGGGAGTACAGTATGGGAGAGGCTGCCACTTATTATGTTATAGAGGTTTCCATTGAGCCTCAAAGCATAAATGAGCACCATTGTGTAATCAGAGGGGCTCGCTGTTCTTCCAATTGTGAGCAATCGTCACTTTAGTAGCGCTCAAGCACTGAAGCACCATGTGCCAATCAGGATGTCCATTGCAGTTACAGGCCTCAGTCCTAGGAGCATCGTCTCCAGGTTAAAGGGTATCGGATAGCCCAGGCCTCCCCATAGTGTATCAGCAACAGTTTGCCAAAAAGCCTGAATTTGCTGGCAGCGCCACCAAATGTGAAGGTCATCACCGACCTCTCTACAGCCTCTCCAACATAGAGGATTTGCGGTGGGATACATACGTTGTTTTAGAGTGGGGATGTAATGCCAGCCATACCAGGCTTTATAGTGCATTTCCCTCCCTAGTGCTGACATAGATGATGAATGAAATGTCTACTTAGCCTTTCCCACCTCCTTTGTGTAATTGGACCACAGAGAAAACCTTCTCAAGTTTCATTATTTTTGCATGTGGAGGGCAGTAACTGCATCTGTGAGGCATGATAAAGATTTTATATAGTTCCCTTGAAACCCACTAGCTTGGGTAAGAGTAGCTCAAGCAGGGTTTTGTTCTGTGAACGCACAGCGTAATGTGGGATTAGTGACCCAATGCCTGATTTGCCCATAATGTAATAGCTTTCCGACAGACCAAACTCAGATCGGCACTGCAGAAAGGATTTAGGATTAGAGGCAGTATACATTTCTGAGATCATTCAGCAATCCCCCTCTCTCCAGGAGCGAAAGGCCTGTTCCTCTAGTACCGGAGTAAATTTGTCAATATGGTGTACTGGAGTATAGGAGGATGGATATATCACCAATTGTGCCGCCGTCACGAAGGCATCACAGACCTTCAGCATGGTACTAGCCGGAGTGTTAAGATATGTGTTTGGGGGTCTTTGTTGTTTAAGCAGCCAGACCAGATCCCACAGGGATATGCGGACAATGGCATAGCCCATGTGTCTCAAGTTCTTCTCTGATTCGAGTACAGACCAGTCCACTGCACTCCCCAATTGGGCGGCTGTGTAGAACTGAGGCATACTGAGGAGAGATGTGCCCCGCTTCTCTGGGCTGCATCAAAAGTTTCTGAGGAACTCAGGGTGATCTAGCTCTCAAGACAAATATCAGGAGGAGCTGATGGATTTGCTTCAGGTAGCGCTTGTCAATCCAGACAGGCAGGGCTTGGAACACGTATAGGAGTCTCGGTAATAAATTCCTTTTATAGTGTTGATTCTGCCTGTCCAGGAGATAAAGAGTTTACCCCAGGCTTTACAGTTGTATTTTATAATTGCTGAAGGGGGATAATTTGCGTTGAAGAGGTTGGCCGGTTCTTTGTGAGCTATTCAGTAGGCTTCAATAGGTATTCAATAGACTTCTAGGCCCAGCCAAAAGGGAGTGCTTGGCTAAATAGGGCAAAGTCTTCTTTCAGAAGAGTTAGATTCAGAGCCTCAGTTTTATCATGATTAAGTTTGTATCTGGAAACAAATTCAAAGGTCTCAAGAAGGGCCCTGACTGCTATAAGAGAAGATTGAAGAGAGCCCAATGAAAGCAAAGCGTCGTCTGCATATAGACATATTTTATATTCCTGTGACCCGAATTTAACGCTGACTAGTGAGTCCATCTGCTGGACCAAACAAGCAAGGAGTTCAATAAATAAGGCAAATAAGAGGAGAGATGAGGGGCAGCCCAGCCTGGTGCCTCAATGTGAATGAAAAGGCTCCGATGTGAGTCTATTGAGGGCGACCCTAGCCATTGGGGAGGCATAGTTCACAAATGTGATGTTCAAAAATTGCGTACCAAAGCCCATCTAGTAGAGTACAGGGCGCAGAAATGACTAGTCCACCAGTTCGAATGACTTCTTTGTATCTAAGGATCAAAGGACTCTGAGAAGCCTTTTTGATCTGACATTATCATGCGCCTGGCGTTCACGGACAAACCCACTCTGGCCAGGGTGAAGAAGAAAAGGAAGAACTTCATTAAGGCGAGTGGCCAAGATGTTTGTATATCATTTTGCATCAATATTTAGTAGGGCTATTTGACAATAGGAGGCACAAAGATGGACATCATTCCCTGCTTTACGAGTAACTGAAATAACCGCCTCTCCCATGGACGCTGTGGTAGCTTCAGTACAGGCACAGTAATTAAACAGGAGTGTAAGCAGGGGTCCAATAGTTTAGAAAACAATTCATAAAATTGGGCTGTAAACCCTTCATATCTAGGACCCTTATTCTGTTTAAAAATTGTAATAGCTTCCAAAACTACTTCTATTTGTATGGGTTATTCTAAGGTTCCTTTTTGCAACTTTGTCAGCTTAAGGAGGTGTATCCCCTTAAGTAAGGACTCCAGCCGAGACAAGAAGCAAGCATCCCCCAAGTACAATTTGGCATAAAAGCGGTGTAATTCAACCAGTTTATTCTCATTTTTAATAAGCTTATCAACAGTGTGAGCCAGGATGTCTCTAACACAGTCTCGCTCCGGTTGGGGATGCTTTCCATGTGTGTGGCCTCTGCACTTGGTGCCACTCCTCGATCAAATATGCCCTAAGGCAAACACCACACGCCGCCAGGTCCACCTCCTCACAGTATCCATCAAGGTCGCAGGCCAGTAGATTGTGTATGCGACGCAGCACCCAGGGGAACCCCCTGCATGGGCGTCAGTGCGCCAAAGAAGATTGCCAGATGAATACAGAGGTTGCATTCCAGAGGACCTGGATACCAGCAGCCCGCCACAGAGGGCCTCACCCATGCTGTAGAGGTAGGCCCCCTCCACTGCCCAGGTAGTTCCATGCAGCTGTAGGGCCGATCTCTAAGTAACCATCCTCAGGGGCCCGCTGGAACCTGCAGCCACTTTCATCTGTGTCAGGCAGAGCCCCATCTTCCAGTTCAAGCGCCCTGTGCGCTGCAGGAGTCACTTTTCCTCCCCAGTAGCATAGACTCAAACGCTGCTCCCTCCAGGCCAAGCCCACGCCAGTTCCTCTCCGACAACCTCGCAGGACACGCCACTCCAGGACCACCATCGGTGGGAGACTGTCAATGGAGAAGCCTAAAGCAGACATTCAAAAGGCAGCTGTCATCACACCTTCTCCCCAAGGCTCCTCAGCTTTTGTCAGCATGTGTCCTAGGGTCCAGAGCAGGCCGCCACCAACACCACTCTCAGGGGTCCGTCAGGCCTGGGGGCACAAACTACCCATTCTCGAAATTGATGTTGAGACCCGCGCACTGCCCATGGCAAGCGACATCTCGGGGGACATAGATGGGAGCAGATTTACTCTGGTCATGCCGGGAGCATTGGCAGAGATGGACTTACTACTCCACCATATTGGCCAAGCCCCCTGGTTTTAGTTTATTTTAGTTAAGCATTAATAAATGTTATGATTATAAACTGAATTTTTGGGATTTTATGTTTTGATTTCTATAGTGTCGTGAATACTTGCTAAAGTCTTTTTTTTTGTTTAACTCACATGCAATTAAGGATGGTCTGAATACGATTCTGATAAGACACGGTTACCGCATTTTTGTCACTGGAACTATATAAAGAACTCTTTTCTACTGTGCAAAACAAATATTTAGAAATGATTTCTGTAATTCTCTGTTTTAGTTGTCTAGAAATCCAAAGGTACGATTTTTGCAAAGCAAGCAAGAGATTCGAACATAGGCAGAAGGTGTGAATAATGCGCTAAAGCACAAGCAGAGCAGCTCTACGGGTCTATGGTGCGAAAAAACCTCAACTCATCTCGGGCCAAAATGTGTGAAAACGGTGGCAAAGCCTCAGGCTATCAACGGTTCTTAGTAGCGAGTGTGAATGATAACCACAATAATCAAGAGTAATTAAAAACACTCCATAAACAAATAAAATCTGCATCATTATGAACACTTTAATTTATGTTGAGATCTGTTGAGGAAAGTTAATTCAGTTCTCCGCCTCAAAACCACCCTGGTCATCGGCCTAGTTCTTATAAACTAAAACAGGCAACACGAAGACCAGTCACTGCACTGGTGTAATCCCACTGTGCGCATGCTGTCTGTTTGCCACTAATGGAAGAAGAAGAATGTGTCCTCACCAGTAGAATGATTTATTTGTTAGATGCTGTTTATTGTTTCACTTGTGGAAGTAGTGATTTGTTTCAGAGCGCTTGTGCAGCTTGGATTTGAAGGGAAGGAAAGAAGTAACATCAAACTCAGAGTGAATTGAGAGTCTATGGCTCACAGAACGGGCAGGTGTTAAGTCATTGACAGTAATTTCAAGTTGCAGTTTAGCTTGTTAATTTCTTAAACTGCAGACACATGCCAGGATTTAGCTCAGCTTCTAGGTGCCAATCATGGTTAAAACACTAACACAGGTGACAGGCATGCCGCAAGGCGAAGAGGAAAAGATAGAGATTTATAAAGTGCCATGCTTAGTGAGAGCATGGGCCATCTCTCAAACCGTCTGTAGATAAATTGGGGTGGGTGGTATTTATTTGAGCAACACTTTATAAAACCCTGGTTGCTATTTAGGACCTTGTAGTCAGGGCAGATGAGTCTGAATTTCTTCCTTTACTTAAGTGGTAGGGAGTGAAATTGCACCACTGTTAGAGAGATGTGTTTAGATCCTTTTAGGCTCAAAATAAGGCAAGCAGCAATATTCTTGTCTTCTTCAGTGTCTTGTCTGGGAGACCCTGTAGACTCCCCAGCAGCATTTGATGCTTGAGTGTACCACTGCTGTGACAAAGGTGATGTGGTGTAAACAAAGACAGTTGAAAATACCCAAATAAATCAGCTATCACTAAGGCAGGGTTGCATAAGGGAGCAAAGGATGGTGAGAAAGCAAGATAGAGAGAGACATCAATGTCCATCTCCATACAAGCTCATGATGACAGAATCCACCCTATGTATTGGTGCATGATTCCCTAAGTGCAGACTCCTGTTCCTTTTAAAGGATCCTTCCTAGCATCTCCAAATGGCTCCTTTCTCCAGGCAGCATCTCATACATCCTTGCAGCTATTGCTGCTTGCATCCACAGCATATCCCTACTTGCACCCTTCTGACTTGTAGGCAAAGAATACCACTATTAATCAGTTCAAATGTCCAAAGTGTAGAAAGATAATCTCAAATGTATATGGTTTGTGTAGAGTCCACGGTTATTAACAAATTTCCTGGCACTTAGACAATAACCAGTATTTAACCCAGGTAAGGACTCTCTTCCTGTTGAAACAGTCAGATTTTTAATTGTTTCCTAAAGACCAGGAATTCTGATATACTTCTCATTTTAATTGGAAGAGAGTGCCAAGCCTTTATCGCCAGGAAGGTGAAAGATCTGCCCCTTGGTACATGTTCCGGATCTCTGGAATTTAAAAAAGGAAGGCGAAATAGGCTCTTATGGTTCTTTTGGGAGAGCACCAAGAGGACTAATAGTGGATGAACATCGGATCAGAGTAATGCATGGCTTTAAAGCAAAGACACAAAATAATAATAATATGTTTGGAATATCTGGGAAGTTTGAACAGGAACTGTGCTGCCGAATTCTGGACCAAGTGCAGCTGCTGAATGGAATAGGCCAGCAATCCTGAATAGAAAGCATTGGCATAATCCAATCAAGACCCTATCTTAGCCTGTAAAAATAGCATTAAATGCACTGGTAACCACTTTCCACATATTTCGCTGGTTTTGTTACAGCTTACCACCTATTCTAACTGACCCCAAAGTTGTATGGCCGTGAATGACTAAATACACCAAATATCAGTACATAACTATTCTAAATGTTTCGCAATAATGGCCTATCTATATAAAATAATTGTCCCTTGATAAGTCTGGCTTGACAGCGCAAATGTCTGTAGGATATATTTTTAGCAATTCTTTAAAATATGTATGGAGTAACCTTCAGCATGGCTCCACCCAGAGGAGTATTACTCTCTCAACTCATGCTATCAGCAAGCTCCTATCATTTCACCTTCCAGGAAGTGCTCCCATTAGAGTGCACAAGGGATTACTGAAAAACTGAAAAATAAACTCAACTATGCTGTTTGTCACATTCAGTTCTTTTTCTCTAGATGCATTCTATGAAATGAAATGAAGTAAACTTTTAGAAGCGCACGAATACCCAAAGGTGTGAAGGCGCTAAAGACAGTGCTAGACCACATGATAGGAACAGACTCTCGTCCGATGACCTTTAAGGGTCTGCATTTTATAAAGTGAAGAGCAAAGTTTTAAGGGCTTTCTAAAAGCCCTGTGGCTTCTCAGACTCATAACGCAATGGGTGAGGGAATTCCATAATTTGGTAGTGGCCACCGAGAAGGATCGCTTTTTGAACTTTGGGGACCACTACCAGATTCTGAGTCACCGATCGAAGAAGTCTGGTTGGTTCATACCAGTGAAACAGCGCTCTGACTGCTCTAGGCCCAGAGTTATGTAAGGTCTTGCGTGCAATGCACAAGGCCTTAAACATGATGCGTTTTTCATTGGTAGCCAGTGAAGCTTAATTACTTCCGCCAAGATTGATTGAAGTTTGGGGATATCCAGTATCAATCTCGCTGCTGCATTCCTAACAGTTTGAAGCTTGGTCAAAGATGACATTTTGATATTCAGATAAAGTGCAATAGTCAAGTCGTGAGGAAATCAGAGCCAGAACCACTACTTGCGAGCTGATACTGGGAAATAAGGGAAAACTTTGCAGAGGATCCTGATGATATTAAAACATGTGGAAACTGTACGGTTAACCTGCAGATCAAAAGCAAGATGTTAGTCCACAATACCACCCATATCTTTTGCTGAATTGGTTGACACAGACATATCTGGCCACCAGCTATTATTCCATATGAACGGTTGGCCTCCAAAAATGAGGACTTCTGTTTTGTCTGCATTTCATTTTAGACAATTAGTTCTCATCCAATTGATAACTGCCTTTATGCAGTTGTTAAAATTGACGGATATAGAATGTCTGTCATCTGTGATAGATACAATTATTTATGTGTCATCTGTGTATGAAAGTGTCTGTAACCCAAAAGATCGAATCTGTTTAGCCACTAGGGATACAAATAGATTAAACAGTGTTGGGCTCAGGGAAGATCCCTGAGGCACCCCACATGGCAGAGCAAAAGAGGCAGACAAATTGGTTGTGGGTCACAATTTGAGATCTCTTGGTAAGGTAAGATTTTAAGAGTTTCAGGGCGGAGTCTTTTATACCTAGTTGTAATAGTTGATCTGTCAGAAGGGTCAGGGAGATGGAATCAAAGGCTGTGAGCAGATCCAATAGGATCAGTGCCACAGCCTGACCCACATCAACTAATGTTCTAATGCTGTCTACAGCTGAGACCAAGACAGTTTCCATGCCATGGCGGCTCCTGTATTCAAATTGAGAAGTTTCCAGCAGTTCCTGTTCCTCAATATAGGACATGAGTTGAACATTTAGATGGTTTTCTAAACTTTTTGCCGGTATAGGGAGCAAAGATATGAGACACTAGTTTTATAAGTCATTGGGGGTCTAGATTAGGTTTTTTTCAACAAACTGCAGCTTCTTTCCATAAGTTTGGAGAGTATCCTGTGATGATGGCCCTGTTCGTGATTGAGGTCAAGGGAGCGGCAATTGTGCTGGCTACTAGTTGGATAACTTTGGGAGGTCATGACTCAAAAGGGGACCCAGACTTTATGTTAAGAAGATGGAACTCTGTGGTTAGATGCAGGCTCCCTCTGCCTAGGATACCCCTCCTGTCTACTCAACTGCCTACCCATGTGAAATGCTCATGCACTCCACTTTGTTTTCCCCCTCCAAGTTTAAATTCCCTAAGTTTACTAGTGTCTAATCGTATTTAGAAAACTGATGCAATGTGAACCTGACTCAGCAAACTATATGAGACTAAAAGCTTTAGGATAATAGAGGCTCACTATTAGAATATAATCCTCGTTACTTGCCTTTAATTATATTGCATTTTATATGTCTGGAAATGTTAAAGAACTCTTCAAATGTACATTGTGAAGGGATGCCTATTGAACTGAATTATTGTGTAATGCAACATTGATTAATTGAAAAACCTAATAAAAATATTTTAAATGAAGTAGATGGGACTCTGTTTGTTCTTCTGTAATGAGAGGTGTGGCACAGCAGCCAGAGCAGCTGACTCTGGAGCACGGAGGTCACGGCTTGAACTCCAGCTCCGGCGGCAGCTCAGCTCAGCATCATATGACTCTGGGCAATAGCTCACTTAATCTCTCCGATGGCCCCTAGTGCCTTGAAACCTTTAAGGGTGATATGTTTGCGCTTTACATATATGGATTATAATTTGCATTAAGGAAGAGAGGACAACTTCATGCTCTATAGTACCATCTCTGCAAGATTTAGATTTCTACACAGAAAGCAATTTTTTTATACTGTTTCCCAGCATTGGCAAAGCCAGTTTGGCAGGATTCAAAACAACATTTGTGCATACAATGGATGCACACAGCATGTGTGCAGTGGCATAGTTGGGGGGTTTGCTCTGGGAGGCACTCTCCCCACTCCCGAGAACAAGTTGTCTGTCAGACGCCATTGGAACAAGTCATCAGTCAGCCGCCACCCCCCCCCGCTCTTACCTGCACCGGGTGGCAAACTTAGGGGCCGCCCCGAGAGGCAGTAGGTCTAGCTATGCCACTGCATGTGTGAATGCCTGTGTTTACATGTGTTGGTGCATGAAAGCCATACCTATTGGTTTTGCCAGCGCTTGTCTTAAAAGATTTTACCTGTATCTGGGGGGGAGGTGTTCTGGGTGCAGCCTGTTCTTCTGGACAATGTAGCCTTTTTAAACATTTGACCATATTACATTCTTCCTACCTGAAGATCCCATCTGGGGCACAGACAGGAAGTGGCTGCCAATTTCCTTTCCATGTCTATGCTCTTCGGTACAAGAACAGCATAGCCACCTGTTACAGTTGGTACACAGGGTATAAGCCGGTTTCTTTTCTTTGCACTCAAAGCAGCTCTGCAAAAGAAAGCACAATTAATATTATGCAAACTTCTTATTAATCGTGGAATAATCATGGAAGATCATGTATTCTAAACATTTGGCAATCCGAGTTTCACAAACAGTACAGTGGGCACAAAATAACTCTCCAAGATGATGATTATTAGAAGGCACCTCCTGATGAGAAGCAATGTTTGGGAGTCATGCTTTTAAATATGTCTGCGCCATTGGGGCAACAAAAATACCACGGCTTGTAAGAAATGAATGTGCCAATATACTGCCATATTTCATGGAAATGCTGCTATGCAGAGACTGTCGGGAAATAAGCCGAAATCTGACCTTCAGTATACTTATTTCACAATGAAAGCCTACATTACGAGCATGCTCCTCACCGTCAAACAAACAGTAGTAGGTAAAGGAGTTTTCAAAATACGTGACTTTAAAATATGTGTGTTACAGCTGGATTAAAAGCTGATACTCATTGCTTGTATTTTATAAGATGTATAATAAGTTGTCATGCTGCCTGCCTGTATTTTTATTAGAGCTAGAAATGTCTAAAACCCATTTCACTGGTACAGCCACAGTGGCTCGCATCTAATTACACCACATCGCACACAATCTCCCCTTAAATTACAGTGAACAAATGCCTGGCTTTGAAGGCTTTGTACAGTGAGCTGCAGGAAAGGAAGTAGACTGCCTTTCCCACAACCAGGTCATATCTCCCTGTGACAAAAGGCCATAACGCTCAGGGTTTGATTTAGAGTTTGGCGGAGAGGGTTCTATGTCTCAAAGACAACAAAGTACCCTCTTTGCCAAACTGAAGTTCCACCCGCCTCATTTACAGTCGGGCTGAACTAAAGTATATCAGTGGTGGAGACTACTCCGTTTCCGCCACTGACATACACCTCTGATGGTGCAACAGAGAAAGGCAGTCGGAGGTTTAGCCATTTGACCACCTTCCTGATTTAGAGTGGGCAATCAAATTGCTAGTTTTCACTAACCATCACCACCAGGGGCAGTGAAAACTTGTAAAGATCTCCTACGCCATGGAAGAAAATCTAGCTTTGGGATTTTGTTTTTGAAATTAAATAAAGTTGAATATTTTACCGTACGGATCCATCATGTTGACGAAGCCGCCCATCAAACTTTCAATGCATTGACAGGTGCTGCAGCCAGTTCCTGCATGTGCAAGAGATGTCCGCTGGGCTGGTGGCCATCTATAAAGTCAACAGCCGGGTACTCCCTTCGGGTTATGGAGTAATTTACTTCATCACCCTGATGGAGTAAATCCCATCTGCGGAATTCAAAATCAGGCCCTCAGAACTCTTTGTATAGAAAGCACTTCCCAGGCACAGCAGAGCACTTCACATGGAATGGGGTTAGTTGGGCCTTTGACGAGTGTGGATTGCTTTGAGTCTTCGCTGCAGGTCTGGGTTGGCTGGCCTTGGTTGGATTTGGGGAGATATATAGAGGCATGCAGGGGAAAGAAGAGGGTTGCCATCATTGCAGGCAGTGCTGCAAAGAACTCTGGGACAGTATGGTACCAAATTATTGTGTATCAAATATCCTTCTACAAACATATCATAGCCAAAACTCCAAGATATTGTTAAAGTGGTTATTAAGATTAGATTTCCGATTTATAACTCCATATCTATGTAGCTTGAAGATATGTATATCTTCAATCTTAATAATGTGTAGTTAAGTATAGTAAACTGATACACTTAAGTTCACATTATTTTGGTAGCCACAATTTAGGCTATGATATTCTTGTAGCTCGACATTACTGTCCACAATGTTCTGACATTCCAACCCACTGGGATAGTTGTTGTACTACAGCACTTTTACGAAACAAGACCATGCTGTCGTAAATATTTACAGGAGAAACTGTGAGAACTGTAGTTTGAATTGGATAGGGGTTCACACAAACTGATTTCATCTTTTACAAACTAATACATGGACACTCTAAATGAGGGATGGAACCTCTACAGAAGAAGAAAAGAAGTTTGCCTGACCTGCAGGCTGAATGTATAGCTATCTGCGTGCTAGTGCACTGTTGAGTGAAAATGTTCTCTCTATATCTTGAAGCACTGGGACTGGAAAGCTGTACCATGAATTAAGGAAGGAAGATAGATTCTTGCTAATACCCATAAGGACATTTGGGTTAAGGTCTAGCAGAATATCTGCTATCCCTGTTGGAAATTCTTTCCTGGGCACGCACAGTGAAGAAAGTACTGGAGATAGAGGAGTTTGGGTACTCACAACTGGACATGTCTTCAATCAGGCCATGTGAAACAAATCAAGTGTCTGCAGTGAGCGGAGAAGGCCCTGCAGATTTAGGGAGCTGGAGCTGTTGCAGTGGAAACCATGAGACCTTTTGAAGTGAACCTGAACTGAATTTGTCAGGAGTCTTCCAACAACTTGAATTGTGTCGTGGTGTCCAAGAAGACTTTAATGAACGTTTTTCTGAAAGTTTGAAAACTTTGAGCACTAGGGAAGAATCTGTAGAACTTTTTCTGAAAGTTAGCAGTTGGAAACTGTTCATCTCTGGAGAACTAGGACAAAGTGCGAAGCCTATCCATTTTGGATGTATGTCCATCCTAGAGCTTGCAACTGCAAAGTTGAAGGCTTCTACGGGACAGCAGAAAAAATTCATGCTTTTCTGGCTACACCTTCGAGCCTTGCAACATTGATTTTTTCCCAGACACTTTGTTGGTCTAAAATACATACTTTTTGACCGGGTTGATCCACCAACCTTCTTTACAACTTCACTCCTTCAAGGGTCAGTGAAGGAGTATCCAAATAATTCCTGTTTGGTTTTATATTTCATGTATTTACCTTAATGCTTGTATTAGAAAAAAAACAAAGCATTGCTAATTGATCAGGCAACTTAGGCAGATGAAAAACACGAAGGACCTAAAACAAATTAGTTTTATTTTCATGTGTGCCTTCATTTACATTCTGCCAGCCTACCAGATTCTAAGACCTATAGCGCTAAAATTCTGGTAATGTTATTAGTGCTTGCAGGAAAAGGGATCATACTTTCCTCATAGTATGTTTAAGATTATACAAAATTGAGCACCGACATAGCAGGATGACATTCCAAACCATTTTAAGTCACTCTATCACCTAAAGTTGTTTTGCACTATGAATTGCTGTATTTGTGCCTATTGATTTAGAAATATACAAGGCCCCAGGTCTGGGATGTGCTCATTTTAACCACTATTTGAGCTACCATTACAATGCCCAATATCTAATGAACAGGGGAAGAGGGATTATGGAGTTCAGAATAGAAAGATGAATGGCTTTTTATTTGACATTTCCAGCCTCACAGCTTTGTACATTTATTGTTTACAGGTGACCAAAAAATTACACATGGAATTAAATATGGCACTCATGTTGAGATACAAAAAATTATATCCAAGATTTGGCATGAACTGTTCAGGAGTACATTTTGTCAGAAATAACTACAACCATATATCTATTAATTTAAGTATACTGTTGGACTTGGCCGTTTCTGCAGGGTCATCCCCGAAATTTTGTCTTCACCCTCCTGTTTTCTGAACCCGTTTTTGTTGGTTTTTAGCACTCTGTGCACTTTACCACTGCTAACCAGTGCTAAAGTGCTTGTGCTTTCTCCTTAAAACATGATACAATTAGCTTATACCCAACTGGCATATTACATTTACTTGTACATCCTTAGTAAAGTGACACTACTTGTGCCCAGGGTCTGTAAATTTGAATGCTACTAATGGGCCTGCAGCACTGATTGTGCCACCCACTTACCTAGCCCTTAAACATCTCTCAGGCCTGTCAGTGTAGCCTGAGTATGCAGTTTTAAACCTTTTACCAAGCCAAACCCTTCCTTTTTTAATACATATAAGTCACGCTAGGGAAGGCCCAGGACAGCCCAGAGGGCAGGGTATGGTGTATCTAAAAAGCGGGGCATGTACTTTTAAGTTTTACATGTTCTGGTAGTGAAAACCTCTTAAATTCGTGTTTGACTACTTGAAAGACCTTCCTCTACAATAGGATAACACTGGAGTTACCTTATTACATTTACTAAGCCAAAACTTCCAAATGGGAACAAGTAAACTAGTTCATGTTTGGTGTCTTCGGATATGTAATGAAAAATCCTCTCTTATGGTAAAGTCGGATTTTAAATTACAATTTTCCAAAAGCCACTTTTAGAAAGTTGGAATTTTCCTGCCTTAGCCATTTAGTGCCTGCAGCCTGTCTCCGGGTCACATGCCTCAGTGTAGTTGACTGGGGTTTTGTGTATTCCTCCTAGACTGCCTCACACAATAGAGAACATAGGTGGGCCTGGATGGGCCATCACTGGCAGGATGGGAAGGTGCAGCTGGGCACAGTCCTACTTACACCCGATTAGGCTGTGTCCTGTCTCCACTCAAAGGGCTTTATACCCCTTGTAGCTAGTCTGGAGCCAGGGTAGGGGAGGCAGAAAACCTGTGCACTTCAAAGGGAAACCTCCGGAAGCTTTTCCAACTTCAAATGAGGAACATGGTATAAGTACTGGCCCTCAGACACCGAGTCTTCAGTACACTTCGGTACAGGAAGAAGGACTGCTGTGCTGCTGAAAGGACTGCCACTCTGCTGGACTGTGACCCTGCTGGACTACTGCCTTGCTGGACTGCTGTCCTCCTCACTGAGTCATAGGGATTAGACCTGCACATGAACCCAGGACTCCCAGGGCTAGTCTGCTGGCCTCCTGTTCAGAGCCACAGGGACATAACAGGCTCCAAAATACCTGAACCAGCACCCAGATCCAACTGGAGTAAGCCCCTGATGCCCAGGTGGTGCCCCTCAGGTCTTGGACCCTTGGTGCGGTCTCAGTGGAGCTGAATTGAAGTTTTTGGATTCTTCGTGACTGAGAACGTCCCCAATAGAGCCAAAACCTTGTCGACTCAGAATGCCATTGCGAGGTTCTGTCAACACAACCCTTGTCGCTATAGCATCGCAAAGCTCTGGCCCGACCGTCCGCGATGACAACAGGATTTTGGTGCTACAGCAACGACCATACGCGACGCCAGGCCTGCGCTTCACGCAACAATTATGACCATCTGTAATGCTTCACTGCTCCTCGCAGCACCCTCAACCGCGAGCGGGACACTTTGCACTGGACTGAGAAGATAACTTTTCAGCAGGACTTACCTAATGCCTGTTTCCAACCCGTGCTCAATTGCGGTCAGCCTGAACTTTCTCCTGCTCTCGTACAACCAGATAGCCACGAGTCATGCTTTGGGCTTTTTGGCACTATTTTCACTTAAGTCTTTAAAATTGCATATCTCCGGTTCTACTGATTGGATTTTTGTAGTTGTGGTCTTGATTTATTTATTAAATGCTGCTCTATATTTCTAAATTGGTGCACAAATTTTCTTGCGTGTGGTTTTATTACTGTTCAAAGTGCTGCATAAATACTTTACACATTGCCTCTAAGTTAAACCTGACTGCTCTGTGCTCAAGCTGTTAGACAGTTGAGCACAGCTTAATTTGGGGTTTGCTTGCACCTCACCCTAACAATGATTGGGGTTGCTGTTTAAGTAGAGTTTAAACCCCCCTCAACTGGTAACCCAATTTCCCACAAATACCCTAGATAAATAACAAAAAATTTGCATATTGAGTGTGTCACTGCACAATTGAAATACAAAAGCATGTGATAGAGTGTACCTAATTGCTTCAGAATAGATAGAAATGAGAGAAACATATGTTTGTTTATGACAAACAGCAATGGCCAGTTTATTCCACGGAGAGGGCTGCAATACTCCATAGCATCACAAAAAACATATGCAATTTCATCCACACATTGGAAAAATTCATTTATGACACGATCTTGATGACTAAATTAACAGAAAACCATTGATTATATCTTGAAGAGCAAAGAACCTCTGTGATATGGCTCCTCTTCCTGCAAAATGGACGTATATTGAGCTAACAGAAAATCAAACTTTGTGTATAATTGAAAGGCATTTTGATTCGTTTCATTGTATACCATCCATTGCAACAGTTTCGACTGAATTGTCCCTGACACATAACATATGTGGGCACCAAAGTTATATTTTTCAAAGATTGCAGACTCCAAAATGAAAGAGTGAATACAAATTTAGCCCAGCACTAGGCAGAGGTCCATCATTTGAACAAGACGTTTGACTTTTTTTAGCATAGATCACCCTCCACACACATTCAAGGTGGCAATCACACCCTGAGTTTAAAGCAGAACAGGAATTGTGGGAAAATGTGACTTACGACTGTGAAAGGAGCCATTGTTGATTCTGGATTGTATGTATTTTGGTCTCGCTAGTTCCTTCTTCAAAATGATACATCAATCACGAATGTGTTTAGTTTTTTACTTACTTGTTAATGTATCCCCTGTAGTAGTGGCAAACATATTGGTAGAACTTGCTACAGTCTCCTTCAGTGTAACAGTTAACTTCAACTGTTTTAAGAATGATGACCAGTCCCTCTTTCACAGACACAGAAATGTGGACGTAATTTTAGTGACTGGATTCTTCCGGAACACTAGTCAAATATGATCCTGTGCGCAAAAGGATGTAGTATGCTACTACACATTGGGGCATATTCTCCAGAACGTGTGATAACCATTGCAAATTTATCTTAATGCAACTTTGCATATCGCAGTCCATCGCGAGAAAATAACACCGTCTTAACGTCCAATTCCCAACCCGGCAGCACCATGCGATAGCAGCATCATAACGCGCCAAATGACCGCGTAAAAACCAACGCGACTGTCACGGGTCCCCTGTAAACGAGGACTCGCTGTTATCTCTCGATACTGACGTTATGGTGCTTTGTGCGCAGGACCCGTACGGCCCCTTTAATTCTTCGTGGAGAAACGTCGAGCCGGGGCTGGATTCGTGACGTCACTCGCAAGCCACCAATCCCCAGAGAACGCTGCCGCGGGAAAGGAGGAAGTGCCGAGTCTCAGAGAGAACGCCGTCGGAGGAGAAAACGGAGACATGCCGGAGAGAGCAGAGGAGGAAGAAGCTGCCCCCGAACATTGTCTCGCTCCCTCGGAGCTCCGGGGAGGAAGAACGCCAGGAGGCCAACGAGGACACTCACCGCCCCGCCACGCTCCTGGAGGAGTGTGGCTGGAGCAGGTACGTCGCCGGATACGGGGGTTTTCAAAAGCACTGGGTGGGAATGGGTAAAAGCTTTGAGGGTGGTCACCGCTGTCTGTACTTCACGGGGTTCTGGTGTTCGGTGCTCCCTCACGCCCCCTTCCCCTTCAACTCAGGACGTTGAACCGCCCCACTGATACGTGTTTTTTTTTCCCTTTGTTTTCCTGGTTGGCCACCTCGTAGAAGAGACTGCGCCTGTCAAGACTTCCCCAAAGTGGTGGAGAGCCCGGAGTCCCGTGTGCTACGAACGCTTTACTGTTTGTCCTTTGTTGTCCTGAATAAACCGAACACCACGTTTACTCGGAACGGCCTCCTGCTTATTCATTACGGGGGGACCACATCATAGGTACCCCTGGGTCCGGTGACAGCGACAAACAAAAAATGCGAAACACGAGCGCCCAAAAAGTTGCGATGCCACAAAGCGTGATACCAAAATCAGCGAAAACCAGCGACAGGCCTGCAATACCCAGGCGTCATGCGTGAAAATGCACTATAAAAGCAAAAAAACAAAACCAATCCAAACTGCGTAGCACCATGTATGCACCCGGACCGAGTGCAGAGGACAAGCCGAACTCCACAAGCCCCACGGAGGACCAGCATGGAACCCCGTGTTCGGGGAAGGGCAAGGAGAAGAGGAAGACTGGGTTCAGTCCGCAGGAAGACCGGATCATCGTCACGGAGGTGATAGAACACCATCAACAACTGTTCGTCGCCTCCACCTCGGCACTGGCAACCCAAACGGAAATATGGCAGTCCATCGTCACCAACGTCAATGCAGTCGGAGTGTCGAGGAGGCCAATGGAGGATGTCAAGAGACGCTGGCATGAAGTGCACAGCCAAACCAAGAAGAAACTCGCCGCCAACAGGAAGGCAGCAACGGCGACTGGAGGTGGGAGTCCTGCGCCACAGGAGGAGCTGGATGAGCTGGAGGAAATGGTGGCCACAGTCATCAGTGTGGAGACGGTGGCAGGAGTTGGGGGCCTGGACACAGCTCGAAATGACCTGACCCAACAGCAACAGGGTGAGTAACCACCAGGGAGTGGGGGACGTGGGGAGGCACAATGGCACACATGCACAATCATGTGTAGCACACTGCACACGCACAATGACTGTGGAACATGTCCCTGATACCCTTGCAACACTGCAGCACACATACAAACACCAAGTAGGCCCCCGTCCACCATGTGCACATATGGGCCCCCTCCAAATCACCAACGACACAACCGAGCCATGCACATGTGATGAATCCAGAAAAGCAGCGGCTGTGTGAGCCACACTGACCACGCAAGTGACACTGCATGCCCGATAGCATGGCAGCAGCAAAAAAACATGACATGGTGCGCGAATCGACATGGAGGTGGCCCAGTGCGGATCACATCCGTAAAGGAGCAGGTCACACTCTGACATATCCACGTGCGCCCACAACCCATGCCGTCCAATACACGCAGCAGACGAACAATGCACAAGGCCACAAAATCTGTCCAAGAGCACATATGACCCAAGTCGCAAACATTTCAGCCCCGAAAAGCACACAATTCAAAGGCACACCGCCTCAAAGGGATAAGGGTACACGAAATCAGAGCTGCAGGGTCAACTCCCCCACAATGCAGCACACACACATAGCAATCACAGAACATCAGCAATGACGGCAATGTGGTACAAAGTGCAACACCTACACCACAGGACAGAGGACACAACAGGTTCCGCTTGTGCGTAGTAACTGTCCACTCACATCTGGCATTGCCTGACACTGTGTGATGATAATGTACGGGTACTACCACACATCCGTCATGTAGTCGAAAATCCCACTGTCTGCCATCAAATAGCCAGCTCCACCAAAACAGTCACAATGTACTTGGCATGCAGTCTGAATGTCAACATCTGCAAAGCGTCAACATACATGGGAAACTCTGTTAACCTGCATCTCCCATTTACATTGCAGAGGGACAATCAACACCTCCTGCAGAGCAGACCACACATCTCATCAGTGATGATGAAGAGGACAACCTGCACATATGTCAAGACACCCTCCAACGGCTAATGGACAGCCTCCGCACCCCATCCCCAGGAGCAGGGCAGGCCAGCTGCCTCGAGGTGACCCCACCACCTGCACAGACCACACAGCAGGAAACACACACCACCACGGCTGTCTCCCAGGACCCCCACGAACAACACATGGAATTTCAACTTCGTGTGTTGGGTTGCCAGGTGGAGTTGGCTGATCAGCTGCAGGTGGGTTTCGAGCTCATGGCAGCCAAACTGGATGCCATACGTGGGTGTCTGAGTCCCATCAGGGACCACGTACAGTCCCTAACGGACACCCCCTGTCCGCACCATGCTCCACGACAATCCTTGGCTGACCTGGCTGGGGCCATTAATAGGATACAAGAACTGTCTAGTCAGACAGGCACCAGCGATGACAGCACAGAGTTGGCACAGATGCGGAGGACAATGGAGACCATGGAGCAGATGCAGGCTGGAAGTATGGCTGCCACGGCTGAACACCAGCGAGATGTAGCTGGGATCTTCCATGCCCTGCAGTTCATCATCTTGCCATTGCTGCCACTGAGTCAGTCCCAGATGAATGCAGCGGGAACTTCGACACACACATCTCCGACCCCTGATGTGTCAGTGGCACACAGTGATGCAGCCCCATCACCTTCGCACCCTGATGTGTCAGTGGCACACAGTGATGCAGCCCCATCACCTTTGCACCCTGATGTGTCAGTGGCACACAGTGATGCAGCCATTACACCGCCACACACACCGGACACACCCGACACAGAAGAAGTATCAGAGGAGTAAGATGTGGATGGTAATTACTGTGTGAGGAAGGAGGCAGTAGCATCCATCACCCCCATATGGCCTGTCCCTGCCTGGCTCTGCCCTATGCATCATGCCCTGGGACAACACCTTCCACTGACCCCTGGAACACTCTGCGACATTCACCCGGACCCCGACACGGACTGCCATATCTCCACTGCTTGACAATTACACAGCAATCCTGCTGCGGACTGCACTCCCCCTCTTCCAAATCACTTTTCAATCCCCAAAGGACTCTGGTTGGCCCACCACTGGGCTTCCATGTTATGTGGGCTTGGATGGCCATGTACAGCTCCCTCTCCGTCATTCACCAGAATGTGAATAAAACATTCAAAATCATACAGATGTGTCATGACTATGTTCACTCACGTATGGAAGTATGGCTGGATGTAGGGACAATGATTGGACAAGAAGGTACACCCTGGTAAATGACATCAATGCACATGTTTATCCCCGAGACACATGGCCAATTGGATGACTGTGAAGGTGAGTACTAGCTGAGTCCCCATTGCACATTAACAACAATCTCATAACCCCCCAACGTAGGCACAAGTCCATGTATTGAATAGGGCTGTGTGTAGGAATGACCAAATCGGTAGCAGGCCAGAAGTTGTGTCCTACATCACATGTGACAACAAAACTTCACGTTGCATACCTACTCACACACATCTGTGTGGACACATTCTGTTATGATTTATAACATTGCTCAACATGGTCAGAGGTTGGACACCATGCTCACATTGCTGAAGACACGTAAGTGCACAAGTCGGCCAGCAACTATCCCAAAACAATGTCTGGCTCACAGAGGTGGAGCTGTCAAAAGGGACCGACCCCCATTGTACATGCGTCACTCAGTTCCTCCCTGTGTAGGGACGATGCTCATTGTGGCACACGAGTGGTCAATCTAATCAACACTCATCACAGTTAGACACCAGTGGAGTTGCGTAGACTTTATTGTTATGTGCGTGTCAGTACAGACAAGGCAATGGCCACAACAGGCAGGGACATGCTTAAGACACTTACACGCAGCATGGGAACATGTCGAGGTGCAGGAAATGGGGAGGCAAAAATGAACACCAATCATCACGGATGGCAACGGTCTCAGCCCACCTTGCCTTGCTGGACGAGTCATGTGTTGTTTGGCATCTGGCCATTGCCCCGTGTGAGGGGGCACGACTCACAGCCCATGGGGTCTGCATAGTGCTCTGCCACCCGACTGCGCCGACTGTCTGCTCTGCTGACAGTGATCAGGTGAAAGGGTCCGACAAGTTCACATGTTGTGCTACATTGCCATGTGTGTACTCTCCCCTCAGCAGTGTGTCCGAATTGGTAACGTTGCCAAACGATGCTGTGCTGCTCCGACCATGGAACTGCATCACCTTGCACAGGTGTGTGTACACACGCGTAGTTCCACGCACATGCATTCAGAGTCCAGATGAAGGCAGACATGCCCTCTGTTGTGGTGGGATATGTGAGCATTCCCCACGATGCAACAAGGTATTGGGACCTGTGCTGTGAGTGACAATCCGATGTGGCTGCAGGAACGTAGTTACTCGTCCATGAATGCCAGCGCAGCTTCATGTGCAATGTGTTCCAATAGGACGTCGTTGTCGGGTTCAAGGAACACCAGGGTGAGCCAATCCATTAACTGGTCCGGGCAGATGTGCTCAGTCCACGCCGTTTCCCCAATCCGCAACACAGCCCAATAGGGGAGCGCCTCGATGTGGTCACTGCACACGAGGAGTTGTGCAATCTCCCATGCGCAACTGCCAGCACATACGCCAAGGATCAGTGCATCCCATGCACGGCTATCCAGGTGACACTCCTGTTCGTGGGCCAACAGGGGGCGCACTGTCAGGTCATAATCCAATTCAGCTACCATTGCGTTGGATAGGCAGACCTCCCTGGGCCACTCGAATGTGCATGATCGACAGTGGAACCAGGGCTGGACGCAGGTGACGTAGGCAAGACGGAAACTCAGACGGAAACTGATTCGCAACACTGCCATTGGCAGGGATCCCAACAGATGCAGCATTCGTGCACAGTACAGTTCCACATGACAGGGGTTGTGCATGTGCCCGGGAATGCCTGCCATTGCGTTTGTTGGTCTCGTGGCACCGGCACTCCTCAGACCGGCGGAAGTTCGGTGGGCGATATGCCACAGCTCTGGGCAATGAGTTGTATGTGTGTGTAACGTTTGGACGTATGGGTAGTTTTTAACCAATGTGTCAAGGGCATCCCTTGCAGGTGTAGTTCGTGCAGGGACAAGTGTGTGTGGGGTGTGGGCACGTTGGTGTTTCATTAGCGCAGTTCGTGGTGTGGGAGTCGTCGGAGGCTGGTATGGTATCTCACGCAGGGTGTGCCAGCCGCATTCAGGACCAAGGTCGGGGGTTTGGTTGGCCTTCGGCCTTGTGTGTTGAGACAAAGGAGCTTTCATTCCTGATTTTAGTCTGACTACTGCTTGCATGTCTTAATTGTGATGTGGACTTCGCGCTGACTTTGATGCCAGGCCTGTGATTTGGGGTGCACAGATTTCGAGACACACGCAGCTGTTGGCATGTTTGCATGAGCCAAGGGCCCGATTGGCCTTGCGCTCCTTGGTCAGTCTTTCTCTTTCTCTCTCTTTCTTTCTCTCTCTCTCTCTCTCTCTCTTTCTCTCTCTCCCTGTCCTTTGATGAGTGCCTGACACACCTTCTTATCTTGGATGTTGTCTTGCAGGCTGTGAGTCACAGATTGTCCAGGGATACCCCGCCATGACTCTTCAAAATAGTTGTTTGGTGACAAATTAGAATGTGACATTTTGTTTGGTCTTTCAATGGTGTATGTATGAATCAGGATTTCAGTGCTCACATGTATGTTGATTGTTGCAATTGTGCGACATCAGGCGGATGCTTTTGTTCATGTTTTCGTGCAGTTGATGTGCTGTGTCTTGGTCCGGGGGAAGTGGGGGGTGCCCGGGGTGGGGCCCGGGGCGGGGGGTGGTCCTGGGGGTGGTGGCGGTGGGTGTTGTGGCCCTCTTGGGTGTCCGGCACGCATGTTCAGTGTTCTTCAGGTGTGGCTCTGGGCTGGGCTCTCTTTTGTGGTGCAGGCTGTCGTCCGACTTTGTACCAGGTCGGAGCAGGTGTTGGTTTCCTGCTGCTAACGCGCATGCTTTGTGATCTTATTGCGGATCTGACTGGTCGTTGAGAATGTTGAGGAGTGGTGTTGTCGCGGCTTTTTGCACGGGAACGCCTACTCTGCATCTCATTAGCGATAGTTGCCGGGGTCATCTGTGGCGATGTTTTTTGCGGCTGCTATCGCGGGTTAACTGGTGTTATGGGCTGTTAACACCAGCTTGTGAATGGGGCGATGAATTTATCGCAACTTTGGCTGCGATAAAGTGCCGTTAACTCGGCGATAGCTCCTTGAGAATATGCCCCACTTGTTTAGCTATCATCACTATTAAGGTTTAACCTTGAGAAAGAGAAAGTATCAGCTGCTAATCCTAGGAGCAAAAGATGTGCTGGCTGTCCCGTTATGCGCTACTTGACTACATAGGTATGCGCTGGCCCTCCAAATAATGATAACATTGCATGTAAATTAAAACATATGTTGCTTATATAGCAAAGCATTGACAAATAATGTGAATTGAAGATTAATTTATTTCCATTCCAAAGAACTTTATTTCGGTCAATTAGGACCATAAAAGTGCATACAAGAAAATTTCTTACACATAAAACCATATAAAATGAGAACAATCATTGGTGGCTACACAAATGTTTTAGGTTTTAACAGTGTTAAAGTGCATTGCAGAGGTCATAAAATGGTGGATCCGGGTAAATCGTGTCACAAACCCCTTCCCAACCAACTAACATAAATCTTTCCCATTAAAAGAAGGGCCACCTCAAGGATAAAAAGTTGCACATACAAATGAAGAGAATAAAAACTTATTTCATCATCAGATTTGGATTTTGAGATGTTAAGAGAATTAAAAAATTTACATAAATCTATTAGCAGATGGGAGCAGTGTGTGCATTTAAGACTGTAAAAACAGATTTAAAAAGGTCCAGCGCCTGCGCCACATTGAAATTAAAAATCGGGATACAGCAAAAACATTGGGCTTGCGAGTATCAAACTTCAGGACTCTAAATGCCTCCTCACAGTGCACGAACTCTAAATTCCTACACAGCTGGATAAGCCAGCGCTGCCTGGCTGGTTTGTAACCTGGGCAAAAAAAGAAAACATAGAGCTCTGACTCTTCCTCACAATTACAGGCAGGGCACCCTCGCAAGGCAGTTTTTGACCATTTACAGGAAAAGGCACGGAGCGGCAGGGTACCAAATCTAAACTGGATGTATAATTTCCTTGCCAGGGTTGGTTGGATATCATCCAGAAAGGGCTCTATTATATACTCATCTTTAAATGTCAGGAATTCGGCTGTCAAGTGTCCTAGGGCCAAACTCTCTTGGATGGCTGCAAGTTTTTTCATTCTATAGGTTTTTGCCAATTCTGAGCGAGAGGTTGCAAGACACGCTTCCTCTGGATTACTACAGAAACTTGGTTTTCCCAGCCTACTGCATACATCCTTTACGTATGCAAACCAAGGGGTTTTTTCTACACCCGGGAAACTCAATAGCTCTTTTAATTCTGTCTGATAAACTGCCAGTTCCGGGGTCACCCACAATCTGCGCCAAAAAGTTAGGGGTCTGAGGCCGATCTCATCCCCAATTGGTCTAATTCCTAAATCCAGCCGTAAGGGGATTAGGGGAGTGCTGGAGGGGGGACCGATAATCTGCCTCATAAAACTATTCTCTACTTTGCTCACATAGCTAGAACAACAGTGACCCCACAATTCAGCCCTGTACATTGCAGCGCCCCTGGCTTACACCTTATAAATCTCTGTTATAGGCCCGGCCGGTTTGTGGGAGGAATTTCTGTATAATTTTACAATTCCCCCGGTAGTCTGGGCTAGCTTGAGCCTAGCTTTAGCTATTTGTGGCCCCCACTCCATATTTTCTGTCAGGGTGACACCTAAGTATTCAAATACCGACACCCTCTCCAGCGTAGTGCCATCTAGACAAGGGTTAGGGCGGGATGTATTGGCTGGGTTGAAGACCATGAGCTTGGTCTTCTGGGTGTTAATCTCCAGCCCCCTGTTGTTACAGAAGATAACAAAGCTATCAAGAACCCTCTGGATGCCCATGGGCGACTTTGACATTAAAAAGGTGTTGTCCGCAAACATCATTGCTGGGACCTTTCTGCTTGCTAGCTCCGGGGAGTCATTGTCCTTTACTTCAATGAGTTGGGCAACCAATGCGTTGACAAAGAGGCAAAACAGGGTGGGTGCAAGCACACACCTCTGCCTTACTCCTCTGTCAACTGGGAATCGGGAAGTTAGTTCACCTCCTTTCCCACACCTTACTTGGGCGAAGTTACCTTCATGCAATCTCATCAGCATATTCAGGAGGTAGGGGGGGATCCCCAGGTCTCTAAGTACCCACCATAATTTAACTCTGGGTACCAAATCAAAGGCCTTCTTCAGATCCACAAAGATTAAATAGAGGCTGCCACCCTCTATTCTCATCGTTTTCCAGAATAAGAGTTGAAGTCTATATATTTGGTCGATGGTGGAAGTGTTCTTTCTGAATCCGGCTTGATATGGGGTCAATATTTCGTGTTCTTCCATCCACCCCTGGAGACGATCAAGAAGTACCCGTGCAAACAGTTTTTGCGTGACATCGATCAAACTGATCGGTCTATAGTTTGCAGGCAGAAGTGGTGAGCCCTTTTTAAAAACTGGGGACGATTTCTGCCCCTGCCCAGGTTTCAGGGATCGACATACCTTTCATGATAGCATTAAATAAAACCAATAGGTAGGGTCCCCATATTTTTGGTTCTTACCGGAAGAGGTCCCCCTGTAGCTTATCCAATCCCAGTGCTTTGCTGGAGGGAAGCTTATTTATTACATTTAAAACTTCAAGCAAGGTGATCTCGGGGGCTTCTTCATAATTGGCCCTTAGCGGAATTGTGGGTATATCGTCATTCAGGCCGGGTGCTTCCTTCGTGGTATAAAAAAGCCTGGAATTGTACTTTCCATGCTTCTGCTGCTATGTTTGGTTCGATTGCTGACTTTCCTTCGTTACTGCCTGCTAACTATGGACCAGAATTCTTTCATATCTTTGTTGGATAGGGCAGATTTTAGGGCATCCCATCTGTTCAGTTCCCAGGTCTGCTTTGCTTGGCGGGTACTCTCTTTATACAGCACCCGCATGTGTTTAGTTAGTGACTTATCCTTAGCTTTGATAGCCTCTAACAGAGCCTGTTTCGTCTTTCGGCAATTATCATTAAACCATGATCGAATAACCTGTGTTTTCACCTTTGAGTGGATCTTTGGGTAGAATATTTCAGCCAGTTTAGATGCCAGGCCTGCGTGCAACTCTGTCAATGGATAATGAGTTACCCGCCACTGTAGCAGCTTCTCCAAATTCGAGTAGAACTGGAACAATTGCTGTCTAAAATGCAGTCAGCTTTTCGGGTGACTGCTGGATTGCCCCCCATTTTATTCTTCTCCTATTGTTGGAGAGTATAAATCGATTATCTGGGGAGGTGCTGCTGGCCAAGGCAATTCCCAGGTCCGGCATCTTCAATTCCATGGACAAAGCGTTGTGGTGCTGCGGAAGGACAGCGAAGTCAAAAACCCTATGCCATAACCTAGTCTCCACTAGAATATAATCCAGGAGAGAGGCTTGACCTATTCTATTAAACGTCAGGTTCCCCGGAGTGTCTGATACTGTGCGACCATTGCACGCTCTCAGGGAGTGGGTCAATGTGATCGCATTGATCTGGAGTGCCAGCGGGGACCAGGCCTTAATTGGTGGAATTTGTGGATCAGGGATTAACCATAGCGAATCCTCCTCACTAGAGGTAGTGTCAGTGATCTCAGCAAGGGGCTCAAATTGACAATTAAAATCTCCCCCAACAATCAACCACATATTTGGGGGGACAGTAGGAATAAAGAGATTCAGTTGGTCGAAAGTCGGGGATTCCTTGCTCAGACTTACGGGCCGGGAATAGATGTTAATGAAAGCCAATTTCAGCTTGTTGGAAAAACTGAGTGCTACACATTGAATGTCATTAGACGAGGAGTTCAGCTGGTTAGCTTTACAGCCCAGGTGTGAGCCAACCCAGATATATAGGCCCCTGGACGGTCTACCCCTACCCCCCGAAGTGGCAGGAACGTTAAATGACGCAAACCCCACCCTTGCAGAGTAATTGAAGATTAATTTATTTCGATTTACCAGTTGGACTGACCAGTTCTAAAGTTGGGTTAAAACTTGCATCACTAACTTTTTTTTTACCTCATAATCACAATTACAGCTGTAATATAATGGTGGGAGAACTTCTTGATTAGTGTCAGTGGAGCTTCAGCAGGCTCCACCAACAGTAAGCCCTTACTTGGCATTCCGACCGACATAGGATTGTTCGCTTATAGTGACAGTCCCCCGCTCCAATGAGGGTGAGGTGACCTTCACTGATTGTCCCTGCCCACGTCTGCCAGGCAAGCCATGGTAGACAAGGGCAGAGAAAATATGGAATGGCCTTAACACTCAGGAACAAAAACCCTATATGTCGGGGCATTCTTTTCCCCCACTTTGGAACTAAGTTTTCTCTAAAAAGTGCTTTAAAAAATTGCGTCCACATAGCAAACTTGCAAATTTGTGAAGTGAGCTTCCGCAGCGTAGAGATCCCAAACAGGCAGGCAAGGATCTCTAGATAGGGTGAACCAGCAGACCTCCTGACAAAGTTTAAATGGTGCCAAAGTAATTAAAATGCATTAGCGAGTCGGGCAAGTGGATGCCCACACTTCTCATGTGCTTTGGTGTTGTTGCAGTCTCATTCTCATGTCTTCATGAAGGCACTGGGGCGACGTGAGGATCCACGGTGGAAGATCCCTGGCAGAAGATGGGGGCTGACCTGGTGTTGCCCCTTTGGCAGTGGGAACCATCTGGACTGCAAAGGAAAACAGAGGAAATGCTGCAACAGAAAATAGAGGAAGCGTTCCTCCATAGAGTGAACAGGTCCAAACAGAGGCCATTGAAGTTTGAGTCCCCATTTAGCAAGTGATTCCAAGCCAGTGCGGGAAGTATGGCCGTGAGCTTCTTGAATGTACCAGCTATTGGGATCTTCTTAGCTCTTGAGTGTATTGATTGGAACCACTGGGTAACACCAGTGAAGTAGTGGGGAGCTTCTGGCTGATGAGCAGAACGCATGATCTACGCAGTATGACTATGGCTCGTGGATGTCAGGGGATGTGAGTGGCTGTGCAGAGCTCTGTGGAGGACACCTTTTCACCCTGACATATAAGTCCTACGCAAGGATTTTCTTAAAACAGAAGCCAGTGGATCCAAGGAGATAAAGCAAAAAGGGGCGAAGAGTAAACAGGACTTTTTTACTCCCAAGGCCTCTGGAACAAATATGAGGCACATGACGGTATTCTCGAAAGACCAAATGTTTCAAGATGAAAAGATCTATGGAGAGGCAGCATGACCAAACTGGTGCATTCAAGGGGAATAAGGGCAGTGGAGGATACTAAAATCTGATTTAGGAAAAATGAGCCAGACCTAAACCTTCTTGACAAACAAGTCTCTGAGGTGGAAAAGAGGGCAGTTCTTTTAAACATTTAGAAGGATTTTTCTGTTAGACCGCCATAGTTTGAATGGCTGTGCTGGAGAGAATTGCCACTAACTGTAATGACTGTAGAGGAGCTGCGCTGCATTGGGTGACTCCTCTGACTTCAATCCCGTTGGCTCCAGGAACCCTCAAAGGGTCTTCTCTGTGGTTGCTCTGTCATTGGACACGCCACCTTACTCCCTCTCTAAATAAGGTTGTGGAAACGGGGAAGTCAGCGGAGACAGATCTGCTATTCTTTTAGTAGATGTCTCATTACCAACAGCTTATACATGTCTCATAATTCTCTTTTCCCATTCTTGTTGAAGCTCTGTAAATGCTCAGACAAACCAGACAGACGAGGCCTTTTAATGAAGAAGCTTTGCTCTTATTTGACTGGTGGGTGGTGTGCTGACCGAGGAGGAGACTGATGTTTTCTCTTTACTATAGAGTCTTCTTTCAAAGAAGTATTGTGGAATGTAAATGTTGTGAATAGATTTTAAATGTCCCTTTCGGTTAAATACATCATGGGGGCTACACTGAGTGCCAGCTGACAGTCAGTCAGTTATAAGGCATTATATGTTCCTGGTAACTTAATGAAGATGCACAAGTATTGTCCTCTCTGTATCACTATGCATGATCTGTGTAACTTTGTGATTGTATCTTTGCAAAAAGTGACCCATGAGTTCAGTGCCCCAGCATCTCGAAGTACTTGCTGTCTACCAATGTAGATATCCTGTGGCAGGGTCTTGCTGTAATGTCAGATCACTGAGAATGTCAGTACGAATAACATCCTAGCATTAAATACCCGTGAAACCATATGTACTTCTGAATGGTAATTTTGCAATGCACCACAAAATATTTCATATTGAAGCAGAAATTACTCTTGCAGATCTGGAATGGTGTATTTTTCCGGTGCCTTGTCAAACAAGAGCCTGAAATAAACAAAGTGAAGTGAGGATTAAGGACACTGGGCTTCATCAAGAGGCGGGAGGTAATGTTACAGTCACCTATAACTGGTGGCTGACTGTCCTGTCTGCTTACCGCTCTCATCCCCTGTCCCATTTAGCGTGCAGTGGACTGTAGTTTTCCTGAGCTACTCTGGCTCCACCATCAGGAAACTAACTGTGCTGCAGCCTCTGGGAAAATTGGACGAGACTGGATAGCCCTGTGAAAAGCTTTTCCATTGCCACCTTGTCAGGGGCGTAGCTAGGCCTAAGGCAGCCCGTGGCGGCCCCTGCGTTTGCCGCCCTCGGCAAAATTATAGAAGAGCGGGGGAGGGGGTGGCGGTGGTAGCGGCCGCGGCCGATTCTTGCGGCCGCAACGGCCGTAGGTAAGAGCGGGGGTGGGGAGGGGGGCCGGCTGCCGCCCCAAAACTCGTGCCGCCTGGGGCGGTCCGCCCCCATCGCCCCCCCCACCCCCCTAGCTACGCCACTGCACCTTGTTCACTGTTTTTTCCTGTCTAGGTCCATGCGCATAGGGCAAAGGGAAATATGCACAAATGTCCTCTGGGACTGGGAGAAATCTTCTAGCACATGTAGGACATTATGTTTTTTTGAATAAGTATCCTCGTTTTGAGTTATGTGTTTGGCACTGAAAGTGCCATGCTAATAGGGCTAGTGGCTATGAAGTTCAGAAGCTGTTGCAGGGGGGGGAAAAAAACACCAAAACATTGGGAAATCCTAGGTAAATTAGGCTGGCCATGGCTGGGCCATTCTGTGGTATGCTAGAAGAGGCACTTTGTGTTTTTGTTGTTACCTCTAAGCCTGAATTAGTAAATCGCAATTCCTATTTCACACACTTTTTATTTGTCGAACAAACATTGAGGACCTATTTACATATGCAAACTACACAACCTCGCTTCTCCGTGAGCACAATGAATGTCACCTGAGCATCAAAACAAACTATGCAGCAGTCATAGAAATAGCTACAGAGCTGCTGCGTTGAGGTGGGGTAAATAATTAACTGATTGTTCTCACTGTCAGAGGAGGGTTCCAGGTTTAATTGATATATATATATATATATATATATATATATAACTCACACAAAAAGGCAATTGCAGTTGTCCAGCAACCTCCTACTAAATACAAATAAAAATACTGATTTTTTTTTATACCTTCTTGTTTACTCACCAGAGGCCGTATTATGTATCAGGCGCACTGTTCATGTTTGCACCACGGCGCACCTTTAAATAGGTGCACCACAGGCAAACATGAACAGTGAGCCCGATTACAATAAATGTACTGCTTTCAGGGCAGTCGAGAGCGTGGGGCTGCCCTGGGGTTAGTGCATTCAGAGAAATAAGGGGAGGGGGGCTGCTTTAATCAGCCGCTCTGTATTTCACTGTTCTGGTGCCACACGCCTGCACTTTTGTGAGAAGACAGAAATACACCTGAAGGCGGGTGCAGTGAGTGACTGCCCTCGCTGGCTGGAGGATATAGAGGGGGTCCATGGAACCCCCTTTGTCCCATTTGAGGGCTGCCCTCAGAAGGTGCACTGACAGTGCTCCACCTTTTTGTGGCACACTGTTAGTGTGCCTTCTGATGGCTTCTTTATCTATGCTTTCTGCATAGGTACAGAGGCAAAGAGATTCCTTTATTTGCCATGCCCCCATGCAAATGAGGGAATGCCCTCTCAAGATGGCATTGGTACTACAGGTGCACAGTGCGGGCACACATGCCCATTGTGCCCCCAAGGCACTTTGAATAATACGTCTCCAGGTCTATATTGACTTGGGTCAGACTTCTTTCAAACATTAAGATCTTCTTTTTTTTCTTCCAGTCAGACCTGTTCCTGTCAGGGCATGGGTATGGGTGGTCCTTGGTTCTGAACAGAGGGTTACCTTTGCCAATTTAAGGACGCAGGTCATAGCCTACTAAGAGAGGATCCAAAGGAACAAGAATCCCAATCATCTTCTCACTGAAGTTGTTTCCAGTTTTTTAGTTTGTAGCATGCATGTGGTTTCTTTCTTTCTATTTGCTTGACTAAATCTTTGTTGATGATACAGTGAGCTATTTAGAGGTAGGCTGTAATGTGACATCTCGCAAACATTATTACATCCCTGACTCATTTAGAGGTCAAGCACAACGGTTTTCCCTAGGTTGGACTCAATGCTGACTCCGTCAAGACACCACCGAGCATTCATTGATAGACATGGTGTTTGAAGACCAGTGCTATTTAGAGTGGGCCTCCTGATGTTATGTCCACTGCCTCTTTCCATGCATAACATGGTGGCACTGGGCAGAAAAAATGTTTGAATGTTCCCACTTGCTTCGATATAACTCCCAGCACATCTGAAGACAAAGCCTCAATTTGATGGCTGGAAATTTTAAAAAGGTGATGACGTGTCAGCTATGTCAGTACCAAATCACTGGCCTGCTGTCATTCTGTTTTTTTGACTTAGGGGGACCCTGCCATCGCAGCATCAATGAAAAGTAGAGTGAGAAATTGGGTTGCTGGTTCGGGGTGCTGTGAGTCCTTCTCATGGAACAGCCACAATCCTTGTCAGGGTGAACCACAAACAGTCACTAAATTAACCTGTGCTTAACCCTCTGGTATTTTGGCACAAACGTAGTCAGGCTCAACTTAGAGGCAATGTGTAAAGCACAGAAACAGCAATTAAGTAACAACACAACACAAGAAAAATCCCACACCAATTTAGAAAACGTAATAAATTATTTGAAACCATAATGACAAAAATCCAATCAGTTGAACTGGAGATATGCAATTTTAAAGGTTTTAGGTAAGTATAGTGCCTAAAAGTATAAAGAGCCACTCGCAATCATCTAGTCGTGCTAGACCGGGGGAAAGTCACACGTTCAGGCCAACCGTGAAGGAGTGCGTACCGGATACAGAGACCAGGTTAGTCCTGCTGAAAAAGATACCTTTTCAAAGTCCAGCGTGAATAGTCTGGTTCCCGGATGATCTTTAGGATCAAGAACTCACTCCCGCAGAGACCAGCAGGGCTCAGACAGGTCCAGTTGCAGGTCCAGTGCGGCAGGTCAGCTGGGCAGTTGCAGGCAGGTCTCTGGAGCTTGTTATGTCCCTATAGCTCAGGACAGGAAGTCAGTCAGCTGGCCCTTGGAGTAACTCAGTCTGGGATGAAGGGAGCAGGTCCAGTCTTCCTTCTCAGCAAGCAGGGTAGGCCTAAAGCAGCAAGGCAGCAGGGCGCCCTTTTTCTGTAGTATCCACAGGTACAGGAGAGTATTGAAGAGTGGGACTGAAGGTCCTTTTTTATACCTGGTGCCCTCTTTGAAGTAGAAGCAGTTTCTGGAGTTTTCCCCCTGTAGATGTGTCTGGAATGTCCTGCCTTACTGCCCTGGTCCCAGTCTGTCTGGGGGCATAATAGGCTAGTGTGAAGTCCTTTGTGAGTGTGCTGGGCCAGTGGCTTTGTAGTGCAAGTGTGGTAGATGTCAGCTCTGCCCCCCCCCCCCCCATCAAGCCAGGATGGCCCATCCTGCCAACCCTGAGACCCTCTACTGTGGTACTGTCTGCGAGGAATACACAATGGGCAACTACACCTAGTCATGTGACCAAGGAACAGACTGCAGGCACCAAATGGTTATGCCAAGAAAATGCCAACTTTCTAAAAGTATAATCACAAAAGGGGATAGGCCCAAATTGGAACGGGGTCAGGTAGGGCCGTTTTTAAAGTACAAACACAAAAAAGTACCTAGCCCCGTTTTGCTTTATGCTCTTCAATTTAGCAAGCTACAAACAGACAACCACTGTATCTATTTGAATGGACTATTTATTTATCCACTTCTATTTGATTTGTTTTCTCGGACAAAATTTTATCAAAAGTTCAATGTACAGAAAAGAAAATACTTCAATTTCAAATGACAAACATCAAAATATATCTCATTAACCATAAAACATATTCTTGTGGACACAAATCACATTAATACAAACATTAAATCACCAACCACATTCACTCGTTCACATCATCCACCCTACAACTAAACCTAATCTATCAAACGTCAACCACTCGCTTTGACACACACGGGGAAATATTCTTCAATACGACTGGGGGATACAACTCATCACAATCCCTCTCAGAGTACGCAAATTAATTCGTGTTTTTAATTCCTCCGTGGACAATTAGCCAACGTGTTTCGAGACCCAGGCTACAGCTGCTGGGACTCTCCTCAGGGCTGCCTCTTAGTGGATATCAACATTTTCTGGGAAACGGCCTTGTGGTCCGAATCGACTGTGATTTAAAAGCGATCAGGACTCACTTCCATATAAACTTTATCAAAGCTGTTCATCAACCACGCTTTGCGCCGGAAATACAGCCGCACCTTTGTTGCTTGGCTGTAAAAAGCTGCCCGTCCGGTCAGTACATGTGCGTCACCGCGGAAGCTTGCACCCTAATTCTTTTAACCGCACCGCGTGTAATTATCCAAATCAATCCCTTTTCAGGCGGCGCCAACTGCGCTCTTGTCAAAAACTTCTCGATGTCTATTTTCGAAGGCTCCGATTCCATTTACTGCAGAAACACCATTGTAGAATCTGCGCCGCCTGAAAAGGGATTTATTTGGATAATTACACGCGGTGCGGCAGCTTTTTACAGCCAAGCAACAAAGGTGCGGCTGTATTTCCGGCGCAAAGCATGGTTGATGAACAGCTTTGATAAAGTTTATATGGAAGTGAGTCCTGATCGCTTTTAAATCACAGTCGATTCGGACCACAAGGCCGTTTCCCAGAAAATGTTGATATCCACTAAGAGGCAGCCCTGAGGAGAGTCCCAGCAGCTGTAGCCTGGGACTCGAAACGCGTTGGCTAATTGTCCACGGAGGAATTAAAAACACGAATTAATTCGCGTACTCTGAGAGGGATTGTGATGAGTTGTATCCCCCAGTCGTATTGAAGAATATTTCCCTGTGTGTGTCAAAGCGAGTGGTTGACGTTTGATAGATTAGGTTTAGTTGTAGGGTGGATGATGTGAACGAGTGAATGTGGTTGGTGATTTAATGTTTGTATTAATGTGATTTGTGTCCACAAGAATATGTTTTATGGTTAATGAGATATATTTTGATGTTTGTCATTTGAAATTGAAGTATTTTCTTTTCTGTACATTGAACTTTTGATTAAATTTTGTCCGAGAAAACAAATCAAATAGAAGTGGATAAATAAATAGTCCATTCAAATAGATACAGTGGTTGTCTGTTTGTAGCTTGCTAAATTGAAGAGCATAAAGCAAAACGGGCCAGGTACTTTTTTGTGTTTGAACTTTCTAAAAGTGGCATTTTCAGAAATGTGACTTCAAATCCAACTTTACCTTTAAAGAGAGATTTAATCAATTCCTCAGACAGCAAACATGAACAAACCTGCTCCCTATCAAACGTTATAACCTATTAAATGTAATATGGTGACCCAATGTTATTCTATTGTAGAGGGAGGCCTTGCAATAGTGAGAAACAAATGTGAGAGTTTTTCACTACCAGTACAGGTAAAACTTAAAAGTGCATGTCCAACTTTTTAAATACAATGCACCCTGCCCTATGGGCGTTTTAGGGCCTATCCTAGGGGTGGCATATGCACTAAAAAGAAAGGTCTAGGCCTGGCAAAAGGTTTAGTTTACCAGGTCAAAATGGCATTTTAAACCTGCACACACAGGCTGCAATGGCAGGCCTGAGGCATGTTTTAAAGTGCTACTTAAGTGAGTGGTTGTCAGTTCCACGGTCAGAGTGACCGCATGGCCCCTGGGTGTGCCAAGAAACGGATTTGCAGGGGCATAAGGTGTAATGTATTTAGTAAGATATAAGCTGCGGTGAAAACAACGATATGCCACGCGCAATAGTATGGGGCGAGGCTGGGGAGCTTTGGTGTATGGAACAGGCAGAACATATTTGGTTGCCAAGCCACATGTGCTCCATTAATAGTGAGAGCTGAGTCTGATAGGGTAGGAACAAATGGGAATAGGCAGGATATTGCCCAATTCACGCGTAAGCCCGACAGGTATGCAAACTTGTAAAAGATGTGGGGTATCACGTTACGAACAGAGTGGGGATCTCTGCTATATAACAGTAAATCATCTGCATACAGTGAAATGGCATGTGTCCCATCGCTGCTTGTGTTTGCATAGCAAGGGCCAATGGCTCTATTGCAAGTGAGAAAAGTAGTGGGGATAGGGGACAGCCCTGTCTAGTACTTCTACATATCTGTACTGGTTCGGAGATGAGGTTCCCTGTCTTGATCCTCGATGTCAGCCTTTTGTAAAGGAGTTGTACCAAATGAAGTGTACCAGGGCCCGATACCGTAGCGTGGGAGGACCTCAAATAGAAAGGCCCATTAGAGGGTGTCAAATGCTTTTTCAAGATCTAGTACTAGGCATCCCGAACGTGACCAGGTGGGTGGCGCATAGTGTAGGAGACTAGAGGCATAGTGTAGGAGACTAAAGAAACGTCGCAGGTTGAAGGAGGTAGTGCGGCCTGGGACAAACCCATTTTGATCTGCATGTATCAGGGAAGGCACCAAAGGTGCCAATCTCTCCGACAAGATTTTAGCCAAAATCTTGTAATCTGTGTTTATTAACGCGGTAGGTATGTGGCAACGTCAGTAGGAGCCCAGCACCGTCGGGTCCCTATCGGGTTTTGGGAGGGAGATAAGCATGGTCTTGGAAAGGAATTCAGAAAGGTGGGAGGACATAAGTGCCTCGTCATACCTATGCTGTAAGTGAGGAACCAAGAGTTCCACATAGGCCTTATAAAATTCGGACGACAGACTATCCGGTCCTGGCAATTTCCCAGTAGCAAGAGCCCAGATGGCTTCTCGAACTTCGGCTGGGGTGATGGGGCCATCTAGATCCAACCACTGTTCCAGGTCCAGGAAGGGGGGCGTGAAATTTCGCAGGCCAGAAAGAAGACATCCCCAACTATAAAGAGGTAGTGAAAGCACCATAGGTACCTTCCCATAGTCGGCCTCTGATATGGCAGAGGACACACCTTCATATATGTGTCAAGCGCACATCCCATCAGTTCTAATGTAACTATCAGTAGTAGGTAATGCAGCTGCTAAGAAAACAAACTAGCATACATATTTAAGGCAGGGTGTAAGCACATATTAACAGAGAAAGCATTCAATGTTCTGATGTACACATGCATTAGCGAAAGGCATGACTGATACATAAACAGTGGGTTAGTCATATGATGTCATTTGACGTCTGCGGGGTAATGGCAGGTGGAGTCATCGAATTAGTCTCACACAGACACACAACAGAGGAGACTTCGCCACCTGAGGACCATGCAGACTCATCTTCTTGATCAGTGCACATTGCAGAGTCACAGATCCACACTGCTTCCTGGATATCTTGTCACCTTTCCGATATAATTTGCTTCAGGTTGGGGACAGCTTTGGGGCTGGGGAAGTGGTGCTTTTGACGCCGGCAATGTTGTCGTCCCGGGTTCTCAGTGGTGCGGAGTTCCCGGTCTGCTCCCACGACGGGGGGAGGGCGGAGGCCAGATCAGAAGCCTCGAGCCAGTCCCAGGCATCCTGTGGCGTCTGAAAAAAACCTGTCTTACCTTCAGCCACCACACAGAGCCTGGCAGGTAACAACAAGGAGTATTTCAGGCCCAGTTCCCGGAGGTGCCGCTTCACAGCTAGGAAGGAGCTGCGCTGTTGCTGCATTACCACAGTGCAGTCTGGGAAGAACATTACTCGTGTGTTCTCCACTCTGATGTCCAGTAATTTCTGAGTCTCTCGCAATATTGACTCTGCCACTGTAATATAATAGTCTGAATATGCGTGGTCTGGGACTAGCACCAGGAGCAGGTTTACGAGCAGGAATACGGTGTGCTCTCTCAATGGTGAAATATCATGAGAGAGATGACACTGGCAATAGTTCCCTGAGCCATCGCTCGATGTACAAAACAGCGTCTTGGCCATCCGCTCCCTCAGGAAGACCAATAAGGTGAACATTGTTTTGCCTAGACCGACCTTCTGCATCCTCCACCCTTGACTCCAGTGTCCGGATCCTGGTGCTTTGTTCCTGTAGTTGCAGCTCCATTTGACAAGTGATCAATTGGATCGCTGAAAAGGACTGCTCCGTAGCATTCACACGGTCCACAAGTTTGCGGTGATCAGCGCGTAGTAGCGTGAGATCAGCTACTACATTGTCGATTTTAGACTCCAACGATATGCTGGACTTTTCAATGGCTGCTAATACCACATCAAACCTGTGTCCAGTGGGAGGGGGATGTTCAATGAGGTTTGATGGGGTGCCTGTGACTGAAGAAGAGCATGGGGAGGATCTGGAGTTGATGTTCTGCAGTCGCCTCATTTCAGGCACCTTTGACATCAGAGGGGCTGGTACGGCAAAGGTGATCAGAGACTGGCAAGGGCCCGCTTGCAGGTGTGGGAGCCTACGTCTCAACATTGTAGCACGATCAGCCAAATAGAGTCATCACTGAGGATCAGTAGCACACAATGTCCCTTCTCCGCATGTCATAGACACAGGTCAGTGAATCCACCATTATAGCTCACACAGACGCTACACATAGGGGGTCGATGATGTAAGACTGTGATCAAGAGGCTGTCAAAGGTGGGCTTGTTCTCAATGTGATTTGATAGGGGCCAATGCCCAGGTACAGTCAAGGCTTCACATCCAGGGCATGTTCCCTTTGCTGAGATCAGCTACGGGGTCAGCAACTGTCTCCAGTCCGAAAGGGAGTTCAGTCCGCTGCCAGGGCACACAGGGAAACCTGAATGGCCAGGTGCTTCCTGCCGGACTCACACATGACATGCGTCAACCAGGCAGTGCTGCAACCAGGCGGTATCAGAAAGAATTGAAGGTGTGATTCCCACCATATGAGCAGATGGTCAGGTAGTGTCCCTAGTACTGGTCGAGTTATGCCTCAATGCCCTGTGAGTCCTCTAGGCCTGCTTGCATATGCCACCATATGGTCCCAGGGCAACACAGTATGTGCAGCCTAGAGTGTGTGGGCCCTCAGCAGTGAAGAATGAATGCCGCAATCAGGAAGTACATAGTGGCAGGATAACACAGTGTGTCCCGATTGTACACCCAGTAGAAGTGGTCAAACCTCTTCTCTTCGGCCCTTATCAGTATTCCATTCAGGGGGATACTCTCTGCCTGCATACATGTGCATCATTTAGTACAGTGATTCGCTCACTTACAGATCAGTGGGAGCATAAAAATAAACAACTCCCACTAGGCCTCTGCACTGTCAGGGGTCTTCACAAAGCGTTGTCAGTGGGGGAGAGGAGTACATCGGGCCACAACTGTTGTTATCACTGGCGGCAGCAGAGCGGGTCATGTTGAGACTGGATGAACTATGCAACCATGGCAGGAGGTAAAGAGCTGCTTCAGGAGGACCAAAGCACCACTCGGCCCTGCAAATGTGTTCCCATCACGAATGTGCAGTATCTCATAGGGGTCACCAGGGATCACTAGCCCGCTGCGGTGCCACATGTCCCCACAGCAATAACCCCTGCAGGCTGGGCATCAGCGGAGCGTCCTCAAGGTCAGGGAACCAGGCCATGTCAAAGGGAGCCTGGGTCTCTCGATGGGATGCACAAGCACTACCGGCGCTGAATATCATCGGCCTCCAGGTGTCCGTGATGCCCACAGCATGGGCGGCAGCTTAGTGAAGTTTAGTTGTTGACAGGGGCCAATAGGCAGGCAGATGGCGTATGTGGCATGCTGCAGTGAGCCAAGGAGGGCAACAGGGTCACCACGACAGGCCACTCAGGCCTCACCCTCAGCGTTCTCGGGGCAGCTACAGCGTACATGGGTGGCCGAGTGGTCTTACCTTTGAGGCAGGCGTCCACGGCCTATGCTTCCGTGTAAGGGGCACCAGGCGTTCCCCGATTCCGCCCAGTGCCCATCCGGTCTATAGGTGCCATGCAGCACGTTAGGCCGGTGCAGCACTCGCCCAGCCCGAGTCCAGATACCACCATCCCCACATACTTTTCCTGCTAGGCTGCGATTCCGTTATGGCGATCCACAGGTCACTTCAGAGCAGCCTGGCAGGGGAAGGGCCAACATACCAAGACCCATCAGATTCATAGATGCTGCTCTGGGGGCTAGATAATTGCCGGGTAAGAGGGATGAATAGCGGAGCCACGTTAGGACGCGTCTGCCATCTTGGTCGCCGCTGCTAATTATTCCATAAGTGTAACTTTGTACAATTTGCTTAAATGATGTGGGTTTGATTTTGGATATATCAACAATACAATTGAATATTTTATGTATTGACTGTGTTAGTTATCAAATAGCACTCTAAGAAGCTTACCTCATGGCTTATTCTATCAAAATGGATCTGGGTAAGGGCACATGGTCATATTTACTTAACCTCAATCTAGAATAAACGAAGTTATTCTTGAGATTATGGATGGGTTTATTTGCCACTCCATACATGAGAGGGATTCAGATAGAGCGTCTATGGTGGGAAAATATATACCAGTGTAACAGTCATGCTGTTGGTACTCTGTTGCGTATTGCCCTTGTGTATCTGATATTGTCACTCTTAAGAGCTTACTTGATTATAATAAAAGATTACTTAGAGGATGATAAAATGTTGTATTTTATCGGTCTTGTGGTAATACAATTAAATCTATAAAGTGATGCACATCGATTCGTAAAGTGCATTTTGTAAATTTGGCTAAGTTATTTGTTTTTCTACATTGTACATGTTTTATATGGGAACATGCACAATGCAAGCAACAGTAGCAGCAGAAAAGAAATACAGGCTTTCTGATACCAATGTAGTGACACCTATTAGGCGAAACTGCTTCTCTGGCTTGTGAGATAGAGCTGCATCACGAATCACGTCTGTCTTTCATACCTATTAGCTGTAAAATATATTCTTCATGAACTACTTGGTATACATTATTTAAAGTGTTTCCTTAAAGTTATTAAATTCTTCGTAGAAAATGCACAGTAACTGCATATTTGCATGCTATGTTACAAAATATACAGACATTTAGAATTGTTCTGGTAAGGGCCAGAACCTACCCACACCAGACTTTCCCATTCAGTTGCAGGACCAAATTCTAAAGTAAAATGAGAGACTAACTGACCTCTTTTCCTTTATCATCATCCATGTCAAATTCCCTAATAGAAGCCAAAGGCAATTCCCTCTAAAACAAATGTGCTTAATTCATAATTTATCCTAAACACAGTTGCGTCCAGAGTCCATAAATCAAACCGAGTAATGTTTCAATCTAAATTGTTCGAAACATGATTTTTTGCACATAATTCATGATCAATGTCTCCCTATTGCCCAGTTGCTCTCAATTGCTTGTTAAACTTTGTGTTGTTGGGACTGTACTCAATGTAAATAGTAGGATAAAATCTTCTAGTTCATTACACAAATACTTCCCCAGACCCGGAATTAAGAAAAAAGACTTTTGAAGAAAGAAAATGTCGCTTTCTTTCCTGCTGTATATAAAATATGGTCTGCAGAAAAGATGATTAAATTGTATGGGTTTGAATTTCGGAATATTGCCAACTTTCTGGAAGCAATGAAGTGCACTTAAATAGTACAAACTACGGTATGTACATGCCAAATATGTGTGACACATTAGTTGTATTCTCTATTTCACCGAGACTCATAAAGCATTAACTTGCACAGTTATTTTCAACTTTATTCTTTTCTGAAGCTGCACTTTTTAATGTATATGAGAAAGAATTGTATCACAGCCTGAAAATACTGCAGAATTCATATTGAAAGACCTAGCCACAAAATCAATAAATGTTTAATTGTAAAATAGAAGCATTTAGGGCACACTTACCCTAGCCATGGCAGAGTTTACTTTTGCAAAGTCCTTGAGAAAAAAGTTTTCAACAACATCCCTCGTGAAGCAGGTTTGTTTGCACACAGGACAGGAGATAAGACCTGGGGGGAAATATATGTCAACAGAATAGATCAGGAAATGAAGCAACCACAAGTCAGTTTTGAATGTTTGTGGATTTCCTTAGCGTATTAAAAACTAAACTGAGACATGATAGGGGGCGTAGCTTGGTCAGTAGGATTGCGGTTGGGGGGTGATTCAGAGTTTCCAACAATCGCTGCCAAATACATTATACGACAAGCAGGGTGTATGAGAGTGGCTTAAGGGGAAGTGGAAAGGGAGAGGAATATGGATTGGTAGAGGTACTAAGTAAGGGAAAACACAATATTTTGTAAAATAACAAACATCTGTGAAGAGTTTCAAAACAGAGAGAGAAAGAGTGTGTGTATGTTTTTGTTTGTGTGTGTAAAAATGCGACAGACACCTCACATACCCGATGTAAATCACCTGTACACAATAATTTACCAGAAAATACATTTATTCGGGGGTGTAACACCCCTAGCACCCCCGCTGAAGCTACGCCCCTGATGATATTGGAAAAAGCACATAAATACAAATAGCACATTTTACATAGCTGGATCCAATGCATAGAATCAATGAACACCAGAAACCTTACTTGAAGCTAATAACCTATCTTATAATTGCTATTTTCTTTTTAACAGTGTTTCAATCAAGTAATGGGATCCTCTTTAAGATAAAGGGGTGCACTACTACACTGACCCCCCAGGATTTTGCGGCTTTGGGTGGCAACTTTCGCAGCAAAAAAAAGCAACATTTGCCACCCAAAACCTCAATATTCGCGGTATTTTTGCGGTGGGCAGAAAATGTGCCCGCCACAAAAATACTGCAGACTTGTACTCTGTCACTGCTGGAGCCTGTGCAATGTCACAGTTTGTAACATTGCAGAGTTTACAGCAGCACAGCGCCTGGAATCGGAGGGTGTCTGGGGGAGCCGAGGGAGAGAAGTGCAGTGGAAGGTGAGGGACAGGAGAGCCTTTCAAATGGCCTGCAGGGGGCACACAAAGGTGTGACGCGGCCTGCAGGCTAATTGCTCAAGAGGGGGCGAGGTGCATTTCAAAGGCAGGCGACAGAGGAATTTATCACCTCTGCTGCTGCCCTGTTGCTCACCCTCCCTTTACTGGTTCAGTGGCAGCATAGAGCCAGTAAAGAGAGGGTGAACGCCAGTTTTTTTTTTTTTTTTTTTTACATATTTTGCGGGCACTTTTGTAAAAATCACGGCATTTTTACAAAAGTGCCAATTTTGCGTTTTTTTTGCAAATCACGAAATCCTGGGGGGTCTGACTACATAGGGTCACACAGGGTTCAGATTTAAATATACTCTACAGAACACGTTTTTTTTAAAGGGCTTTACCCATTTTTTCGCGTAATGAAAAAATTCCCCCTCCACTGACACACTTTTCACAATAACCTTTTTAGATTTTGCCTGCACAGCGCTTGCACTGTGCTTGTGAAATCTATTGTATTAAATATATCTTAAAAGGGGCTTACATCCCGCCCCTTGCTTTCCTGGCTTTTCATTGGTTCCTGTGTTTGCCACTTACCTTTCCTCCATTTCTATTGGCTATAGCATACTGTTTCCTGTTGCTCCTGTGTTGTTCCTTGTGTGCTTCTCTTATCAGTTTCCCCGCTGCCAAAGTACTGTTTTCATCCGCTTTTGTGGAACTATTTTTTTAAGGTTTTGCATGCACAGCACTTGTTCTATTTTGCTTTCTGTTCAGGATTTTTTTTTTTTACATCTCTTCACAATTGCAACTGCATGCCTTTATCTTGTGTTTTTTTTTTGTAATGTTGTAATGTCTCTGTGTGCATTAATGCCCTCTGCCTCTCATCTGCCACCTGGCTGCAATGCCATGCAGTGTGCATGGCCCCTCACTGTTTGTCCCTCTGTCTCTCTCCATATGTGGTGGCACTGTGGGGCGATCATCACATACCCGCTGGAGGTGGTGAAGACCAGGCTGCAGGCCTCGCAGCTCAGCTCAGCTTGCGGCCTCTCTGCTTCCGTGAGTTCACCTCCAAACAGCGGCTGGTGGCAACCTCACCCCAGCCCGGGTCTACACCAATTGGGTTCTCCAGCTCCTGAGGCAAGTGGTGGGGATGGCAGCTGGGGGCCCAGGCCAGCCAGCAGCCCGTTACTCATTCCGGACACCCAAGACCAGCACTAACCCCTGTCTCTGCCACCGCAGGAGCTGGTGCCACCGCCCTCCGTGTCCCCCTCACAGCATGCTGGCAGCAACCCTGCCTCCTCCACCAAGGACTCCGGCCTGGCGTCGCCCACCACAGCCAAGCATATCTACCAGTGGATAAAGGAGCCTCGTCAGAATCCCAAACTGAAAAAAGGCAGCTCCAGTTCAGGTAACGGCAGCTTATCTCTTCATAAACAAACTTACACTCTTCTGTCGGCCACTTGTAAGACTTCTCACTAGTGCCCGACGCATGTTTGCTTCCAGTCACATGCAGGCTGTGTGAGGTGTGTGACTGTTAGCAGAATAAAGGTGAGTGCAAGACATATGGATGCATGCCTCTTTGTGATGTGCTTGCATCTCTGTATTTTCAGGGTGTAGGTTATCTGGCCCTCGTAAATGCAGCACCAGGTTACAGCTTTTGCATATTGTTGCTCACCAAAGAAATTCCCTACAGGACCTAAAATATGTCAGAACTTTTTATGTGAGGATTAATTTATGCACATCAGTGCATTTCTGTGCAACAGCATAAGTGGCAAGTTAATTGCTGGTGGTAAAATTTGCTGTTGGAAACTTTCATGCCTACACATTTTAAGTCGTGGTTGTGACTAGTGATATATTATTTCTAGCTGGAGGATTTTTTGGGCATTCTTTTAGATACTTCTTTGATATTCGCATGAATCCTAGGTTTTATTGATAGCTCTATTATGCTATCAGCGCTGCTGTATATTATCGACCTCTCCACTTCAATAGCGGAGCAGTATTTTTTCTCACCAATGGAACTTGCAAAATGTTGCCACTAAGGTTCCTAACACTGTTACAGTTAGGTCCAATGCAAATGTGGTCAAAGATTCCTCACATTCTGTATATTAATGTATGCCACCATCCCTGTTTCATATCCAATGCCTGCACTTCTCAGTACAGGTACGATATTTTAATGGCCAAATACAGACACTTCTCAGTAGCAAACAGTATTCTGGGATAGTGAGTACCTAAACCTCTACATTTTTATCAAAAGCACTGCAATTGTTTTTGTGTCATTCCCATGAGAATTCTGTTAACAGAGGAGTGTACTTGCTGTTGATCCACTGTCATTCACCAAAGCCATTCCATCGCACAACAAATGGCCAGTGGTGATTTCTGTACATGGTTAAATCTGACCAGCAATTAAAACGTGCATTAATGACATGCTGACATGTGGTGGAGTGGAAATCTCACGGTAAACTCTCCTTGCAAAAGTACCAATACCCTTGTTTTCTGCTCAAGGCGAAGGATCTTTTCCACCGTGTTATGACCAAGAGGACATCTACATAAACATGAGCATATCAAATGCAAATAAATATTTTAGTCAATAATGAGAGTTGTGAGTAGTTTAAAGGGATTTATTTTCCAATCAAAATTTAAGTTTCTCTGACTCATCATTATTAGTCAGATGTCAATCAGGTTACAGAATTGATAATAGAAAAATAGAATCAATGCAGAGCATATCATAAAGTGCATACAGCGCGTTCCATAAAGGAAGGAACACCTATTCTAAGGAAAGATGAGGCATAAATGATGTCAGTCAGAACTCATGAAAAGTTCAAGAAATACAAAGCAAGAGTGAGCTTAGCATGAAGCTAAATCAATAATTAATAATTGCGAAATCTCCCATAAAGAGGATAAAGCATAGGGCAAATAAGTCTTGGCAAAGCCAATTAGTCAAATCATAAAGCTTGAGGGTTTTAGCAAAAAGCCTGCATCTTAATCTGCACTCGTTCCCTTACAGCTGATTCTCTCTCCTCTCATTCAGCTCTGAGTCTGTCTGAGCCTCTCTCTCTCTCCCCCAGAGGCTGCCCACAGCACCGTCTCTCTCTGCAAAACTCAAAATCCTTCTAAATAGAACCAAAAAAGCCCCCTCGTCTCAGCTAGGAACGCGTATATAGTTCAGGAAAAATGTTTCAAAACATGTGGCATTAGTCTTCATTCTCCATCCAATTGAAGTGCAGAAAGACATTGACACCTTCGGCTGACTGCTCACGTCATCAATCAGGCGAGTTCTTGTAACACATTTGAATTTTGCTCTAAATGATTTCATCTCCTAACTTCCTGCTAAAGAAACAATTTATTTTTCAACTAAATAGAAAACTTTTATTCCAACAAGAAATTATTATTTTAGGCCAGAGACAGTAAATACATTTTACAATAATAAGAAGAAAAATGTTTGCTTTGCAGTTACTCTAGCTATGAAATGAATGAGGCTTTGTTTTAAACAACTGAATACTGATAAAAGCAAGTTACAGTCTGTAAATTATAAGAAGCTTTTTTCTTTCATGAAGAAAAAGGGAGGCAAACATTCCATTCTTATCTCGAGGACAGTGCTGAAGCTTCTCAAAGCAAAACGAGTTGTAGTTCAGCTTTTCTCTACACTTTAAAATGCATGTTAATTCAGCACAAATATATGCTACTTTGAAAGTTCAAAACACATTTTGCAAATTAAATTTACATTCTATAGTGAGGTCAAATCTAAACTAAACACATTTAAATCAACTATGAATTAATGGTGCATGGTTTTACATTATTCATTAAACTGAAAGCCTCATGTTTTCACTTTTCCAGCACCAAATGTCTGCGTGCCAGCTAAGGCCTCATGTTTTTATTTTTCCAGCACCAAAAGTCTGCGTGCCACTTTTTAAATGCAGTTTTATGTTTGAAGCTCACAGCAGCTTTTGTCGTTAGTAATGCTTAAATCTATAGGAGATATCTACGCGCTCACACATGTAAAACTACTGCTTTTGTGTATTAGAAGACACTGACAGAGTAACCTCTGCTTTGCAATTTGGATGCACACATTAACTGACGTGATTTAGACATCTACAATTTTAATATAAAGTGAGCTGTAACCACATAGCATTTTAATGAGCCGTCAGGTTTAAGTACAGCTGTTCTCTTCATCGCCGACGTCACTTTCACTTTATAAGATTCTAGGCTCCCATTACTCGAACGAGTGAATGCTCCCGTGTACGAGTGAAGCTTTACACTGCATGGCAGCCGTCTTAGTGTCAGGCAAAGCACCTTGCAGTTTTTAGGTTTCTACTGCACAGTGCTTGTGCCTCTCTGCTTTCACCTCCAAACAGTGACTGGCAGCAACTTTACCCCAGCCCGGGTCTACACCACGGGGGTCCTCCAGCTCCTAAGGTAATTGCTGGGGATGGCAGTACTGTCTCTCATTTTACACATATTTATAGACGCAGGTAGCACATCTATCTCTCAGGCTACACAGCCGTCACAAACTCCAGCTGCAGAAAGTAGAGTTATGCCCCAGGGTAAACAGCGCCTCACTCCCCCATGTCAGCAGAGCTATCCCCCAAGTTGCACAGAGCAAACATGCACAGGTTTCTGAATAACTTTACTTTGGGTTTCACATACTTAACAGGCTCAGCGGTTATACAGCAGAGCTATCTCTCAGGTTACACAGGTCCCCTACAGTAAACTATTTGAGTACAGGGAGTTTACATACCGGGATCTGGGAAGGACTATTTTACAGGTTCTACAGGCTTTACAGGCTCAGGACACAGATGGCACAGGCATAGACCACGCACTTTGTCGCATGGTGGGAGGATGACCCGAGGGCACTACATGGGACATAAAGACCTAAGACACTCCCTCTCTGGTTATCTGTGCAAAGTTTGTCAGGCATGATGCACCAATGCGCTGACCGCCTCAGGGGCTCGCCTGCTGCACAGCTGCCAGCTGGCTCCATGTCACATGCGTCATCACATGCCATTCGCCATTAGTGGCATCGGAGCATCCTGGAATTGTAGGCCATAGCTGTATGAAGACATGTGACACTTCAAATTCCAGAACACACGTGTGCTGTGACTAAAAACCCCAGATTTGTCTAAGGGAGCTACAGACAACACATTCTGTCTCTCCCCGGGTTTCACATAGGGGTACCCTAAGATCTCCAATGATTGCTCAAGGGATGGGCTCTCCAGTCACGTGGTTACAGTTGAGGCCTTCTAAACGCTTGGAGGGGGTATGTACCTACAAATGCTTCTGTGAATCATGCACGCCTTTCAACGTATTCTACCTCGTTCAGATCCCTTCTTTCCCTCAACCTACGCTCAGACACCGCTCACCTTGCACACTCACCCACCATTTACTCTGCACGGTTACCCTAACATTGCACTGGCAGACAAATACTGCTCACAGAGTGCTGACTCTGCACTCACACACCATTGACATACCTCTCACCCTCCACCCAAACCTCTCACCCTCCACCCACACCTCTCACCCTGAACTCAAACAGCTCATCCTGCACTTATACTATTGACATACCGCTCACCCTATACTCGCATACCTCTTACTTTGTACAGGGTAACTTCTCTCAGCCTGTACACTCACACAATTCTCATTCTGCACTGCCAACACATCAATCACCATGCATTGAGGCACTTTCACCCTGCACTCAGACACTTATCAACCTGAATTCATGCACCACTCACCCTGCACAGAGAGCACTCACACCATTCTCCCTGCACTCAGACACTGCTCCCACACCTCTTAACTTAGTTAAGCCTAATGCATATACGAATGCTTGTTTGCTCATTCCGATTACGGTACAATAGGAAAAGGCTCACAACACACTATTGTCCCTGTATGTCCCCCCCATTGCCTACTTCATTTGCTCTTCTTAATACTAACCAGTGGCATCTTCTTTGATAGGAAGCTCCTGTTGACCAGTTAAAGACACACAATTGATGTACGGAATGCAGAACAAATCAAAACCATTCATCCCCAGTCAAGAGATCTGGGTTAAATCCATAATTTTTTGCTCACCATGCCACCCCAGACCTGGCCATATGCAAATCAGTCTTGACCCTGGGAACAGTCCAGCCCGAACTGCCAAGCCAGGTCCTCCCTGGACCGGAAACAAGCATCCTAGGACCAGTTATACATGGTATTTACTGGATTCAGTAATTGGATATGCACTGAACGGCTAGAAAGACAATCCCAATGGCTTTCCGCTGCCTCTTGGAACTGGCTACTAATGTCTCATTGTGCTTATTGGTATCCATTGACTCATAGAATTCCCATTGGCATTTCCAGCGGACAGCATGCATCTAATGTTTATAAATCGGTACACTGAAACTGGATGAAGTAGAAACCATTTTTACTTAGTTATTCTGTCATTTCAACTAGGTTTGTGATAAAACGTATGTTTCTCTGCCTACCACCAGAGATTACTAACAATGTAAAGAGTAAAAGGGATGTAAAATGGAACTTTCACATTTTAAAACATTGGACAGAAAACTTTGTTTTTCAACCATCTTTTACAGTATTTTTACCCTTTAAATTAAACCTTTATTCCTGACATCTGTGTATGATCTTGAAAGGCCAACTCAGCCTTTCATCAAATTTCAACAAATTAATATCATTAAATCGGATAATTGTAACACAGGTTACTTGTAGAGCTTAGAAACTGCAAAACTGTGGTAATTAAATGTTGCATAAAAAACTGTTATGTATGGCACTGCAAGGGGTGCCCGCCACAGGGTGCCCGATTTTGCCCAGCCACCCCTTTCTTCAATGGGAGCCTATGCATTCGGTCGGAACACAGGCTCCCATTGAAGTCAATGGGAGTCCGACCGAATCGTGTCTGGAAGCATCCGGATGCATCGTAATCGGTCGGTCAGACTCTCCTGATCTGAGTCGGTCGGAAACCATTCCCAAACCGATTCGGTTGGAATGATTTCCGAACCGCATCGGAATCGGCCCCTAAGAACGATCTAACTTCTACCTCTTAAGGAACATTTTATTTTCCTCTTGAGATTGGTTTATATTCTAGGCAAGGGCATCCAACAAAGAGGCACTCTCAACAGTTTGCTATGTGCAGTATATAAAACCACTAGCAGAGAAATTCTGTGTTTGTGTCTAATCACCTGTAATTAACAGAAAATAATGACTTCTATAAAGAAATGTACTATTAAGCTTCATTCGTTTGTTTTCTTTGTTATACCATGGAAAACATGTTGAGGTTGCTTTATTGCTACAAAATTGAGCTTTTCAGTACAATCACCTTTTGCTGGCTGGACTTCTGTGAGGGTTGGACGTCCCGAAAGTCTTCTACATCTGACAGTCTAAAACTGATCTTTCCAAACCCCAGAGTACCTGAACTTAATCAAGCTGCTTGGTTCGTATTATGGTAGAGGCTTCCCAGCCAAAGCATGTCCACTGTAAAGCCCTTGCCCGTCTTACGGATAAAAAAGAAATCACAAATGAAGGCCATGTGGGTGGTTACAAGGCACTGCACAACTGTGTCCCTGGATAACTTTGAATATTTTTCCAGTCATATCATCCATCAAGACACTCCAGAACATTCTCCCAGCATATATCAACTTGAAAAGACTTACTCAAGTTTCAGAGAGTACTGGATACTCACATCTTCTGTTCTCCTTAGAATTAAAAAACGCACCAGACCACTGTACGCTCCTTCTCTGATCCCTTCACAATTCAGTGCCATTGCTTATCTTGTTTCATTCATTTATTACTTTTCTTTCCTCATTCCAGATGGTCGATGCCTAAAACGTGCCTGGACTCCTGTATTAATTGGATATTGTAAGAAATGTTTTCCATCATCTTTACACACCTAAGGTGGCTATCCTGGATAATTCCCATGGGACAAGGACACCTCTCTTATTTCATGCATGCAATATCAAAGATGCTCACGAACCATGACAATGCTGCACCGTTGTGTGTGCCTTGCAATCTCTCCTCACGTGAAGGCCTCTGAGGCAGCCAGCAGCAGCGTGCAGTGCTCTACAATAACAATTAGGTAAATAAACAGCAATGAGTGAGCGTTCGGAGATGGGCACAGGGAAAGCAGGAAACAGCCCTTGGGACCACTGCCTTCTCCACGATGTCTACTGCTGCGTCACACATACATTGGACATGAATGCCACACCACAAACCACTACCTCGCTACAAACAGTGGGCAAGTAGGAACATTCTAATGTTTTGGGCTGGTTGAACATTTTCTCGGGCTGCCAGGAGGGGGGCATCGATTTTGTATTGGTACTCTGAGTCACAATGTTAACACAGAGATTTGCAATTGAATTGTAAGACGCTCCCTCCTTAAGCAAATTCGCAAAATACCACTCTTCAGTCACAAAAGGCTGTCAAATTAACGCAGTGCTGGCTTTAAGAAACAAACCCACATGTAAGGTTGAACCATTTTTATTTGGTTCATCTTTTCTTTTTTTCTTGCAATAGAAGCCCCTTTCAAATGGAAAGAATAAGGCATTCAAACGTACAACACGTTTTCAAAGATCTAAAACTATATACATGTGTGGTGAAAGTTATCTTGTTGAGACCACCTACCTGCTGTTACTCACTACACTCTTTTGTATTACTACACATCTCTTCCTGAATATTTAGAGTCCCTTTCTAGAACCTAGTATGAGCATGGCCCGAACCCTTTTTTAGCATTCCAGATCCGCCCAGGAGATGAGGCAGGAAGAGTAGCTGCATGTAGTTAGCATCCTCACTGAAAATGGACCGTCACTTCGAATGGCACATTTGTACCCATTATAACAAGAGGGAAAGAGGAGGCACATCTACAGCATAAACATTTAGGGCCCGATTCACACAGAGTCTCCGCACTCGTGGCATAGGCCCTGCCCTCATGGTGGGTGGGGAGCGTGGGGTACACACTCGTGTCAAGACCTCCGCATTGCAGTTACTCATTGCGGAGGTATCGCCACGAGTGTGGGGCCGCTGCAACGAGTGTGGGGCCCCGCCCCGAATGCGGAGGCCCTTTGTGAATCGGCCCTGTAAATTATAACATTGGTGTTTTGTGTTTTCCTTCCATTAGATTTTATGGGAAAATGAAAACATATTTATTTAATACTATTTACCCATGGGTGATGGTGGTGTGTGTAAACAGTGGTGTTCTCATGGCCTACAGTCATAATGCAACACATGCAAATAATGGTATTTCTTACTACAGGTTTGCATGCTGCCTCAAAAGGCTCCATAATAGTCATAAAACCCTGCATTAAAACTGACTGACTTAAAACTTGAAACTCTTGATTCTCCTTTTTCTTTCAAATGACTCTCTCTTTCCTTTCCATCCTCTGAATGCCTGAACTCTCTGAGTACAGCCTACTCTAAATCACATGCATGTTTCCCTTAACCCTTACTTGTGCATTACAGCCTGCATGGAGAACATGCCCAGGCCCCCAGTCCCCGTCCGAGTGCCTAACCACGCCGCTCAGACAAATCACAGCACTGAATTAGAGCATTGTGATTGGCTCAGTGGAGCCTGGCTGCTTCCTGTTCGGCGAAAGAGAGACGACGTGGGACAGAGCGGCGAGGAGGTAAGTGAATTTTTCTTTCTTTTATTACAATTATACCTCCTTACTCCCTCGCCCCCCCGCCCCAGATCCATGCTGGTCGCCACTGTTATTAATATCACAAACCAAAGCATGACATTCCCACGCCCCCTTCCACTAAAGATCATGCCTAATTCCTAATAATGTAATCTTCCACATAAAAACTGGAGTAAATGCATGGAATGGTTCCTGTAGAGCACAAGACTAATCCCAATAACCAACAATAAGTACCAAAAAAAACCACTAACCCCTTCAGGTATAGTAAGTGCTATATAACGCAATTACAATACATTATATAACCCACACTAAAACTAATACCATAACACTTAGGAGCCAGACAGTCGACTGTAGTTCATACAGGCTGCTTAATTATTCCCTTTTACTGCCTTCCACTCTTACACTCACATAAGACAAAACCACCAATGGTCATATCGATCACCCAGTACAATACCAGTGTACAGCAATAAACCACCCATCACCAATTGAACAAGAACAGAATAACTGAATGGATCTTCCATCTACTGCTGGCCAATGAAGGACTTTAATTTAGTCCAACACTGCAGGTCCCGGGTATCAACATACTTCGACCACTTCTTGGCATCTCACAATGACAATAAGATTTAGGATCATATTAACAAAGTCCATCCCAGCAGATCTCTCCACCACTTCCCCTTCTAACCTATGCCTGCTCAGGACCACAAACTTTAAACACAACAACTCTGAATGGACAAACCAGTAGAGCAACCAGCTAAGTGGACGAAGAACATAAGACATGCCAAAAAAGGGACCTGCAGAGCTGCTCAAAGCGGCCAGCTTACTGAAAACCATAAACTGGACTCATATCTCTGACACTTCTTCATCCATCACACTGCAAAGTGGTGAGTCCCATAAGACGATAACCGCACCTCGGTGGTCATCACGCACAACATGGAAGCACTTTCCACATAGGATCAAAACAAAGACAACACTCTTTCAACCATGCACCCAACACTGGATAGCGAGCTACCCATGTAGGCAAGCGCTTCAACACCCCACATCGGGATAGTAAGAGTTAAATAACTTTTGGGAGGAGAATGATATCACTGCCTTTTAAAATTCTTCTCAATATTATGCCTCTGAAAAAATTCCTGTTTGAATTTCTTTTCTTGATTTGGGAAATTTTACTTGTTTTAACTTGAGTAAACAAACCTTTATACAATCAGTGCATAAGAATGGTGCAGGCATGAAAGTTAAAAAGAGGGTGAGGGGAGAGGGTGTGGTCTGACGGCTAGATTGCCGACTTTGGAGCTGGGAAACCAAGGTTCGAGCCTCGGGTCGCGTCCACATCCTGTGATTCTGGGCAAATCACCTAATCTCCCCGTGCCTACCAAAAAAATGAATGTGTCCTTGTGTAACGTAACCGGTGCTGATGTAAAGCGCTCCAATACCTTCGGGTCAAGTTCGTGCTATATAAATCTGCAAAAAAAAAAAAAAGGCATCGCAGATCAGGCATTACCCAATGCAAGATAAAAACCTGCATCACGCGGGGCCTAAAAGCGACCATTTTGATAGAAGACCCGCGGAAGAACTATGTAAATATTTATCTTAAAATTCGACTATCTGATCTCTTTCACAGTTATCTAGAGGTGAGGGGAAGCGTTATCGATACTGTTGATGAGTAAGAGAGCCAGGAGCCAGACGCAGGTGCATTCCTACCTGCCACTCATCTCCCCTTTGCAGCCGCGCGCCTGAATGGTATTCCCTTCAGAGAATGGCAAAAACAGAAAAGAATACCTTGCAGACGTCAGAGCTGGTTTATACTACGTCAGTTTGTGAGAGGGAGCCCTTTTCAACTTTGTGGCTTGTAGGCTAAGGCGAAATCACCTTTTTATGTCTGGTTAGAGGCCAGAGCTCATCCCAACACAGCAACACCAAACAGAACAACCATTTGGACCCCTCTAAAAACAACAGAAATGCAGAACGCCAGCGCCGGGTTTTGTAGTCCCCCATCCCACTCGCTCAGATGCATCAATAATCAGTGTTACTCTTTAGCACACTCGTGTAAACACTCAGGTCAAGCCCCGTTCCCATCACGGATGAGCGAGCCGGGTAGAACTAAAGACTGGCAGACATCTTTGTGTCTTGTGTGTAGCCATCTTTCTTGAATTGTAAGAGTGGCAGCGAACTCACTTTCTTTTCACCTTCTCTAATGTGATAATACTGTGCTTCAGCACACAGTTCGTTTGCCATCAGCCCCCCCCCCAAGCTTTTCATCTTGTGTTGCTTTCCCCAGTGTTATCATCACTTTGTTGTTTGCTTAAACAGATTAACACAAAATTGCTGCACCTGGTAGTATATTCATAATTTAACATAAACATACCATCATAGCACAAAGTACTATTGTATTGTTAATCCTATGATATTTGGAGATAGACTGTTTGCCCCTACAGAGTGGCACCTCTACAGACACTCCCTCCCTTGTGCTTCTGTGCACTGCCACTAAGTATGCAACCTTCTGTACCTCGCCTCCTACTACTCCAGAATGTAGTGGGCCGGCCCACACCTCTTGCTTCTCCCTTCTCCCCTGGCACCGGTCCTGCACTGAGACCAATGCCAAGGCTGGCTAGGCGAAGTTGCTGCAGCCCACTGATCCTGAGGAGTAGCTGGAAGTCAATGAGAGGTACCAACTTGACTTCACCAGGGAGAAAACTCGCGCTGACACCTTGCCAAAGACAAACCCTTGCAAGGACTCCTGGACTGCTGCCCATCTACTAGAGGAGCATTACCAGCAGTACTGTGCACTGAACCAGAGAGGGGAGCTTGGACCACAGGCACTGATGTAAAGGGAATTGCTTCTTTTGTGTTGTGCTTACTGCTTATTTATGTAGTGCACCGTTCCCAATCACCTCGCGTTTACTGCTTTCTCAGTGATGACTCTTGCAGCTGACAATGCTTGCTAAATCCTTGTCTCTCACTCTTCCCCTGCTGAATATGTACTGCTCCGCACACTGCATGATACTACGTGGATTGTCTCTGAATGATTTTTGCCAATTCTAACGTGTTTGTTTTCGATATTGGCACCCATTCAATCATTGATAATTACTCATTAATTTTCAATGCATTTACTGACTCACTCATTTATTCTTGCAACCGCTCGTCCATATAACCTTTGACCCCCTTCTCGCATTCACCCACATTCATTCACCCCTCCACACAGCCACGCACACAAACTCAATCAATGAGGAAGCATTTTCACATATAAAATATCCAGCTCCGTTGCCATTGCTACATCTTTATTTCCATGGTAGTAGGTCTTCCTATATGAATATCACCCACTTTGCTATTTTCATGATCTTTTTTTCCAATTCAAATTGGAATACAGATAGGCACACATTCTGCACTGAATATCTAGCATTACTGACTGTGGAACTGGTCAACCGAGCTAGTTATTTGCACTCACCTATTTTATGAATTGAGGCTCCGTGCGGGTGAGGGATTAAGGACCATGGTAATTCAGCTTCATGGTCAGTAATATTAGTAGAACTTTAATGGACCAATGTCCTCATTGCCTCCATCCAGCCATCACTCATGTATCTTCTCCAGTCAATTGTCTTTGGTAGAATAGTTCCAGTTAATGCTTGAACCTTTCGTCACAGTCTGCACTTCGGCAGTCCCCATCAGTGAGCCAATGGAAATGTTAATGAAGGTTACAGATGTTTAGCTCTACCCTTTGCATGGGTAACATACTTTTTACTTTATGGGCTGACTGAAAGAGGCACCACAGGGCATGAGATGAACCTCTAGCGAGCATGAGATGAGCCTGTAGTGAAATAAGCACAGATAAAGGGTTTGACCAGGTGTTGGAAGGTGGTTTATTAGTAGGTGCAGGTAGGTACCTACAGCTATTAATAACAGCACAATCACAAATAAGGCCCAATCAAGTGTCAATAAATTAATCCTTGCTCAACCCTTAGTAGCTTGGCTGACGAGCAGTCGGGCTTAGCTTAGGAGACAGGTGTGTAAAGCATTTAATATAATCAAAACAGTAAATAAGTAAACGACAAAACACAATAAGAATCCAACACCAATTTATAAAAATAGAGAATATGTTTATCTTTAAAATGACACCAAAACGACAAGAATCCAATGTAGGGAACCTGAGATATGAATTTTTAAAGCTTAAATAAAAAAATGTCCTTTTTTCACTTAAAAGTGTAAAGCGTCAACCGCAGCTATCTAGTCACACCTGAATTGGAAAAAGTAAACATTTCAGGCTGACCACTATGGAGTGCGGGTCAAATCTGTTAAGTGGTTGGCACGGTCAAGATTTTACCTTCGCACTTGCTCACTTTTATAGAGCCTTTTCTCGCAATGTTGTGCGATCGGGTCCTCAGATCTGGATTTCAAGACGACGGCTTGCTGCAGCACAATGCCTCAGTGAATCCTGGAGGTCTTTGTCGTCGACATAGAGGATCTCTGGCAGTTTCAGCAGGGCAAACCTGCAATGTCAGGCCGAGTCGCGGTTTGACGTCGCTGACTTGACTCTCTTTGTTGATGCCCATTCTTCTTACGGAGCTTTTTCACAGACGTTGGCAAAAAGAACCCAGACTTTCAGATCTTCTTCTGAAAGGTTTCTTGAGGGTCAGAAAGGGTCCACAGCACCAGCCATGGGATCAGAAGCTCTGGTTTGCCTCTCGGGGCTTGGGACTCCAACTCCCACAATACACCTGGTCAATCCAAGTAAAATCCAGGTGAAGCCGATCAGCTGGAGTTGTCCTTGAAGTGGATGTTGCAGGCGGCTTCCTCCAGCAGTTTTCTACCTGTTGCTGCTTAAGGAGTCCACTCATCCTTAAAGACAGAAAAAGTCCTTCTTGTGTGGAGAGTTTAGAGTGCAGCAGGTGCAGTCTTTTTGAGTGTAGTCCTCTCTTGTGGAGTTCAAGATTCCAGCAGGGCAGTCCTTCTTCTCCAGAAGTTTTAAGGCAGGGATCTGAGGTGCTCTCCCACATTTATTACCCATTCTGGGCTGGCAAGAGGGGGCGGACACACCAACCAATGGGGTTTCAAGGTACCACCCTTTGCCATGACAACTTCCAGGGAAGTGTGGCATATTTTGTCCCAGAATGCACATCTCAGCAAAAATCAAAATAGAGAAAATCTCTCCTTGGAGTTCAGGTCTGGCTAACCCAACCCACAGGAGTGGCTAACTTTCTCTACACTCGCCGTACGGCCCCCTCCTAATCTAATTAGAAGGGCTCCCGTCTGGCTGGGGATTAAGGAAGTGGGGGCTGGCCTGGGTCCTGTGACATCTGGGCTTCTCCCTTTGAAGACCAGTTTATCTCCCCAGTCCCCTTCCTGTCCCTGGCTTATCCAGGAGCCAAATCTCCTCCCACCAAATGCCTGTATTGTTTCAGTCTCAAACCTCTTCACACATAGTCAGGAAGCAACGTGGCTCAGGCTGCTACAGGGCAGATTTAGGTAACTTCAGGAAAGTAAGTTCCAAAACTCCTTTCCTGCAATAGTCATAATACATCTGACCTTGGCAAGTTGTTGGATTTATTGTAACTATTATTTTGATGCCTTGAATTATGTTGCTAGCTCACTCCTGTCAAAAGTTAGACTTTATTAAAGTTTAATAAAGCCTTCCCATGTTAGCCTATGGAGCTAGCAGCATTACAAAGAGGAAAATTGACTTTGGCTGTTTTCCCTCACCAGGCATATAAAACATCTTTTATAATGTCCCTGCTTTTTATAAAAAGGCATCTAGGGCAAACCTTAGGGGTGGCTTATATGTAATAGAAAGCTAGTTTTAGACTTTGGAAGTACCTTTAATTCCAAAGTCGAATTTGGACACTGTTTTATTTTAAAACTAGTCTGCAAGGCAGGGCTGGCTTTAAAATTACAGCAGACACCAGGGCAGTGCACACTTAAGTGCAGTAAGTCCACTGGGGTCTCTAAACCTACATGCCCTACCATATACTAGGGACTTACAGGTTGGTTGTCTAAACCAATTGTAATGACACCAATTACCATGTTCTTTTTAAACAGAGCACTGGCCCTGAGCTTGGTTAACACAGCCCAGGGCACATTCCGAGTCAGTAACCACCAGTATCAGTCAAAGAATGGGGGTGATCGGGGCAAAAAGGATGACTTTCCTACACCAGGGCTATGTCGTTTTGTTATAGTTTGAAGATAGAGGCATTGCAGATAATAGACTATCAATCATAAATGCTTACCCTCAAGCAGCAATCCCAATAATCAGTTACTAGTAACAATGTCAGGTGTGCTGCAAACGTGCATGAAATACAAAAATTATATCTCAATTTTGACACCATACACAGTAAAGCTCTTAAAGATTGTTTGGGGGCATGGCCAAGATGGCGGCTGTAATGGACGTGTAGTACGGAGCTCCGTGGCTGGCCCGTCTTTCATCTTGAATTTATCCCATTCATCAAACCAAACTTTGCCCAAAATGCTGACCAGGGGCCTCGCACAACGTAGAGACAATAATTGACGCTGCTTTTGACGAGCAGGGATATTGATCCGACATGACGCTGGGCGAGAGGCACTGCCCGGCACGGTGGACCCTGTCTGAGGCTTTGAGCACCGTGACCCTTATGCTCACCATGAACCACGAGATCCACTCATACTTGTGAGTGGCAAGGTGCGACTGTAAGGTGGGGTGTCTGTGCCCCCCCCCCACTGCTAGACTGACCAGAGTTCTGGAGTCCACCGTAATCTATTGATGTGCGAGCAGGGGTAGGTCCGGCTGCGTCTGCTCCGTTCGAGGCCTGTCCCTGGCCTGGGGTCTTGGCGGGTGAACCACTTGCTGCTAAGCTGACACCCTGAACGCTGTGCAAATGGTGAGTCAGCCAGCTAATAATGTAGCCGCAATGCCCTGCAGTGGGCACTTAGATGCTCCCACAGATGTCCTCCACCCACCCATTTGAAGTCAGGCCTGGCGTCGCTGTGGTAAAGCGTGGGGCCTCTGACAAACCCCCTCTTGCCAGAGTGCGCTGACCTACCTTCTCGAGGGCCCACATACCAGCAGAGCAGGGAGTAGGGAGGTGCTGAGTGGACCCAACGCACATACTCATCATTCGTTAGCCTCACCCATTGGACTCTGACAGCGCGGGCCTCGGCTTGTGCGCCCGCCACAGCTCCCTCCTGTGATTGGGGGTTATGCCTTCTCCGCTACTGGTATGGGGGATGAGATACCACTGCCGCCTAGACTCGCTTTGTTCGGTCAACAATCATCCATCTCTGGCCTTGCCATACTCTCTCCTGGCCTCCAAAACAATAGACTAAGGAAGTCTCTGTGTGCATGTGAGCTCCCCAGAACACTACATAACACCATCAGTGTTAAGGGCCTTCCTTCCTCCTGCTCATGCTATTGGAGGCCACCACCCCTATTGAGTTGCTTGTGAAGGGGGCTTCACTGAGGGGCCCTAACTGTGTGCATACTACTTCAAGCAGCATTCTTCCATGTATGCCTGAGAGCTGAGCATTCTCCGATCCAGGTACCTCACTGTACTGTGTACACGCCCACAAAGACTCACTGTCTAGTTGCTCTTGAGGGACTTCGATCACTGCTGCTGGCGGAATACCTGCAGCGATAGCAGAAGACCCAACTGGCACCAGATCCTCCAGAGACGCGACATCGGTGCTACCTGCTTGCTTAAGTCTGCACTGCAATGTAGCGCCTGTGTTGACTCAGACACTGAGTGCCCTGCCTCCTGCTCTGTGGCTTCATGCCCACTGCCTATGGCCACGACAGCCCCCCCTGGGGGGTGTACCACATGGCCTGGTTTAATTATACTCCTGCAGCAGTGGTCCATCTGTTCTCCTTGGTGGCGTGCCACTATGTGGCCTGCTCAGCGTGTTTGTGACTGGGCACTCTTTAGTGCAACTGCTGGACATCTGTCATGCTTATTGTCCCTTGTACACCCCCGGGATTGCCTGGGCTGGTCCACAATGATGGTGAAACCCAAGGTCACTAAACCATAGCCCGCAGGCACTGGGGAGGTGGTGACAAATCCCGCACCGGCGGACTGGACTCTTGACAGCCTTCACCACCTTAAGGCAACCCTCCGAACCCACTCAGTTCAACAAGGTGCTCCAGGCCATCATGGACACTAAAACCTCCCTGGAGACCCGAATTGACACTGTCTCCCTTGATGTCAATTTATTGTGGGCTGATCACCGAAAGTTAACGGACAGAGTGGAGGATGCGAAGTCCACCCTGACAGTGGTGAGGCTGACTGTACAGGACCTACAGGAGCGCCTGAAACACATGGAAGAAGAGGTTGCTAACCTACATGGCAGAGAGGAAGACACAGAAGGGAGGTCAAGACGCAACAACATTCGCTTGATGGACTTCCCTGAACGCTCAGAGGGCCCTAGCATCGAGTTATTCCTGGATGATTGGCTGGTGAAGACTGTTCTGGAAGGTAAAGCACCAAAATTCTTCTCCGTCAAGCGGGCGCACAAACACTGGGCCCGCCCCCACCCAGGCGCCCCTCAGCGGCTCATCTCCTCAATTTCTGCAATTGTGACCTGTTACTACAACGATTTCGCACCAAGGGCCCCTGGAGCTACGAAAACGTAACGATCACGGTGTAGCCCAATTCCACCATGGAAGTGCAGCGAAGCCAGGGTTCTTACTCCAAAGTCAAGTAACACCTGCGAGAGTTGGAATTCAACTGTGCACTTCTGTTACCAATGAAGCTCAGAGTGATCAATGGCGATAAGACCCACATATTCAATTCACCAGACAATATATGGACCTGGCTTCATCCTGAAGACTCGATGCACAACCCACCTGAGTAATTGAACACCGGAGGCTAGTTGGTACCCAAACCAAGGCGTCGCAAACGCCGATCCCTCAAAACAAGACCAACAAAGGATGAGGTAGCAGTGGAGCAGGCCCAGGAGGTGTCGGAGACCTCTCTCCATAGTACGAACCCCTTCTCTCCACTCTGAGCACCTATCGGAGTTGGGATGGGACTCAGATGGCTCGCTTTCATTGACTACTGAAGTCCATCTGGCCCGAAGATCACCCCAAGATTGGCGGATGACTTGTCCGGTGGGTCCTTAAGCCTGTGAGGTGGCTGACCTGGCGTGTGTGGACTTCTCCTGGGTTCGCTGCCCTCCTGAAGGTAGGCGGCACTGTTTGGGGGGCTGGATGGCGTACCACCCGACATGGGCCTACACCACTGACACAGTGAACTCTGACGCTATCATGCTGATGTTGGGACCAGTCCTCCACCACAGCACCACATCCCACCAGCGCTCCTACGTGGAAAAACATGTTGGTTGTTTTCTTTTCTCACATTGTTTTTGTTTCAAAGTTGGGGATTCTTAGACGGGCTCTGACAGGGCATCTGTTCCAGGAGGGAAACATGTTGTTGTTCGTTGTTATTGTTTATCGAGATGCTCTGATTACATTTACTGATGGGTCTGTTGTTCTTGCACATGCTCAACGATGGTAACTGAGCACATGGGGGAGGGCCTCCCCGGACCTCTTCGGCCGACAGTGGGGTACACGAGGGAGCCTCACATTCTTCGCCATTGACAGAGCCACTGAACCCCATGGCAGGAGCGCCACTTGACACTCACACCCCCCCAATATCATATCCTTAACAGGAATGTGCATGGTATGGCTAGTCCGAGCAAACGAAACCGTATCCACGCATATCTTAAACGATGCCACGTACACATTGCAATGCTCCAGGAAACAAATCTCACTACCTCAGAGTTACACAGGGTTCACACGAAATGGAGGAGACTGGTATACGGCACATCCACATTGACCTTCACTCATGCATCACCCTGGAGGTGCCTACATCATGGACACACAGAGGGTGGATGCTGAGGGACACTATGTGCTCCTGGAGGGCCACCTAGCTGGAGCAACTCTCACATTGACGACACTCTGTGCTCCCAACATACACCAGGTGGGATTTCTAGACACACACACACACCGGCGCTCTTCAGGGATCCGTCATCCCCTGGACTGTGTGGAGGTGATTTTAATTGCATACTGGACGTGTTCCCTGATCAGTCCACTCCTCCCCTGTGTACGGCTGCCAGTTATCGCACTGCTCTGCACCTCAGCCAATGGCTCACACGGCTGCGTCCCCATGACGGATGGCAACTGGCACACCCACTGGAGCGTGAATATTCCTTTTACTCTCAGGTGAGCAATGTGCATACCAGGATCAAACTCTTCCTATGCACTGAACAGCTTGGTTTAAATAGGCCTATAGTGCCTACAATCGGCCAATTTCCTCCAATCCGGACTGCGGCGAGAATGGGGCATCTACGTTAATCGGCTCCGAGCATTAGATGCTCTGTGCGAAGTCCTGTATCTTGATCGAGCCTTCGCCAGCATCCAGGGTATTCTTTCCTTTCTAGAGCTCTGTAAATAGATGGTAAGTCTATTCCCGCATCTATTGCCATTACAGCTAAGCTTGGCATCATTATATGCCGTAATTGTTCTTTTTAAACACAAGATTTTTCTTTTTTTCTTTCTCTTTTTATCTTCTTTTCTCTTTTTCCACTCATAGAAACATCGTGAGCTTATCGTGTTCCTTAAATCTTGCTCGTATATACATCAACGCCAGGCAACTCTCTCTTTTCTGGCTTCATATAGTGGGTACATTGTTTTCCTTTGTTATACATCAAATTTGGTATTTATAGGAATTGAGTCTTATTTCCATACAAGTGTAGCCCCCAATAGGGTTGTATTTATATTTCGCTTCTTAATATGTTTGTATATACTATCTGCCCATATGTTGTGACAGCTCTAGTGGGTAACCTTGGAGTCTGTCATTAAATTTACCGTCTACATCAATAAGTAGATTACATCTGACACATATTTTTTAGGGCACTTAAGGACACTCGCAGATTTAAATAGGCAAACGTATTTGCTCGAGTACCCCTGTTTATTGTATATGTTTTTTTGTTTTGTTCTGTTTCTTCATTAAATCTCCATTGCTGTTTTTTATCCCAGCGTACCAATCTTCCAACGCTGATCCATTTGGTGCTTTTACCACATATCAGCTTGCGGTTAACCTTGGATTCCACCACTGTATTGTCCAGATCCTTAGTTTTTCTTTTTCATCCCAGGACTTGGTAAATTACACAAGAGGTACAATGCATTTATCAGTAGTAAATTTCATAGCCACTATGTATAGTCCCTGTTGTTTTTTGGCTCAAATAATTATTCCTTCATTTTTTGATAGAATTCATTATATCATATCAGCATTGCTTCTTCCCTTCTGATTGTCAGAAGTCAGACCCACAGCTATACCTGATGAGGTAAACTCCTAACTATAGTAATTGATATTAATGGCTCACTTGGTGGTAGCTTTGTGGTTTCGGAGACTTAATCACACATACTTTACCTTTTCTCTTATTCGTAACCTTGGAATTCATAGATTGGATGTGAGCGTTTTTATTCTGGACATCACTCTTTGTTCTTATTTACTCTTTCACTTATGTGATGGGAATTAACTAACACTGTTAGTAATATTATTAATGATTCTCATTTCCTACTCTTCCTCTTCCTTTTTATGAATTTGTGCTTAGTTGGGACTAGTGTTTTTAAATTTTCATGTATTATTATGTTTTGTGATTGGCCTCTTTAGGCATCTAAATATAGTAGGACCTTTGCATATCATTGATATATGTTTTTTGTTTACATGCACCCTGTTTAGGTCTCATTGTTTATGTACATGGCTTCCTGATGAAGGCACATAGCCGAAACGCGCGTAGAAACACAAATTTCCAAGAGCCATGCTAGAAATGAATGTCTTATATATACAATGAGAACATAGATTTCAAAGAGCCATGCAAGAATTGAATGTCCTCTATGTAAAATGAAGTGAAAAATTTTGTATCATCCATATTTTGTAATTAATGTTGAATCATTTTAAATGTCTGCACATATAAAGAGGTATAATGTCGACATCATGAAATATACATTTAGGATTGTTTAGATTCCTGATAGGAAACATAACCATTTCATGCAATCTAAATGTGTAACCAAGATGCACTATTGATTTTAGAGGACAATAGTTTCTCTTCTTTCTATTTTTTAATATGTACATGAAGAAAATTCTGTATATTTACATATGTATATAAAAAATAAAAAATATTTTTGATACCTAATACTAGTAGGTGTATGTATATTATATATGTTGTTTAGGTCCACGATTATTTTCAGCTTTCCTAATGTGTTTTGTTTACACTTAACTAACACACCCTGATTTAGGAAATTGTACCAGGGGTACCCTTATTTTTACATACACTGAACAGCTTGGTGCCCAGCTGGCCAAGGTGTAATACCTGGCGCGCACCCTGTCAGATCATTGTCCCTTGTTGCTCATCCTGCGCTAGGGCTGAATGCTACCTGGTATACCCACTTGCCTACTACAGGTGAAGCTCTGTCTAACCCTTCATTCCGCAGACCTGGTGCAATGTATTGAACGCTATTTTGAGCTCAATGGTGATACTGTGTCGTCCCGAGCCATGGAGAGGGATGCACATAAGGTAGTGGTGCGTGCCATTACCTGTCGGCCTCCTGGGGGATACGCCGGTGCTTGCATGAGGAACTATCAACTATCGAGCGAGATCTCCGAACTTTGGAAACACATGTTGCCAATCGGGTGGCTCCAGCTGAGCAGCTTCAATAACTACGCAAGCAGCAAAATGAGGCTGAGACGCTCTTGAGTAGACATGATTATAGGCGGCGGACAGCCCTGCAGCATGCTGAGGGAGACTGCTCGGGAAGTCTGCTGGCATGGCTTGTTTGTGAAGACCAGCAGTGCGCCCCTATAGGTGCGCTCTCTCTGGCCCATGGCAGTCTAGTTACATCCCAGTTGACCATCGATGCAGCCATTTGAGACTACTACCAGGAGCTCTATGCTGCACCCGGCCCCCTAGCCACTGAGTGCACATGTGAGTTTTTCATCGGCCCGCCGCTGGTGCGGCTGAATCCGCTGCAGCTGACCAAGATGGATGAACCTCTACAATTGGCGGAAAACCGGGGCAGCTATCTCACTACTTCACTTTTCAGACCACCCAGTGCTAGCTAGACATGCTCAATGAAGCCAGGGAACTGGGACGACTACTGGATTCACTGTGCGAAGCCCTGATAGTGGTTCTTCCCAAACACGGTAGAGACCCGCTAGATGTTCGCTCCTACTGTCCCCTTTCACTGCTTAATTTAGATTGCAAGATTCTGGGCAGAGTACTGTCGAACCGCCTCCTCCCCATCATACACTCGCTCGTCTTCATGAATCATTCCAGGTTCATTCTGGGTCGCAGCACGTTTCTGAATATCCACCTTCTCTTGCGTCTTCTGCACAACACGCCGGCTGACGCACTTGCTCACGTGGCGGTATCATTAGATATAGAGAAGGCGTTTGACACCCTGAGCTATGACTTCCTCACATTAACCCTAACCAACATGGGGTTTGTGTGAGAAGTTGGCCTGGTATATGCTGTCCACTAATTATAGTGGGCACCTTGCACCAGTCCAAACAACCACTTATTGGAGATAGGTTAAAGACAACCTTTATTGAAAGCTATCCTAGTGGTAGCTATGGAGAGCAGCCTTCAGGCTAAGTCTTGAAGGAATGTAAAGCAGCTTGTTTTACCAGTCTATAATCTCTTGAGTGACCAAATGAAAGAGCACCACACCAGGTATATATTCAAAATATATGTATTTATTGCTAAACACACCCCTCTAGTCTCTTTATGAGGCTAGAGTTCAAAGTACACAAGTTATAAGTTATTTAAACACAGTAATAGCACAAATACATGTTTGGGCCCTAGGGGCGTACCAAACCATATACCAATAAAGTGGTATAAGAACCACGACTGAGCTAGACACTAGGCCTAGAGCCTCTAGAAGTGCTTGGACCACAAGGAACCACCCAAGGTAGTGACACAGGGGACCCACGGGGGACGCGTGCAGTGTAAATACACAACCGCGAGACGTCGTTAACTTCTATGGAGAAAGTCGCGATCAGGAAATTAAAGAAAAGGGACACTTAAAGGAGGACTTGGAGCAAACCCTTTGAGAACTAGGTCGTTCTAGAGTCTCTACCCACGGGAGCACCGGAGTACTCGTGTTACCTCACCCAGGGAAGCCGGGTGCATAGGTGCCTTTCGGGGTCGGGTTTCGTCGTCGATTTGAATGGCGATCTGCTGCAAAGTGTTGCTGGCGACCAAGTGGAAAGTGTCCGGGTGGATCCAAGAGTGGATCGGAGATCTGAAGAACCTGAAAGCAGAGGGGACAGAGTCTGGGTCACTAGCCAGTGACCAGGAAGGCGATGAGCAGATGCCCACCGATGTCGAGTGCTTCAGGTAGGTTGACGGTCATCTTGACCCTTCAGCCACGAGGTCCAGGAGGCGTTGTCGGCGACCAGGAGCAGGATTCGGGCTGGTACACGATGTCTGTCGAGTGCTGAGGTGTCGGCGACTGGATTGGACCCAACAAGCCTTGGCAACGGCAAGTCTCGATGTAGAGGAAGAATGACAATGATGCAGACCAGCAAGGTCTGAGGAACTCACCCAGCAAGGGTAAGTGAGGGCGAGCCTGGAGCAACCAGGGAGCCCAAGAAGAAAAAGATTGGCCTTCGTGAAGGGCTACTAGCCAACGGGCTAGCGCCCGCAAAGGAGCCTCGAGACGGTGCACGTGGAGCTGGCTCACAGGACACTCGTGGAGTGGAGGCCAGTGATCTTCGGTGCAGTTGGTGCTGGAGGCTAGGGCTACTCGGAGCCCAAAGCACGACTTCGTGGGAGACCCAGAAGAGGATGCACTTGCAAATGCGTGCGGTGTCCAGGGGTCACGGTTCCACGTTACCCACAACAGCTACGGGCCTCAGCTTCGCTGGGGACTCAGGGCAGCCTCGGGGAAGTCTGGAAATCCACCTCTGGTGATGCAAAGACTTCGGCGTCCGACGGGAGCTTAGGCGATGCAGACCGGACAATTGCTTCTTTGGTGCCTGCCAAGCAGGGGAGTCACTCCTTGACCCCAAGGGAGATTCTTCTGTCCTCTAGTCTTTAGTAGAGCGTCGAAGGTCCAGGATTCTGTGTCAGAGTTTCGTCCAGGGATAATCTAAAGTCCTAGGGACTGGGTTCCTATACTTATACCAAGTTTAGGGGTTGGACTCACTCTGTGGTCCCACCTATGGGTGGGTCAGGGCAGAGGGGTGGCTACACCCCTTTCCCTTTGTCCAGTTCGCGCCAAAGCAGGGGCTGCCAGCCCCTGATCCGGTTTGAACTGGGGTATGCACAGGGACACCAAGTGTGCCCCCAGTGCAGGACTTCAAAGCACCAGAAAGTGCTCCCGCCCAGCCCCAATACACACTATCCTGTCTGGGGAGGTGGTCACACCTCCCTGGGACAGGAAACCTATTGTCCAGGCCTCCCCTGCCGGAGTTTCGGTCAGCAGCAGGAGGCCAGACTCGTGTCTGTGGCAGCAGCATCCATTTTGTGATGCCAGGGCTTTGTAAAGAAGTTACCGGCCAGGCCAGGGTTAACATGTCTCTCCCTCTAGAAGGGTGGAATGCTACCCCGCCGCCAGAATTGGCGGGGGTAGTATTCCAAGATGTTTGACACCAAACACGACATGTTTCGGTGCAGCCATCCCAAAGTTAGCATTTAACGCGAGGTTATAATGCGCTTAAGAGTATATGGTCAGGCTGCACTACAAACAGCATCAGAGAAGGGTCTCCGAATGCTGCAGAGGGGCCCTGCTCATGCAGGGGCACCCTCTCACATAGGAACCACGCACTCTGCCTTCAGGATTGATAAGGCCTGCCATAGGAGTGACTTATAGGTTTATATGTGTGTATGTATATAGTGATATAGGTAGCCTATATCACAGTAAGGGGTGCATGCACCACCTTACCCGGGCTGCAGTAGCAGACCTGTGGTGTCAGTTTGGATGGCCTTCCAGGGGTGGCATAATACATGCTGCAGCCCCTGGTAGGCCTCTGAGGTACCTATGCCCTGGGTACATAGTATACCATATACTAGGGACTTATAAGGGCACTCCAGATTCCAATCAGTGATGTGCCTAAGGCACATGGAAACCATTTTAAAGAGAAAGCAGATAGACTGGGGACCTGAATAGCAGGATCCCAGTCCAACTAAGTCATAAACCAGCAAAACACCATAAAAAAAGTCGGGGTAACCATATAGTCAGATTCCACCTTCCTACATAACCCCCCCAAACGAAAGGAGATAAGGCTAACCTTGGCCAGTTGAGCCTTCATTGACTAAGTGGCCATATAAGGAAGCACCTGCACTAGCATGGTTGCCCCCTGTCTTATGGTCCACTAAGCAATCCCTCACCCTAAGGGTATGAGAGGGTCTCCACCATGGGGAATCACTACCTGTGGTGTGCTTAGGTAAAGTACAAGGCTGGTGAGGTGTCTGAGTAGGGAAGTGAGGCCCTAGGAATGTTGGCCTCAGCTTCCTCAGATCACTGGTCACAATGTATGCCTGTCTTTCCATGACTGAGTTGCACTTTACTCTAAGGGTCAACCTTTGGCTGCCTACAGCTGGGGGTTGGGTCCCTTTGGATGGAACACTGGAGGGACATGGCAGGTTTGGAACCTTTTGGTCCCATGTTGGCCCTTGCCTACCAGAGTCCTTCTGGGGGAGGTCCCTACATAAAGGTATGGGGGATCCCTCAGTGTGTGGAGGAATTTTCACCTGGCTAGGGCTACTAGACTGGGTGCCCCTGATCTGCTGATGGGGGGTTCCTCTGGACAGGGGGCCCTGGGGGGTCCACTGACCTCCCTGACCTCTGCAGCCCTGGGCTGGCTGAGGCAGGGTAGAGAGGGGCAGGTTACCTGCTCCAGACTGGGTACCACCTTGGAAGGGTCCTCTGCCATCAGGGGTGTGGCCAGGCCAGGCCTGACTACCTCTGGGGCAGCTCTTTCACTAGGGGTAGGGTCAGTTCCCTGAGGAGGCTGACCCTTACCTACTGTCTGGAGGGAAGAAGACTTTTCTTCAACCCTTGTGCTCTCTTTTGGGGAGAGTGGGCCATTCTTCCAGGCTCCATCTCTCCAAAATCTTGGGCTGGGGCTGTGGCCATCACAGCCCCACTAACCTTTACAGGGACGCCCAGCATCCTTAGATGGGTTTGGTGTTCAACTTCAGCCCAGGCTGAAATTTCCAGATCATTGTCCATCAGGCAATCTACAGGTAAGGTTGGGGACACAGCCACTCTTTTGGGCCTGTGACCCCCTCCCAGCTGAGATTAACTATGGCCATGGGGTGATCTGTTCTGACACCATCAATGTTGGTCACCTGGTATTTAAACTCAGGTAAAAACTGGTGAGGGGGACTAGTTTCCCTGCCACCATGGTGACACTAGCCCCTGTGTCCCTAAATGCCACAGCTTTCTGACCATTAATTATTGGCTCCAATCTGTACCTGCCCAATGCTGTGGGACCCATGGTAAAGGTGGCAAATCCTATACCACCATCAGAGTCAGAGGAGTCTGTTGAGGGGTCCCTGTCTAAACTAGGGCCCACCTCTGTTCCTCTTGCAAAAGCACCTAACTTTTTGGGTGCACTACTCCCAACTGGAGGATTACTACTGGTAGTACCAGGAGGGGTGGTAGTAGTTGTGGGAGGAACATTTTCTTTATTGCCAATCCTGGGGCAACTGGGATCAGTTTTCCAGTGCCCAGGCTTTTACAGACATGGCAATATGGTTTCTTTTCAGGAGAAGAAGGAGTTTGGGACCCACCCCCAGAAGAGGAATTTTGGGGCCCTGTAGGGGACTTATCCTTAGATTTATCCCCACCTTTCTCTTGGGACTTAGTAGAATCTTTCTTCTGGTCACCACCCTGATTTTTAGTTTTTACTCTGGTTCTGACCCATTTGTCTGCCTTCTTTCCCAATTCTTGGGGAGAGGTCAGATCAGAGTCCACCAGATACTGGTGCAAAAGCTGGTTTTGACAATTATTAAGGATCTGCTCCCTCATAATCAAATTGTACAATCCTAAAAAGTCCTGCACTTTGTTGCCATGTATCCAACCTTCCAGAGCCTTAGTAGCACAATCTACAAAATCAACCCAGTCTTGAGTCTGAGCTTTTGGGTGTCTCTGAACTTCAACCTATACTGTTCAGTGGTTAGGCCAAACCCATCAATCAGAGCACTCTTCAAGACTATGTAATTGTCAGCATCCTCTTCTCTTACAGTGAGGAGCTTGTCTCTACCTTTGTCTGCAAAGGAGAGCCACAAGATTGCTGCCCACTGCTTCTGGGGGACCTTCTGAACCTTACAGGCCCTCTCCAGTGCAGTTATCCATTTGTGGATGTCATCCCCACTCTGGTAGGGAGGGACAATCTTGTTTAGGTTTCTATGGTCATAAGACCTTTCCCTATCTTTAGGGATATTGCTGCCACCATGGGACTCTAGTCCCAACTTTTTCTCTCTTTGTAGAGATCTAGGGACTCCCTGTCTATAGCCAACTGCTGTTTTCTGAGTTCAAGCTGGGCTTGCTCATACTGAATCAGTCTTTTTCTCCTCTCATGAGAGGATTCCCTCCTATGAGAGGAGACAGAGGTCCCTACTGAGGTGCTAGAGTGGTTAGACTCCTGAGAAGGAGATCTAGACCTTCTAGGCACACTCACAATCCTTCCTGGGGGACAAAGTGGAGGTCATTCTGATCCTCCTCCTCATCCACAGGAGGAATTGGGTTTTCCAGGTCTGGGTCATTGTCACCCTCCTGGTCAGTTCCATAGGGGGGGCTGGGGGTGTTGCCACCCCTGGCCCCATCCTCATCTTCTGCCCCACCCTCTGCACCTACCCCTTCAGTCCCTAAGGGCCTGCTGAGATCATAAGCCTCCAACATCTCTCTCAGATGTTGGGTGGTGGGGCTTTGGCCTGTCTTCAGTTTCCTCAAATTGCATAATGCTCTCAATTCCAAGAATGGGAGTGTATCATACTTGGAGGGAAGAAGCCCAGGGGCTCCTGGCAAGGACTCACTGGGTCCTGGCTTTGAAGACATCACTAGTGTGGTGTGGTGTATGCACTACCTACTCTAGTGTGGCCTACTAAACTCTCTTGAGTTGTAGAAAGGGTCGTGCTATCCCTTAACACACAACTCTAAGTTCAGTAGAACTTACTGTATAGTAAACTTAATTTATATGTACCTTAGGTACCTTTAGTGGTTTTCAGTTGATCAATTCAATTGAGATTATCTGGTAAAACAATAGCAAGCTGGAATCCCACACGCTGCACACCAATGTGAGAAGTTGGCCTGGTATATGCTGTCCACTAATTATAGTGGGCACCTTGCACCAGTCCAAACAACCCCTTATTGGAGATAGGTTAAAGACAACCTTTATTGAAAGCTATCCTAGTGGTAGCTATGGAGAGCAGCCTTCAGGCTAAGTCTTGAAGGAATGTAAAGCAGCTTGTTTTACCAGTCTATAATCTCTTGAGTGACCAAATGAAAGAGCACCACACCAGGTATATATTCAAAATATATGTATTTATTGCTAAACACACCCCTCTAGTCTCTTTATGAGGCTAGAGTTCGAAGTACACAAGTTATAAGTTATTTAAACACAGTAATAGCACAAATACACGTTTGGGCCCTAGGGGCGTACCAAACCATATACCAATAAAGTGGTATAAGAACCACGACTGAGCTAGACACTAGGCCTAGAGCCTCTAGAAGTGCTTGGACCACAAGGAACCACCCAAGGTAGTGACACAGGGGACCCACGGGGACGCGTGCAGTGTAAATACACAACCGCGAGACGCCGTTAACTTCTATGGAGAAAGTCGCAATCAGGAAATTAAAGAAAAGGGACACTTAAAGGAGGACTTGGAGCAAACCCTTTGAGAACTAGGTCGTTCTAGAGTCTCTACCCACGGGAGCACCGGAGTACTCGTGTTACCTCACCCAGGAAGCCGGGTGCATAGGTGCCTTTCGGGGTCGGGTTTCGTCGTCGATTTGAATGGCGAACTGCTGCAAAGTGTTGCTGGCGACCAAGTGGAAAGTGTCCGGGTGGATCCAAGAGTGGATCGGAGATCTGAAGAACCTGAAAGCAGAGGGGACAGAGTCTGGGTCACTAGCCAGTGACCAGGAAGGCGATGGGCAGATGCCCACCGATGTCGAGTGCTTCAGGTAGGTTGATGGTCGTCTTGACTCTTCAGCCACGAGGTCCAGGAGGCATTGTCAGCAACCAGGAGCAGGATTCGGGTTGGTACACGATGTCTGTCGAGTGCTGAGGTGTCGGCGACCGGATTGGACCCAACAAGCCTTGGCAACGGCAAGTCTCGATGTAGAGGAAGAATGACGATGATGCAGACCAGCAAGGTCTGAAGAACTCACCCAGAAAGGGTAAGTGAGGGCGAGCCTGGAGCAACCAGGGAGCCCAAGAAGAAAAAGATTGGCCTTCGTGAAGGGCTACTAGCCAACGAGCTAGCGACCGCGAAGGAGCCTCGAGACGGTGCACGTGGAGCTGGCTCACAGAACACTCGTGGAGTGGAGGCCAGTGATCTTCGGTGCAGTTGGTGCTGGAGGCTAGGGCTACTCGGAGCCCAAAGTATGACTTCGTGGGAGACCCAGAAGAGGATGCACTTGCAAATGCGTGCGGTGTCCAGGGGTCACGGTTCCACGTTACCCACGACAGCTATGGGCCTCAGCTTCGCTGGGGACTCAGGGCAGCCTCGGCGAAGTCTGGAAATCTACCTCTGGTGATGCAAAGACTTCGGCGTCCGACGGGAGCTTAGGCGATGCAGACCAGACAATTGCTTCTTTGGTGCCTGCCAAGCAGGGGAGTCACTCCTTGACCCCAAGGGAGATTCTTCTGTCCTCTAGTCTTTAGTAGAGCGTCGAAGGTCCAGGATTCTGTGTTAGAGTTTCGTCCAGGGATAATCAAAAGTCCTAGGGACTGGGTTCCTATACTTATACCAAGTTTAGGGGTTGGACTCACTCTGTGGTCCCACCTATGGGTGGGTCAGGGCAGAGGGGTGGCTACACCCCTTTCCCTTTGTCCAGTTCGCGCCAAAGCAGGGGCTGCCAGCCCCTGATCCGGTTTGAACTGGGGTATGCACAGGGACACCAAGTGTGCCCCCAGTGCAGGACTTCAAAGCACCAGAAAGTGCTCCCACCCAGCCCCAATACACACTATCCTGTCTGGGGAGGTGGTCACACCTCCCTGGGACAGGAAACCTATTGTCCAGGCCTCCCCTGCCGGAGTTTCGGTCAGCAGCAGGAGGCCAGACTTGTGTCTGTGGCAGCAGCATCCATTTTGTGATGCCAGGGCTTTGGAAAGAAGTTACCGGCCAGGCCAGGGTTAACATGTCTCTCCTCTAGAAGGGTGGAATGCTACCCCGCCACCAGAATTGGCGGGGGGTAGTATTCCAAGATGTTTGACACCAAACACGACATGTTTCGGTGCAGCCATCCCAAAGTTAGCATTTAACGCGAGGAAATAATGCGCTTAAGAGTATATGGTCAGGCTGCACTACAAACAGCATCAGAGAAGGGTCTCCGAACGCTGCAGAGGGGCCCTGCTCATGCAGGGGCACCCTCTCACATAGGAACCACGCACTCTGCCTTCAGGATTGATAAGGCCTGCCATAGGAGTGACTTATAGGTTTATATGTGTGTATGTATATAGTGATATAGGTAGCTCTATATCACAGTAAGGGGTGCATGCACCACCTTACCCAGGCTGCAGTAGCAGACCTGTGGTGTCAGTTTGGATGGCCTTCCAGGGGTGGCATAATACATGCTGCAGCCCCTGGTAGGCCTCTGAGGTACCTATGCCCTGGGTACATAGTATACCATATACTAGGGACTTATAAGGGCACTCCAGATTCCAATCAGTGATGTGCCTAAGGCACATGGAAACCATTTTAAAGAGAAAGCAGATAGACTGGGGTCCTGAATAGCAGGATCCCAGTCCAACTAAGTCATAAACCAGCAAAACACCATAAAAAAAGTGGGGGTAACCATATAGTCAGATTCCACCTTCCTACAGTTTGGACCTGGGTTCCTGGGCTGGGTCTGCACCCTTCACACTGACCCAAAGGAGCGGGTAAAGACAGGGCAGCTGATCTCCAATAGTTTTAGCATCTATTGGGGCACTAGACAGGGCTGCCCGCTGTCCCCTCTCATTTTCATATTAGCCATGGAACCTCTGGCCTGTCAACTTTGCCAACAAGCGATGGACTACTTCTAGCACCGTCTACAGTGGTGCTATGACACCTTTAAATACCTTGGTGCCCAGGTCTATCACACCAAGAAAGACCTTAGAGACTGTCACATCGACAAAGCGTCAGATTCATTGGCCGGTCTCTGCTCTTCTGGCGCTTCCTGCCCCTGTCCCCAGTGGGTCGAGTGGCGATTTCTAAAACGTTGGTCCTTCCCAGACTGCTGTACTTCTCTGCAACCCTTCCGACTGTGCTCGCCGAAGTTTCTTTTGTGAACTCCATGGCTTATTGCTCGAACTGATATGGAGTTCGGACTACGCTCCAATGCCTGCTATCAGAGGGCGGGTTCGGGGCACCTAATCTCGAGCTTTACTACCAGGCGGCACAGCTGCAGTGGCCGAAGGCATGGTTATGTGTAATGCGCTGCCCCAAATCATTGCTCGTGCCTGCAGTGCTGAGTGATGTGGGCACCTACACATGGCTCTCTGATGCCATTGTCCGCCCACAGGGTGAGACCAGACAGAGGACGGTGGCACACTCCTGCTGGCACAGGTAAATGCACCCCAGAGGCCCCCGCTCCCCATATTCCCCCTTGATTGCCATATGGGAACTACTACGGCTACAACTCGTAGCACAACGCACTGGCTTGACCTATGGAGAAACTCGCAGGTCGCACAATTAGGGGACCTTTACAATGAAGGATCGGCTATGACATTCCAAGAGGTCATGGACACTTATGGGTTGGACGCCGGTCAAGTTTTAACCTTTCACGCCATACAGCATGCACTGTGTGAAACATGGAGTAACAGGCAAAGAGCCTTCCACCTCAGCGGTCCTGAATACACTGTTAACAGATGCTGGTACACAGCATGCCATAATGCCCCTTTACACTTCACTCAACATTCCTCCTCCTGACCATGCAGTTGGAGCACGCGCTAACTGGGATAGAGTGCTACCACATCCCCTGTCAGTCACGGCCTGGGCTTGGGCTCTTCAGCTGGTGAAAGGGCTATCTCGCAACCCTAGGTTCCGCTTTACACAATTCATTTACATACACCACACCTACCTCTCTCCACAACACATTGAGCGCATGTTTCCGGCACTTTCCCCCTAAAACCACCGCTGTAAACTACAGAATGCTGAGTTTTTTCAAATGGTATGGGCCTGCCCAGTACTGCATCCAGTCTGGCTAGTATTTACCACTGCAGTAGCCGAGATGTCAGCACATAATCTCACACCTACTCCTGAATCCTGCCTGTTGGGACTACACCCCTGAGCGAAGGGAGATAAGCCTCTTCACCCCTTCATCGACCTGGCCTTTGTTTTGTTCAAACACCAAATAGCAATGGCGTGGAAGGCCTCTGCCCCCCCCTGAATTTCCAGAGCTGGCTCAGTGTACTTTTGTCATGGACCAGAGTGGAAGCTCACATCCTTAAGCTGCTTCGTATGAGAGGAGACTCCAGCATGGGTGGTTAATGTTGGGAGACCTCTTTACTTCAAGTGGAAGCCAAAACTGACAAGCGCCTACCGTGAGGTGCCCCTACATAACCCACACATAGTTGTGTGCACATATGTTTGGGGTACTGTCGGCGTACCGTTACCAGCCCATGGGACTTACTCGCACAGAGTCCACACACTATGCATTCTACCTGGCACACACACCGGCATCAGTCTTCCTCCAATTTAAGTCACAGCAACTGGACTATTTTAGCTGGACCCTCCCCCCCTCTTTCTGGGGTTGGCTAAAGAGAACTGCTCATACGACATCCCCATCAGACACTCACCCTGACAAAACGCAAAACAAAAAAAAGATAATAGACACTTGACATACACCCTTTCCCAATCTCGTGCAGACCCCAATGCTCTTATGTTGTTGGATTTCTGTTTCTTTTTGCTTAATCACTTTCTTTCTACTTGCAAAATATTGCTCCAGTATTTGCTCTTGATGTTTTTCCCTAATGTGTAATTGTGTAAGCCAGTGCTGGTAACTCTAATACCATATTGGTGTCATTTATTTGTTATACATGCCATGTATTAACATGCTTGGAGTTCAATTAGCAAATGCTGTATTGCAGTATGTATAACTTCAATAAACACATTGAAATAAAAAAGTTCTTAAAGATTGTTTGATGTGACATCAGTAGGACATTTCTGGTTGAGATGCAAACCAAATAAATAAATACAAATGCACATACTTTTGGGAAAGGATATCCAATGTTGCCGGTGAGAATAGGTAGACTCCCGCTTGGAGTGCCCAACATATTAAATTAATGCACACAAATAACAGATTGAGGCACCCTAACATGATATATTTTTGTTTATGATGCTCACCACAAAGATACTTCCATATGCCTAGCTGTTTTGATTATATGTCTATTTGTTATTATATATTTTTCTTTTTTTCCTCTGCTTGTTAGTTCAACCTCTGCCCCGCCGCACATGCTCTTTGGCTGTGCACAGCTTGGGTTTGGGAGCATGGCCAGGCCTGCGCTCAACCCCCGACACCCAATCACCCCCCATGGGTACACAAACCCCTTTTCTTAAATATATACATATATAAAAGGCAGGTTATTGGGTTTATTAGGAGGTGAGCACATCAACATATATAAAGCAGACCTATTGACTTTGTCAATAAGTCACCAGTAATTATAATCAAATGTATATTTTATAAATACACACATTGCAATGTTTGTTAATACTTATTGTTCTAAAATATTTTAAATGAAGCAATTTCTTTTTAAAATCACCCCTAAACATATTTTTGAGTTTTTTTTCCACATTTGCAGGCCACAAAATGTAGCTGTAGAAACAACCACAATGGGTCTCTGCACTCTAGGTGAAAAGCATACAGATCCAGCTCAGAGTGCTTTAAAAATTATAGCAAGCTGTTAGAAATGGGGTCTGTAGTTGGCAGAGGTATGCACCCTGTCCAAGTAGGGACCACCATTCTGGTCAGGGTAAGCTACACACTATAAGATAACCTGTGCTCACCCTCTGGTAGCTTGGCACAGAGCAGTCAGGCTTATCTAAAAATGCAATGTGTAAAGTGTTTGTGCAACACACACACACACACAGTAACATATTGCAAACACCACCAAAAGACTCCACACATGTTTAGAAAAATAGACAATAATTTTATAAATAAATCTATACCAAAATGACATACATCCAATAAGTAGAAGTTGAGATTAGAATTTTTAAATATCAAAAAGAGTTCTAGCACTTAGAAGCAATAAGCGCCAATGGGGTTATCTGGTCACGCTCGACCGGGGCAAAGTCAACAGTTCAGGCCGACGGCGATGGAGCGCAGGCCGGGAACAAAAGCCCTGCAGGCCCTGTGAACAGAGTACCTTGATCCTGGTTGCAACAGCGAGATGCGGGGTGCAGACTATGTTGAGCCTGCAGTCGAGGTGATGTGTCGATTTTCTTCATGCATAGGCGGCGCTGCGTCGGGTCCGTTGAGCGAAGCGCCAGTTTTGAGTGCGGTGGTTCTGAAGGCGATGAGCCAGGTTAATCCACGCTGGAGGGGTGATGCATTGATCTTCTTCACGCAGTGGCGGTGATGCGTTGGTTTAGAAGTGGTGGTTCTGGATGTGATGCGGCGGTTCCAAGTGCAAAACGCTGGTTCTACTTCCCCAACAGGGTCGATGCGCCGGTTCTGCTACACACAGACTGGAAATGCATCAATTTCTTTGGTGTAAGTATCTTGGTTCCCTTCCAGTGAACTAGGCACAGGAGTAGAGGGTAGAGACTTTGATAACCCCAAGTCTGAAGCAACAGGAGGCAAGCCAACAAGCCCTTGGAGAACACATTGGTTGTAAGGCAGAGTTTAACTCTCCTAGAGAGCAGCAGGCAGAAGGGCAGTACAGCAGAAAAGCAAGCATCTCAGGTCAGCAGTCCAGCAGAGTGTCAGTCCTTGATGCAGCACAGCAGTTCTTCTGATAGAGTCCAGTTGTAGGTCCACAAGTGTCTGATTTGGTGGAGTCAGAGCCCCAGTACGTATACCCAGTTTTGCCTTTGAAGTGGGGGTAACTTCAAAGAAGGGTCTTTGAAGTGCACAAAAGCCCTTTCTTCCCATCCCTGGCTCCAGTCTATCAGTAGGGGGTAATCAGCCCTTGGTGTGGGAACAGGGAACCGCCTATTCAGGTGTAAGTGTCAGCCCCTCCTTGCCCAGAAGAGCCATCAAAATGCAAATGAGATGCACTTAACCTTCCAGTGTTTGTGGCTATCTAGAGGGAATACACAAAGTATAGCTGTCACCAATCCCAGACATGTATTGGAGAGAGGCTGCAGGTACACAGAGCTGTAAGAGCAGAGAAATGTCCACTTTCTAAAAGTGGCATTTCTAAAATAGTAATCTTAAATCCAACTTACTAGTAAAGAGGATTGATCATTACCGAGTGTTAAGAAATTCCCAATGTTAACCCATGAGAGGAGTAGGCCTCACAGTAGTGAAAAATGAATTGAGGTGTCTTTCACTACCAGGACATGCAAAACTTAAAAGTGCATGTCCTAAGTTTTACTTACACAGCACCCTGCCTTATGGTCTACCTGGGGCCTACCTCAGGGGTGACCTATGTGTAATAAAAGGGGTGCTTCAGGCTTGACAAAGGATTTGGAATGCCAAGTCGAAGTGACAGTAAACTGCACACCAAAGTCCTGCAGTGGCAGGCCTGAGACAGGTTTGAAAGGCTACTTGAGTGGGTGGCACAATCAGTGCTGCAGGCCCACTAGAAGCATTTAATTTACAGGCCCGCGTATATGATATACCACTTTACAAGGAACTTATAACTAAACTAAATATGCAAACTCTGTATGCACCAATCGTACCATGTTTTAGGGAGAAGCACATGCACTTCGGCACTGATCAGCAGTGGTAAAGTGCTCCGAGAACTAAGGCCAACACATGGAATCAGCAAAAAGAGGAGGTAAGCAGGCAAAATGTTTGGGGGAAGACCACCCTAAGGATGACAGGTCTAACACAAGCTCTCCTGCAGTCATAGATTCAATGACCCAGGAGACTTACTGTTGTTCTTTTTTATATTGCTGGGGTCTGCTGCACTCTCATTGCAGCCCTCTGCAACATCAAAAAAACATAGCTTGGTGGTGCCACTGCCCCATCTAGGATAAAAAAAAAATAACTAAAAAGCCCTTGCAGGCCTTATGGGGTGCTCTTTGCCTGGAGTAGTGAATAAGTGTCTCCTGCCGTTCAATTATTATTCCTTTTTGTTTGGATATCCTGGTCCCACCCACTCTTTATATTCTCTTTGGGTTCACGAGCGCCAAGGCCCCTTTAGCTTCCGCTGGCTCCCCAGCCCGCAACCATACTGGGTGCTGCCAAGGGCCGGCCATTATTTTACTGTTGGTGCCCCGGTGCCACCTGGGGCATCCACACCTTTTGTAAACGTTGGAGGGTGCGGGAGGAGCACCAAGGCCCCTGCAGCCCCTGCAGCCCCTGCCAGCTCCCCAGCCAGCATTTATCTTGGGTGGCAGCTGAAGCCGCCCATTATTTTACCATGGGAGCCCGGTGTAACCGGGGCACCGACAACATGCACATTGTTGGGGGCCATGGGGGAGGTCATGGCCCGTGTGGTGCCTGCCAGCTATCCATCCTGGGTGCTAGTGGGAGCTGGCCCTGTTGCATTGCTCCCATCCAGGCAGGAGCATCTTTTTTTCCCTTTTTTCTACTCCTGCCGGGCAAAAACAAAGCTGTGCTCCCTGCCCAGGAGAGTGTGGGCAAGGAATTAGATTTATATTCCCTGCCCACACTCTCCCAGTTCTGGGATAAGACAATGTCCCAGGGGATGGGGTCCCTGGGGCACCGTCTGTCTTAGGGCCCGGGGAATGGAGTCCCCAGGGCAACTGGATGGCTCAGAGAGGAACCCCATTGCTGCCCTCCCCATTAAATACAGATTGGCCCCTGGCAATGGGGTCCCTAGGGCCTTCCAGCGGCTCTGGAAGGGGGCTGCATGCCTTCCTTCCCATACAAATTGCTTCGCCCTGGGGGATGCAGTCCCTCAGGACTTCCAGTGGCTTGGGGTGGGGTCCAAATGCTCCCTTCCAAAAGATAATCACTCCACCGATCCCCAGGCTTTGACCAATACACAGGGGGGCGTTTATTTAAAAAGAGCTCCCTTTTTAAAAGAAAACAAATTATTGTGGGTCAACAGATACTCCGTGGATCTGCTGTACCGTTTGGCCTCAGGGGTCCTCTTGTAACTCCTGCCCTAAAGTAACTATAACTTGTGCCTTCACCATGCACTGCTTATGACCTCACATCACTCCTGACATGTTCTGTGATATCATTGATAACATGACTGAACCATATGAATTCCTAGAAAATATCAGGGTGATCCATCAAGAGGGCCGATGAAAAAGGTGGTTCCCAAAGCGTGTTTTCTATATGCAGTTTCCCATATGGTTTTTGAACATCTCTACAGCCAAAACAGCCACACAGAATTGCACTACTTTTGGCAGAAAGCTAGATATTGATCCACAAAGCATCCTTCTTTGATTTGGTGTGAATCCGTTCAGTCGTTTTTGAGAAATTAAGGTGTAAATAAATGTATGTATATGTATTGGCACAGTACTTTCACTGAACTACTACAGGTTACTGCTGTACAACGAGCTCAAAACACGCAATCTAATTGGCAGGCTGCAATCTGAAGAAAACGTTGCAGCCGCCACTTTACGATTTGGCACTTGGTCGCTGTGTCATAGGAAATAAGAAAAAATAAGAAAAATAAGACCCCTGTGGTCAAATTAAAGCCATGCACCCAACCCCATGTCAGACACATAGCCAAAGGCCATGCTCGACTCAGGGTTGGGCAGCTGCAGGGGGGGTAGGCACAGGGCCCTGCCGCCATGCGCGGTTGGCATAGTAGGGTATGGTAATAAAATATTACTGTATGCTAAAAAAACCTGAAATTCAGTGAAAAGAAAACCAAAGGTTAAAGTGAAATTATAGTTTGGTATGGGAATATTATCTTATTTTACATTAAAAAAGCTTAGAAATTCACTGCAAAAAACAAAGGTTAAAGTGACGCTGTAGTTAGGTGAAAATGTCAGTTAAAACCTAACTTTTTAAACTCTAAAAACCAATGAAATTCACCAGTTAAAGTAAACTTAAGAAACTATAACTTGCACCCTCGCCATGCACTGCTTACGACTGACTGCACGTATTACATCACTCATGAAATGTTCTATTACATCACTGATAACACCACTAATGACTTCTGAAATTACATCATTGATGACACACTGTGCATGGCGGGGACGCAAGTTATAGTTTTTCAGTTAATTATAATTGGTGAATTTCAGTGGTTTTTAGAGTTTAAAACGTTGCATATTAGCAAGTGAATAAAAAGAAAGCGCTGGAAACGGAGTGCTGAAAAGAAACAGGGCAGAGAGAGCAAGGAAACACATCCACTCTCATGGAGTACTGCTACACAAAGAAAAAAAGAGTTTCCTCACGGCAGTAGTGTAAGGACACAACTCATGCAATCAGAATACTGTGAGACCGAAATGCTCCTAAGTGGGACAAACACAAGAAGAAGGAGTAAAGACTTTGAATCAAGAGCAGACATCAGAGAAAGACAACAAAGCCAACCAATCATGACCAAGTTGCTGAACCAAAGCCTACTCTAAGTATACAATATGTACTGGAAACAATAGGTCTGCTACAGACAACTAAAGCGGTTTGTAGCTGAGACCTAAAAAGGGAGGGTGTCAAGTGAACGGAGTAAGGGAGGTAATACTTAGGTGGAGAGGCCCTCCTCTAAGTTGAGCCCTCAAGGCTCATAGAATAAGGAGAAAAACATCACATCACATTTTAAATATTTGGTGTTGAAACATCATGTCATCAACTAAACTGTCTTCTCTTTCTAGCTTTTAACCTACTACCACACTGTCATACAAAACCATTGCCGTTCACGAAAACTTAATGCCTACCTACTGGGCCCCTGAGCAGCGGTTACTATCTGGACAGGGATATTGGAGCACTTTTGAATGTACTCACCGCATTTACTATTAAACACAGGACCTGAGATAAGTGGTATTATGGCTATTGTAAATTGAAACAACCCAGGAGAAAATGAAAAAATTTCAATATTGCAATGGTGGGATAGCAAGACCATTTGCGTTTTTGATAATATTTACTAGGCCATCAAAATATTGCTGTAGTAATTGTTATCGAGCCACTTCTTTCACCATGGTACTCATAAAGGAAACAGGCTGTGCAAAAACTGAACAAAAACATGCCTGCCGCTGCCTCTGCGGAGTCCAAACTATTTGACCGATATGACAAATTAACTCACACTTAGCTAACGTGACCCTGCCCATCTCTATTATTTGCACAGGCGTCTTGTGGATGGTTGAACCACGGTGTTTGTGCAAGCAGTTAAATGGGTGCCACAAATTTTCAAACATCTCTCAGGGAGAACACTGCTGTCAGCCTGGTCTGCATTAGGCATACGAATCTCTCGAAGTTATTCAGAATAAATGGGTCCCATTATACCTCAGTCGAACTAATAAAGTTAATATTCATAGCCATTTTAACATTTGCAGGCACCAATATCCATTTTTATTATGAAATCACATTAATATATATCATCACGCACAACGACTGCCATTACTGTGGATATTGTATGGCTTGGTCTTTAAAGAAATTTATGATTTGGGGGAAGTATGTTGCAGAGAACTAAGTATGAAATGCTCACACATTACTGGCAAGATACATTATCTGCTCATAAAGCCTTCAAGGGATACAGATGCATAGTTTTATGGCATTGATTTCTTAAATATGAGACTAAATAATGCTCCATAAAGTTAGAGCTGTGCCAATTTTCATGTTATTCATGAGAGCATTATTTTATTGTGAGTTAGTATGGCTTTGCTCCTGCTGTAAGTTAATGGTGGGTCCCAGTATTAATCATGTGCACTCTAAGCTGTAGGACACTTATTCATCGTCTAGTCACTTTCGGCGTATAAATACATGTTTCCCATTTCCATCGGACGTTGACTTTGTCTCCGGAGGTTGGGAATGTTCCCCTGATTATAGTTACAAATATATGGACGGACTGACCAGGCGTGGCTTATGAGGATGTTTTCACAGGTCAATTGTGATGTTTTGGGTCGACGTCCCGTTATGTGGCCATCCATGGGCGTCAGCAGGGGGGGAGAGGGCAAAGGGGGTGCTTGCCCCCCCCCGGATTTTTCACTAGTCCAATAATAGTGTCATTTTACCACTACAATTGGAGCATTATCCAAAAGAAACTCGATTGATTGATCATGCGCAGAATAAAAGAGAACGCAAAAGACAAGCCCTCCTTGTCAGACTGCGGTATCTCCCTCAATGCCATGCTGCATCATCAGTTCCAGTTCTGCAGTGTGTTTCATTTAGGCCTGTGCAGAGTTTGCAGAGTTCTACTCTGCGGAACTTAGTGAAGTGCTACAAAAACTCCGCGTGCTCCGTGGATTTCGGCCCGCGGCGGAGTCTATCAAGTCAGGCTGCTTGCACTGATTTTAAGCGCCGGGACTTTGTCCTGCGCTGTAAATTCAGCGTGAACGGCACTCCGCATCGTGCCGGAGGGTGCTGCTGCTTTCTGCCGCTTGAGTAGACTTTCTACTCGAGCGGTCCTCAATGCGAGCACCAGATTTTCTCAACGCGAGCAGTCGCAACATGCCATGACTGTTCGCGTTGAGAAATCTCGCCAGGAGGAGGTCTAGTGTGCGATTTTTTTCTCGCAAGAGCTTGGCAACTTAACGTTGGTGAACCGTGTGAGAAAAAAAACTCTGCTCCACATCACTTTGCAGAGTTAGGCGGAACTCCGCGCTCTGCACGGAGTGGGTAAAACTCCGCCGGCGGAGCGGAATTCTTCACCCACCTTTAGTTTTATTCACGTGCTGAGAAGCCACGCCTACTCAGCCAACCACTTCTGTATATTGAAACCAACATGAGGATGCCAAGGCGCCTGGCCCCGCCCATCACAACTGTGACTCTCTCCTGAATAATGAATAAGCTTGCAGCGTTGAGCTTTGACGATTGCCCAGACGGCGGCTTCAGGTAGTAAGTGACAGCCTAGGTGCGCGCTTGATGTTTGGAGAGCGGGACATGAGCGGACAGCGCTAGATACTGAGAGCGACGGATGGTCACAAGAGGGAGAGGCCATGGTGAGGTAAAAGGGCACTAGTTGCACCCCTGACAGACGGGCAAGAGACTGGTGGGGTATTGCAGGCCTTCTGACAGGGACCAGCTGACCGGAGGGAGACCTACCCCTCCAGGGGACCAGCACTGCCCTCGACCACCGGACTTAGACGTGCTGTGAGGGGAGGAGGCTTTAGACAGGGGAAGCCGGGGAAACGTAATCCTCCTCACCCTCCCCCACCCCTGGGACAAGAGGACGGACCACACTCCCCAAGGGCCAGACAGACATCGCAGCCCCCAGTGGGATATTGAACAGGCCCTCTTGAGGGAAAGGAGAACCAGCAGCTGGCCTGCCCCGACAGTGCGAAGATCTGCTGAACTGCAGGTAAGGCACAAAGCCTCCCCTCCCCACCTACCAGAGAGCAGAAACCAAGTGACAGTAAATACTGAGAACGAGTCATTCCCGTACACCTGGTTATGTGATATGATGCAGAATGGGGTAGCAGTAGGGCCTTGAAGACAGTGTCACGGGTGCGGTTGGGGGCATAGGGGTTCCCATGCTGCTGGGTGTGGGAGGCGAGTGGAGCGGACTGCCATGCACCTTTGGGTAGAATCCGTGAAACACTGGGGAAAGGGCATGGATCCATGGGAATAGTACCTTACACCTGCAGGATAATGTCTTACATTGGGACCTTTCATACAAGCGTGGGCGGCTAGGTAAAGTGTCATTCAAAGAAAGAAAGCCCTGCTATATACAATTGGTAGGGGATATCGTACACCTGGAGTTGCATACATAGTGGAAATTTCCACACAGTTGAAAACCATGCCCTTCAGCGGGGCACAGATAAGTACTACATGATGATAAAATTATGCCTCCCCCGAAAAAATTTCTGTGGACGCCCATGTGGCCATCTGACATAAGCAAACACGACTCCTGAGTACCGCAGGGGCTCCCGTAATTAAAGATGACCATTTTGAAAAATAGGGACCTGCCGTGCCAACACTAACTGTTCTTGCCATCTCCAATTCATTCAAACGCATCCATCAGGAGGCAGGAATCTGTTTTAATTCTCATCATTATGCCCACTCTAGGGACACGTCCCCATTTGAACAGACTGCAACTCTGCTCTGGACACTGAGTGAATGAACCCCCTTATTTGGGGGTTTTTCATTCAAACCCGTGGGACGTTATGCCCCTAAAAAATTATCAGAAATGATTGGTGGCACTTTTCTATTAACAATACGTAATATTGATATGGCTACGACTAGGTGCCACTTAGTTTTGACCAGACACAGTATGTCGTTTTTTCAGCAACTGGTCTTCTCATGAATTGGCATATTTGTTTTTAAACTGAATTGGTTTTTACTACCCCTTCAACTGACATGCACTATTAAGCAAAAATTGTTTTTCTCAGCTCGTACATCATGAGTGGAACCAGGAAGTGGTTCCACTCGCAGCCGCCATCTTGAAAAGGTAAGTGATCTAGTCTTCCACCAGCAGGATGCGGTGCAGTGAGGAGGTACGGCCCGCGTTCCTGCTTGCTGCTCACAAGGTATTTTAGTTGCACACGAGAAAGAGAACGGTAATATTCAGGCCCCGGTGACATTCCTTAGGTTAACAGGCCAAGGAGACACTTTGCAGTAGTGAGTACGGCCTAGCCACTACAGTGCCAACTACTGAATATGTCTCTCTTTGATTGTGAAGCAATAAGGTTTTGGATGCGATTGCGCATGATGTCCAGAGGACTCATGAAGATAAGCTTTGCCAAATATGTGTATGTTGTGTTTTGTGCCACATGTAGTTTTAAATTTATTGTGCTCTGTGTTGTGTGTCTAAGGGGCCATTGCTTCACTAGATGTGTTCACCGCAATGAGTGCTATTTTATAGTTTTCATTATTTATCACTTTGAGGTGATGCGTTGAAAGTATAGCATGAGTTCATACGGCACGCTGAAGTAAAATTAATGGCATAAGCGTTTTGGTGTTTCTCATATGTACTGCCATAATACATCTCTGTTAGAAATGGGGGTCTCTAGTTGGCAGAGGTAGGTACCTTTGTCCAAATAGGGACCCTTGCTTCTAGTCAGGGTAAGGGGGATACACTCCTAAAATAACCCCTGCTCACCCCCTTGGTAGCTTGGCACGAGCAGACAGGCTTATCTCAGAGGCAGTGTGTAAAGCATTTGTGAACACATACAGTAATACAGTGAAAACACTACAAATGGACACCACACCAGTTTAGAAAAATAAGTAATCTTTATCTAAACCAAAATAAGACCAAACGACAAAAATCCACAATACAGTAATGAAAATATGACTTTCAGATAGTAGAAATAGTTCAGTTCAATGCAAGTTGTAAATGCGCCACTTTTCTCAAAAGTACCTTAGATGCGTCACGCAAAGCAAACAAAATGGCTGCAGGGAAGGTGATGCATCTGTTCCTTACACTCAGGGAAGGTGATGCATCTGTTCCTTACTGCGGCGCAGGGGGGGTGATGCGTCAGTTCCTTCCTGCGTGGGGAGTTGATGCGTCTGTTTCTTACTGCGGACCCCAAATGATGCGACAGTCTTGGCGCCTTGATGCGATGCGTCGATCTGGTATGATTCGTGTCTTCGTGCAGCCGCACAGCAGGCTTGCGTCGGGATCGGTGCGGCGGCGGCAATTTCTCGAGCCGCGGCAGGCGCTGCGATGGTTTCTTCGGCGATGCGTCGGAAAACCAGTGCAGATGCGACACGCTTCTTCGGTGTTGCGTCGATTTCCCAGCTCCCAGCGACAAACGGTCTCCAGAGGTCCTAAACAGCAGCAGGCACCTCTTTGCAGTTTGGAATTCCCAGGAAGGGAATTCAGGGGAGCTGGTGGCGAAGTCTTTGTGTCCCTGAGCATTCAGAACAGGAGGCAAGCTCAGTTTCAAGCCCTTGGAGATCTGGGTGACAAAGCAAACAGCAAAGTCCTTTTTCTCCTTTCCTTGGCAGCAAGCAGCCACTGCAGGCCAACCCCAGACAGCAAACAGCACAGGGGCAGTATTCCTCCTCAGCTTATCCGGCTCTTCTCCTTGGCAAAGGTTCCTCTTGATTTCCCAGAAGTGACCTAAAAGTCTGGGGTCTGGGCCCCTCTTTTTATACACCAAAATCCTTTGTTCTCTGAAGGCAGAGAGTGTCTGTACCCAGCCAAAACCAGTTCTGTGGGGCACTTTGCAAGTGCACAACAACCTCCTTTGTCAGTGTGAGCCCTGGCTTCAGACACACCACAGGGGGGCAGAGCCGTCATTGTGGAAGGCAGGCCAGCCCTATTCAGGTGAAGATGCTACTCCTCCCACCACTCCAAATGCAGATCCAACCCAATTCAGCCCAGCCCTCACTCATCAGACTTCTGGAGCCACTGCCCTGCTCCAGCCCCTGTCATCCAAAAGCCAGACATGCAATACACAAACCTAGCAGAGGCACACTGGATGGTTAGGCAAGAAAATACCTACTTTCTAAAAGTGGTATTTTCAAACACAGAATGTAAAAATCACCCTCACTAGAAGATGCACTTTAACATTCTGAGTTCAGGCATACTAAACTTTACTTTTCCATCTTGCTCCCAGGGTCAGTTATGTTTATAAGATGTTATAAACAAACTCCCCTTTCTGTCCTATGGGAACAGATAGCCTTGCAATAGTGAAAACGAAATTGGCAGTATTTCACTATCAGGACATGCCACACACATCAGGGCATGTCCTACCTTTTACATACAATGCACCCTGCCCACAGGGGTACCTTGGGCCTACCTTAGGGGTGACTAATATGTAGAAAAGGGAAGGTTTAGGGACTGGCAAGTGTGTGCACTTGCCAAGTCGACATGGCAGTCCCGGACTGCACACAGGCTCTGCAATGGCAGGCCTGAGTCACATTTTACAAGCTGCTTCTGTGGGTGGCACAATTAGTGCTGCAAGCCCACCAGCAGCATTTGATTTACAGGCCCCTGGCACACATAGTGCACTGTACTAGGGTCTGACAAGTAAATCAAATATGCCAATCATGGAATCACTAATCCATAACATCAATTTACAAAGAGAGCATATGCACTTTAGCACTGATCAGCAGTGGTGAAGTGCCCAGAGTCATAAAACCACCAACAACTGTAGTGTAGTTCCTATTTCCCTAATAGGCTCTGCACATTGGAATAATATACCCTATAGTTTTGACATAGGACTGAGGTCAGTATGTCCCTATCGAGTATATTAAACTTAACTACTTTGTGCCAGCTAGCTCAGAGGCCACTAGAAACTCCTTGAAAACAAGAAGGGAGTAGTTTCTGGCAACCGCATAAACATGACAACTTTGTTTCCCTTTAGAATCGGAACACGTCTCAGAATCGTGGAAACAATAGATAACAGTTTCACTCAGCTAATCGTGCATGCTTAGTTTCCTCAGAGTTACACAGAAAGAATAGACGGGCGTTTCAATAAAAGGATTTATTGAACAGTCTTGTTTCTCGTGTAAGAGATATGAGCTGTTATGATCACAAGACAATATGCAAGATATATAATGTACAGCGTAAGCAGTAGAAAGAAATAATACTGCGCTAGCATTATCTTTTAGCATATATTCACGTACATAAATAACATGAGCTAAAAATGCGAGTACTCATAAGATGCTTCTCTAAGCTAGTTCTACCCCAGTGTACCTAACCTAAGTGTGGTGCAAGGTAAGAAGTAGGTGGAGTATTCTATAGTATGATATACTAAGAGTCTGGTATGCCAAGAGTCCCTCTAGGTTCTAGTCAGCTCCATACCTTGAGTATGAGAGAGGTGGGAATCTCTTTCCGGATCTGGAACTCTAACACCCCGCGAAGGGAGTCAGAACACTGGAAGCTGGATTCTCTGCGAGCAGGGATGACAGCGTCTTCTCAGTGCTTCAGGCCGGGACACGGGCTCCTCTAAAGTCGAGGTCTCCTCCTAACTTGCTTTGGCAAGGGAAGGTATATTTATACCTGGTAGGTGTCCTGGAATGTTAGCATTGACGTGAAGTCGGACAGAGGAAGACGTCAGGAATGAACCCTTAAGGTATAGCGGTTCATGCATAATAAATGAGTTCTTGGAGAAATCAATAATCCTGTGCTAGGGGAACTCCCAAGAGCTTAAGGGTCTTGTTTCTAAGAACTCGTTGTGACGTTAGGTTGGACGGATGTCGGTGACCATGCCTGTATTTGGAGTGGACGGCTAATGCCTAAATAAGGACTGGGATTCTATGCCTATATAAGGGCAATGCGAATTGTGCCTATATAAGGACATGTTTCAGGAAAGCCTATATACGGACACCTAAAGCGGAATACAACACCCACTCCACTTTCGAATGAACGATAATACTAAATGAAGGAAGCGTCTGTGAGATCTCAATGAATGCTGTCATCAGGATTGGTAGCCCCTGGGGACAACACAGAGCATGGGCCGTTATCGGGTCCAGCAGAGTATCGATATCCGTTGGCATGACTGATGGGAGTGTTAGACAGATGTCTAGCACGCATTCTTCACCGCAAAGCAGGCAGCGTAGAACAGGTAAGATGCAATCTTGCCAGATTGGTCTGAATGACAGAAACCATGTTGTATTAAGTTCCCGTAGACGAGGTATGCCCAAAAGTTGCACTATGCGCTCACAGCACTTCCGTTCTAGGAGAGCTTTCTCCACATCGCTGGGAGTGATGCCGGTGAATAGGCTTGCCATAGCGTAATAGTAGGAATAGAAATAGGATTCCTGCAACAAGTGCTAGAATTAATGGCACACCACCAAACACCGAATGTGCGAAGTTTGGGATGATTCCGAGGACTGCTTGAAAAGGTGCTAACAGTCCTGAACAGATGGTCTTAAATACATGTACAATTCCGCTCGTACCAGACATGTTAAAGATACGTCCCATCATTTCTGCGAAATGTATAGGGCAGTTTGTACGAATTAAAGCCTGTATCTCAGCCGAAGTCTGTGCAATTTGTAAATCATAGATTTCTTTGGCCGAGGTCAAAGGCACGGTTTGTTGTAAAAGCATCGCTTTCATTCTGCTTAAAGTATCAAATCGTATAAAAGAAACATTCAATGAAGGCCATAGAGGCGACTCCCTGACTGTCTCTGTTTGGGGGAACAATACTTGCATACAGCAAGTAACCTTGAGTCGACCGTTACCAGATATGGGATGCCTGGCAACATGCCACAGCAACTCTGATCATTCAACATGAGGTAACTCCCGTTAGAAAGTTGGCCAAACGTTGGATTAATCACAGCAGCTGGTGTACCTTGCTGGTGGCAGGACAAGTTTGCCACAGAACCATTACAAGCCCCGTGTAAAGAAATGTCCTGACAAATGAGTGAACCGCTTAGTGCATTTTCACAGTGTGTACCGCTTAGAAACACTTCACGATCCCCACTCCAACATCTGTAATCGTAAGGTAAATCCCTGGATGTCTTAATGTATTCATTACCCAACCTTTCATATTTGCCTGCTTGCATTTGTTTGAGGCAATACTGAAACTGAAAAGTAGTGACAGGCAGAGTGATTTTGCCATGAATAAGCCATTCTGTAGCTGGTTTTTCTGCTACCATGAATGGTAATTTTTCCAGTTTTTTAATGCTCAGCACTGTATACTTTGCTCTCCTTTGTGCCAGTTCGATCTGTTTATCAGTTAGATTGTATTCTGCAAACAGAGACGACGTGTTGATAAAACGCCAAGGCACATAGCCCGCACGCAAAGATTGCAGCGTCCAGCTTAATAACATAATAGAACGTAACTGAGATTGGCCTTGTTGTAACATGGCTAAATCCTGTTCCAGTATGTCAATAGCAGAGGATACAATGTTGTCCAATGAATAAATTCTGGATGACAAAGTTGTTAACCCATTGTCGACCACAGTGAGAGTTTTCTCTAAGTTAATACGATCAAGTTCACGTATTCTTTCTGCGGCCTCTGCCTGTGAAACCTTCCATATCTCATTATAAGCAGCATATATGAAACGTTTTTGACGCGATTTTCTTGGTTCTAGCAAGAATTCCCTAAGGTCTGCGTCTTCTTTAAGTAAAGATAAGTGTTGTTTCACATCCTCGAGTGTAGATTTTTGTAACCAGTCAAGGCACAATTTCCCTACACTGTATGTTGTTACTACCCCTGGATGTTGTCTTTGAACATATCGTGGGTCTGGCCTATGGATTGTAAAGCCCTGTGTTTTATTCAGGAATCTTTCTTGACAGATGTTTGTGTCTGTGGGCCAGAGTAACCATTTTTTCCAATCAGGATCTGTTCTGTTGGTTTGTAGTATTGTGGCAACTGTAACCACTCCCTGTGTAGTGCTATTACTTGCAGGTGCTGGCACAGAAGGTGTATTCATGTCTTTGATCTTGGCTAGACCAAGGCAAGACGTTTGTTGTACAGTGTCATTCAAAAACATTATTTGATGTGGGATGATACATGCTCTAAACAAAGCTTCAATCCCCTGCACTTGCCAATCTTTAGAACCCCAGACAGTTTTTGTGTCTATTGTGTCTTTCCAAAAGTCAAATCCTTGTCTAGACAGTTGGGTAATAAAGGCTGCAGAATAAATTTGTTTTGTATTAGTTAACATAATTTTCTGTCCTGTTTTGTTTACATTTTTATAGTAAAATGATTCTGGATCAGATATATTGTACCCTGAAAAATAGGGAAACTTTTTTGCAAACGTTTTTGAACTATCTTTTGGTGGTGTAGGACAATGTTCCCATTGGTTAAACATAAACACATTTCTAGGTGTTGCAGATTTATGAATGAAATGATGACCATAATGGTTATAACAATAAAGCTGTTCATAGTCTGATGAACCCTCTAAGTATTCATTGTTAGAGAATGCTGCAGACTTTTCTAGATCAGACATCATATCATTTACCGTCTCAAAGTCCCAATCATCAGAATAGGTACTGGAGGTAATAAAATCACTTAATGAAATTTTAAATAAATGTGGAATGTTCAAAAGTTCAGTCGGGCCGAATATGTCGAAATCGGTTTTGTCCCACACTATACCATCCTGTATAGGAACGGCTGTGATGTTCACTGCTGACAAATCTCTTGTTTCACGATGGGATGATTTGTGTGGTTTTAAAAGTAAGTTCACATTTTTACTTTCAAGTCCAAACGGATGTATCTGCCATTTATAAGCATGCTGATAGTCATAACCAAAGCTAGCCAAAGCAGAAAGAAAAATATTCCAGAAATAATCCATAGTTCAATCCATGGTGAAACCAGATAAGTCTCTTTCAGGAAATGAAAAAGGTCTTGTACTTGTTGCTTGAAAGTTTTTGATGCTGGCTTCGTTTCAGGTTCACTGGGATCCTCAGAAAACGTATCAAAGTTAATGAAATAGCCAGAAGCAGTTCGGTCAATTGTTGAAATTGCATCAGGATTCGTTGAAATCGCTGGAACCAGTTGATCACGTGTTACGTTGGTGTAGACAGGTGTATCTGGACGAACTGTTACTTGAGTTTCAAGAGGGATGAGTTCCATAGCATTGTTGCTTAGTCCTTCATCTGTTACTGCTGAATTCTCGATGGTTATCAGTCTTTCAGTCTGAACCTCTTGGATAGTATCGAGGGGAGTGCGTCTGCTACTAGGTCGGAGTCCACGAGGCCTACTATTTAGTATTGGCCACATATTGTGGTTTGATGAGGTCGATTGACTCAAATCTTTTCTCCTTTTTTCCAGCAAGGGGCGGCAGAAGTACTGTTCTTGGTCCGTGGACGGCTAGGACAGGTACTGGTTGTCTGTAAGAAGGTCCAAATTCCTTCTTGTCCGCAATCTTCTCTCTGACTAGATCCCCAACTTTTGGGATCCAGACAGGCCTTGCTGGGACTGCCAGTGTTTCCCCAGTGGTGGTTGGCTTCAGGAACACGTTGCTTTGTTTCGATCTTAGTTCATTTAGATCCTGTAAAACAGCCAAACGATCTTTGATATTAAAGGGTTTATTTTCCACCACTGTGCCTTTACATTCGAGATCGGGAACCCACATTCTTGTCCCAAATAGGACCTCATATGGAGTGACCCCCTAGAGAACTTCTTGGCAAATTATTTAATGAGCGTTGGACCCCATAAAGATGTTTGACCCACCCATCACCCGAACCTAATACTCTAGCTGTTATAGACTGCTTTATGTCCCGGTTTTTCCTTTCCACAACAGAATTTCCCTCAGGATGAAACGGAGAGGAGTACCGCAATGCAACGCCCAAACTGGCCATGGCTTCTTTGTAAGCCCGAGAGCTAAACGCAGGGCCCTGGTCAGAATGTAGTGTGCCTATTGCGTATGTGCCGATAAAGACTCGCAAATCTTTTATAACAGTTCGAGCGTCAGCCGAGCGCTGAGGCCATATCCATAGGAACCTTGAGCACAAATCCACTGCGACCATGATATATTTATAGTTACCGTCCCTTTGAAGGGACGGCAGTGGTCCAGGTAAACACAAGCTAACGGTTTGTCTGAAATTAACAGGGGTGTCTGCGCAGGACGTTTCACTGTGGAGACTTTCATCTGTTGGCATATTTCACATTCTAAAACATAGTTCTTGGTCTGTTTCCTAATGCCAGGCCACCAATATCGTTGCTTAAGTAAAGATACTGTTGCGGAAACACCTGCATGGGCAGAGGCTATCCCTTCATGTGCTGCTAGGATTAGTCCTAATCTACGTTCCATATTTGGAATTACCCTATCCCCCACTCCAGGGATTCGAACAAAAGGAACGTTGTTCGCATCAATTACATAAGAGTACTTGAGTGGAAACTTTTTAGGTAACGCTGCACCACTGCCTTTGCTTGCAGCATTGACAGCCAACAATATCTCACTGTCTATTCTCGTTTTTGAACGAGTGATCGCAGCTACGAAAGCCGTCTGAACAGCCCCCTTTGCGGCTTCGTCAGCCAATGAATTCCCTGCAACGTGAACGCCATCACGTTGATGACTCAGCGTGTGTATCACGTGAGCCTTTGGTAGTTCGTTTTTCAACTGAACTACTTGTTCCCAAAGTGTTTTATGCTTTATTGTGCCACCTTTTGCATCTTTGAACCCATTTTCAAGCCAATTTTGTATATATTCATTATACGACTGAACACAGTAAAAAGAATCGCACACGATTAGTGTGGGGAATTCGTGATCTGTATTTTCAAGTGCCAGTTTGAATGCTTGTAGTTCAGCTCGCTGAGCTGTACAATCTCCTAGAGATTGAGTTTTAGTGACCATTGGTCTGAAGTTACCATCGCGCATGCGACCTTTAACGATTGCGCACGCTGCACTGTAAGCTTGCTTACTCCCTGTAGCGGGTTGTGCGGATCCGTCAGTGTAAATTATAAATTCATACTGATCGAGAGGCAGAATTTCAGTGGGCAGAGGATATTCATGTTCATATTGCAGGAACGCTTGTGTTTTTAAATCAGGATCAAAAACATATTCAACATCTGTTGCAGCAAGAGAATTAACCCATTGTATCCATCTAGGATGTAAAGCTTTTGCATTTGGAATGCTCGCTTTGTAACCGCCTTTAAGGCTGGTACTGGAGTTACGACAATAGTGCGTTTCCTTGGGCTAGAGCTCTTTCTTTTGCTACTGCAGTTTGAACTGCTGTCAGTATTTTTTCTGTTGAAGTGAAGCGCATTTCTGCTTGTGTATACAAATGTGATTTGTATGCTATTGTACTTTTTCACCCTCATTAAATGTTAAATAGGTGAATCCGCATTGACCCGAAATTATTCGGATCACTAAATTGCGTTGACTTACGCGTGTTTGTAAGTGATTTGTTGCTAACATGTTAGCTTGGAGTCAACGTAAGATTTCTGTGTGTTCCTGTGTCCAATGTTTGATTGAAAAATCAGGTTTGATTAATTCGTAGAGAGGTTTAACCCTTTCTGCGTAATTTAGAATGTATGTTCTTCCAAAATTTAGGAAACCCAAGATGGATTGTAAATTTTTCAGCGTTTTGGAGGTTGGAGCAGCGCACTTTTCTAGAAAGTTAGCTGCCAAGCTCTTGCCTTCACTTGAAAGCTCATATCCTAGGAAAAGGACATTGAGATGGGCAATCCTGGATTTTTAAAGTTGAATTTATAGCCCTCTGAGGCGAAGCCCAATATAATGGTACTCACCCTGTTCAAGTGCCTATCTAGGTCATCGTCTGTCAGATAGATATCATCGACATATGACAATGCCTCATTATCATAAATTGTAGTAACTCTGTTACCCTCGCTGAGAATAACCCCGGGCTGTTTTTGAACCCTTGTGGGAGCCTACAAAATTGACGCTGGGTCCCCATTATTGAGAAAGCTGTTAAGTACCTGCTTTCAGGTGCTATGTTTTGACAAAAGAAACCATTTGAGATATCTAATGTGGTTTTATATTTTTTACGCACAATGTTATTCATTAATGCTGTACTATGTGCATTTTGCACTGCAAATGTTTTAGAACAAGTGTTTAAGTGTCTGTAATCCAAAACTAGACGATATGTATTGTCTGGTTTGGAGACAGGAAACAAAGGATTGTTCATTGACGAGGTGCATGTTTCAATCACCCCTTGGTATTCAAGTTGATCTAAGATCTCCTTGACCTGTTTTTTAGCTTCTTGCTTTATTGGGTACTGCCTTTGTGCAGTAGGTTGATTTTTTAGCTGTATTTTGTGGTGAGGTGAGTCCTCATCCCATCCTACATGATTTTTGTATAATGCCGGGGCCTGGGCAACTGCCCATTTCCTGGCATAAGTATATTTTAGGTGAATTGGAATATGGTTGGAGAAGGCAGGTATAATAATGTCCTCACCATGTAGGCACTCCCTGACAAATTGTGGTGGCCAGTCTTTTTCTGCTAGAAGTATATCATAACCCCTTGAAAGTTTCTCCCAAAAGAGTGTTTTCACCTTTCTTGGTATGTCTCCCTCCATTGGGAGTGTTATTTCATATAACTTTTGTGGAGTACTAACCCTGGTGTCTACAGTCTCTACTGTGATGTACTCATTTAAGTCCACTATCTCCAGAAGTTCCTTCAGGTTCTGGCGAGCTATTGTGACTTCTGCTGCACTGTCCAGCATTGTCTGAGCCCATTCTCCGTTCTTGAGTTGTGTTCTCAGTATTCTCGGCATGTCTGATCTTCAGACCTGCTACCTTCTTTTGAGAATTGAGGTTTTGATTTATTTTTCTGAACATGTTTGTCGTCTTTGGATTTCACGCGTTCTTCTCTATGTTCTGACTGTCCTCTTCTTTCCGATGTCTGTGACGATATCTGAAAGGTACGAGAGGAACGTGTATCAGTATCTTGATACCTGTCAGGTTTTCTTAAATTATCCCTATTCCTGAGGTTATACCTCCTTTCAGAGGGCTCCTTTTGAGGAAACCTACCTCGGGATTGAGAACGTTTCTGTTTATTAGTTTCCCACTTCTTTTTAGAAGATGTAGGAGTTTGTTTAATAGAGTCCTTCTCAGGACTTTCAGATAGTTTTGGCTTCAAAGGCTTTCCACCCAAACTATCTCTGCCTAATTCTGCATAAGATTGTTCTATTATTCTGGGTAGTTCATGTTGATGTTCTGTTACATCAAATTCCCTTAAGCGTTGGCGGATCGCCACTGATGCTGCCTCCCCTTTAATATTAGATAATATTATTGTTGAGACCTGGTCGAAATTTTTCAGTAATTTCATACCTAAATTCAGAGCAGGCTCTGCCCCGTATTCATTTTGAATTTGTTTCAGGACATCTGGTATTACTGCAATTGACGGAACACCATGTGTTTTAGTATAGATGGCAGCAAAGACTGCGCCCCAAGTGGTGCAATCTTCCAGTTGTGGTGTGATCCCCATTGGTAAACAGATTGTTAGTATTCTGTGTTTCTCATAAGGGCTAGTATTAGGAAATACTGCTTTGATTTGAGTAATTTTTTGAGCTATCCAGAATGGAATTTGCTCACGTTTTGTGGGCATTTTACCCATGACTGCGTATAAAGTCTGTGGAGTAATTTTTAGTGTATTCCCCTGTTGAGGGGTTTGATTTGGAATGGTCATTGGTGGTTGGACTGTGAAAGTCCGCAAGACATATTGGACTAATTGTCTGTAAATTTGTATTAACTCTTGTAGTTGAGTAAGTAATTCCTCGTCTGACATTACTTCGATGTCAGGATGAGGTGTGTAGCCGGCTAGAATCGGCCATGTTGCTCCTGGTCTACCTAGTGGACCGAGCCTGGTAATGTTTTTGTGATGTTTTAGGGCGCCTTTAAACCAGAGCTGATGCTCCTGGTATGTTAGTGGAATTTCAATATCCTCGAAAGGAATATATTCCTCTGGTGGTTCATCTTCTTTGAAGAAGTGAAACACTTTTGTTACTGGATTTGATTCTGGGAATACTATCCATGAATAGAATACCTCTGTCTGAAAGGATTCCTGTGCCTCTATCACGAAAACTGCTCTACCCCCTCTTGGTGGTAGGCCGTGTTTTATAAGTTTTAGAGTGATGGCTCTTCTTAAGTTTGGAGCGATGTCTATAACACCCTCCTCGGTTTCATTTAAACCGGTAAAATTAAAAGCTGTTACGACTGGATCAGCCGCAGTTACACCGTTCCCGGTGTCATTGTCCCCATGTTCGGACATTTGTTTTTTGAAAAATGTAGTACAAGTTTCAAGGAAACAAAAGATAAGGTGCACAATATTTTGGAACACTGTATCCTTCAACGTTGAACAAACCAAAATTGCTAATATATAGGGTTTTTGTCCTATTTAGCTTTGGCGGATATTTAACCCTACCCACTCAAGACGTCTTATGGAGTATGTGAGTAGGGGTCTCTGAGAGAAAAGCACGACTGAGTTACTCAGTATCTAGCGTTAAATTACTGCCTTACCAAATGGTTGGGCGCCATGTAGTGTAGTTCCTATTTCCCTAATAGGCTCTGCGCATTGGAATAATATACCCTATAGTTTTGACATAGGACTGAGGTCGGTATGTCCCTATCGAGTATATTAAACTTAATTACTTTGTGCCAGCTAGCTCAGAGGCCACTAGAAACTCCTTGAAAACAAGAAGGAGTAGTTTCTGGCAACCGCATAAACATGACAACTTTGTTTCCCTTTAGAATCGGAACACGTCTCAGAATCGTGGAAACAATAGATAACCGTTTCACTCAGCTAATCGTGCATGCTTAGTTTCCTCAGAGTTACACAGAAAGAATAGACGGGCGTTTCAATAAAAAGGATTTATTGAACAGTCTTGTTTCTCGTGTAAGAGATATGAGCTGTTATGATCACAAGACAATATGCAAGATATATAATGTACAGCGTAAGCAGTAGAAAGAAATAATACTGCGCTAGCATTATCTTTTAGCATATATTCACGTACATAAATAACATGAGCTAAAAATGCGAGTACTCATAAGATGCTTCTCTAAGCTAGTTCTACCCCAGTGTACCTAACCTAAGTGTGGTGCAAGGTAAGAAGTAGGTGGAGTATTCTATAGTATGATATACTAAGAGTCTGGTATGCCAAGAGTCCCTCTAGGTTCTAGTCAGCTCCATACCTTGAGAATGAGAGGTGGGAATCTCTTTCCGGATCTGGAACTCTAACACCCCGCGAAGGGAGTCAGAACACTGGAAGCTGGATTCTCTGCGAGCAGGGATGACAGCGTCTTCTCAGTGCGTCAGGCCGGGACACGGGCTCCTCTAAAGTCGAGGTCTCCTCCTAACTTGCTTTGGCAAGGGAAGGTATATTTATACCTGGTAGGAGTCTTGGAATGTCAGCATTGACGTGAAGTCGGACAGAGGAAGATGTCAGGAATGAACCCTTAAGGTATAGCGGTTCATGCATAATAAATGAGTTCTTGGAGAAATCAATAATCCTGTGCTAGGGGAACTCCCAAGAGCTTAAGGGTCTTGTTTCTAAGAACTCGTTGTGACGTTAGGTTGGACGGATGTCGGTGACCATGCCTGTATTTGGAGTGCACGGCTAATGCCTAAATAAGGACTGGGATTCTATGCCTATATAAGGGGAATGCGAATTGTGCCTATATAAGGACATGTTTCAGGAAAGCCTATATACGGACACCTAAAGCGGAATACAACACAACAGGTCAGAAAAAATACAGAAGGAAGGCAAAACGTTCTGGGATGACCCTGAAAAAAGGGCCAAGTCCAACAATCTCCCATTATATATTGCAGGTATCAAGCAGTAACACCAAGTAGGTATGATTAATCTATGTTATTATTAGCATGCAGAGTCGTTGGAACCCCTGCCTCAGCGGCTGCGTCAGGAGGCACCGGAGTGGGGAATCCCTGTTGGTCACACAATCCATGAACTGTCACTCTATGCGGCTGATATAATATTATATATTAAAAACCTCCATGACAGTCTGCAATCGATAGCCCAAACCTTTTCACTCTTTGAGCACATTTCTGGACTGACAGTAAACGTGGACAAGTCTCACGCTTTCTTTTTTAAGAGCGACCCCAGGACTTTGACAGTTGCCTTCCGGGATCAAGTACTCCAGGTGGCGCCCAGGCCCTTCAAATATTTAGGGATCCAGGAATATAGGGCCACCCAAGATCTGTTAGAAGGAAATCGTCAAAAGGCGATATCTTCATCGCGCTCACAGGTATCCTGCTGGACATCTCTTCCCCTCTCCGTGGCGGGGTGCCTTGCGATACCGAAAATGATCTTGCTCCCGCAAGTATTATATTACTTCACCAACCTACCTATGATGGTCTTCAAAGTACTGAACACACTCCTGACGTAACTGCTCTGGGGTAACGGCCGAAGACAGGTGAGACTAGCAAAACCACAGTTTCCGTTCGACAGTGGGGGTTAGGGGGCACCAGATTTTAAATCATATTGCCTTGCGGGCAAGTTGCAATGGCTGGCGTACTGGCTGGCTGGTCACAACCTACATGAGATTGCCTATACGCCCTGCATGCTTACCTAGGCTATATTACACAAACTGCTGTGCCCCCAGGAACTGACCCCAGCTACAGCTCCATTACTGCTGAAAGTTGCCGTCATATATTGGAAACTGGCCCTTAAGTACACTGCTCGGACTGTTTCCTATGCCCCCAACATACCATTCCTGTGGCTCCCCACTCCAACGGGTACATTGACGTGACGCCGACTGCACACATGGGAGCAGGCAGGAGTGACAAAGGTAGGGGCGCTATTTGGAGACAATATGTTGTTGAACCATGCAGACTTTGTACATGAACAGGGTCTTTCAGACTCCCTGTTCCCTACGCATGCAAATATTACACACTATGTCAAATTACACTGGGCTCCAGATGGCACAGGGTGGTCACGGTGCGACCTGGGTAAGGTGATACAGGACAAGGAATGGAATGCTCTTTTAGCATTTCCTAAGAAAGTCTCAAGTGATTCCAGATTTAAATTCATACAAAACATGGTACTACACAGGGCCTACAAAGCAAAACCAAAGGGGATGATGGACGGAGTGTTGAACATTGCAAGCACTCACCCCCAGTCAACTGATCTGGGTTTAATCCATCATCATTCTTTAGCTCACTCCGCCACCCCAGTTCAGACATGGCCATATGCAAATCAGTCTGACCCTGTGCCTCATGGGAACAGTCCAGCCCGAACTGCCAAGCCATGTCTTCCCTGGACCGGAAACAAGCATCCTGGGACCGGTTTCTGGCTAACAGCCGTCATCAGCCAGGCTAGCTTGAATCCAGTGGCAAAGTGAGCAAGGGACCCACGTCTGGGCATACCCTGCCAACTTAGGGCGAACAAAGCAAAACCATGCTTGTTTCCAGTCCAGGGAGGACCTGGCTTGGCAGTTCGGGCTGGACTGTTCCCATGAGGCACAGGGTCAAGACTGATTTGCATATGGCTGGGTTCAAACTGGAATGGCATGGTGAGCAAAAAAACGATGGATTTAGGCCCAGATCTCTGTACTGGGGTGAATGTATGACATTGTTCTGCATTCTGTCCATCAACTGTGTGTTTTTGCATTTGTCACCCCGAGTGGGACGGGTATGCCCAGACGTGGGTCCCGTGCTCTCCATGCCACTGGAATCAAGCTATCCTGGCTGAAGAGGGTGAAACCCCGAAACCGGTCCTAGGATGCTTGTTTCCAGTCCAGGGAGGACCTGGCTTGGCAGTTCGGGATGGACTGTTCCCATGAGGCACAGGGTCAAGACTGATTTGCATATGGCTGGGTTCAAACTGGAATGGCATGGTGAGCAAAAACGATGGATTTAGGCCCAGATCTCTGTACTGGGGTGAATGTATGACATTGTTCTGCATTCTGTCCATCAACTGTGTTTTTTGCATTTGTCACCCGAGTGGGACGGGTATGCCCAGACGTGGGTCCCGTGCTCTCCATGCCACTGGAATCAAGCTATCCTGGCTGAAGAGGGGTGAAACCCCGAAACCGGTCGTAGGATGCTTGTTTCCAGTCCAGGGAGGACCTGGCTTGGCAGTTCGGGCTGGACTGTTCCCATGAGGCACAGGGTCAAGACTGATTTGCATATGGCTGGGTTCAAACTGGAATGGCATGGTGAGCAAAAAACGATGGATTTAGGCCCAGATCTCTGTACTGGGGTGAATGTATGACATTGTTCTGCATTCTGTCCATCAACTGTGTTTTTTTGCACTACACAGGGCCTACCATACACCGCACAGATTACATACTATATTTCCGGAGGTATCGTCAGCATGCCCCAGATGCCGTGAATGGGATGCAGACTTGATCCACATGTTATGGGCTTGCCCTGATCTCTTATCCTACTGGGCACAAATCGTAACAGCGCTGGAGGAGGTGGCGGGAGGGACTAACTAGGATACAGCAGAAAGCTGTTTGTTAGGGCTGAAGAGTTTTTGCTCTATCCTGTGGAGGGTTATCGCACTCAGTACGGACCGGCCTTCTTGTTGTTTTTTGCAAATGAGCAGACATTACTCCTGAGTACAGCAGGAGCTCTTGTAATTAAGGATGACCATTTTGAAAAATAGCGACCTGCTGTCCCAACACTAACTGGTCATGCCATCTCCAAGTCAAAGGCATCAATCACGCCATTTACTGCAGCCTTCGACAATAAGGCCCAGCAGTACCCAGTCCAAAGGAGAGCCTGAAACAGTCGCCGCTCCTGCAGGTAAGCGCGGAGGGGCAGGGCAGGGGGGGTGTCGACAGACGACAGAATAGGATTTATTTATTTATTTAATTTTCCCTATTCTGTCATCTGTCGACATCCCCATCCCGCCCCGACTCACAACACCTCAGCGCTTACCTGCAGGAGCCGTGATTGGCCTGAATTGAACTAGGGTCGAAACTTGTAGACACCACTATTCAGGGGTATTAAGTAAAAAGGTTTCCTATGGAAGCTATTGGAAAGGACAACTATAATCAAGCACAGCTTCCACCACAAATATCTCCAATATCCCCTGTATAACTCTTTTTCCAAAGTAGTGTACTGATTAATCAAACGAAGACACTGACTGCATCTCCTTTATTGAATTAATAGAACAGCAATTGAACTTTTACGATTTTCTTATTTAGGAGTTTTGTATTTGCTTCTTATCACCGATTAGTAACAGAGCACAAATATTGTTGCCCTCTATACTTTATATTGTGACAGCACACACATAATTTGATAATTTTTTATTGTAATGATGTATATGATATCCATACTCACGTATGTCTATCGAGATCATTTAAAAAAAATTGTTGGATGAAATAATATAAAGGAAATAATGGACTGATCATGGACTACTAGATTTGTTAATTTTCAGTCATGATTATAAGTATTAATCACGTGTGGTATTTTCTTGTTTGTATTTAAATCCGCCTAAAGGTAGTCATTTGATATGCAGTCCATGCAGTGAGCACCATGACTTCTTGTGCTAAAGATCAGGCTGAGGGCTTCATTCTACCATCTTGTATCTATAAGGATCACAAGAAAACAAGAGTAGTGCCTGGAAAAAGGATCCGAATAGGTCGTTAACGAGGAAAGCCAGCCAGGAGCAGAATGCAGGAACGACATGAACCTGAAGAACCAGTAGTGAAACACATGCCAAGAACAGCATCCAAAGCAGAAAACTGCAGATTACGAAAAGCACTTCCTTTCATAGTGCAGCTGCATGGATTGCTCGTAAGGGAAAAGAAGGCACTTTGGATCGGGATATGCCTTACAATGCAAGAGGATATCATTTTATTTTGAAAAATACTTAGATGATGTGCACCGTGCTTATTCTCATTGTAAAACTTAGATTGAAGGAAGAATCCTATGAGGCGCTCGTTAAAATGGGGGAAGGAAGAACAGCCTCAGACGGCCTCATGATGCCTTCAGGGGGTGAAATAATATGGAAGGCATTGTCAGGGGACAAGAGGGTATCAGGGAAAGCAAAGGACAGAAGACCGTCCACCAAAGACATAAGTCTGCAAGTGCGGAGCATCAGAATAGCACACCTAATGCCCTCCTTCCTCCAGCAGCTCATAACACTCTTCGAGGCTAGCATACTCTCTCATCCTTAGGGATCAATTCTTCGCAGGGTTTATAACATCTTTTTAGATCCGTTTAATAACTGCAAACCCACATAGGGGTAATTAGCCTTTCTTTATACACTGAAGCTAGTTCACACACACAAAGGCATTTCACATACTCATAAATGGCTTTGTGAATCAGCCCCATAGTTATACTACAGACACGTATGAAAAATAGTTTTTCATGTGTGCCAAAAGAGTGGAAAGTAAAATAGAAGCCACCAAAACCGAAAAAACTATTTAGGGTTAGTTCAAAGATTATGGGCATAATGAGTATGTAAGAGTGCTACTTCACAGACAGACATTCCTTGGTAGATTGGCCTCCATAGAATTTAACTAATCGTTTCCAATGTTCTGTTTTTTGTCCTTTATCCCACTGGAATAATGTCATAAATTGTTATGTTTGCTGTTTTACTGTTTTTCATGATTCTATGTCAGGTCCAGAGGCGAGTATTATGCTTTAGAATCTTTACTTCGCCGATTATAAATTCAAACAGCAGCCATTTTAACATTAGCTTCAGTACAAAAAACTAACATTCCCAAAAGTCCATGGGATACTACAACGACAACCAATCAAGTCACGGCAGCCCCAACATAGTCCATCATCAATGCCCATGCTGCCTCTGTTCTTCGCTGCTCAGCAGCCACAGATAAGTGTTGCTCCCTTCTCTGATGTTATGTGTCTTTTTGTTGCTTTTTGCTCATATTCTTGCATTCCGACGCCTTTAAACGTGTTGCGGGAGTAATTCCTTGATTATGTTGTCAAATTGTTGTTTTAATTGCAGGATTCTCTCTTTCAGCTGCGGAAGCGCTCCTGCGCTCCTTACACGGCAGTGTACATTGTTTCGGGAGGGCGGGGGCTGCGGACGCAGTGCTGCCCTCTGACTCCTAGGTGGCGCTGTTGTGCACACCTAGAGTGGCCCCCTCTGTGCCACGACGTGCGTCTGTCAGTTTCCTTTGAATCTGGAGAAGCATATTGGAGGCCTACAGTCTTCCCAAAACCTACTGGACATTCTAGTGCCACAACAAATACAGCGACATTCTCACACCAATTATTTGGACTGACACCCAGTCCCCCACAAAAGGGCCACTTTATAAAGGTCTAACAGTCTGCCACCCAGACTTTCCTACTCAGTTTTTTATCCCGCATTTTGGGTTTTTCCTTATTGGGGGTGATTACAATGGAATATGAAGATGATTCCCAGGGGGTGGGGGATCCAATGGCTGACCACCCTTGGGATGACGATTTTTACGACGCGGTGGATGCCTCGATATATAGAGCAGGGGAGGATGCTATGACTCCCTTGGAGGAGAGGCTATCCCGCCAAATTGCCCAGGCATTTGAAAAATTTGTACCCCCACCCGCGTCCGTCCCACCTACCCCTACACCTGTCCCGGTTGACCCAGCGGGCCCCCCTGCGAAACGTACTTGTGAAGCAGGGGTGGATTTGGATGCCTTCGATAGGCTACGCCAAGCTTTTATGGTGACTCAACCCGCTTTACCACCAGGGAATGGGGGCTTTCCTCCTGTCATTCTGCCCTCTAACCCTAAGGGTTCAGGAGATCCAGACATTGTTCCTGGTCCGTATGGTCTCGATGGCTCCTCCCGTCCGTCTACCTCAGCTAATGATTTATCGGACATGTTGGACCCGGAGGATATAATTTATCCCTGATCCTTTGAATGTGCACCGGCCGATAAGGTCGCTTGCTATGTGGCAAGTCGCATCCGTAGACCGCTTGAAAAAGAGGCTCGGAATTGCCTGCGTGCGGAGTGTCCTCGCCCTTCTCTAGAGGGGAAAGTGGCCTTGACTCCCGAGATCGATCCGCGTATGGCCACTTTCTTGCAGAAATTCATGAAGGACCCCAAGAAGGGGATAGATCGTTCATGGCGCGCATGCCAGGACAAGCTCCTGGATGCCCTGGGGCCCCTAACTAAAATACTTGACATGGCGGAGGAGGCGAAGATTTCGGGAGCTCTTATTTTCCCCGAGACCCTATCTGGGTGGGCTCAGAGAGCTATAATTTTTCTGGGTAATGCAAACTGTGCCCTATCAACAGAGCGACGCCGCTCTCTCCTCATAAAAGTGGATCCAAAATTGGGGGATTTAGAGGACTCTGAAGCGGGTGCTGTCACAGAAGGTGGACTCTTCGGAGAACCATTTGTGAAAGAACTTGGAGAGTTCGTTAATACTTTCACGTCCTTAGATAAGGCGCAGACAACAATCAAGAGGGTGTTTCCTCGGGTTTTCCGCAAGGCCGGTTGAGGCAGGGGTCGCTCGGCCGGCCGTGGTGCAAACCAGTACCAGCAGAAGGGACAAGGCCCCCGACAGTACCAGGACCAGACAAGGTTCGGCAACTTCTACCCTACAAGAGGACGCCATGGCAAGGGTAGAGGATACAGAGGAGCAAATTCAACCGCAAGCCCCAGTGAGTGTACTCCCTTCTTTCCATTTAAAATTAGGGGGCGTCTGGCAAATTTTTTCCCAGCGTGGACTTCCATCACAAGGGATGCATGGGTCCTACAAACTGTCCAAGGATTCCACTTAGAGTTTTTCGGGAATCCTATCCAAAGAGGGCGCCCTCGCCCGCTCCAGTTTTCTCATCAAGATACCATTTTGGTGGATCAAGAAGTGGCTTCTCTTCTTTCCAAAGGTGCTATTCTACCTGCCTGCCCTCTCCCGGATGTGTTCATCAGCAATATTTTCCTAGTCGAGAAGGTCGATGGTGGCCAAAGGCCTGTAATAAATCTGAGCGAGTTCAACGAGTGGGTGGTTTATCACCATTTCAAAATGGAAGGGATCCATCTTCTCAGAGATGTCTTGAGGCCTCTAGTTTGGATGGTCCGTTTGGACCTCAAAGATGCATATCTGGTAGTTCCGATTTTTCCTCCTCACCGCAAATTCCTGCAGTTCACCTGGAAGGGTCAGACATACGAGTTTGCATCCCTTCCGTTCGGTCTCTCCTCGGCCCTGTGGTGCTTCACCAAGGTTCTCAAACCGGTGGTGGAGCATCTCAGGACTCGAGGCGTACAACTCATGGTGTATTTAAAAGATCTACTCCTTATGGACTCCTGTTCCCGGAGGCTCCTCTCCCATCTCCTGGCAGTGAGTCTATTGCAGAGCCTCGGGTTTGTAATCAACAAGAAGAAATCTCTCTTGACGCCCACTCAGATGATAAAATTTTTAGGGTTCATGATAGACTCCACGTCCTCTACTTTAAGTCTTCCGTCCAGGAATGTGGTGAAAATTCGTCACAAATTGAGACGTACTCTGTCCAGACCTCAGGTGACTCTCAGGCACATAGTTCGAGTGGTAGGCCTCCTCTCTTCATCGATCCAAGCCATCTTCCCGGGTCCCTTACATTACAGGGCCCTTCAACGTCTGACCTTCGCAGAGGTCGTCCTTACTCTCACAAAGTGTTTCTGTCTGAGGAGTCTCAAGAGGAGTCCAGTGGTGGCTGTGTCACATGGAGGCTTGGAATGGTCGAGCAATCTTCGGTTCAGCGCCAGATTTAGTTATAGAGTCCGATGCCAGCAGGACAGGCTGGGGGGCCAGATGCGGTGCAGTTTCCACAGGAGGCTTGTGGTCGCCAGAAGAACAACGCTTACACATAAATTGCCTAGAACTTTTAGCGGGCTCTTTCGCAGTGCGTTGCTGGACAAAAGATTCTATTCAGTCATGTGTCCTCCTGAAAATGGACAACGTTTCTGCGGTCCGTTACATCAATCACTTGGGAGGCACTCGATCGAAGGCTCTCTCTGACCTGGCAGCGGCCTTTTGGCAGTATTGCCTGGACCATCAGGTCTCGGACAGGGTGGAATATTTGCCGGGCTGCAAGAACCAAGAGGCAGATTTCCAGTCTCGCAACCTCAGGGATGCCAGCCTCTGGAAGCTGGATCCAGAAGTGTTTGCAACTCTGAATTCTTGGTGGGGTCCGTTTTCAATAGTCCTTTTTGCCTCGAGACTGGACCAGCAACTTCCCCGCTTCTTCAGTTGGAGACCAGACCCGCTAGCTTTAGCCACGGATGCGTTCCTCCAGGATTGGAGTCTGGAGAAGGGGTATGCGTTTCCCCCATTTGCGATGATCACAAGAGTGACTGCACAAATCAGGAGGCAAAAGGCGGAGGTGGTTCTGGTCACCCCTCTCTGGAGGTCTCAAGTCTGGTTTCCAGTTCTTCTGGGACTTTCCTGGGATTCCTGGGATTCTCCAATCCTACTCCCCCAGTTTCCGACTCTCCTCAAGAGTCCAGACCAGGTTCCTCATCCTCTACTTCAAGAGAATTCACTGTGGCTCATGGCGTGGCGGATTACCGGAAACGCTGGGAAATCCCAGGACTTTCGGAGACGGCTGAGGTCTTCATGTCCAGAGCATGGGCGGATAGTACGGTCAAGAGGTACAAGTCCGCTTGGGGTAGATGGCCCGGTTGGTGTATGCAAAGGGATCTCAATCCCTTGGACTCGGATGAAGTCCATATCCTTAATTTTTTGGCTCATCTGGCTCGCAGAGGCTTAGCCTACAGATCAATCAATACCTTCCGATCAGCCATTTCGGCTGGCCACGTCCCGATTAATGACGCAGCAGTGGGCGAACACCCATTAGTCTGCAGATTACTTCGCGGTATCAGACTTTCTCTTCTCCCAGAGCCTCGATATTCAGCTCTTTGGGATGTCAATCAGGTCCCTAACCTTTTCCTCTCCTGGCAACCTAACCGATTTCTTTCCAGGAAGGAGTTGTCAGCCAAGCTGGCTATGTTACTATGTCTCATTTCATGTCGCTGTGTCTCTGATGTAAGGGCATTAGATGTCACAGGCTGAATTTTTACTCCAACTGGTGTCACCTTTACTTTGCATAGGAGGACAAAATGTCCTATCCTGAGTTTCCAGATGCCCCGAAACTATGCGTGGTGCGATGCCTGAAGGCATATGAGGAGATGACTGAAGAACTCCGTCCACCCGGAGAACGGCAACTGCTCATTGCTCTCCTTAAGCCCTTTAAGGCGGTCTCTTCTCCCACTATAGCTAGGTGGGTTAGATGGGTGATGCAGGAAGCCGGGATAGATCTCAGGATTTTTGCGGCACACTCGGCCAGAGGTGCGATGGCCTCTAAAGCTTTCGGCTTGGGCGCCCGTTTAGAAGATATTCTAAACGCGGCGGATTGGTCTTCGGACTCAACCTTTAAAAGGTTCTATTTCAAGCCAGTGCTTAACATGGCACATATGGTGGTCAACAAGCTTTAAACTAGCATAATCCTCGCCTCCAGTCCTGACATAGAATGAAAAATTTCCTAGCTCACGTAACGGAAAGTTTCAATTCTATTAAGGACTCGGAGGCGAGGATTATCCCGCCCTAGGGATTCCTTCAAGGAAATCACCCCCCCCGTATTGGAGTAAGTAATTCTTGCATTTAACCAGGTATCTGGATATTGCCTTGGTATACAGTATATGACTGGTTTGTGATATGTATCTTTCCAAAGGTTTATTAGTTGAAGGTCTTTGTGGTGACAGTTGTCCTTATTATTGCAGGTTCTGATGCTAACAAACAGGATTCATGATGGTGATCCTTTGGCTGACTCCGCGCTTCGAAAGAGGACAAGGGGACAATGAGGAAGGACTATATTGGACTATCTATGTGCTGATTGGTTCATACTTGTGTTCTCATTGGTTGTTTTGAACTACAGTTTTTTCCCGATGTACCATGGGAAAAGTAGTTTCTTGTTTGATATTACATGGCTGCTGTTAAATAAAAGTGAACAAAGAAGGCATAATCCTCGCCTCCGAGTCCTTAATAGAATTGAAACTTTCTGTTACGAGAGCTAGGACATTTTTCATTACACAACACACCACATATTTACAATACACAACACAAACTTCCACATACCACAAATTTTGACTCCACACCCCATACATAAAATGCACAACATACCACTAGACAACAGACACTACTATTTACTATAATTACACATAATTAACTACACATAACACTCATTCTCATTGTGCATAACTCCATACACTGAATACAATTTAATTACTATCCATACAATACCACAACAAACAAATCCAATAAAACACAACTATCATCAACTCCACCTCTCTTCTCTTACTCTCACACTACCACCACCCCCTCATCTCACAATGCAACTACCCCATCATCCCTCCCTCACATTACCTATCTCCTCTCAATACTATTTACTAAAATATACTACCTTTCCTACACCTTCTAGCCTCTACACTATTCCTCCTCTCCCATCCCCCAATACCTCCATATACCCCTTCAACGTATCCCCTATCTCTCTCTCTTCTACTCTATCTCACCCATCTATTTCCCTCACTCATACACTATGCACACATCACTATGATTAAATTCACATCTTCACACAATTTCTTTTATGTCCCTTTTCAAAATGTCCTTCCCTCAAACACATGCTAACCTCCTCTTCTTAATATTTCTTCTAAATACACAAAGCTCCTTCTTGAGGCATCTATAACATCCTCTCCCCTTCTTTCTCACACACTATTTCTGCTCCTCTTTCTCAATATCAAAAACAACTACATCAAAAAATGACCTTTTCCTATCATTCTTCCTTTCTATCTATTCTCTACAACTATCACCACTATCTATTCACCAAAACACATAATTCTACTACACAAATACACTAAACAACACACAATTCCACACCACAGAAATAAACAAACAATTCCAATACAACACATGTGTATACATTACAGACCACACACATCCACTACACTTTGCAAAACAAAACACATAAGTAAAAAACATTATCATTTACAACACCAATCGCTCCAACTCTCACAAATGTGAGACCTATTGCATTGCAAATGCTTGTTAAGGTACTACTCTCATTTACCTATTCGACCATCCTCTTCTTGTGTTTACTGACTTTCTGGGACGCTTTCCGGATTTGGCGAGTTTGCCAACGATCTCTTGCTGTGCTTAAGCCCAGCACTGTTGGTATTATCCCACTTTGCACGGCTTTGAGGGCCATGTTAGGCAGTATGCCTTTCTCATAGCATGGAACTCCTGCATGTTGTGGTGCAGCTGCCTATGATTACCCGCTGTGTTGGTGCCAAAGACTGCAGGAGTTTTTATTCATTGTGGTACTTACAATTTTACTTAATTTATTTTAGTATTATTGTTAATTTTCCCCCTGGACTGTATGCATTTTTCTGTCTCGAGTTACCTTAGGAGTTATACTAGTCTGCAAATCGTCCCATGGTGCTCTTGCACAAGATAGCAGGGATTTTAGTTGAGGTACTTGCTTAGCAGTATTAGTCATTGCTCTCAGGCATGCAGCTATTGGTCTGCTCTGTGCAGCTTGGGGGCTAATGATATTCTGATGTTTTAGCTCAAGCTGCAGTGGAGGGCTACTTTAGGTAGGCTACCCCCCTTTACAATATGGGAAACAGTGCAGTTGATAATGCAGGGGGGCTGCGAAGGTCAAGAAACAAGAAAAGCATGCAGCTGTACCTAGGATGATATTGAGGTATGAATTGAGGAAGTGGAGGGTCTGCTGAAGGGGAAGGATGAATGGGTTGCTCCTCCATGGACCAAGTTCAACCCTAAAGATATAAAGTCCTACTTAACCAAAAAAGTAACTCCCTCTTATCTCATAGGTCAGCAGCAATTGCTAGAAAATACAAAACATCATTTAATAGAGCTGTTTCCCCAGCGGTTGAGGTATATAGAGAGGTGGCTTTGGGTTGTTCACTTTATGGGGCTGAAATCTGGGACTCAGGGGATTCCTCAAGACTGGAAATCACAGAAAATACATTTGTAAGAACAATATTCAATGTCCCAGTTAGCACATCCATAATTCCCGTTACAATGGGATTTGAATCTTAAGAGAATTGACAACATTGCACACCTCAAAATCCTGACCTATTGGGCTACCATATGAACAACTCGGGAGTTGGTTTCTTTTAAAGAAGCTTTGCAGGAACTCATTTTTCTTGATAAAACCTGCAATACACCATGGCTGAGAGCCGTGAAATCTTTATGTACCCAGTTAAATATGGTTGCCATGTGGGAGAATCCAAATAAGATCGACAAAAATTCAGCCAGTAAGATTAAGGAACTATACTGGGAATATGTCCTGCAGAAGATTTGGTGTGATACGAGGTCTGAAGGGCAAGTTGATAAATTATTATCCCATAAATGTACCCCGTATTTTGAAATACACCTTGATAGAGTTACTCCTGCTGAGACTAAGTCCCTGTATATACGGTTCTCTATTGGCATATTGCCACTTAGGTCCTCCACTTCAAAGTGGAAGGATGATGATACAGGCTCAGGGAGTTGTCCATACTGACGCAACATGGTGGAAACTAAGGTGCATTTTTTGTTGATATGCCAGAGGTGCAAATCCCGGAGTTCAAGATGGATCCTTCCGTTATGTCATAACTTAGGGGTTAAACATTGTGCAGTGGCCTTATGCATATTAAAAAGTGACACAGCTGAACCAAGTGTACTTGCTCTTACAAGATATCTAAAATGGGCATGGTCACTTCGTGCTACTGCAGTTAAGGCCGGACCATGAGACACTATCTAACCTTAAGCCATCTTCTCTCTAATACCATTATGGAGGCATAGAAAAATAACTTTCCTTGCCTAGATAGATAGTCCCCTTTTATTGATTAGGGAGATATGAGACATAAACTTTCTCTGTCTCTCTACCCAAGGACTCTGTCTTTAGGTCATTGTACACATATAATTAGAAACAATTGTGTAATAGTATTATGTACCTTGAGCACCTCTAATTTTTGGCTGATTTGTAATATGCTTTTTAAATTTTCTTTGTTCCTGAATCTTAGGGAATATGCATGCTGTATTATGTTAAAGTGAAATGGGCAACTTTAGTTGTGTATTACTTTGGCATTTTAGGGAATGTGTGTTCATGTTGGTAATAATTGTAATAACCTTCCTAGATCTGAGTAAAAAATAAGTGAATAAGAGTGGAACGTGAACTCTGAATGTATAAAACAAACTTGTGAAAAAGGTTGCTTCCAATTTTATGTAAAGATTCTTGGCCAACCCTAAAATGGACAATCTTTGCACAAAGAATTTTAAATTGATGCTGATTACAATTTGATCTTTTTGCAGATGTTATTTTACCTGCAATTGTTATTCTGAGCTATTGAACTGCTTAATCTTGTTTTATCAATGTGTTCTTATGTTTTTTTTTAATGATGATGTAGGAATATTATTGATGATGACGCTATGTACTTTTATGTTTGTTATGACCGAAATAAAGTAATTGGTGATGATTGTATAGAGTTGCAAATATAATTTAGAAAAATATTACTTCATTGTAGCTAGTAATGGAAAATCTATGGCCAATGGAACAATATTTGTGTAAACAATATTAAGGACAAATTGGGCCCTATTCACAGAGGTAAATTTACATGAGTAGATTTACTCATAAGTAAATTTACTCTCACATTTAGGAGTAACTTTATTAGTTTTTGCTATCCATGATTTCCAAGTGTAAAGTTACTGGTGGGTGTAGACTTATATGACTCCCACCCCTCGATTTAGTTAGTATAGTTGAATAAACCTATTCTACGACTGTAAATTTACTACTAGTAACTGTACAACCGTATTTTACATTGCATACACTTAGCTCTGGAATTAGGCAGGAAACCTCCACAACAAGAGTGGAGACCTTCACATCCAGGAGGGAGACCTTCGCATGGAAGGGTAATAGAAGAATTACTTACACCTGAACCAAATAACACATGCCTGACACACATTCCCTTCCAACATAAATACTGCCCACATCATAGGCTCTGCTTTTTTCCACTTTGTCTTTTAGCTATTGCACCCACCATATACCTCTGCAAAAATGCATACCACTAGTTTGGAGAGGAAAATAAACTTCACCAATGAGGAGACAATCCTTATAGTTAAATTTATGGTAAAACACTACAAACTAGTACATGGGTGCCCTCCATTCTGTTTCATTCGGTAACAGACTCTGTCAATGTATTGGGGAAGAAGACATGCAGCGTGGGGGAAATTAAACAGAAGTGGCAAGATAAGAGGAGTAAGATGAAGAAGAAGTCCTCCATGATTCAGTTGGCACAAGTTTTCCTAGAGGAGCACCTAGATACAGTTGCATTTATGTCTCAGTACCCTCGAGAAGGCTGACCTAACCACAATGCACCCACACCTGCTATATGGACTGTCTCTTTTGGACAACAATATTGTGGTGCACGGTCAGATTCAAAACTCCTCTCTCTCATTAAAAACAAAATAAAAATTACTAACCCCTATCTGTTCTTCCCCCATACCCACATTGCTAGGCACACATCGCATACATACTTTTCAAAAACACCCTCTAACACAACCCCAGAAACCCCTCTGAGGGCACCCCTCTCTATTGTGGTTAAAATACTGGCCATTTCAGGTGGCCACACATGCAAGAGAAGGGAGTTGGCATGGCCTAATCATGCTCTCTCTGGGCAGTGCTTAATTTGCAAAATTATAAGTGCTGGGGCCCAAGGTTTTGCCCAGAAGCCCGTGGCAGGCACTACAGAATGTCGAGGGTGCCAAATATCAAGCTGCCTAACACTGCATAATTTTACCAAGACACGACAAAGGTGCAACAAGAGCATCTTTGAACGTTAAGGGAAGAGAGTTCAAGGCAACATGCTTTGGCCGTATAGATGTTAGAGGCAATGATCAAAACATGCCAATATAATTTGCCAATGCATGCACAATATTCTACAAAGGCACCTGCCAACTTAACACCTCTGACACTACCTCAACCTCCACCATAACCAACTCAACCATAAACAAGGCAAGCACACTCTCAAACAATCTCCTCACCAGTATTAAGCAGGCAGAGTAGTAGGATAATCCCCTAAAATAAGTTTTGTTTTGTTAAATTATATACTACTTGTAGGAAGCTGGCTCTGTATATACTTTACCAAATTGAGGTATAGAGTGCACAGAGTCCAGGGAGTCCCCAGAGGTATAGCAAAGGCTAAATTACGTAAGTACTAACAGCTCTCTTTGTGGTAGTGTGGGCAAGCAGTTAGGCTTATCCAGAGGGTGTGTTAAGCATTTATTGTATTCACTCAATCAAGGCTGATGGCACACACTCAGAGACTGATTCCAGACCAATTGGGTAAGTATAAAAAAAGGTATACTTACATTTTATTCCTAGACCCAAGCAGGACTTGGAACAGGTAGGTAAAATATACTTTTAATAGTAAAACTCTTCACAGAAATGCAATTGAGGATGGATTTGCAATTGTTACAGGTTGGTATATTGTCAAAAAGCAGCTTAAATTACACAGTAATTACTTTTAGAATACTTTTTGATTACTTTGACTACTGGGGGTGGTATGCCTAGATAACACACCGAGGGATCTCACATTACAAGGTAAGTAAGGCTTTTCTTGATTTAAGTTATACTGTCATTTTTCTACATACAAAACAACAGTTCAACACAGAGCATTTTAGGCCTAAAACTCATAACATGGGTTCCTGTGGGAGAAAAATGGTTATCAGTTTCACAGGTATGTAAAGGTCTCAAGAGTGGGAGTTTTGGGGGTTAGGACTATGGTTCCCCTAGGTCTAGGTAGGCACTCAAACTGCACCACCAGCGGTACTGGGGAGGCCGTGTGCAGAGTGTGGGAGCCCAATGTTAGCCAATGGGGCCTTTGGTTAGGGAGTGCTTAAGAGCAGGCCACTGGGGTGTGGGAGCAAAGTGCCTGGGGTAAGATCAGCACTGCGGGGCCAACAATCAGCACAGAAGCTGCACCACCAGGTGTACTGGGGCGGCCGGGTGCAGGGTGCCAAGAAGACGTCAGGGACCCAGTGATTCTCAACGGAGACCTTCGGATTGGCAAAGTTGCTGCAGGGTCGGGCAGGGAGACTTCCTGAAGGCAATGACCAGCTGGAGAGGTAAGTTGGGTTCTTGGGGGATGCCTAGACAACTTCGGTTGGACCATCCAAGGCCGTGCGGCGTCGGGTGCAGGGCTGTCTTTTGGCGTTGGGTTTCTTGGCCAGCTCCGGTCGCGGTCCGGGGGACCCTTCAGGTTGAGGCTGCAGGCGTCGTCTTGATGCTTGAGGGAGGTTGGGGATCACCAGATCCCAGGTCTAGGGAGACCTCCTCGTGGTGTTAGGCCACTCAAACTTGTGCCTGTGCGCGTCGGGTGCAGAATCGTGGAGTCGCAGGAATACGGATTCTGGTCTTGGAGTCTTTGTTGAGCAAATCCGGTGCTCATGGGAGACAGAGTCTATAAGGTGAGTGCAGGACAGGTCCTCCTGGCTCTGGGGGGCTGCTGGCTGGACATGCCAGTTTCTTTGCTGTAGGCAGGTCAGAGTCAGGACCAGCTGGTAGGGCTGGGGACCAAAGCAGTAGGTGTCCTCTTCATCATGGTTCAGCACTGTTCTTCGGTCCTTCTTCTTTCTTCCTCGAATCTCAGGAGGCAAGGTCCAGGTTTGCCCCTAAAAACTACATTTAGAGGCGTTTAAAGGGGTGTGCAGGTCGGGACCAATGGGTCCCTTTCTTGGGTGGGTACACCCCCTATTATGCCACCCTCCAGGGGTAGGGGGCATGAGCCTCTCCCTAATTGGCTGGGCCCCCTCATCTTCAAGATGGAGGGGACTGAGATGTGGGCTTCACCTCCCTCTCCCACATGAGGGGTGGGGTTGGTAAAGATGGGCACACCTCTCTACCTAGCTTGGTTTTTGCGCCTATTCTCCCGCCCAAAGTTAGGGCCAGAACCAGTTGCTGGGGGCAGCAAAAGGCAGGGACAGCTTCCAAAAGGCGGCAGGCCTTTGAAGATTCCCCTTCGTGGACCCAGCCCATCCTGGGGGAGGAGGCATTACACCTCTGCCCAGGATGGGCTTTGTTTGTGGACCCGGAGAGTGGAGGCTCTCACCCCAGTGGTCCAGAAACCTGTCTGGTGTCGGCAAATGGCGGGGAGCCATTCAGGAACCACACCGGGGCTGGTCGATTTTCAGGGGGCATCTTTAAGATGCTCTCTGAGTGCATTTTACATTAAATCCCACACTGGCATCAGTGTGGGTTTAATGTGCTGAGAAGTTTGCTACCAAACTTCCCAGTTTTCAGTAAATTATGGAGCTGTGAAGTTCGTAATGACCAACTCCCAGACCATATACTCTTTATGGCTTTACTACACTTACAATGTCTAAGAATGCACTAAGCCACTGTAGGGGTACAGGGCTCATGCCACTGTACCCTCTCCTGAGGGCTAGTGCACCCTGCTAGAGGGGGTACTTACCTAGGCCTAAGGCAGTAGGTTGCAGGCGGGACACACAGGGATGTGTGACATGTCAACTCTTCACTTTTCTCTGCACCAAAACACGCGCCTGCAATGGCAGTGTGTGGCTGTTAAGGTACTGGACCTCTAAGGGTGGCACAATAGGTGCTGCAGCCCTTAGAGGTCTTCCCTGGTCACAGTGCCTTTGGTACCCAAGGTACCTTGTACAAGGGGCGGATCTGTGGCCAGAGATGTGCCAATTGTAGGTACAAAGCTACAGTCTTGGGAAAGAACACAGGACCTGGGAACCTGATTGGCATGGACACAGGGCACATCAAATCAGGTTGCATCTGATGTCAGTGGGGGTAACCATGCAAAAAGGGGCACTTTCCTACACAACTATATCTGTAACACCCTAACTGAAAACCTTTTTGAAAAAATAAAACCCTTAGCAATACTCTTCAAGCGGCTATCGATCAAATAGCACCGGAACGGAGAGAAAGAACCAGATTTAAAGGCAAGGTGGCCCCCTGGTTTAACGAGGTACTGAGGGAAAGTAAACAGAGCCTCCGCAAAGCCGAGAGACAGTGGCGGAAAGCTTACGACCCCACGGAATTAACAAACTATAAAGTCACTCTAGCTCTCTACAAAAAATCTATTACAACCAGGAAAGCCGAGTATTATGAGACTCGCATAACTGAAGCGCCAAATAAACAGAAGGAGACTTTTAAGATCCTCAACGAACTCAGCAAAAAGCCAGATGTAAATTCTGCAGTAGCACCCTCAGACTGTAATGCACTGCAGTCTTTTTTTCTCCAGAAGATAACAGATATCCTCCTGGAGATTGAAAAAATTCCCATCACCCTGAGCTCCGCGGAGCTGCTTACACCCCCGCATCCCACCGGCCAGCTCCTCACCAGTTTCCCTCCACTGGACCCAGAATCTCTGATGCCCCTGATAAATAGAACCAAATCAGGCTCTCCGGCCGACCCATGCCCGCCTAGGATCTTTCGGATGGCCCTGCCGGCCCTGGAGAGTCAGATTCTCACTCTCTTGAATAACTCCTTGGCGAATGGTCAAGTCCCCGTCAATTTTAAGGAGGCCAGAGTTACTCCCCTACTAAAGAAACCGGGAGCAGACAAGGCTGAGCTTAAAAATTATAGACCCATCTCCCAGCTCCCGTTCCTGGCGAAGGTTGTGGAGCAACATGTCTTGAAGATAACCTCAGCGTTCCTGGAGGAACACGTGTTACTCCAACCTCGCCAGGCTGGGTTCAGAGCCCACCACAGTACGGAGCTAGTCATGCTATCTGTACTCGACGATCTCAGGATGAAGGCCGATAACAAAGAGCCGAGCGCCCTGATTCTTTTAGATCTTTCGGCGGCGTTCGACACGGTCAGCCACACAACACTACTGACCTGGCTGAAGGCCCTGGGCATTCGAGGGCACACCTATAACTGGTTAGAATCTTTTCTATCAGGACGCTCGCAGAGGGTCCAACTTGGCGCCCAGGTATCGGAAAAGGGCAATATCTCCTGCGGAGTCCCTCAGGGCTCTGCACTGTCCCCGCTCCTCTTCAACATATACCTGCAGCCCCTGGTAGCCGCACTAACCAATATGGACTGCCGGGTCTTTAACTATGCGGATGATACCCAGCTCATCCTGAGGATCGATAACTCGGTCTGTGCCCAAGTATCAGTCCAGAACATCCTCAAGTTCACAGTTAACTGGATGACTGCAAATTCCCTAAAAATTAACCCAGATAAAACCGAAGTACTAGCCCTCCCATCAAAAAACAACCCCTGGAGCGGCCTGTTTTGGCCCCAAGAGTTGGGGTGCCCCTCCCAGCCCATCGCCAGTGGTAAAAAGCCTAGGAATCAAGATCGACTCCGAGCTTTCTATGATCCATCAAGTCAACTCGGTGGTGGGCACATGCACTGGGCTTCTAAGACAGCTGAGGAAACTGGTTCCTCTGCTCTCAGTGTCATCTCTGAAAACTATAGTATCAGCAACTATTGTCTCACGACTCGACTATGGCAATGCGCTGTATGTCGGGCTCCCCCAGAAACTCACAAACAAACTACAGGTGGTACAGAATGATGCAGCTAGGCTGATCTTCAGGTTGCCTAGAAGAACTCATGCCACTCCTCTGCTGCGTAAACTGCACTGGCTGCCTGTTAAGCAGAGAGCGAAATTCAAGGGACTCTGCATTGTCCACAAAGCTCTCTATGGACATGCCCCAGGGTACATAAGGGAACGCTTAACCAAATATGTGCCAGGGCGGGCCCTTCGCTCAGCAGAAGCCGTCCAGCTGGTTTGCCCTCGAGGTAATTTGGCTTCCAAAGGGGGACGAGCCTTCTCGGTCCTCCTGCCACAACTTTGGAACCAGTTGCCCGATATTCTCCGGAAAGAACCTGTCCTGCTTCTTTTCCGGAAACAGTTAAAAACTGTTCTCTTCAGGGAAGTACTAGATACGATGTAAGCCCTTTATACCATGGAGACCTCCCCACTTTGACGCTGTCCTGCTTCTTCCTAAGCGCTAAGAGACCTGCCGGTGTATATGCGCTATATAAGAATAAATAACATAACATAACATAACCTGCCAGGCTAGTGTGAAGGCAGGGCAGAGGCTTAAAGCCCCCCTTAACCCACTGCTGGTTGTTGGCACATTATTTGAGGCGGTGGGCATCGACATTGTAGGGCCTATTAATCTCCAGACTTCTTCAGGTAACAGCTTCATCCTGGTTCTGGTGGATTATGTCACTAGGTATCCAGAGGCAATCCCTCTGAGAACCATGACTGCACGTGCAATGGCAAAGGCCCTAATGGGGATTTTTACCCAAGGGAGTTGTGTCTGACAGGGGCACAAACTTCATGTCTGCATATATGCAGTCAAAGTGAAAGGAGTGTGCGGTACTGTACAAGTTCTCCACCCCTTACCATCCACAACCCAACGGGTGTGTTGAGCGAGTCAGCAAGACCCTGAAAGACATGATTAGAGGCCTTGAGGAATAAGTGGGACATCCCTGTACCATGCCTGTTGTTTGCCTACAGGGATGTACAACAGAGGGGAGTGGGCTTCAGCCAATTTGAGCTTCTGTTTGGGCACCCTGTTAAGGGACCTCTGAGTTTGGTCAAGGAAGGCTGGGAGCAAACTCCCAGGAAAACTCCAGAGGATGTAGTAAGCTACATGATGGCCTTCAGGAGCAAAACGGCTAAGTTATAGAAGCAGGCTTCCAGTATCTTAGAAGCCAGTCGGGCTGTCATGAAATTGTGGTATGACAAACATTTTACCACTGTGGATTTGCAGCCTGGTCAGAAAATGTGGGTGATTGAGCCTGTGGAGCCTAAGGCCCTCCAGAACAGCTGGACTGGGCCCTATTATGTGATGATTGAGAAAAAGAGTGTGACCACCTACATTGCTGATCTCAAGACCCCTAGGCAACCCCACCGGTTGCTGTATGTCAATCTGCTGGTGACAGATGGCAAGGAGGAAGAAGAGAGTGAACCTCTCCCTGACCTCTTAGTCTGCAAGGACTAAATGGGTCTGTGGATGGAATAATCCTTTCTCCTGAACAACAGAGAGACCGCCACCAAGTGTTGGGACAGTACTCCTCTCTGTTCTCCCTTACCCCTGGAACTACCCACCTGTGTATTCATGATGTGGACACAGGAGAGAACCTCCCTGTTAAGAATACCTCTTCCAGGTTATCAGATAGGGTGAGGTCCAGCATTCAGGCTGAAGTGTCCAAAATGCTGGAGATGGGGGGAGAACCCTCCCGTAGTCCCTGGTCCAGTCTTATGGTTCTGGTACCAAAAGCTGCCTCAGCGGCACCACACCTGAACTGAGGTTCTGTGTGGATTATAGAGGGCTAAACTCAGTGACAGAAACAGATGGTCAACCCACCCCCTGGGCTGATAAGCTGATTGATCGGTTAGGGGCTGCCCAGTATCTCAGTACCTTTAATCTTACATCAGGGTACTGGCAGATCATCCTAACAGAGGGAGCAAAGGAAAGGTCCGCCTTCTCCACTCCAGATGGCCACTGTCAGTTTAGGGTGATGCCCTTTGGATGAAAGAATGGCCCTGCCTCCTTCCAGAGGTTGGTGAACTAGGTCCTTGCTGGTATGGGGGCCTTCTGTGCTGAACACAAGGAGATGATGGACGGAGCGCTGAAACTTTTCAGACACTCACCCCCAGTCACAGATCTGGGTTGAATCCATCATCGTTCTGTAGCTCACTTCGCCACCCCAGTTCAGACACAGCTATATGCAAATCAGTCTTGACCCTGTGCCTCATGGGAACAGTCCAGCCCGAACTGCCAAGCCATGTCTTCCCTGGACCGGAAACAAGCATCCTGGGACCGGTTTCGGGCTAACAGCCCTCATCAGCCAGGCTATCTTGAATCCAGTGGCAAAGTGAGCAAGGGACCCACGTCTGGGCATACCCTGCCAACTTAGGGCAAACAAAGCAAACACAAGGAGAACTTGGGTGGCGAGGTGAGCTAAAGAATGATGATGGATTCAACCCAGATCTGTGACTGGAGGTGAGTGTCTGAAAAGTTTCAGTGCTCCGTCCATTATCTCCTTGTGTTTGCTCTGTAGTAAGTCCCTGCCTCCATTATTTTCTATGGAGTATGTTGCAGTACTTACATCATGTTAACACTTAGTCCAGGGATAGGCTGGAGGAAGTTTACTATTGTTTTGTTACCTTCAGGGCAGTTGTAACTTTAGAAGTGTCGTTCGTGAATAGCAATGGTCTTACTATTTTATGGGTGGGTATTTGTAATAGCTTGGCCCTCATTAAACTCGTCCTTGCCCCCAACATACGCCCGCCCTCATCCTTCACTAAACCCCTCCTTTACCTTTGCAGTTGGTCCTCCCATTTCTCCCCCCGCATTTCATACTGAGTAGTAAGCTTGCATGTCCTGAGATCTCCCCACAGAAAATACAGGAGAGCTGGAAGTGGAGATTTCCACCTGTAGATTTGTGAATGGCATTCTATAGTAAATAAGTAGTACTACTATAGTACTACTTTGCATGCTACGTTATGTTATATTGATTTGTAAAGTGCACTAATCACCTGAGAGGGTATCCAGGCGCTTGAAAATGCAGTTTTGAATCAGATCCTATGTATATCTATGCTGACATGCAAGAGAATCAGTTATGTATGAGTTATGAATTATATTTTATCCATAATACTAAAGCACATAAGGATCTTGTACTTTCACAAAATTATCCTTAGCCATACTATCAGGATGTCAACAGTCCAGATACAGGTTTGTAAATATAACTTTTTATGGACATAAGATTGATGTCACGTTATTGCTTTGTGTACATTTGTCATTTTGGATGGCTTCAATAAACTAATGTAATAGTAATGAAACGCACTGGCTGATTCATACCTAACAATCTACAAAATAATTTCATAATGTGAGGAGGGGGCAGGGCCTTGGAGGGGACTTGGCCTCGTGCTGAGAGCTCCCTAAGAGGCACTCTGCCTGCCACCAAGCCCCACACTCCCTCCCAAAAACACAAACAAAATAAAGAATCATCAAGGCTGTCACCAATGCTTACTGGCTCTGAAAACGAGCTGAGAAATCCACTGTTTATAGTGGTTTTCAGCTTGTTTTCCCTGCCACAGCATGATTTCTGTTCCCCACTGTGTGACCGTGAGAAGGGACCCTAAATCGTGTGACACTCGGTGGCACCGTGTGAGTTGGCAAGTCTGCTGATTCAATGTATATGATGCTTTTATTCCCCAAAGATGTTCAAATAAGGTCTAGAGTGGACAATACAGTGACTGGGAGCTTGATTTGGCATGGTGTTGGCTAGACATTGAATTGTACAACAGTAATTGAGTGCCTTTTCCATTCTGAAACTGTTTATTTAGATTTTTATGTTTATGACCACCTGTTGAGTGCATTGATAGATGGATCAGGCAGAAGATCACATTTGAGTTACACAGTGGAATACCAATGGAATGTGATGTTCTATTAATTGCTGCCTGTCTATAAATCGGTTTGGCAGTGAGTGTGGCATGTGCTTTGGATTGTATGCTCAAATCTACGTAGACATTTCTCATAGCACCTATTTATTATAAATGGCTTACAAGTTTCATTCATAAGATAAGCAACACCATTTTTTCTAAACAAGTGTTTGGGTCCATACACAGAATTCAACCTAATGCCTTTTAAGTAATGATGACATTCAAAACATGGGTCGCTTGTTTGAGTGCTCTGTCTCAATTTAATGTGTTTAGAAATACATTAGGATCTTTGTATTTTTGTTAACTATTTTTATTTAAAAATTTGTAATTTACACATGCAATGTCATATATAAATGCATAAATTAGAATCAACTATATAATTAGTGGCACAAAACCAATCCAATAAGCAAGATCAAAAAGATATTTGCTAGGAAACATTTTGAATTGGATTAAGATATAAACATTTTTGGACTATATTAGAGGCATAAGAAGAGCACAAACATATAGAGAGGAACATTGTAGGGGGGATTCGATGTCGCTTATCCTATTTATAAATTAACAATATGAAATATAGAATATCTAAGGAGTTTGTATTAATAATTTTTAAAGGTTTATGTACTTCATCTTTCCTAGTATTTTCAGTCATAAAAGAATATAATGGGAATCAACATTTCACAAAGAGTTGAAACTCTCAAGTAATAATACATTCATGATCACAATTTCAGTAGCATACTAATAATTGTGGACTACATAATGTTCTTGGATTGCAGATCTAACACAAATTTGGCCAACTGGAATAGAGAGTTTTAAGATGTATTACATTTTCTTGCTGATACTTTTCCAGAATGTATATTAACTTTAATGTTAATGTTAATGTTAACGAGATTTGTAAAGCGCACGAATACCCGGAAGTGTCTTGGCGCTGAGGACATAGTACGCCCACTGTAACGTCTAATTCTTAAACAGCCAGGTTTTTAATTCCTTCCTGAAGGTGGAAAGGGAGCTCGCAGCTCTGAGCACATTCGGAAGAGTGTTCCAGAGTTTGGAGGTGCCGTAGTAAAAGCTACGACCGCCCCAATGCAATGTTCGAACTCTGGGCACTTGCAAAAGTCTAGCCCCTGTTGAACGGAGGTGTCTTGTTGGTTCATACCAGACAAACAGGTTTTGCAAGAAGGAAGGACCTGTGTGGTTCAGAGCTTTATATGCCAAGCAAAGAGCCTTGAATTTGATGCGTTGTGACACCGGAAGCCAATGCAGGTTGCGAATCTCTTTCGATACAGAGTTTCCCCTGGGGATGTCGACCAATAAACGTGCTGCTGAATTTTGAACCATCTGAAGCTTTTTTAAGCACTCTTTCTGAATGTTCAAGTAAAGCCCGTTGCAATAATCCAGTTTAGACTGGATTAACGAGGTAACCACCATTTTCCTGGAATCTAAAGGGATATAAGGAAAGATCTTCCTTATTTTCTTAATAAGAAAGTGGGAGGCAGATACAGTTGAATTTGTCTGCTGTGAAAACGATAGTTTATTGTCAAACCAAACGCCCAGGTTCTTAGCCTTGACCGCTGGATTAGGTGGTTCTCCCATCTCTACGGGCCACCATAGATTACCCCAGTCTGGCTGCATATTGCCAAAAATCAGGACCTCAGTCTTTTCAGAGTTGAGTCTGAGACAATGTGTACTCATCCATCTGTTTATAGTGCACATGCAGTTCTGAAACTGTTGAGACGGGGAAACCTGGTTTTGTAGGCAGCCACCACTATCTGGGTGTCATCGGCATACGACGTCAGACTAAACCCAAAATCCCGAATTAAAGGAGCCAGTTCGGAGATGTAAATATTGAAAAGAGAAGGGCTCAGGGAGGAGCCCTGTGGTACTCCACATGGGAGGGTATAAGGCTCTGAATGATACCCATCAACCGAAACTGTTAATCTCCTGTCCTTAAGAAAGGAGGACAGTAGGGCTAGTGCGGTGCCTCTGACCCCCAGATCCTCCAATCGCTGTTCCAGGAGAGAGTGGTCAACCGTGTCAAAAGCAGCTGACAGATCGAGGAGCACGAGAGCCGCTGTGCCTCCCCCATCCATCACTGCTCTGATCTCCTCAGTGGCTTTGATAAGTGCGGTTTCTGTGCTATGATCTTGGCGAAACCCAAACTGGGAGTTATCCAACAGATTATTTTCACGAATAAATTGTGTTAGTTGAATGTTCATGATTTTATCTATTATTTTTGCTGGTAATGGTAACCGGGCTATAGGCCGATAGTTCTTCGGGTCGGCCGCGTCCAGGTTGGTTTTTTTTAGCAGCGGGAGGATAGAGGTATCCTTCCACCTGGAAGGAAAGATGCCATGTTCAAACATGGAGGCTTAGGAATAAGCAAACTTATGGATTTTTGACAGTCCCAACATATTTCATTGAATAAGGTTTGCCATAAATGCACTGGTGTCCATGAAGAACTATCTAGAAAAGGTATAAAGACTGTTGATATTAATTGTTCTAGATACTTGAAGAGAGTCTATCCACCATGCCCTTTACATTTTATGGTCACCTTAATGCCAGATTCTTCATTTCAGCTTTTTCAACATCCAATAAGAATATTCCTCCTCCCACATTAACTGCTTGGGAACCGATAGTGCGTGTTGTTTTCCATTTTGTAGTATTCATAAAATTTCAAGTCAAGGTTACAGAAGGGGGTTACATTTTTTAAGGATTATTTTTAAGATTAAATATTTATTGTTCTTGCAAATTGTTAGACCTGACATCCTTCACATGGTATTCCCCCACAATTTCTGCCTTTGTTTGAAAGGAAAGGAAATTATCAGTTGGCAGTATTTCGAGTACACATATCATAGTTGTAAGGGTTTGCCAAGCTGCATTCCTATTCATTCCTGCCAACTGAAAACATTCCTTTATCATTTTATTACTATGTTATATGAATCCATTAGCCCTGGAGCACTACAAAACTATATTACGGTACTTAATAGACACCTCTATTATAAAACTCCCCCATTGTCTCTTATAGTCTCTTATGTTAATTGAACAACCTTGTGGATAATAAAAACGCCAGGAGTGTCATAAAACACAACTCTCAAGAAATTACGAATGTATTAGTTGTAGCTTAGGAACCAGCTCTGCTGACAATCCATCTGTTGTGCTAAAAAATGTCCATGAACCCCAAAGCCATTTACAGGGACAACAATGTCTGGCCCACTTTGTTCAAGGGCTTATCAGATATGGTGAATGCTAACAAAGGTGAAGTATAGGTGCTATGTACTTTTACCACGAGAACCACATGCAATACTGAATCCATATCTTGCCATCAGCACGTTAAAATGACTCTACTTTTGAGCAGGCTCCTCCCCAAATGTCCTTAAAGATTGAAGTCAGCAATCTTCTCCCTTTACCCACGTTTAACTAATCTTTAACTTGTCAAAGAAAGCTAAAGCTTTCTCTAAACCTTTCTCGTACAAGGCCATACTCTGCATACACACCCTTTCAATGTACGAAGAACTATCATGGCCTCACTACTACCCCACTCTCCAGTAGCAAGACCCTCCTGACACATTGCTAGTAAGAATTCATCCTACACAACATTCTGTTCATGACTGGCTAAGTGTAGTCTAGAAAGGCAGTCAGTAGACAATTGTTTTGGTCCCGGCAATTATTCTATCCGGAAATTAAATGCTTCTGAATCTAACAGCCATTATCCAGCTTATCTTAACAGTCAGACACGGGTTATATATGCTTCAACGCTAAGTAATTTTTTTCTTCTTTACTTATTATTAATAAATAAACTCTGTGGCAGGGGCATAGTTACAATTGGTGCAGCTGGTACAGTGACACGGAGGCCCAGGGATGGGTAGAGGATGGGTAGGCCCCTTGCCGTCCCTGCATGTGCTGTTTACAATCTCTTGATGCACTTCACACTGATACTCGTTCAGTCTGTTCAGGGACATTTCTGCCCATGTCCGCCCCACGAGCCAGGCTTGATTTCAGTATAATATGTTTGTTTTACTGCAAGCTGAGATGATACTACATGCCTGTCATCACCAAACTCAGTTCATCAGCATGAGGAACTTCCTCTGTTCCTCTCATTCAGCACTGGAAGGGAAGTAAATTCTCGGGAACAGACGTGAGGTTTGCCAAGGAGTAAATAGGTCAGGGGCACGTGCTCGAGGAGGAGCTTCGGTAACCATTATGGTTGTTAACAAATTTCAAAAGGAAAAAGAATAAATGTGTGCATATCGCTGTGGTGTATGCACATGTAATTGTATGCCAAAGCATAAAAAGGATTCTGAGGTTGAAGAGTTAATCAATCTAAAATGGTCATATGCACTGTGGAAAAGCGCGTCACCAATGATACGCTGAAATGGTGAACACCTTTGAAAAAAATATTAATAACTGAAAGATCCAAAATAAACAAATACCTTTTTGTAACTTGAAGGCCGGGTAAACACCCAGTAGGAACGGTGTACTTCCAATTAAAAGATTTCTAAACAAAACTGCAAGAATCGCCATAACTGATGAGATGAAATTCAAAGTAACTTAAATATGGGGATAGGTATGCTTCCGGTGTATGTGCTGATGTGCATAGCAGATTCAAAGATGGTGTTACATACGCTTCCGGATTTGTATGCTGCTGAAGTGACTGACAACCTTTAGGATCCTCTCAAGATGGCAGTGTTGTGATGATGACACAGTGATGTGGTGGGTCAACGGACCTCAGGCCTCCTGCAACTCAGACTTGAGCTCTGCCCTGCAACTCCGAGCTGAGACGCGACAACAGGGGAAGAGAGGGTCAGAGAAGCTCTAATAGTCGAGAAAAACAAGCAGGCTGCAGATTGATATCAAAAGGTCATAGAGTAGCAGATGACCAGCAATGCCAAATCCAGCATCAAAACTGCCAGAGAAGCAGAATTGAAACACGAGAAGTTATGACTGCTGGCAGTTCGTCGCCAATTGAAAAGAAGACAATTACTCCAAGTCAGGCAAGATGAAGCTTATTTTCCTTAAGTCAAAGACACAACCAACAGAGCCCGAAGCATGGCTTCAAATGCTCCAATGCTCCAACAGGCCAGAATCCTCCTTCAGACACTAACATATGCCCTAACATGCATACCCTAACATACATGCATACACAAACGCACACCAGTATATAGAGTAACAACCCAATACAATGAATACTTTCATCATTCCAGTATATGGTTTGTTGCTCATTGCGAATTTGAATTTGGTTTGAATAATTGATTAATAAAGCATTAAAACAATAATAAGAATTCATATTCTCAGCTTTTGTTATTGTTTTGACCATCTTCTGTTCTTCAGGGTGCGTTTAGTGTGCCCTATTATGCAGTTCATCATTTCACTCAGATATTTCATATTGCTCTACCCTCTCATAAACAGCTCTCATTTTACAACTCACTACTTGGGGCATAATTACATGCTGTTTACAAATGTTTGTGTACACATACAGAACTACGGGTACACGTGATAGGACACTTATCAAGGTGTCAGACATCGGGCCTGGGACTTCCCAATTATCATAATGTTGCAACTGGATCATGATGGATGTTCATGGCGTATTAGCCTACTCTAATATAGAGCCCTGATGCAGTTCCATGAGTGTATCTTGGGAACGAAACGCGTTGGCTGGTTGTTCATTTATTGTGCATGAATTTGGAATAAAGAATCTCTTCAAGAATTATACTGGACTGGATCCGCTTTCTTGGTGCACCTACTTGCTTTCATCAAGTTTGGAATCTGTCTTACAGTGGCACTAAAGGGCGACAAGTACCGGATGATTTGTGCACAGGTCTAAAACATTAAATTTGGAAACTAAATTTGGTGCAACCTGGCTAGTCCGTCGCCCCTTTCAGTCTCGGTTTTCTACTAAATGTTTGTGTACATCACACATTTGCATCAACAACCCCTGTCTGAGGCACATTATAGTGAGTGCAAAATGTACCTGTGCTAAGAACATCTGCCAAATTTCACACATCAAGAAGTTTTTGGAAATTACTAATCTTTAGTGTTCCATTTTCAAAGATGTGCAGTGCAGGATTCATGGTATAATGGCACAGAGTCTTACTGGTTTCAAAATTGCTATTTACAAAGTGTGACTGCTTTACAGATTGCACACTAAAACGATAATGTATAGTATATACTTCTGCGTCTCAACACAGACACAGCTTGCGCACTATTGTAAACTGATGCTCAAAGGTGTCATAAAGTGTAATCTAGTCTGTGTTGCTATCATTTGGAAAACTGGAATCATATTTCTACTCTTGTACTGAACAGAAATCTTTTATGAATAAAGAGAAACCTATTACGCCTTATGGACTAACATTACTTTGTGCCAAATACCTTTTCCTGATAATGGCGTAGCTGGTAAGTCATGGTACCTAATGCAAACAAGGAATCTAGGCCCCCTGCTGCCACCAAGTCGGTAATAAAAAATTACAGACATATTTGGGGTGCAGTGGGCCCCTCACACTGTGGACTATGATGTCACTGCACCCACTGCACTAATGGTGGCTGTTTCCTTGCTTATAGGTCTCCAAGTTCTTTACTCTACGCATCCTTCCTTCTCACTTCCCTCTCTCAAACCATATCCCCACTCATCCACTTCCCGTTTTACTCTCTCATACTCATCTTTTTCTCCTGTCTCTCTTCCCCTCTTCTGTCACTCACTAGTCTAATTCTCATTTCTATTCTTCCTTACCATCCTTGTTTCTGGCCTCTCTCCCTTTCTCTTTTCTTGTCTACGTTGCTCATCCATATCTTCTTTCTCTCTCATTATTATTTCCCTGTTGGACCTGGAACTCTCTGCAGGGTAATCCCCAAACCTTTTGCCTTCACTTCTCCTGTTTTGCTAAATTCATTATTACTGGCTCTAGAACCCTGCGTACTTTACCACTGCTAACCATTGCTAAAGTGCTTGCGCTCACTCCTGTAAACATGATGAGATTGGCTTACACCCAATTGGCATATTTAAATTACATGTAAGTCCCTAGTAAAGTGGTATATCATATACCTAGGGCTGGTAACTTAAATGCTACTAGTTTGCCTGCAGTACTTATTGTGCCACACACATAAGTTAAGTAGCCTTTTAAAAATGTCTTTTCCCGCAGTTGCAACCTGCGTGTGCAGTTTTAAACGGTCATTTCAACCCGACAAAATAAACCTTTTGCCAGGCCTAAACTTTCCTTTTTAATACATATGTCACCACTAGGAAATGTCTTAAATAGCCCACAGGGCAGGGGGCAACTTATTTCAAAAGTTGGACATATGCTTTTACGTGTTTCATGTCCTGGTAGTGAAAAACTCACATATTTGTTTTCCACTACTGTGAGGCCTGCCTCTCCCATAGAATAACATTGGGTTACCTTATTACATTTAATAAGTGATAACTGTTGTGTGAGAGCAGGAAGGAATGTTATGTTTGGTGTCTTAGGAATTGTAATTTAAAATCTTTAGTCACAATTCTGAATGTCACTTTTAGAAAGTTGGCTTTTTCTTGTCCTAAATATTTGGTGCCTGCAGCCTGTTTTCTGAGTCACATGACCAGGTGTTGTTGGCAGTTGGCCTCTGTGTATTCCTCCCAGAGAGCCACACAATAGAGGGTCTGAGCTTTGGCAGGATGGGCCATCCTGACTTGATGAGAGGGGCAGAGTGGTCACCTGTCACACTTACACTTCAAAGACACTGCTGCCTCAGCTCACACACAAAGAACTTCAACTAGCCTATTGTGACTGCAGACTGACTGAGGACAGGACTGGGAGGCAGGGAATTCCAAACACCTCTGTGGGGGGAAAAATCCAGAAGCTTCTCCCATTTCAAAGCTTGCACCAGGTATAACATTAGTATCTGTGGACACTACAGCACAGAGGAAGGATTTCCCTGCTGCCCGAGGCCTTCCTTGCTGTTTGGGAAGGAAGACTGGACCTGCACCCTTCATCCCAGGCTACCGGAGTCACTCCAAGGGCTAGTTAGCTGCCTTCCAGTTCTGAGCTACAGGGACACAACAAGCTCCAGAGGCCTCCCTGCAACTGCCCAGCTGACCTGCTGCACTGGTCGTGCAACTGGACATGTCTGAGCCCTGCTGGACTCTGCTGAAGTGAGTTACTGATCCCCAAGAGGTGCCTCCCAGGTCCTGGATCCTTGGTGTGGCATCAGTTGAGCTCCTTCCGGAAGAAAATGAGAAATCCTGATGTTTTTGGGTTCTTTCGGGCCCCGATCGGACTTATTGATGCCAAGATCTTGCCGTCTGCACCACCTGCCAATACAAGCTCTGGTGAACCGGACTTTTACGATACAGTGACCACCTGTGACAACCAGCAACATGAGATCTGCACTTCGCAATACAGCAACGTCAGCCTGAGGTGACCGCCAAAGGAAAGCTCCAGCAACGACCATCCACGACAGGATCTTCAAAATACCACAGCAATCCTCCTTGATGCCTCGCTTTCTCTTCGCGCTACAGCGTAGACCATCTGAGGCGCTCTCCGTGCTTCTCGAGGCTTCCTCCTTCGTGGACTGAACTCTTCGCGCTGGACTTGAGAACACAACTTTTTCAGAGAGACTAGCCTGGTCCCCTGGTCCCAGTATCCAACCCGCACTCTATCATGGTCAGCCTGGACGTGTGACTTTCTCCCGGTCTCGCACGACTAGATAACCACAATTGGCGCTTTGTGCTTTTAGGCACTATACTTAACTTAAATCTTTGAATTTGCATATCTCCGGGTCTGCTGATAGAATTTTTGTTGTTGGGGTGTCAACTAATTTACTAATTTTTCTAAATTGCTGTGGGATTTTTTTCTTGTGTTGTGTTCTCACTTTATTACTGCTTGAGTGTTGCATTAATACTTAACACATTGCCGCTAAGTTAAGGCTGAATACTTTTGTGCATGCTACCAGAGGTTTAAGCACAGGTTGTTTTAGTGATGTTTGTGGTTCACCCTGACAAGGATTGTGGCTATGGCTTGAAAAGGGCTCACACCCCACTAAACCAATAACCCAATTTCTTACACGCCTTCTCTCACTCTGTCATCTTTTTCTGCCTTCTTCTCTTCTCTATTTTTCACCCTCTCATTTCTCATACTTCTCCATTTATCCCTGATCCTCTTACTACCCCAAATCCCAACGAAACTCCACACAGAGCCAGGCCCAGCATGCTTTGAGTTTTAAAAAATGCACGCGAATGGCCTCCTAAACAATTACATAGTGAAGGGCAGGCTGGGCCCCTTCCATTCTTTGGGCCTTGGTGCCACTGCATCGACTGCAACACTGATAGCTATGCCCCTGTTTCCTCACTGTACAATTGTTAATATTCAGTTACTGAACCCACTCAGCTATGTCAATTTGACTTCTACTGGACTTTGACAGAAGAAAGCACTTTGACCCCATTTGAGTTTGGCAGAAAAGCTGCCGCCTTTTGCAGTCAAACTTTTGTCACAAGACTCCTACTGCATGATTTAGAGGCAGAAATAAATATTGTCCTACTAGTGATCGAATCCATGGCCTTGCTTGCAAGCCTCCTAGGACACACCCGGTGAAAGATGGCCAACCGCACAGGCCTCCTGATCCTCACTATTGCAGCAAGGGTAGAAGTGTTGTAAAGGATTGGAAGTGGGTCCAACAGTTCACAGCCTGTGGTAGCCAGAGGCCCGGGTGGCACTGGGATCCCCCGGGAGCTAGCTCTAAAACCCCAGTGGACTGGCTGATGCCCATGAAGGAAGACATTGCTCCTTGTCATTCCTGTACTGAGGGGACATGAGTATGCAAAGGACTGAACTACACCATGGTGCACACACACTCCTGACTATACAACATCCCTATGGGACAACCGCATGTGTCCTACCACATGCACCCTGGGGCTGGGGTACACACAAAGTCATGGGAGTGTAATGCTTAAAATTAACCATGTCTCCCATGCACTGAAAATCTGACAGGGTATCCCAGGTACTCACTGAACCTAGGACGTGCATTAGGCATGGGATGTGTGCTCGATCCCATTTCCATTCCCAAGTGGACATTCATAGATCAACTACAGTTCGACCTCATGAAGATTCCGCCAAAAGCAAGCAGACAGGCCTCTAATGCCTCACGCAAGAGAATATTGTGCCGTACTGGCTTTCTAGATGAGTAATTTTGAAATTAACTTTAATTGCGTAGATTTTGTAATAAGTATGAGATCATTATTTTCCTTATTTACTGAGAAATACAGTTCCTTTGAAACTATTTATTTTGAAACTTAGAAATTCCTCCAGTTTGAAACTTTGTCAGTACTAGCTTATGCAGCTTTTTTGGAGACAATCTTGAGCAGTAATGGTACCAGAAAAAATTGCAAACAATAAAGTAGTAACTCCTGCAGAGTACTGTTGCCTAAGACCCTGTTCACCACCTTGGTCCCAATTCTATTTCAGGTACAAACTCCCAATTTGAGCAGTATTTGCCTACAGGCTAATAGCACATGGGCTAATTAACCTAGTGCAAATTGCCACTCTGTGCTTTTTGCCTTCTAGTTTTCGTCAGGTAAATATGCAAAGAATCTTGGGCTAGATGTACAAAGCCTTTTTGTTAATTGGGCTGTTTGCGACTGCAAAAAGGCCTTTTCTTATGTAGAAAACTCAATTGTGATTCAGTAACACGGTACCAAAACACAATTTAAGTTTTTGACCAAATACTGATTCATTACTAGGAAGGGGCATGCTTAGGGCATCCCTTCCAAATACCGAATCGGAATGGAATGTTTTAATATTTTGTGACTAAATTCCAGTCACAAAACATTAATCTTTTGCCAAATCCTCAAGGAACCTCTTCCTCTTTGTGAATGTTGACAAATAATTTTTTTATGAGTAGAGAGTGGTCCCGTCCCATGGACCCCTCCCTACTTTTTAAAGAATGAAACTTACATTTTTCATTTTTTTTAAACGCATCCCTTTATCCTATGAGAAAATACAAGTTCAAATCTTCACCGCTGACCACCAATGTTAGAAATGGGGGTCTCTAGTTGGCAGAGGTAGGTACCTTTGTCCAAATAGGGACCCTTGCTTCTAGTCAGGGTAAGGGGATACACACTTTAGATAACCCCTGCTCACCCCCTGGGTAGCTTGGCACGAGCAGACAGATTTATCCCAAAGGCAATGTGTAAAGTATTTGTACTCAAAACACACAGTAATACAGTGATAACTCCACAAATGGACACCACACCAGTTTAGAAAAATAAAGTATCTTTATCTAAACTCAACAAGACCAAAACGACAAAAATCCAACATATATGTAATAAGAATAAGCTTTGGTTTCTTCAGCCGCGATCCCTCGATGTGTCGTTCTTGCAGCGGCGACAGGTGCTGCGTCGGTTTCGGCAGTGGCGCGGCGATGTGTGGAAATTCTTCTCACACAGCGGTGCTCTGTCGGAAAAACAGCCGCAAGAAGAGCGGTGCGTCAATTTCTTCAGTTCTTTGGGTTTCTTCCAGCTGCCAGCAGCAAGCACAACCTCCAGAGGCCCAGAACTGGAACAGACACCTCCTGGCAGGTCAGACGTCTCAGCAACAGAGTTCAGGGGAGCTCTTTGTGTCCCTGAGGCTTCAGAACAGGAGGCCAGCACACACAGGCCCTTGGAGATCTTCTTCAAGCAGGTTCAAGCAAAGTACCAGTCTTTGCCCTTTCCTTGACAGAAACAGCAACTGCAAGCCAACCCCACACAGCAAAGGGGCAGTACTCCTCCTCACAGCTCTTCAGCTCTTCTCCTTGGCAAAGGTTCCTCTTGGGTCCAGAAGTGATCTAAAGTTCTGGGGTTTGAGGTCTAATACTTATACCCCAAAATGTCTTTGTTCTCTTTGTGCAAGGGTCTCTGAGCCCAGTCCAAACCAGTTCTGTCCTCACTTGTGCAGTATGACCACAGGGGTTAGAGACAGTATTGTGCAAGGGAGACAGGCCCTATTCAGGTGCAAGGAAATCTCCTCCCACTACTCTAAATTCAGCCAAGGTCTATTCAGCCCAGCTCTGAGTCATCCAGGAAGGGCCAGGCACACCTCAACCCCCTCATTCGCTGTCTACAGTGAATGCACATCCCCAGCCCCTGTCACTCCAAAACCAGAAAGTCAATACACAAACAGGCAGAGGCACACAGAACGGTTAAACAAGAAATGCCTACTTTCTAAAAGTATTACAATAAAGGGGGTTAAGCCCTGTCCTGATAGCCAGATGGGGCTTAGATTACATTTTATAGAAAAAGACGATCTGGCTACCACTTTTGAATAGCCGCTGTTTATTTAAGCAGACAGTGGACCAATGCACACAGTCTCCTTGGTCCTGGTATAATTATTTACCCATTAATGATAGTTATTTGTTTGCACTAAACAGTGTGTCGCTATGTTTTCAGACATTTAAAAGTGTTAAATGTAATGAGAAAATATTGAAATAAATGGGTAAATAATTATACCGGGACCAAGGAGACTGTGTGCATTGGTCCACTGTCTGCTTAAATAAACAGCAGCTATTCAAAAGTGGTAGCCAGATCGTCTTTTTCTATAAAATACTTTCTAAAAGTGGCATTTTCAAACACACAATTTAAAAACCATCTTTACTAAAAGATGCGTTATTAAATTCTGAGTTCAGAGATCCTAAACTTTATTTCTCTAACTTGTCCCAATGGGAAGTTATACTTGTAAGATGTTACAATGCATTTCCCATTCTATCCTAAGGGGCAAGATAGCCTTTCAATAGTGAAAAACGAAATTGGCAGTATTTCACTATCAGGACATGTCACACACACCAGTACATGTCCTACCTATCACATACACTGCACCCTGCCCATGGGAGTACCTGGGGCCTACCATAGGGGTGTCTAACATGTAAGAAAGGGGAAGGTTAGGGCCTGGCAAGTGGGTGCACTTGCCAAGTCGACATGGCAGTTAACAACTGCGCACAGACACTGCAGTGGCAGGTCTAAGATACCTTTTCAGGGCTACTCATGTTGGTGGCACAATCAGTGCTGCAGGCCCACTAGTAGCATTTGATTTACAGGCCCTGGCACACTTCAGTGCACTTTACTAGGGACTTATCAGTAAATCAAATATGCCAATCAGGGAGAACCAATTGTAATCACAATTTACACAGAGAGCACTTGCACTTTGACACTGATCAGAAGTGGCAAAGTGCCCAAAGCATCTAAGCCAGCAAAAACGAAATCTAGAACAGCATCAAAAATACCGGAGGTAGAGGCAAAAAGTCAGGGGAAACCACGCCAAAGATGCCAAGTCTAACAAACAGGATGTTTAAAAAGTACTTTCATTAAAAGCAGTTACAGACATGGTGGTCTACTACCTTAGCAGCTACCATCTCTGTGATTGCTGCAATTCCTAGTAATTCGCAACTTACGACCTATGTAATTATTTATGAGGTAGGTTGAATTCTGTCCCACTAGGATTTGGTTTATTGGTGCATAGATCAGTTAGCAAATTACCACACTGATTGCAAAAATATTTGGCACAAATTCAACCAGTATTTTTTTACCAGTTCTTAGTACATATAGCCTCTTTTTGGCAAATAGGTAGAAATTCCATTTTTTGTCCCGTGCACTATGCACAGGTCTTCTGATTAGTGCAACCTGGAGTGAACTCATTAGAGCTGATCGAAATTTAGCTCTATTTGCCAACAATATACTATATATATTATGGGCTAGGCAATCTGCTTATGGGAAAATAGCACTCGTGCAAATAGTGCATAGGGTAATACTGCCTGATTTGCAAGCTTGAACCTGTAATGGAATTAGTACTATTAGGCCTAATATTGACTGGTGTTAGAGGACAAGGTAGACAAGTTGAGGGAAGCATTTGACAGCAACATCTCACCTTTATTAAGGGCCTAGAGTAAATGCCCTGAAATCAGATGGATGGCTGGTTCCTTCGTTGTCAAAGGAAAGTGGTTGGGCAACGGTGTAAGATTACGGCCAAATCTTTCTCCGTACACTGAGAGAAGCTTTGATAAACTGTATGTCATGCCTATCGTAATTAAATGATTTCTCAAAATGTATTTTTGCTTTTGGGGAAGGAATGATATGGGGAAGTAAAGTTGTTAGCCAGGTTTAAAGTAAACTTACCAGCCTGCAAACCTTGAAAACGAGCTAAATCAGAGTGGTAGAAATTTTATTTCAAAATAACAGAACTGTTTAGGTAGCACCTAGTGGGACCAATTCACAAAGGCAAATTTGGTCGTAAGATTTGAGACCCATCTTACCTTGTTTACCTCTGCCAGGAATGCACAAAGGAATTTCTGGTAAGTATAAATGCACTCATGTGTGTGCTTTTCTCTGCCATGAGTGTGGAAAAATCATCACTTGTTAATCCCAACTCAAGAGATGGAAGTGTGCTTTCCAAAGCCTGGATTGCCTTGGAAGTTTGGAAATGCCCACAAGCATGTACATTTGTAGGAGTTCCAAAACGGCTCTCTGACAGTGCTTAGTTAGAGCCGGTGGTTTCCAGTGCTCTGCACCACACATAACTATTAACACCGGCACTAATGACAGTCTGCCACATGGTGGCGCTGTTTGAGCAATTTAGTCATGGGCACAACAGTTGTTTATGAATTCAGGGTACATCAAAAACAACTAATAAATGCCGGCCAAGACAGCCTGGTAGTTGTTGGGGCCTGGAATAGTCTGAATTGTCACACATGTAGGAGTGTGATGGTTTGTAGTTGTGTTGATAGTCATTGGCAGCGCTGGCAGGGCAATGGGTGGTGCAAGCTGCAATGGCCCACTGACGAGAGCCCTGGCCCTTATGATTTTACAAATTCAGCACTGCTCTCTGATCTCTTTCCAACTTGGAAATTGGCAGAGATTTACTCCAGCAAAGGGCTGCACCAAGACCCCTTCCAGGGTGGAAAGGAAAATGGATCACTCCACATTCGGTGAGGATTAGGTAAGGGCTTTCGCCACCTGGAAAAATATTTTCCACGTAGAGAAAAAAAAAAGAAAAAGTGCGTGTTTTGACAGGGTCTCCGTTTCCCCTGTACGGACTTCTTCACTATGAAGAACTCTGTACTGTGGGAATATGAGCTCCTGCGAAGAGTTACGTGGCATTCCCAGAAGAATGCCTAGAAACCTGGGCCTGGCTTACTTACTTCAGGGAATGTGTGTGAATTAAATTAGTAAACTTCACCATCAGATAGTTGTAAATGTGTGGGTACTCCAAAATGTGAGTGTCACCACCTCTCACACTCTAAGAGCTATCCGTGCCCATGAGTATATCCAGGGCTTGAAGTGGGATGAAAAAACGGGGGGTCTCTCAAAGGGGCGTGGCCAATGGAATTAAGGGCGTGACTTAAAAACACGTAAACTAAAAATCTGTGCTTAGCATAGTGTGCCGCCCGACTTGTATTTTGTTTTGTCATTGTATCCAGATATATGATACAACAAGTAACATCATACCTTGTCAGGACTATTGGCGTTTTCAATGGTTGTTAGTTGCATAAGATAAATATGCAGCAACTATGGCTTGTTGTATAGAATATTAAAAAAGCTTCCACCTAAAGCCCTGGTGACACCACGACAATGTTGCTGCTCCCGAGTTTCAAAAAGAGAAGGGACATCCAGAGAGAAAATGACTCTCTTTAAAGGATTTCCCTTCCCATACAACGCTCACCTGCATGACCTCATGCCGTAACTTCTCCACTAGTGAGAAGTGAGCAGTGTGAGCACGCGCACATCGATGTGCCTGCTGTCACTACAGTCCGGAAAAAACACGGACCGCCTGTGCCAGGGCACAAAACAGAGCCCTATAGAGACCCGTATCGAGGCCCCCTTTAAAAAACTGCCGGTGCTCAGCACCGGTTAGACCCGGCCCACTTAAAGCCCTGAGTATATCATTGTGAGACAAAAAGCTTTTCAGAAACTGCCAGGGTCACCTGCATGGAAAACAGTTATTGAGACCAACATTTCTCTGTATTTTTCATAGTTCACTAGTTTCTCGAGTATTTTTCATAGTTCACTGACTGCACTACAATGCAATAAAGGAGACATATATCACACCCAGCTTTCAAGGAAATCGGCGATGCTTCAAAATGCAGCTGCCTCAGAAGGACGGGCCATCGGGACCTTTCCACTTGGGATTCATATCTTCGCGTCACCTGGCAGGCTATATGGCGAGGAATAAAAAGACTAGTGTGTATTCTGTGTACAAAACGTTGCACATTGTGGTGATAGTCTTTACCGTGAGAAAATATGCGTGAACTGTAAAGCTTCCTTTCCTGAAAGGAACAGACGAAATGCTCCTTCGTACAGAACTTCACGGAAAACATTTTAACCTGGTGGTGTCTCAGCAACAGTGAAGTGAAAACAGGCGACGCCAACACCACTGCACTAACTTGTAGAAACTGTTCAAAGAACATTTTACACTTCTGCTGGTAATTTAACATGGGCGCGTAGAGATCGTGAGGCAAAAAAAAAAACTGTCACATTTGCAGAGTTTACAATAAGTTGGCATGAAGGGCTAATGATGACAACGCAGGCTTACCTTCATCTGGTGGCTGCCTCTAGCGCGAGACAAACGCTACTCGCAGATTTTAGTGATCCGCCGCTCCAGAGTCACGTGCTTCCTAAAAATGGACATTGCTGAGTGGAACCCGCTGCACGCGCACTCCCAGGGCACAGCACTAAACGCAAGTTCGTCGAAGGTTTGGTTATGGATGACAGCTGCAGCGGAGACTGCGCGTGACTGCACGAAACTCTGTCCCCATCTGGCAGGTGCGCCCCTTCTCCCCTCAGGAAACGCGTCTCTGCCCCTTTCTTTAGGTCAGGCGGCCTCACCTTCGCTCTGCTCTTATCCGGGATACTTTTCCAAACAAGCGTCTGCCACACTTCTCAGGTAGGAACGGACTGCGACAGTCTTTCGCGCACTGAAAGGTGTAATAAAAATAAACCCTTAAAACCTGAGGCACGAGGCATCACCTGGGAAGAACTGTTCGTCTGCGGCAGCCAACCGTGTGTTTCAGGCAGCACAATTACATGTATCATAACAATGCTGCTGGCAGGGAAATGAGAGCTTGTCCGTTCCCTGGAGGGGAACTGTTTATACGAACGACTGCGTGATGCAATCACTGTATCTAAATAGCAATACGACAGGACTCAAACAACAGCGCGTGCACACCTGGGAACCAGGGGTGTGCAGGCGAGGGTTAACGAGCCCTGGCTGCACACCTGGGATTTGCCTAGCTAACCCTGGCTGCGCATCCAGGAATCTCAAGGGTACAGGTTTGTATCACCCTCTTCTTATACAATTCAGCCTCTTCTCACAAAGCGAAGTGAGTGGCCTCTGCAGAGTTATCCTTCAACAGAAGCCCCTGTTAGTGTTTTTAAGGAGCACCCTTGATATCTTTAGACACCCCTTACATCCCTAAACATATCACAAGACTCCTAAAACAGACCCCCTCCCCCGCCTTATTTGTCCCCCAATTGCATTCTAGGGCAAGTGGTTGGAGTCTGCAGTTCAAAGTAAGCTTTTGGACTGTTAGGCCTGGTGTGTCCTGGGGCATTGCAGGGTGGGGCAACGGCGAGGAAGTTACAGAAAATGGAAAGGAGGATCTGGTGAGGAAAAGTGCAACCTCTGCATCCATACTTCTTATGTAAAACATTTCAATAAAAAAATATGTTTTCTAAAATGATTGTTAAATGGACCCTACCTAGCCTGTCATATGCTTCCTTGGACTCAGAAAATTCTGATAATTAATTACCCGGGTATGAGCCACTGGTAACAACATTATTACAAGAAACAACGAAGGTAATTGTAGAACTAAGTGCTCTTACCAATTTTGTAGAGCATTTCCTGGTCGTATTCTTGTTACCTTGCAAGAATGCCCTCTAACACAGACCCAGGTGTCATTAGAAAAAAGCGCTTCGACGCCTTGTCAGGGGTAGTAAGCGCTATACATATGCAATTACAATACAATACAATTAGAAAGATATGTCTTACAGATAAAGTTGAAGCTCTCAGTAGAGATGCTTATGTTTACATTGAGAAGAACAGCAAGCCCTACTCCAAGCGGTTTTACCATAGCATACATACGTGGGAACAACTTTTGAACGTAGGCCACAAAGTCTGTGCTTATGATATGCAAAGGGAAATATGCTAGACACATTTTCAACAAAGAAAAGGTTTTTACAGTCTCAAAGAGATGCAAATGACCTTAAAACCCCAGAAACTTGACAAGGAATCCTGTTCTAGAAAAGCTTTTTTAGGATCTTTTCAGGTCCTGTAAAAGTTTTTGGGTTCTGCCCCTTACAACAATCTCTACTGCTCTCATTGCATCAAATGTGGTCCTGTTATAACAGAGGCAAGTCAAGACTTCTTTTTCTCCCTATATGGCCTGTCGGACCGCTGCCTTCATGTCTACCCCTCCCTGACTCTCCCTTTCCCCTCCTCATTGTGTTTAATCTCCGCGAGGCTCGCTTCTTCACCCACCCTCGGAGACTCCCCCTACCTTTGCGATCTGACTTTATGGGATCCTGACTCTGATGTTTGTGTTTCCTGGTCCCCAATCCTGTTAGTTGACTCTTCATCTCTATTCTTTTTTACCGTGTTTCCCCCTGATCTGCTATCTTCCGCTGCTTGTCCTTCCGACCTGATCGTTTGTACTCCCTTGATTCCCCCCCTCCTCCTTCTTTTCTCCATGAACTTGTTCTAGTTGTTTTTGCGATGCTCTTTTTTATTGGACCCCTGGTCCTTTCTCCGTTTTAGTTTCTCTCTCACTTTCCTGTCTTGATCTGCTTGCCTTACTCCTTCCGTACTGTTTGTCACCCTTCCTTCTTTGCCCCTTAGGATGTTGTTGTCTCTACTTATCCTGCGCTAATAGTGTCATACCACAGTGTAACTTTGCTTCATCATGGTTCATTCTGCCTCCTCGAATAACTCATGTTTTTTACTCTTTTTTTTACTTTGTATCACTGTGCAATATTTTGTTTTTTTCGTTGTAACTTGTAACTTGCTGATACTCTTATAAAGCGCTCTGATACCTCCGGGTCTAGCCAGCGCTATATAAAACTCATTAAATAAATAAATAAATAAGACTGCCCTGGGTTTCAAATATGGTGATTGGGTCATTCAACCTGCACCATCCAGTACTCACTCCGGATTATCTGGTTAGTTCTTTAGGGGAGACTGAAGATATAGCTAGAGGATCAATATATTATGGTGAATGTCATAAACGGGTACGACTGTTGCTTTGGTAATTGAGTCATGTCTTAACCTTTTCCCTACTATTGAAAAGTTCCCCATCTGAAAAAGGACAGATTATTGTCAATATAGACTTTTGTAAAGCCACTGATGCAGTTTGAATTGGAACCCCTGCAAGCCTTTGATGATAAATCTGCTTCCCGAATTAGATTTGATCCTTTTGCTTTAACAAAACATCTAGAATTTGTTGTGGGTCTGGGAAAAAAAGTGCTAAAGACAAAGAGGTACGAGATAACATCAGGGCTGCATTCCTGCCCCAGTTTATTCAATTTCTGGGAAATAATTTAACTGCGTGTCTAGGGAACAAATCATGGATGCCCCACAGTAAGCCTAACTTTTATTATTTTGCTAATTGTGAGCAAAGCAGTTGAGATCTCTATAACCCCAAAAATATGCAAAAAGCATTGACACTTACTATTGAACCAACCATAAGCTATACATTGTCATGCTGATGGGAGGTCTTTGTGATGAGTGCACCCCCCAAAGTACAGGCAAAACATGACAGAGCAAGTGTTTAATTTGAAACTAGGTTTGTTTTTCTCTTTCTTGTTAACTGAAAATTGCTAAAATGATTGCTGCAATATTACAACAGGAGAGGGTTCTGTTATCCCTTAAAAGAAAGTTCTTAAGGTACAGTAGGGAAAGTCGAGATATAGTGGCCTGGTAAGTGTCTGAATTGAGGTTTCTAAAATAGACTTGTGGGGTCTTTGGACCTAGACTTTCTGAGATAATGTAGGAAGGAATGGAAAAATAACAAAGGTTAGGATTTAGTGGCATGTCAAGAGTCTGAAGACTCTCTTTTTTTATCCAATGCATGTCGTTTATCCTTTTCATTATCTCCTGTACTATGAAGCACACAGGTATCCACCGGGGTACATTCGTTACTCCCTCACTAGGATCCACCACCCATATCTCAGTAGTCTCTAGTCTGCCATGTAATTCCCAACCATAGTTGTATTGGAATAAAAATTATGTTTTTGCATGGTTTTATGTAAGTTAGCATTCGCGGCGCCATTTTGTGTATAGGCGCCATTTTGTATCGTGATCGAAACTAATTCTTTCCTATTTCCGAGAAACGGCCTTCTCTAGGTTATGTTTCTTCGGAGCTGAGTTCTGCCACACTAATGAATGCACTGTTCTTATTAGCGCATACCTTTCCTTTAAGATGTAAGCCTTCTCCCACTTGTGTAGTGGCGGGCACAGGCAGAGTGACCTTAAGTAGTAGATAATGTGTGCCCGGCCTCGGAATCAAAACTTACTCCTTTGTAATTTACTGTCCAGCTGCATCTCTCTGGAAAATTCCATGATGGGCGTGGTTTCATTGGTTTCGAAGTGTATTTAATGTATCGTTATGCTTGCTGATGTCAGGCCCTCTGCAGCACTCCTTAGCGACTGGGCAGACAGGGGTCCGCTCTGAGCGTACTCTGAATAAACAGATATTGGTTTGTATTCTCTACTGTCTGACCGACTCTTCATTTGGTATGGAAGGCTGAGAGGTGGTCTTGTGTGACCCGGGTGACCCGAATCGGGTCATTTTCTTCAGTTGGTGCCCAAACAGGGACTCCTTCGGGTGAGTCGCTCTTCCCCTTCCGCAGACGGGGGGGGGGGGGTCGAGGCTATCGTTGGGTCGGACGGACGGATCAGGGATCTCTGCACGAAGAGTTCCTGATACTCGCAGCTGCCCCTTCTGTCCTGCCGGACGGTGCCTCGCCCAGTGGTCATCCCGACTGGAGTCCTAAACGGCAGAACCCTTGGATCTGACCGCTTGGTCTGAAGAGTCGCAGTGGAGAATAAATTCGTTTGACCTGCATATATCAGGTGAGTTTGTTTTGGTTCTTTGTGGATATGGTACCATTTTTGGTTTGTATTTGGTGCGGTCTAAGGGCCGTCTTTGGATAAGAAGTATTTGTATTTGTTTTGTTAGGCATAAAATAGTGAATGTTTGAAGATGCCTAGTGTTAGCAAATTGATTTCTTTGTGCTGCCGTTGTTGTTCAGCAGCTGCTCGATTGGAAGAAGCTCAGCCAGCGCCTCCAGAAGGACTCCCAATTTTGATATGTATGTGAAGCATGGTCTTGGCCCTATTATGTTTAGTACATTATGGCACAAATATATGAGGGACAATGCCGAGTTGCAGTGGCCGTTGACGGGCACGTTTGATGAACAAAAGATTGAGTATTTACAAGAACAGTTGTTTAAGAAATGAAGTAGTCAGTCTATGTTTGATTCCCTCAGAACATGGCAGAAAGTAGCTAGACAACGGCGATTGAAGGCAGAAAAAGAGGCCTGGAAAGGAAAAATGCAGACGTTGACTCAGAAGGCTGTAGCATATGATAGGGAGAAACAGGTAAAGGGTGTTGAATGTGAAGATAGGAGGTTTCGATTACATATTGATAAATCGTATGTGGTTCAGGAAGAAGATGATGCTTTGTGGAAGAATTGTTAGATACCCAACCCACGCCTCCATATGCCCCGCAAAGAATATATCCCATTGTTCCGGTGCCCTCACAGCCGCCTGTTACAGTTGCTTCCACTGTCTCTGTCCCCGCATCTATTGCTGTTGTTTCGACAGCTATGGCTTCGGCTCCTCCTCCTCCCCTTCCTTCTGTTTCTTTGCCGTCTGTGGCAACTGTGACTGTTAGTGCTCCCGCCGTACCTATTGTCTCAGCGACCCTTTCGCCAGCTCTTTCCCCCACTACACATCCTCCAGCGTCGATAGTACCTGTTGCTTCTGTTGCTTCTCCCACTGTGGTTTTTCATCCTCCGACATTAGTAAATAGTGGGACACCGGTGCGTGGATTTGAGGACAGGGATTGGACAAAATTTAATGAGTGCATGGGACCATTAGTGCGATCTGATGTGGGGGATGAAGAAAAAAAGGTAATAGCTAATCAGGCTGCACAGTGGGCCTGTAACCCTATTTATAGTGTAGAGGATGTCTGGGTGACTATGAAAGATTTTGAGCCTTTTATACAGCAGCATGCCCTCAAACACATGTCTGCTACTCTGATTGGTCTTTGGCAACAGCACTTTGAAGCGGAGGTACCTCAAGTTTTATATGACATAAGAGATCGAGTGTATATTAGTGAGCTGGGGCCGGAACAAGTCTTTGCCAATGTTACGACAATAATAGCTGATAGGGGAAGACTGCATGAGAAAAGTCCTAGGTCGGTGTCTCAGTTTCCGATGAGAGAGGTTCATCCTATATATCACCCCGAGATACCAGAAATAACGGATGGGCGAGGTAATGTTACTCGAGCGGCGGTGGCTGCTCGGTTTCAAGAACAATGGGTTTATACTCCGTGGAAAAGAAGTGAGGTTTTATCCCTTAAAACTCATTAACCGGATCCTAAGAAAAATCCTACTGCTTATTATAAAGAACTGACTGAAGCTGCTTCCTCAACGGTGATGACTCTTGCTGATATTGAAATGTTCTTTGGTCTTCTTGTTCCGGTTGATATTTGGAGGCAGGTCCATACTCAAGATCATGTTCCGGAGTTGGGTGGTACTTGGGATCAAATTAAGGCATGGGACCAGGAAAGAAAGCCCGGTGATAAGCCTCGAGCGGAAATGTTAGCGTTGCCAGGCCACATTATTATGTATATGCATTCTCTTATTCCGCCGAGAAAGGTAGATTGGGATAAATTGTCAGCCTGTCGACAGAAGAAAGATGAGAGTGTGTCTGATTTTTGGTGGACACAGGCGCGACAAAAAGTTCTGTTTCTCGAAATATGGTCCCTGGGGCGGCTCTGTCTGGCCATAATAATGTGTTGGTTGGTTTTTCTGTTGTACCGGTTGTAAGCCCCATTTTAAAACCTCTTGCGTTGACTATTGGTCCTTTCACAGTGGATTCGCCATTCTTGTTGACATCTAATTGTGGTGAAAATTTGATGGGTTTGGATTTGTTGAAGAAATTGCATGCTACCATTTATTTCTCCCCGGCAGGTGTCTGTATGAAAATGGGCCCGAATGTAGCACGTGCTAAACAGTGTTTGTCCAAAGATGCGCCTCTTCCTGTTGAATTTGCAGATTGTTCTTCCACTTTGTGGGCGACAGGTGATACCGATGTTGGGCTGGTGCAGATACCACCAGTTTCGATTTAGGTTAAGGATGGTGCTATTTTGATTCGTATACCTCAGTATAAAATACCACAGGCAGGAGAACGGGCTTTATTGCAAATTATTCAGGATTTGATCAAGAATGAGTGGTTGAGGAGATGACAGCCAATATTTGTAATAGTCCTCTTCTCCCCATTCTTAAATGGACGCCTTCAGGTTCTTCTGATGATCAAGGAGATGTTTGTCGTTTTGTGATTGATTTGCGCAAGGTTAATAAAATAGTGGTTCCCCAGTTTCCAGTGGTCCCTGATATTACTTAGGGGTGGGCGGAATTTGCGTAGTCGCGCAACGCAAAGCTCCGCGAAACGGTAAAAAATCTCCGAGAGCACGCTAAAGTTCCGCGAACACGCGGAATTGCTTGTTCCGCCCGTTCGCGATGCTTTTTTCCTGTTCGCGAACGCTGTTTGCGTGCTTGGGGAGAAATATCTTGCGAACACGCATTTTGAAAGCGCGAACAAGCAAAAAATTCCGCGAAGCCGCAGATCGCGGCATTTTTGGTAATTCCGTGTTCTCCGCGGAACGCGAAATTACCCAAATTCCGCGAGCGGAACGGAATTTACCGCCCAGGCCTAATATTACTACTCTTTTGACAATGACTCCTTCTACTGCTAAATTCTTCTCTGTCATTGACCTGAAAAATGCTTTCTTTAGTATTCCTATTCATCCGGATAGCAGGTACTTGTTTGGGTTTACACTAGCTGGAAGGAGCTTTAGGTTCTGTCGAGCTCCACAAGGCTATACTGAAAGTCCAAGTATTTATAGTCAAGCTTTAACCCCTTCGCTGCTAGGCCTTTTCCGCTCCTGTGCTAAGCCTTTTTTTTTAGCTATTTGGGGTAGTTCGTGCTTAGGCCCCTGTAACGTTTTGACCACATAAGGTATCCACACCAAATTTGCGTCCTTTTCTTCCAACACCATGGGGATTCTAAAGATACCCAGGGTTTGTGGATTCCCCTGGAGAGGACCCAGAAATTAGCCAAAATACAGCTAAATTTTAGTTTTTTTTTTAAAAATTGGAAAAAAGTGCTGCAAATGGAAGCGTCTGTTTTTTCCCTGCAAATGGTATCAACAAAGGGTTTGTGGGGCTGAAATCACCATTTTCACAGCTTTCAGGGACTGACAGACTTTTGTCAGAAAACCAACATTTATTACACAGTTTTGGCATTTTACTGGGACATAGCCTATTTTTGCTATTTTCTGTGCTTTCAACCTTCTTCCAGTTAATGGTAGAAATGGGTATAATAGCAATAATGGCATCCTGGAAATCTATACATTTTAGAAAAGCAGACAAAATTCTGAATTCAGCAAGGGGTCATTTGTGTAGATCCTTCAAGGTTTCTTTATGGAAACTAACAGTTGAAAATAGGAAAAATTGAAAATGAGTTGAAAAAAACAGCCATTTGTGCCAACATTTTCACCGGTAACTTCTTCTAATCATGACAGATGTTTGAAAGCAATATACCGTTACATCCGCTGGATCTTTCTGGTTGTGGGGATATATAGGACTTGTAGGTTCACCAAGAACCCGACGAACCCAGAGCCAATAACTGAGCAGCGTCTTGCAATGGTTTTTTATTATGTACCGGGTATATAGCAATTCATTTGGGAAAATATATACAGTGAAAAATCAGGATGAAAGACACCTATGTATTTCTGAAATTGGAACAAAATATAGAGTTTAGAAACAGTACCTATTTGCACATTTCCAAAATTGCGAGTACCCATACTAGCATGAGAATTATAGGACATTTTTCAAAGTGACTTCTTTTTACACATTGTCTTTCATTTGAAAGGCAGAAATGCACCGAAAGTCAATAGGTAATAACAGTTGCTTTACAATGCTGTGTTACCCTAAGTCTCCCGATAAAAATGGTACCTCACTTGTGTGGGTAGGCCTAGTGCCCACAACAGGAAACGGCTTAAAACGCAACGTGGACACACTTCTTTTTTACAGTGAAAACTGACCCTTTTTTTGCAAAGTGCCTAGCTGTAGACTATGAAACCTAGCTCTGCCGGCACCTAGGGAAACCTAGCAAGCCTATACATTTTTGAAAACTAGACACCCAGGGGAATCCAGGACGGGGTGACTTGTCTGGCTCCCACCAGGTTCTGTTACCCAGAATCCCTTGCAAACCTCAAACTTTATCAAAAAACCACATTTTCCTCACATTTCTGTGGTGAAAGTTCTGGAATCTGCGTGGATCCACAAAATTCCACCCACAACGCATTTTCCAAAGTCTTCCGAGAAAAATGGTACCTCACTTGTGTGGGTAGGCCTAGTGCCCGCGACAGGAAACTACCCAAAATGCAACGTGGACACACCACATTTTCACAGTGAAAACTGACCCTTTTTTTGCAAAGTGCCTAGCTGTAGATTTTGAACCCTAGCTCTGCCGGCACCTAGAGAAACCTAGCAAACCTATACATTTTTAAAAACTAGACACCCAGGGGAATCCAGGATGGGGTGACTTGTCTGGCTCTCACCAGGTTCTGTTACCCAGAATCTCTTGCAAATCTCAAACTTTGTAAAAAAAAAAACCACATTTTCCTCACATTTCTGTGGTGGAAAGTTCTGGAATCTGCATGGATCCACAAAATTCCACCCACCCCGCATTCCCCAAAGTCTTCCGAGAAAAATGGTACCTCACTTGTTTTGTTTTCATCAAAATTTGAGGTTTGCAGGGGATTCTGGGTAGGAAAACGTTGGGGGATCTATGCAAGCCATACCTCGATGGACTCCCCCGGGTGTCTAGTTTTCAGAAATGTGTGGGTTTGGTAGTTTCCCAAGTTGGCGGCCGAGCCCGGGGCCAAAAACCCAGCTGACCCCCCTTGCAAAACCAGGTTGTTTTGTGATAGGTAAGTTTGATGTCTCCTCAATACGTTTTGGGCCCTTGCCTGTCGCGGGTACTTGACCCACCCACCCACGCGAGTGAGGTACCATTTTTATTGGGAGACCTGGGGGAACGCTGGGGGGTAGGAAATTTGTGGATCCATGCAGATTCCAGAACTTTCCCACAAAGAAATTTGAGAAAAATTTGATTATTTTCAGCTAAATTTCAGGTTTGCAGGGGATTCTGGGTAGGAAAACGTTGGGTGGTCCACGCAAGCCATACCTCGCAGGACTCCCCCAGGTGTCTAGTTTTCAGAAATGTGTGGGTGTGGTAGGTTTCCCAAGATGGCCGCCGAGCCCGGGGCCAAAAACCCAGGTGACCCCCCCTTGCAAAACTAGGTTGTTTTGTGATAGGTAATTTTGATGTCTCCTCAATATGTTTTGGGCCCTTGCCTGTCCCGGGTACTTGACCCAGCCATGCGAGTGAGGTACCATTTTTATCAGGAAACCTGGGGGAACACTGGGTGGAAGGAAATTTGTGTCAGCCCAGTGATCCCACAACTTTCCCACACAGAAATTTGAGAAAAATGTGATCTTTTCAGCTAAATTTGAGGTTTGCAGGGGATTCTGGGTAGGAAAACGTTGGGGGTGATGGAGCAGGGTTTTGAGAAAATAAAACCTGTTCAGATTAACTCCTCAGTAACATTTACTAACAGTGTGCAGTGAAACTAACATGCAAAAACACGGGGAAATGCTTTTGCGCTTGCGTGCACTAATACGTGTATTAATGCATGGAAGACTAGGCCGCATTCGCATTCTGCTAAAAATTAAATAATAATAATGCCGCTTTTTGCACACTGATGCTTTGGTTAGATATATAATGTGGGATAGTGCGAATGGTGGGTGGTAAAACAGTGAGAATTATATTTCATGAAATTAATAATGTTTGTGTTTTATTCATCGTAGTGATGCTTGCAAGGGCCTACATCGTTGCATGACAAATTGAGGGTTAAAAGAAAACTAATAAATAAAGCCAAAAATCGAGCTCTGAGAGAGAATGGAGAAGGCAAAAGCTGATAACCTTCAAGAATTATTGTGTGTCTGCCAAATAATGGAAGGAAGGCCGTGGGACCAAGTGCGAATGTATAAACTTCTTCCGCGGAAGCTGCAGAGGCGGACAATGAAAATGTAGAGATTTGTAACATGTTACTAGTTGGAGGAAGCGTGTATTCATGAGACGTGGTTTAGGTAATATTAATAAAAGTAAAACAAGAATGCTGTGAAAACATGGATGTGACCATGGTGGTGTGATAGAACACCCCCTAAACCGACCAATGAGGGACTAAGATTCTGAAAATGTTGCTACAATGGTGGGTTGGACATGTAGGTTTTTAGAGTATAACTTGGGTGTCTGGGGGGTGTTAAGGGCGCATCTTTAGAGAGGCTAGAGAGAGGGAGATCGTCGCTGTCCGTCGGTTTGGTGTATCCAGATTGAGGCCTACCTGTTTCTGTCCTACTCTTTGTTCCCTGAACCTTCTCTGGGAACCCCCATCTATTCCCATGGCCAGGGGGTAGATTTTCCACTGAAATACTTGGGTTAGTATAGCTAAAGATCCGTTCTTTGCATAATCATTTGCAAATGTATATCTGTCTCTGAAACTTTGTCTCTTCATCTATCCACTACTTCATTGCATTCTGTTCATTATAATTTGAGTTTGACACTTTTTGCCTTGATAAATGGTCTCTCTCTGTGATTTATGCATTGTTTGCCTTGTAAAACTGTACATGATGAGCATTTACCTTCACATTATTTGCGATAAATATTATTAACCTTACACCATGTTTGTGATTTATTCAGTAGTATAAATAGATAGTTAGTTCTAATTATTACCATCAACTTCTCAACTTATGGTCCATCGACCAGAGGAAAGAGAGTTGATTATAGGTTCAGTTATGTATCCTGTGTGTTAGGACGAGCCTGTAGTTTTGTGAACAACTGATTTAACTCAAACTAGAACCAGCGCAACAGGGATTCATGTGTTGGGTGTATGAGTATGGGCCAGTGATTGTGTTTTTATTGATTTTCGATCCCTGATTGGCGCTGGATCAGGGGACCCACGCAAGCCATATCTCGCTGGACTCCCCCGGGTGTCTAGTTTTCAGAAATGTGTGGGTTTGGTAGGTTTCCCAAGATGGCTGCTGAGCCCGGGGCCAAAAACCCAGGTGACCCCCCTTGCAAAACCAGGTTGTTTTGTGATAGGTAATTTTGATGTCTCCTCAATACGCTTTGGGCCCTTGCCTGTCGCGGGTACTTGACCCACCCACACGAGTGAGGTACCATTTTGTATCGAGAGACCTGGGGGAACGCTGTGTGGTAGGAAATTTGGGTCATCCCAGTGATCCCACAACTTTCCTGCACAGAAATTTGAGAAAAATGTGATTTTTTCAGCTAAATTTCACGTTTGCAGGGGATTCTGGGTAGGAAAACGTTGGGGGGCCCACGCAAGTCATACCTCGCTGGACTCCCCCCGGTGTCTAGTTTTCAGAAATGTGTGGGTTTGGTAGGTTTCTCAAGATGGCCGCCGAGCCCGGGGCCAAAAACCCAGGTGATCCCCCTTGCAAAACCAGGTTGTTTTGTGATAGGTAATTTTGATGTCTCCACAATACGCTGTGGGCCCTTGCCTGCCGCGGGTACTTGACCCACCCACACGAGTGAGGTACCATTTTGTATCGAGAGACCTGGGGGAACGCTGTGTGGTAGGAAATTTGGGTCATCCCAGTGATCCCACAACTTTCCTGCACAGAAATTTGAGAAAAATGTGATTTTTTCAGCTAAATTTCACGTTTGCAGGGGATTCTGGGTAGGAAAATGTTGGGGGGCCCACGCAAGTCATACCTCGCTGGACTCCCCCCGGTGTCTAGTTTTCAGAAATGTGTGGGTTTGGTAGGTTTCTCAAGATGGCCGCCGAGCCCGGGGCCAAAAACCCAGGTGATCCCCCTTGCAAAACCAGGTTGTTTTGTGATAGGTAATTTTGATGTCTCCACAATACGCTTTGGGCCCTTGCCTGCCGCGGGTACTTGACCCACCCACGCGGGGCTTGGGGACACCGGCCACACGATGGCCCCAAGATGGCCCCCAGAAGTAGACCCCCCCACTATTGAGCCTCAACTCAGCAAGACTTAAGGACATGACGCATTGGGAAAGTTTCAGGGGGGCAGCTAGACAACACACAAGGGCGCGCTACGAACCCCACAAAGGAGAGATACGGTGGGGGGCAAGCTGAAGAGAAGGAGACGACTGCTTCTATGCCATGACATAAGAGCACCCAGCGAGCTTCCGAGAGAGGTACTGCTGCAGGAGTATGCAGGGAGACTGCTCCGGATTAGGTAGGGGAGGAGTACTCCGAAGCACCCAGGGTCCCCCTACCACTGGGATCCTGCTCAAAATGCCAAACACTCACCACTGCTGCTGGGAATGGGGAAGATCTGCGGACTTTGGAACTGTCCCTTCCACCTCTCCTCTCTCCACTCTTGACCTGGGGGCGAGCTGGAGGATGTGGCGGACGGCGTTTATCAGCAACACCGTGACTGGTGCTCTTGAAGGATCTTTAACGATGCCCCCTGGGCGGAAACCAAATCTGTCTGTATTTACCGCGGTGCCCGAGCAACTTTGGCTGATGCCCGGTGGAGCTGTCATATGCAGCTATAGAGGAGTTTGGCTCTGGTTCACCCCTCGGCCAGCACCTACCCAGCCGGACATCGTTTTCCTCGCCTCCCCGTTGTGTTTTCCTACCTGCATTCCCTACCCCCGTTTACCATTCCCCCTCTACCTCTTCACTCCCCATAAGATGTGTGTACGCGCAAATAATCTCACATTATTGTGTAATCTCATGTTTTTTCTTTTCTCCTATGTCTATACTTGTCTATGTAATTATGGAACCTGTAACTCACTGATCCTCATGTAAAGCGCTCTGATACCTCCGGGTCTAGCCAGCGCTAAATAAAACTTTGCAAATAAAAAAAATAAAAAATGGTGTTCTTTCTCAAATATTCCGTCATAAATGCTCCATGTAGAGCTGTGCGGATTTGTTCTTTCTTCTTTGCTGATAAAGCCTCCCATTCATCTGAGTTCTTGATAGTTTGTGAGACTACCGCCTCCGCCAGAATTGATGGGGTCCTCAGTATGTCTGCATATGTGCTTTCATCGAAAGCCAGTTCAGTCTCCATGGTCGAAATATCAGGGTGATTAGACCGGGTGAGATATTGTCTTAGCCCACCTGTTTTTTAGCGTAATTTGCGAGGGTCGGTAAAGGCTTAACCTGACCCTCTGGTCCTTTGTGACCACGTGTAGAGCCCCAGTACGTTCCCACAGCTCGAAAGCTGCACAACAGTCCACACACACTAACCCCAGCAATGTTGCTGAGGGTGGGAACCAGAGGCACGGGGCCAAAGGGCGAGCCAGCCTCCACTATCTCATGAATACACAAAAGTGGGCTGCCCCTTGAATCAATTCCTATGTTTATCTACAGAGTTCTATAGAGATGCACTACCAGTGGGGGCATCTCATAAAAAGTTACGGACTGGCCTCACACACCGCTCGGTGTCATGCTTCATCATCGGCTGTCCTCGCCCTCTAAAAACTTGGTTTGATAGAGGGCGTGCATACACCTGGAGACAGGAATGCACTTCTAAATCTAAGTGATGGCCGTGGGGGAGTGATAAGTGATTTAAAAACCATTACATTAGTCCATGTGCTATGCTTTATTCAAATGGTAAATGTATGGTGGTTAAAAACTAAGTGAACGGTGGTATGGGATATTATTCTCCCTTCACCGTATGAAATGCAGTCGACATGTTTCTGCTGAGGTGTCTCCGAAGGGTACGTAGCATTCTTCAGGACCTAAAAAAGGGGGAGGAAAAAAAGGGGGGGGTGTTATATACCCTATGTGTTCACTTCCTTTTAACTAGTGAAAAATGGAAGGAAAATCCTGTCGCTAGATCAGGGAGGGGTTAAAAAACACTATGTAGGTGGATACTTCCCTCTTGGTATAGTACCACTGAGAGTAACTCTGTAGAGAAAGGAAAAACAAAAACAAAACATACAAACCATGTGAGTATGTAAATAAATAGTTTATAAACATCATCCATCCCGCGTCATACCTATAGCGCGCGTGGTGGTGTGAAGTGGTCTTTATGAGACACGTGGCAGGTGCAACGTGTACTCACACCGTTAAAAAGTGGTTGTAAACCAACTCTTACCCTGTATTTCTACCCTAAACGCTCCATGGGAGGGCTGAGGTGGAAGGACCTACTTAGACTTTCTGTAGGGAAAAACACATAAAACCACTACTGGTAGTTAAGGGTTAGTCACCAGTATTCAGAAAGAACCAGGACCAAGGTTCCTAGTTAAAGCAAACATAACAAGGTGAAATCCAGAACTAATGGACCACCTATTCATTCAAGTTCACACCAGCATTCCTTCAGGCATACTCTTACTGTCTAGTTTCAGTGCTTCCAGCCGTTCTAATCGTACTCCGGTGTTCGCTGATCCACGTCTTCACCTTCCTGGTGGTCATCCCGACATACTTCAGGTTACATGGACAGGATAGGAGGTACACCACACCTTCTGTATTACAGTTGCTGAAATGTTTTAGCTTCCAGGGTCTCTCTGTACCTATGTCGACTTCTTTTGTTGTGGTGGTCAGCCGGCAGCACACACAGTTGCCGCATGGGTAGTGGCCTGTTGGTCTCGGTTGGCTCCACAGAGTCATCTGATTCTCAATTTGATCATTGGGAGTTTTGGAGTGTACCAAGGTGTCCCTCAAGTTCCTACTCCATTTGTATGCGAATAGTGGGGGTTCCCACTTCTTGTTCCCGCTGTTTAAGATGGCCCATTTTTCTTTATAATATTCTGGATTCTGTTCGACACGGGCGTGTATGTTGTAAGCGCAGACCAGGCGGTCTTTTTTCTTTATGTGTTGTCTCCAAAGGGCATCCCGGTTATTATTCCTCGCCCTTTTCCTTGCCCATTTAACCATCTTCTTGGGGTAATGTCTCTCCAGGAGTTTTGTCTCTAGTTGTTCTGCCTGTATCTGGAATGTATCTATCTCAGAACAGTTCCTTCGAATCCTCCAGGTCTCCTGATAAAAATGGTACCTCACTCGCGTGGGTGGGTTTCCCTACCCAGAATCCCCTGCAAACCTCAAATTTTGATGAAAAAATCTAATTTTTCTCAAATTTCTGTGGGAAAGTTGTAGGAACCCCTTCACACCTCGAATGAAGACATGGAAACGGTACATAGATGACATTTTTGTCATCTGGCGAGGTACCAAGGATGAGGCAACACGCTTCGTGGAGTGGGTCAACGGCATTGACCCCCACGTCAGGTTCACACATACCATCAACAAAAATCAGGCTGTTTTCTTGGATCTGGATATAACCTTAACATCAGAAGGAATATCCACAAAAGTCCACACTAAACCAACAGACAAGAACAGTTTATTAATGTATGACAGCTACCACCCGAGGGCCCTCCGTGAGAACCTTCCTGTAGGCCAATTCCTGAGGATTCGAAGGAACTGTTCTGAGATAGATACATTCCAGATACAGGCAGAACAACTAGAGACAAAACTCCTGGAGAGACATTACCCCAAGAAGATGGTTAAACGGGCAAGGAAAAGGGCGAGGAATAATAACCGGGATGCCCTTTTGAAGACAATACATAAAGAAAAACAAGACCGCCTGGTTTGCGTTACAACATACACGCCTGTGTCGAACAGAATCCAGAATATTATAAAGAAAAAATGGGCCATCTTAAACAGCGGGAACAAGAAGTGGGAACCCCCACTATTCGCATACAAACGGAGTAGGAACTTGAGGGACACCTTGGTACACTCCAAAACTCCCAATGATCAAATTGAGAATCAGATGACTCTGTGGAGCCAACCGAGACCAACAGGCCACTACCCATGCGGCAACTGTGTGTGCTGCCGGTTGACCACCACAACAAAAGAAGTCGACATAGGTACAGAGAGACCCTGGAAGCTAAAACATTTCAGCAACTGTAATACAGAAGGTGTGGTGTACCTCCTATCCTGTCCATGTAACCTGAAGTATGTCGGGATGACCACCAGGAAGGTGAAGACGCGGATCAGCGAACACCGGAGTACGATTAGGTGCAGGAAGACCAACACCAAACTGACGAAACATTTCACGGAGAAAGGCCACAACGACCTGGACCTCAGATGGGTGGTGCTTGAGGTTATAAATAAACAAAAGACTGATATCTCTAGACAACTCCATATCCGAGAACAGCGCTGGGTATACAGGCTTCGCAGCGATGATAAAGGCTTAAATGATGAGATACCATGGCTGCAACTTGCAAAATAGAAAATGTATAGAATTGACCATGCACACCTTCTTTAGTCAACAACCAACTCTAAGAAAGCTGGCCTAATAGAATAGGGACTATTCTCTACTGCTACCCCTCTACTTTATTTTAAGTAGTTCACTAAGAGTGGGCCCATTGTTATGCTCGCAAATTCAAACAGATCAAGCTGGCATGGGGAACACATTGGTTTGTGTAAACCCATGTTATCAAACATAGATACCAGCTGTAGCAATTACCACCACTGACTGTCATTAGTGTGTACTTCACACATATAACAAGTGAGGTACCATTGGCCCGTAATCCCATTATGAACAGAGTAATGTTGCTTTATTTTTCTCACTGTGTTTAGAACTCTTGGGGTATCCCCTCACTTTACGGGGATCTCGAGCGGCCCCTGCTGTAATCCACGCTGGTAGTTATCAGTGCGCAAGCATAGGAGCCATAGCAGGGCAAGCGTCTCACGGAATACACCTAGGCGCATGCGCGGTAGTGGGTTTCCCACTACTTCAGCGCATGCTCAAATACCGGGAGACTGATCAGACCCAGTAATGAACATGGGCGTCCTCACAAACATGGGAGCTAATGACCTCGTAACTGCATTTGTTTTCCCGCAGGAAGGGGAAGGACCATAACATCGGTATCGGCGCCGTTTGACCAATGCCGAACGTAACCTCTTTTGAATACACACCCTCTACCAGGCGGTCAGGCTCACGCAAGAGGGACACAGGAAACAAACCTCACAAGCCCATTTTTAACTATCTAAAATGGCCTTGATAGTGTTGGAGGCATGTTTTGACCAATGCCGAACGAAACCTTCATTGAATACACACCCTCAACCAGGCGGTCAGGCTCACGCAAGAGGGACACAGGAAACAAACCTCACAAGCCCATTGTTTACTATCTTAATGGCCTTTGTAGTGTTGGAGGCATGTTTTGACCAATCGGGTGGGGCGATTTACAGTTACGCCTCCCACCAGGCGGTCAGGCAGTCCCGTAGAGGGACACAGGAAACTCACTTAACGGGCCCAATTAACACTGATTAGCTCACTATTTAGTCACAGCTCTTTAGTATAAAAACCCTCTGAGTCTCACCATTTATCATCAACGGGGAGACAGAGAGGACGCCTCCGGGAAGAACGGCTGGAAGCACTGAAACTAGACAGTAAGAGTATGCCTGAAGGAATGCTGGTGTGAACTTGAATGAATAGGTGGTCCATTAGTTCTGGATTTCACCTTGTTATGTTTGCTTTAACTAGGAACCTTGGTCCTGGTTCTTTCTGAATACTGGTGACTAACCCTTAACTACCAGTAGTGGTTTTATGTGTTTTTTCCCTACAGAAAGTCTAAGTAGGTCCTTCCACCTCAGCCCTCCCATGGAGCGTTTAGGGTAGAAATACAGGGTAAGAGTTGGTTTACAACCACTTTTTAACGGTGTGAGTTCACGTTGCAGCTGCCACGTGTCTCATAAAGACCACTTCACACCACCACGCGTGCTATAGGTATGACGCGGGATGGATGATGTTTATAAACTATTTATTTACATACTCACATGGTTTGTATGTTTTGTTTTTGTTTTTCCTTTCTCTACAGAGTTACTCTCAGTGGTACTATACCAAGAGGGAAGTATCCACCTACATAGTGTTTTTTTAACCCCTCCCCTGATCTAGCGACAGGATTTTCCTTCCATTTTTCACTAGTTAAAAGGAAGTGAACACATACGGTATATAACCCCCCCTTTTTTTTCCTCCCCCTTTTTTAGGTCCTGAAGAATGCTACGTACCCTTTGGGGACACCTCAGCAGAAACATGTCGACCGCATTTCATACGGTGAAGGGAGAATAATATCCCATACCACGTTCACTTCATTTTTAACCACCATACATTTACCATTTGAATAAAGCATAGCACATGGACTAATGTAATGGTTTTTAAATCACTTATCACTCCCCCACGGCCATCACTTAGATTTAGAAGTGCATCCCTGTCTCCAGGTGTATGCCCGCCCTCTATCAAACCAAGTTTTTAGAGGGCGAGGACAGCCGATGATGAAGCATGACACCGGGCGGTGTGTGAGGCCAGTCCGTAACTTTTTATGAGATGCCCCCACTGGTAGTGCATCTCTATAGAACTCTGTAGATAAACATAGGAATTGATTCAAGGGGCAGCCCACTTTTGTGTATTCATGAGATAGTGGAGGCTGGCTCGCCCTTTGGCCCCGTGCCTCTGGTTCCCACCCTCAGCAACATTGCTGGGGTTAGTGTGTGTGGACTGTTGTGCAGCTTTCGAGCTGTGGGAACGTACTGGGGCTCTACACGTGGTCACAAAGGACCAGAGGGTCAGGTTAAGCCTTTACCGACCCTCGCAAATTACGCTAAAAAACAGGTGGGCTAAGACAACATCTCACCCGGTCTAATCACCCTGATATTTCGACCATGGAGACTGAACTGGCTTTCGATGAAAGCACATATGCAGACATACTGAGGACCCCATCAATTTTGGCGGAGGCAGTAGTCTCACAAACTATCAAGAACTCAGATGAATGGGAGGCTTTATCAGCAGAGAAGAAAGAACAAATCCGCACGGCTCTAAATGGAGCATTTATGACGGAATATTTGAGAAAGAACACGGCACCATGGGGACTCGTTGTCACAAATGAACCCCGGCTGTTCCTAAATAACAAGGAATTTAGGATTAATTGGTCGAGCATAGCATGGAAATGCACCAAGGACTGGCTGGTGTTGATCATCAGCACAGCCAGACAACTAGCAGATGCTCTGCTAGTTGAGATACAGCAGAGTGAGAGTAATTTGAAAACATCAGTTCACATTACCGTCTTCAAAAAAAGCTTGAAGAGATAAACAGTGACCAGTCAGCATACAGGGAATATTTTACCCAATCTAAAATAACCAAACTACAGAAGGATGTCCAGAAGTTCAAGCGGGAGATGGTGTACCCCTACACAACGGACGAATACTATGACAAACCCCAACAAACACCTGCACCTAGACGTCAGCCACGCTTCAGACCTACACCTCAAAACTGGACTTACAGCTCAGGGGAAGAGAGAAGCGACAGCAGCAGCGATGAGAGCACAGGAGGGCAGCAGACACGGAGATACCGGAACCCTAACTTACCAATGTTTGCGCCACCGATGCAGCCATTCGGCTTCTGGCCACAGCAATTTTACCCCCAGGGTTCGGGCCCCACCAAGGACAGCAGCCTTTTTTATTCCGAGGCCGAGGCAGAGGAAGAGGCAGACAGAAACCGAGGAGGACAACGAGGATCCAATGGGCAGACGAAGCGTCAACCAGCGGCGCAGTGACACGGAGCAGGGGCAGAGGCTCAACAATAACAACGACCAGGGAATAACTAATGTTGTAAACCTGAGTACGCATAGCCTCAGCATAGAAGAAGAAGCGGTTCTAGCAAAAGGCTTGGGTTTTGTCCCCACCCCAAATAATGACCCTTTCTTCCTCAACACTGAATTAGCTCAGTTCTTCAGAAAGATCAAGCTGAAAGATTATTTTGGCGAAAACGAAACACTGGACAGTGACCGGACCAGCACTGGACTATGGAAGAAGTCCACTTTCTCTCCCCCGAACCAGAACATATCCTGCAATGTCCTGGCATTTGAACAAGTGGTCCTCACAGAAGTGGAAAGAATCGACTTCAACAATATGAGGGGATTCCAGAATATGACCAAAAGAGAGAGAACGGCTCTGGAGCAATTGAAGAACAACCATGACATAATCATCAAACCGGCAGATAAGGGGGGTGCCATAGTCCTGATGGACTATACTATGTACAAAGAGGAATGCTTATGCCTGCTATCCGACACCTCGAGCTATGAGGCACACCAGGAAGATCCAACACCTCGCATTATGACCAGCATCAAGAACATGGTCAACGAAGCAGAAACCCAGGACTGGATTACCAAGCATGAGGCTGAGTTTTTAGTGAATTTGGAACCAAGGACTCCTAGGTTCTATACCCTTCCTAAAATTCACAAAAACAAAACACCCCCACCGGGCAGACCGATAGTGTCGGGTATTGGGTCAGCTCTGGAACCACTTTCCCAGTTCTGCGACTGGTTCTTGAAGCCGATTGTACAGAAATCTCGATCTTACCTTAGAGACACCAAAGATGTACTTTGCCATCTTCGAGACCTGGACATAGATGCAAGCGAAGACATGTTCATAACCGTGGACATTGAAGCGCTCTATACGAGCATCCCCCAGAGGCGTACTCTGGAGGTGGTGGAACAGATTCCACTGGACCAGGATTGGACATATGTGACACCCACGCATTTCATCATGGAGTGTGCGGAACTAGCACTTACGGAGAATTTCTTCGAGTTTTAGGACACCCTGTACCATCAAGTGGGCGGCACATCCATGGGCAGCACCTTCGCGCCGAGCATGGCGTGTCTGTACGTACACCGCTTTGAGGAGGACCACATCTTTAACCCCTCGAACCCCTTCACACCTCGAATGAAGACATGGAAACGGTACATAGATGACATTTTTGTCATCTGGCGAGGTACCAAGGATGAGGCAACACGCTTCGTGGAGTGGGTCAACGGCATTGACCCCCACCTCAGGTTCACACATACCATCAACAAAAATCAGGCTGTTTTCTTGGATCTGGATATAACCTTAACATCAGAAGGAATATCCACAAAAGTCCACACTAAACCAACAGACAAGAACAGTTTATTAATGTATGACAGCTACCACCCGAGGGCCCTCCGTGAGAACCTTCCTGTAGGCCAATTCCTGAGGATTCGAAGGAACTGTTCTGAGATAGATACATTCCAGATACAGGCAGAACAACTAGAGACAAAACTCCTGGAGAGACATTACCCCAAGAAGATGGTTAAACGGGCAAGGAAAAGGGCGAGGAATAATAACCGGGATGCCCTTTTGGAGACAACACATAAAGAAAAAAAGACCGCCTGGTTTGCGTTACAACATACACGCCTGTGTCGAACAGAATCCAGAATATTATAAAGAAAAAATGGGCCATCTTAAACAGCGGGAACAAGAAGTGGGAACCCCCACTATTCGCATACAAACGGAGTAGGAACTTGAGGGACACCTTGGTACACTCCAAAACTCCCAATGATCAAATTGAGAATCAGATGACTCTGTGGAGCCAACCGAGACCAACAGGCCACTACCCATGCAGCAACTGTGTGTGCTGCCGGCTGACCACCACAACAAAAGAAGTCGACATAGGTACAGAGAGACCCTGGAAGCTAAAACATTTCAGCAACTGTAATACAGAAGGTGTGGTGTACCTCCTATCCTGTCCATGTAACCTGAAGTATGTCGGGATGACCACCAGGAAGGTGAAGACGCGGATCAGCGAACACCGGAGTACGATTAGGTGCAGGAAGACCAACACCAAACTGACGAAACATTTCACGGAGAAAGGCCACAACGACCTGGACCTCAGATGGGTGGTGCTTGAGGTTATAAATAAACAAAAGACTGATATCTCTAGACAACTCCATATCCGAGAACAGCGCTGGGTATACAGGCTTCGCAGCGATGATAAAGGCTTAAATGATGAGATACCATGGCTGCAACTTGCAAAATAGAAAATGTATAGAATTGACCATGCACACCTTCTTTAGTCAACAACCAACTCCAAGAAAGCTGGCCTAATAGAGTAGGGACTATTCTCTACTGCTACCCCTCTACTTTATTTTAAGTAGTTCACTAAGAGTGGGCCCATTGTTATGCTCGCAAATTCAAACAGATCAAGCTGGCATGGGGAACACATTGGTTTGTGTAAACCCATGTTATCAAACATAGATACCAGCTGTAGCAATTACCACCACTGACTGTCATTAGTGTGTACTTCACACATATAACAAGTGAGGTACCATTGGCCCGTAATCCCATTATGAACAGAGTAATGTTGCTTTATTTTTCTCACTGTGTTTAGAACTCTTGGGGTATCCCCTCACTTTACGGGGATCTCGAGCGGCCCCTGCTGTAATCCACGCTGGTAGTTATCAGTGGGCAAGCATAGGAGCCATAGCAGGGCAAGCGTCTCACGGAATACACCTAGGCGCATGCGCGGTAGTGGGTTTCCCACTACTTCAGCGCATGCTCAAATACGGGGAGACTGATCAGACCCGGTAATGAACATGGGCGTACTCACAAACATGGGAGCTAATGACCTCGTAACTGCATTTGTTTTCCCGCAGGAAGGGGAAGGACCAAAACATCGGTATCAGCGCCGTTTGACCAATGCCGAACGTAACCTCTTTTGAATACACACCCTCTACCAGGCGGTCAGGCTCACGCAAGAGGGACACAGGAAACAAACCTCACAAGCCTATTTTTAACTATCTAAAATGGCCTTGATAGTGTTGGAGGCATGTTTTGACCAATGCCGAATGAAACCTTCATTGAATACACACCCTCAACCAGGCGGTCAGGCTCACGCAAGAGGGACACAGGAAACAAACCTCACAAGCCCATTGTTTACTATCTTAATGGCCTTGGTAGTGTTGGAGGCATGTTTTGACCAATCGGGTGGGGCGATTTACAGTTACGCCTCCCACCAGGCGGTCAGGCAGTCCCGTAGAGGGACACAGGAAACTCACTTAACGGGCCCAATTAACACTGATTAGCTCACTAATTAGTCACAGCTCTTTAGTATAAAAACCCTCTGAGTCTCACCATTTACCATCAGCGGGGAGACAGAGAGGACGCCTCCGGGAAGAACGGCTGGAAGCACTGAAACTAGACAGTAAGAGTATGCCTGAAGGAATGCTGGTGTGAACTTGAATGAATAGGTGGTCCATTAGTTCTGGATTTCACCTTGTTATGTTTGCTTTAACTAGGAACCTTGGTACTGGTTCTTTCTGAATACTGGTGACTAACCCTTAACTACCAGTAGTGGTTTTATGTGTTTTTTCCCTACAGAAAGTCTAAGTAGGTCCTTCCCCCTCAGCCCTCCCATGGAGCGTTTAGGGTAGAAATACAGGGTAAGAGTTGGTTTACAACCACTTTTTAACGGTGTGAGTACACGTTGCACCTGCCACGTGTCTCATAAAGACCACTTCACACCACCACGCGCGCTATAGGTATGACGCGGGATGGATGATGTTTATAAACTATTTATTTACATACTCACATGGTTTGTATGTTTTGTTTTTGTTTTTCCTTTCTCTACAGAGTTACTCTCAGTGGTACTATACCAAGAGGGAAGTATCCACCTACATAGTGTTTTTTAACCCCTCCCTGATCTAGCGACAGGATTTTCCTTCCATTTTTCACTAGTTAAAAGGAAGTGAACACATAGGGTATATAACCCCCCCTTTTTCCTCCCCCTTTTTAGGTCCTGAAGAATGCTATGTACCCTTCGGGGACACCTCAGCAGAAACATGTCGACCGCATTTCATACGGTGAAGGGAGAATAATATCCCATACCACCGTTCACTTAGTTTTTAACCACCATACATTTACCATTTGAATAAAGCATAGCACATGGACTAATGTAATGGTTTTTAAATCACTTATCACTCCCCACGGCCATCACTTAGATTTAGAAGTGCATCCCTGTCTCCAGGTGTATGCCCGCCCTCTATCAAACCAAGTTTTAGAGGGCGAGGACAGCCGATGATGAAGCATGACACCGGGCGGTGTGTGAGGCCAGTCCGTAACTTTTTATGAGATGCCCCCACTGGTAGTGCATCTCTATAGAACTCTGTAGATAAACATAGGAATTGATTCAAGGGGCAGCCCACTTTTGTGTATTCATGAGATAGTGGAGGCTGGCTCGCCCTTTAGCCCCGTGCCTCTGGTTCCCACCCTCAGCAACATTGCTGGGGTTAGTGTGTGTGGAAAGTTGTAGGATCACCAGTATGACACAAATTTCCCACCACCCAACTTTCCCCCAGGTCTCCCGATAAAAATGGTACCTCACTCTTGTGGGTTGGTCAAGTACCCGCGACAGGCAAGGGCCCAAAACGAATTGCAGAGACATCAAAATTACCTATCACAAAACAACCTGGTTTTGTAAGTGGGGGTCACCTGGTTTTTTGGCCCCGGGCTCGGCGGCCATCTTGGGAAACCTACCAAACCCACACATTTCTGAAAACTGGACACCCGGGGGGGTCCAGCAAGGTATGGCTTGCGTGGGCCCCCCAATGTTTTCCTACCCAGAATTCCCTGCAAACCTCAAATTTAGCTGAAAAAATCACATTTTTCTCAAATTTCTGTGTGGGAAAGTTGTGGGATCACTGGGCTGACACAAATTTCCTACCACCCAGCGTTCCCAAAGGTCTCCCGATAAAAATGGTACCTCACTCACGTGGGTGGGTCAAGTACCCGCGACAGGCAAGGGCCCAAAACGTATTGAGGAGACATCAAAATTACCTATCACAAAACAGCCTGGTTTTGCAAGGGGGGTCCCCTGGATTGGTGGCCCCGTGGTCGGCGGCCATCTTGGGAAACCTACCAAACCCACACATTTCTGAAAACTAGACACCTGGGGTAGTCCAGTGAGGTATGGCTTGCGTGGAGCCCCCAACGTTTTCTTACCCAGAATCCCCTGCAAACCTGAAATGTAGCTGAAAAAATCACATTTTTCTCAAATTTCTGTGTGGGAAAGTTCTGGAATTTGCATGGATCCACAAATTTCCTACCCCCCAGCATTCCCCCAGGTCTCCCGATATAAATGGTTCCTCACTCACGTGGGTGGGTCAAGTACCCGCGACAGGCAAGGGCCTAAAACGTATTGAGGAGACATCAAAATTACCTATCACAAAAACAGCCTGGTTTTGCAAGGGGGTTCTTCTGGATTGTTGGCCCCGGGGTCGGCGGCCATCTTGGGAAACTTACCAAACCCACACATTTCTGAAAACTAAACACCTGGGGGAGTTCAGCGAGGTATGGCTTGCGTGGATCTCCCAACGTTTTCCTACCCAGAATCCCCTGCAAACCTCAAATTAGGCTGAAAAAAACACATTTCCCACATATTTTTGCGTGGAATCACCGTGCCGGCACAAATGTCCTACCCCACAGCATTTCCCTCAGTCTCCCGAGTAAAATAATACCTCATTTGTATCGGTGTCCAATGCAGAATTGGCTAAAAACTTATTTTTAAAAAAAATATAGCGCTTAGAATTCTCGGTGCTATACTTTTAATCCCTATGTTTTTGGCTCTTCCCAGTCACAGGCCCTTGCCCCATCCACACAAGTGAGGTATCATTTTACTCGGGAGAATGAGGGGAACACTGTGGAATAGGACATTTGTGCCGGCATGGTGATTCCACGCAAAAATATGTGGAAAATGTGTTTTTTCAGCTAAATTTGAGGTTTGCAGGGGATTCTGGGTAGGAAAACGTTGGGGGATCCATGCAAGCCATACCTCGACGGACTCCCCCGGGTATCTAGTTTTCAGAAATGTGTGGATTTGGTAGTTTCCCAAGATGGCGGCCAAGCCCGGGGCCAAAAACCCAGCTGACCCCCCTTGCAAAACCAGGTTGTTTTGTGATAGGTAAGTTTGATGTCTCCTCAATACGTTTGGGCCCTTGCCTGTCGCGGGTACTTGACCCACCCACGCGAGTGAGGTACCATTTTATCGGGAGACCTGGGGAACACTGGGTGGAAGGAAATTTGTGTCAGCTCAGTGATCCCACAACTTTCCCACACAGAAATTTGAGAAAAATGTGATTTTTCAGCTAAATTTGAGGTTTGCAGGGGATTCTGGGTAGGAAAACGTTGGGGGTGATGGAGCAGGGTTTTGAGAAAATAAAACCTGTTCAGATTAACTCCTCGGTAACATTTACTAACAGTGTGCAGTGAAACTAACATGCAAAAACACGAAAACACGGGGAAATGCTTTTGAGCTTCCGTGCATTAATACGTGTACTAATGCATGGAAGACTAGGCCGCATTCGCGTTCTGCTAAAAATGAAATAATAATAATGCCGCTTTTTGCACACTGATGCTTTGGCTAGATATATAACGTGGGATAGTGCAAATGGTGGGTGGTAAAACAGTGAGAATTATATTTCATAAAATTAATAATGTTTGTGTTTTATTCATCGTAGTGATGCTTGCAAGGGCCTACATCGTTGCATGACAAGTTGAGGGTTAAAAGAAAACTAATAAATAAAGCCGAAAATCGAGCTCTGAGAGAGAAAGGAGAAGGCAAAAGCTGATAACCTTCAAGAATTATTGTGTGTCTGCCAAATAATGGAAGGAAGGCCGTGGGACTAAGTGCGAATGTATAAACTTCCTCCGCGGAAGCTGCAGAGGCGGACAATGAAAATGTAGAGATTTGTAACATGTTACTAGTTGGAGGAAGCGTGTATTCATGAGACGTGGTTTACGTAATAATAATAAAAGTAAAACAAGAATGCTGTGAAAACAAGGATGTGACCATGGTGGTGTTATAGAACACCCCCTAAACCGACCAATGAGGGACTAAGATTCTGAAAATGTTGCTACAATGGTGGGTTGGACATGTAGGTTTTTAGAGTATAACTGGGGTGTCTGGGGGGTGTTAAGGGCGCATCTTTAGAGAGGCTAGAGAGAGGGACATCGTCGCTGTCTGTCGGTTTGCTGTATGCAGATTGAGGCCTACCTGTTTCTGTCCTACTCTTTGTTCCCTGAACCTTCTCTGGGAACCCCCATCTATTCCCATGGCCAGGGGGTAGATTTTCCACTGAAATACTTGGGTTAGTATAGCTAAAGATCCGTTCTTTGCATAATCATTTGCAAATGTATATCTGTCTCTGAAACTTTGTCTCTTCATCTATCCACTACTTCATTGCATTCTGTTCATTATGATTTGAGTTTGACACTTTTTGCCTTGATAAATGGTCTCTCTCTGTGATTTATGCATTGTTTGCCTTGTAAAACTGTACATGATGAGCATTTACGTTCACATTATTTGCGATAAATATTATTAACCTTACATCGTGTTTGTGATTTATTCAGTAGTATAAATAGATAGTTAGTTCTAATTATTACCATCAACTTCTCAACTTATGGTCCATCGACCAGAGGAAAGAGAGTTGATTATAGGTTCAGTTATGTATCCTGTGTGTTAGGACGAGCCTGTAGTTTTGTGAACAACTGATTTAACTCAAACTAGAAACAGCGCAACAGGGATTCATGTGTTGGGTGTATGAGTATGGGCCAGTGATTGTGTTTTTATCGATTATCGATCCCTGATTGGCGCTGGATCAGGGGGCCCACGCAAGTCATATCTCGCTGGACTCCCCCGGGTGTCTAGTTTTCAGAAATGTGTGGGTTTGGTAGGTTTCCAAAGATGGCTGCTGAGCCCGGGGCCAAAAACCCAGGTGACCCGCCTTGCAAAACCAGGTTGTTTTATGATAGGTAATTTTGATGTCTCCTCAATACGTTTTGGGCCCTTGCCTGTCGTCGGTACTTGACCCACCCACACGAGTGAGGTACCATTTTTATCGAGAGACCTGAGGGAACGCTGGGTGGTAGGAAATTTGTGTCATCCCAGTGATCCCACAGCTTTCCTGCACAGAAATTTGAGAAAAATGTGATTTTTTCAGCTAAATTTCACGTTTGCAGGGGATTCTGGGTAGGAAAACGTTGGGGGGCCCACGCAAGTCATACCTCGCTGGACTCCCCCCGGTGTCTAGTTTTCAGAAATGTATGGGTTTGGTAGGTTTCCCAAGATGGCCGCCGAGCCCGGGGCCAAAAACCCAGGTGTTTTGTGATAGGTAATTTTGATGTCTCCACAATAAGCTTTGGGCCCTTGCCTGCCGCGGGTACTTGACCCACCTACGCGAGTGAGGTACCATTTTTATCAGGAGACCTGGGGGAACGCTGTGTGGTAGGAAATTAGTGGATCCACGCATATTCCAGAACTTTCCACCACAGAAATGTGAGGAAAATGTGTTTTTTTTTTTACAAAGTTTGAGGTTTGCAAGGGATTCTGGGTTACAGAACCTGGTGAGAGCCAGACAAGTCATGCCATCTTGGATTCCCCTGGGTGTCTAGTTTTCAAAAATATATAGGGTTGCTAGGTTTCCCTAGGTGCCGGCAGAGCTAGGGTTCAAAATCTACAGCGAGGCACTTTGCAAAAAAAGGGTCAGTTTTCACTGTGAAAATGTGGTGTGTCCAAGTTGCGTTTTGGGCTGTTTCCTGTCGCGGGCACTAGGCCTACCCACACAAGTGATGTACCATTTTTCTCGGAAGACTTTGGGGAATGCGGGGTCGGTGGAATTTTGTGGATCCACGCAGATTCCAGAACTTTCCACCACAGAAATGTGAGGAAAATGTGGTTTTTTTTACAAAGTTTGAGGTTTGCAAGGGATTCTGGGTAACAGAACCTGGTGAGAGCCAGACAAGTCACCCCATCCTGGATTCCCCTGGGTGTCTAATTTTCAAAAATGTATAGGTTTGCTAGGTTTCCCTAGGTGCCGGCAGAGCTAGGGTTCAAAATCTACAGCTAGGCACTTTGCAAAAAAAGGGTCAGTTTTCACTGAGAAAATGTGGTGTGTCCACGTTGCGTTTTGGGCCCTTTCCTGTCGCGGGCACTAGGCCTACCCACACAAGTGAGGTACCAATTTTCTCTGAAGACTTTGTGGAATGCGGGGTTGGTGGAATTTTGTGGATCTACGCAGATTCCAGAACTTTCCACCACAGAAATGTGAGGAAAATGTGTTTTTTTTTACAAAGTTTGAGGTTTGCAAGGGATTCTGGGTAACAGAACCTGGTGAGAGCCAGACAAGTCACCCCATCCTGGATTTCCCTGGGTGTCTAGTTTTCAAAAATGTATAGGTTTTCTGCGTTTCCCTAGGTGCCGGCAGAGCTAGGGTTCAAAATCTACAGCTAGGCACTTTGCAAAAAAAGGGTCAGTTTTCTTTTTCTTTCTTTTTTTTTTTTAAATAAATTTTTATTTTGCCAACAGGAGGATAGCAATATAACAAATAAGGAGGAAAAACATTGGTACGTAAGTAATTACTCAATGACATTAGCCCAATTCAAAATACCACAAAAAAAAATAAGAAGAAATACAATTAATACATAGAATAAAAAGAATGCATCACGATCTAAACAAATTATACATTAGAACAAATCCCCCAAATTGCATTAAATTTAGCTACAGATCGAATACCTCTTGATTTAGCCAGTGCTTGTTCCATGTCATACGTCTGTCTTACTAACAGCCACCAGTCAGTAACAGAAGGTGATTTTGGGGAAATCCAAACCCTTGCTATAGTTAATCTTGCAGAGATCAGTAATATAGCAAGTAAGCTATTGAACTTAGAACTCTGGTTCCTATAGCCCATCATGATGTCCATTGTCGTAAGAGGTAGTTCTATCCCCAGCTTTTGGGACAGAACGAAACCAACCTTCTGCCAGAAGATTGATAATTCTGGGCATGTAATGAACATATGTTTAATGTCAGCTGCATACAGATCACACCTTGTGCATTTTGTCCGATCACTGCATGTATTATTAGATGACCATTTAGAGATTCTTTCCGGAGTATAATACAGCAAACATATTGTACGATATTGCTGCAATCGTAAATTAGTAGAATGCACTGCCTTATCTATAATACTAAAGGCTTGCGATATAATATTAGCCGATACTGACGTCCCCAAGACCTTGCCCCACCGTTCAGCTAATCTCACACAGTCATCTTTTCTATAGCTACTTAAACATTTATACCCCTTACTGATCAGAGATTTTGTATTTAAAGTGTGTAGATTATCCCAGATATCAGAATCCGATATGCTAGTCAAATTTAAATGTCTTAAAAAATAATCCCGGATCTGATAGTATTTGAACAGCATGTAATCTGGCAATTTATACTGCATTTGAAGTTTATCAAAAGAGGCAAAACCACTGTAATCGTACAAATCCCCTAGACACGTGATACCGTAACTGGCCCAACGTTTGGCCACAACATCATGGAATAACTCCGGCAAGCCTGGATTAGACCAAAGAGGAAACTTATCATAAAAATATGGTGTGTTGCATCTAAGAGAGATAGCACGCCAAATAAATATACTGTTGCGTACCGTCTTGAACTTGACCCTTTTAAAATAATTTGGGTCGTTAGTTCTATAAAGAAACATATTACTCTCTACACCCAGCAAAAACTTATGGGAAAAAAAAGTACTGGCAGGATGAATAAGGCTTCGAAGACGACCAACAAAAGTAGACCAAAAATACATTTTAAAATCAGGAAATTCTAAGCCGCCTTGATTAAAAGGGAGTTTCAGCAACTCAATTGCCCGTCGCGCTTTTCGGTATCCCCAAATAAAGCTACTTAAGATTCCCTCTAGTCTCTTAAAGAATACATTGGGGACCCGTAACGGAATAGAACGAAACAAATAAAGAAATTTAGGAAGAATCTTCATTTTTATTATATTTATTCGCCCAATAATACCTAAAGGCAGCTTATGCCAGTTCTTTAATGAAGAAGCCGTCTCTTTTAACAATACTTCATAATTTAATGAAATTATTCTTTTAATCTGTGCTGACATCCTGACCCCAAGATAAGTGGCAACAGAGCACGTCCCCTGAATTGGAGTCGAAGGTTTAAAATTAAGGAGGACCTGGGTTTTATTAACATTTAATTTATAGCCTGAAATTACTCCATATCCCCCAGCTGCTTTCGCTATCGCTTTAAGTGCTTCTCCAGGTTCCGTAGAAAAGACTGCTAGGTCATCTGCGTATGCGATAACTTTGATAGAATTTGCTCCCAGCGTATAAGCGCAAATTTCCGGATGATTTTGTAAAACGGTTATAAACGGTTCTAAGTATAGAGCGAAAAGAAGGGGTGAAAGCGGACATCCCTGACGGGTACCGCATAAAACCGGAAAAACAGACGACTGGAGACCTGCATAAACTAATTTAGTGCAGGGCTGATCGTATAAAGCCTGTACCCATCTTTTAAATTGACCCTTAATTCCATAAGCCGATAGCGTAGCCCAGAGAAAGTCCCACCCCACTCGGTCAAACGCTTTTTCTGCGTCTAGCAGTAACATACCGAGTGGGGTTGATTTTATGTCTGCCGCGTCAAAGGCAGAAATAGCCATATTAACGTGGGCAGTAGTGTCCCTTCCCTGGATAAACCCATGCTGATGAGGAGATACTAGACTGGGCATTATTGGAGCAAGACGTTTCGCGAGAATCTTTGCAAAAACTTTTGCATCAGCATTAATAAGCGAGATTGGCCGATAAGACCCACGCTCGTCCGCTGGTTTATTTTTTTTCAGAAAAAAGACAATCTGTGTCAGATTTCACGACTCGGGATCTTACCACTTATCCCAATAGAGCTAATTAACTGGCTAAATGGCATCAACAAAACATCTTTGAAAATTTTATAGAATTCCAGAAGTATTGTATCTTCCCCGTAGCTTTTCCTGATGGCAAGGTACTAATTGCTAATTCTATCTCCTCCCTTGATACGTCTACATCCAAAGAGTCAGATATTACTCCCCCATGCTTGTCAAAGAACAATTCCGAATATAATTCAGAATATCTTCTTGCTTTGGTGGATCGTTAGGGTATATAACTCCTGATAATATAACGCAAATTGTTCCAAAATTTGTTGCGGATGTTTATACAATATGCCATTAATCCCCTTAATGATTTAAATATTAGTCTTAGCCCTATCATCGGCCACTTTGAAAGCAAGAATCTTACCGATTTGTTTCCCATACTCATATTGTGACAGCCAATATTTACTAAATCTGATCATACTTCTTTCCCTAAATGTTTTTTTCAGAGCTAATCTAAGATTAATTAAAGTTAACCCCAGCTGTTCCGTATCATCAGTCCCCCTCAATACTGCCTCAGCGTGTTTATCTTCAGCTGCCCGAATGGCAAAGGTAGTCTCTTTAATCGATTTTTGCCGATCTTTATTTTGCTGCCATATATATTGTTGAGTATAACCTCGGATAGTTGCCTTACAGGCATCCCAAACCACCGCGGGAGAGGCTGAACCTAAATTTTCATCAAAAAAAAGTTTAAGTTGTTCTCTGGTCCTAGCCACATATACCTCATCTAGTAGTAAGTACTTAGGGAATGAAAAAGATCTAGACATCTTATGTTCCGTATAGGTTTTAAATAAGAGGAGGATAGGGTTATGGTCAGATGTAACTCTCGGGCATAGTTCCATATCAGCTGTCCATAAAATCTGGTCTGACACCCAGGCCATGTCTATTCGAGAATATAATTTATGCGAAGCTGAGTAATACGTATAGCCTGGTACTTCTATGTGTAATGTTCTCCAGACATCCCTAATTGCCTGTAGTCGACCTAGCTCCACAATTGCAACCTGTGTTCTTCTCATCCTGTGAGAAGCAATTCGTCTGGTAGTATCTATCCCATAATCCATTATGCAATTAAAATCCCCCATCACAACCCTTTCCCCTCCCAACTCAGCATCTCCATATTTATCAAATCAAATATAGTAGGGTCATCTATGTTAGGACCGTACAATATACAAAAACATATTTTTTCCCCTGTATCGTCAATTGTGCTATAGCCCATCTCCCACCTTTATCGTACATTGTCTTACAGACTACGCATGAAAACCGCTTATGCCGCATAATAGCGACCCCCCGAATAGATGCACTTTGTGCTGTGCATACTATCGTCTCATAACCTAATTGTTTCAACAATCCACGGTCCTTATAAGATAAATGTGTCTCCGTTAGCATCACTATCTGAGAATTATAACGTTTTAGTTCTTCTGCAACTAATTGTCTCTTGATCCGACTATTCAAACCTGCCACATTCCACGCTAGGCATTTAACCCAATCCATTGAAGTAATGATTCTCTGTCATCTCTATCATCTTCTTTTTTAATGTCCAGCTTAATTATCTGAAACCGATTTTCCTCCACCCTATCTATACTTTCAATACTTGTTACCCTCCCATTGGCTTTATTTTGTTTTTGCCCCCACCCATACCCCCACCAACACCCCTCCCCGACTGACCCACCCCCCTGCATCTAAGAGGAGGAATCATCCCCTTCTTTCAGCTGCCGCTGGAATGGCAGCTATCTGGAACCAGAACACCCCAGAGGCTCCCGAGACCTGCCCCACCCCTTTAGCCATTAAAAAGCAGAAGAAAAGAAGAGAAAAAAAAAAAAAAAAGAACAAAGAATAAAAGAAGAAAAAGAAATAAATGATTCTTTTAACGTGCCTGACACCCAAATATAAGCAAAATTGTACCATCTTTACTGTCTTCACATATATCTTTACCCTGTCCCATCTAATTTCAACCTTTCCCCCCTCAATCTAAACAATACCATAACATTAAATCATTATATATCCCTTTTATACCGCTCCATTTTTCTGCCATCTGTGGAGCACTTCCTTTGCTTCTAATTCAGACAGAAAGAAATATGACCGCCCCCCACGAATAACTTTTAAGCGTGCTGGCTCCTGCAAGAAAGCTTGAGCCCCAGTAGCTTTCAATGGATCTATCAACTGTCTTAGTTGCCATCGGCGATCCATTGTCGCCTTACAGTAGTCTGAGCGAAAAAAGATGGAAAAAGATTCAACCGCCACTGGTGTTCTGGGGCTAGCCTTCATTAAAACCGCTTGTCGTAACAAAAAATTTCCAAAACAAATCAAAAAAGGCCTGGGGTACCGAGTATCTTGCCTACGCTGCACAAAAGGTAATCTGTGAGCCCTTTGCACCTGACAGTCCCAATCCCAGTCCCCAAGGTCCGGGAAAGACTTCTGAAGTATCTGCACTATAAAAGCTCTAGGGTCCGACCCTTCTTGCCCCTCCGGAATGCCAAACAGTTTTATGTTATGCCGCCTCTGTCGATTCTCCAGGTCTTCGAGCTTCAACTGCATTGCTACTAGCTGGTCGCCATGCTGCTGTACTGAGCTAGTGACTTTAGAGGTAGCTTCTTCTGTGCCTGCCACTCTTTGCTGTAGATCGGTTACCTCATCTGTCAAAGCCCCGACTTTTGATGTCACTTCCCTCAGAGACTGCTGTATATTACAATTATCTGCTCTAACTTGGGCAAAAAGTTCTCGCGTTTTCTCCCTTTGATCTTTCAGTGTCTGAAGCATCAATGATAGCATTGAGGATTCATCTCCCAAAGGCCCTTTGCCTTCATCTTGAGGATCTCCTGCCAAGTATAACCCCCCTGATATCTGGGAGGATACAGATGTGGGAGAGGTCTCAGGGTTATCCAAGACATGTGCCCTCCCAGACGACTGCCTCAAAACCGGCTCTGGCCCCAAGTCCGTATCATCAGCCACCACCTCTGCTATCTTGGGGGCACTCGTACGTGCGTTTTCCTTTAAGCCAGCATCTGATAGTCGCGATATTATGGTTTTAATCCCGCCCTTGGCCTGAACCCACCGCCGAATAGGGCTATCGATGGACACATCCTTCGATTGATTCAACCTCCCATTGCCTGAACCCTGGCTAGGCCCACTGTAAGTCTTCTTCACTTCCTTCATTAATTTGTGTTTAAAGTTTTTTTTTTTTAACCACAGATAATCGTGCAGTTTGTTTGTCCAGTGGCCCTATTGGGGATTGCTGTTCCCCTTGTAATGCTGGGGGGCTCAGACCATCCATACCCGGTGTCAGAGAAGTGAATATCACCTCCTCCTGTGTGCCCAGCGCTGAGTCACTGATAGTAGAGGGCACCCTGATACCAGTCATAGAAATTGGCAACACCATATTATGCTCAGATGATACATTTATATGCTCTGCATTCGAGAGTTTTGGGCTGCCTATATTGCCAATATTAACCGAATTATCAGAATTGACCCCTGCGACAGCTCCCTCCATAGGTGGAGAGTGAGATACAAGTTCCGTTAACATGACGGCAGGTGACATTGTCGACATTTCTTTCAAGCTTGGCCCCCTTAACTCAGCAACTGTAGATAGTTCCTCGGTCTTCTCAGAAATTACGCCATCAAATTTAGCAGCCTTTGCGACATTAACAAGCTGATCTTCCTTAGTGTGTTTTTTAAGTTCAGTAGTCGTACTTTTATTAGGCTGAGATAACCTAAGAGAGTCCCCACTGCTCTCTACCCTGTTCGTATCTGCAGCACCAATCTGACGCGGTTTGTAAATAGACTCCGGGGAAGTAAGCACCGTTTCAGCATGTAACTCATTAATTGCATTAACGACCAAATCTGCTAACTTGTTGCCAGTTCCAGCTTCAGTAGCAGCTTCTGAAGAAAATAGCTCTGCTGACTGCCTTGATTGTAAAAAATGCAGTACCGGTTTACTGAGTGCTACTGTGTGTTTCGTGCCAGCGGCTCTCGTGGTCTCCGCTCCCTCCACCGCCTGACTCCCCTCTGAAGCTAATGTACTCACCGGCGGTCGATTAGCTGCCCGAGCGCTTCTGGCCGTAAGTTTCGGTGGAGCCATAGCCCGGAGTGCCTCGGTATGCAAGTACTGTTGTGGCCGCAGAAGAAAACCAAAACGGAGGCGCCAAGGAATACGCAGAAACACCTGATGCGTCACCCGGCCAGCGGACAGCATACGTCCAGATCCAATCCTCGCGACCGCCTGCATCCAGCGCGTACCTCCGTGCAGCGGAGTCGAAAGGCAGGTAAAGCAGACCAAATTCTCAATTAGTAATTTAGTTCGCTCGTGTTTTTATCTTTTCCTCCTTCCAAAAAGCGGATTCAGCCTTTTAAACCTTTAAAACTTTGTCCTCATAGTAACAAACAAATTTGGGATAGGGTCAGCGGTATCAGGAGCCTCCACGAGTGCTGGTTCACAGCGACGGCGTCAGTCCGCCATCTTGCTCCTCCCCCAAAAAGGGTCAGTTTTCACTGTGAAAATGTGGTGTGTCCACGTAGCATTTTGGACCGTTTCATGTCACGGGCACTAGGCCTACCCACACAAGTGAGGTACCATGAACTCGAAGGCTTTGGAAAATGCGGGGTGGGTGGAATTTTGTGGATCCACGCAGATTCCAGAACTTTCCATCACAGAAATGTGAGGAAAATTTGTTTTTTTTTACAAAGTTTGAGGTTTGCAAGGGATTCTGGGTAACAGAACCTGGTGAGAGCCAGACAAGTCACCCCAATCTGGATTCCCCTGGGTGTCTAGTTTTCAAAAATGTATAGGTTTGCTAGGTTTCCCTAGGTGCCGGCAGAGCTAGGGTTCAAAATCTACAGCTAGGCACTTTGCAAAAAAAGGGTCAGTTTTCACTGTGAAAATGTGGTGAGTGCACGTTGCGTTTTGGGCCCTTTCCTGCCGCGGGCACTAGGCCTACCCACACAAGTGAGATACCATTTTTCTCGGAAGACTTTGGGGAATGCGGGGTGGGTGGAATTTTGTAGATCCACACAGATCCCAGAAATTTCCATCACAGAAATGTGAGGACAATGTGTTCTTTTTTAACTAAGTTTGAGGTTTGCAAGGGATTCTGGGTAACAGAACCTGGTGAGAGGCACACAAGTCACCCGATCCTGGATTTCCCTTGGTGTCTAGTTTTCAAAAATGTACAGGTTTGCTAGGTTTCCCTATGTGCCGGCTGCACTAGGGCCCAAAAGTCACAGGTAGGCACATTGCTAAAAACAAGTCTGTGCCTAGTGGGCTTTCTGCCGCCCTGGGGGGAGAATCGGGGGGGGGGGGGGGTTTGCCCCGATATGCCCCCAAGGGGGGCAGAAAGACTGTGGCTATTTTTGGGGGGGGTGGGGGCATTGGTATGCCCATTCTGGGCAGTCTCCACCCCCACGCATATAAAAAGCCAGCGTAATCGCTGGCGCCTAGTGGGCTTTCTGCCCCCCATGGGGCAGATCAGGGGCCACTGCCCCCATCTGCCCCCCGGGGGGCAGAAAGACTGTGGCATTTTTTTGGGGAGGGGTGGGCATTGGCATGCCCATTCAGGGCTGACCTCACCCCTGAATTTAAAAAATATATATTTCCTGAGGCCTAGTGGGCTTTCTGTTGCCCCGGGGGGGGCAGATATGGGGCTATTGCCTCCATATGCCTCCCGGGGGGCAGAAAGACTGTGGTAATTGTTTTTGGGGTGGGGGCATTGGCATGCCCATTCTGGGCAGCCCCCACCCCTGCATTATAAAAAAAAAATCCCTGGTGCCTAGTGGGCTTTCTGCCCCCCGGGGGCAGATCAGGGGCTACTGCCCCCATCTGCCCATGGGGGGGGCAGAAAGACTTTCATTTGGGGGGGGTGGGGGCATTGGCCTGCCCATCTTGGGCAGCCCCCACCCCTAAATCAAATGTAAAAAAAAATCCCTGGCTTCTAGTGGGCTTCTTGCCCCCCCGGGGGTCAGATTGGGGGCTACTGTCTCCGTATGCCCCCTGGGGGGGCAGAAGGACTGGAATTTCTCTGGGGGTGGGGGGGGGCATTGTCGTTTCCATTTTGGGCAGCCCCCACCCCTACATTACTAAAAAAAAAAATCCCTGGTTTCTAGTGGGCTTTCTGCCCCAACGGGGGTCAGATTGGGAGCTACTGCCCCCCGGGGGCAGAAAGACTGGAATTTCTCTGGGGGGGGGGCATTGACATGCCCATTTTGGGCAGCCCCCACCCCTACATGAAATAAAACACAATCCCTGGTTTCTAGTTGGCTTTCTGCCCCCCTCGGGGGGCAGAAAGACTGTAGTGGCCAAAACTAATTGGGGGAGCAAAAGCCCTTGCCCAAGGGGCCGCTCCCCCTCCCTGGTGTCTAGTGGGTGGATCCCTGCTTGGGGATCGCCCTCCTGGGGCGATCCCCAAGCAGGGATCCACTAGGGAGGGGTACCATTGGAAAGGGGAGATTGGGAAACTCAACGTGGGAACTCAAGCTTAGGACAGAGCAAGCTCCACCGCCGGTGCTCAAGAGCACCAACGTTTTGATGAACAATAGGAGCCTGTACCAGTGAGGCTCTGACGGACACTGGGAACTTGTATCGTTTTCTTGCTGGCATTTTGGCCCCTTCCCCCTTTGCTTTATCGTTTCCTATGTATCCCTTTGGCAGGATGGTTGCTGACGTAGAGCAGCCAGTGATTCCCCCTGTTCCTATACGTATATTCTGGTCTACAAAAAGAAAAATATTGTGTATTGTTCTTGTGGTATTACTGCTATTGATTCTGGGTGGGGTGTCCTGGGTTTTGGAATGTGATCAGAAATCACCATCATGTACTAAACATAAGGCTGTTTCTAAAATACGCACCAAAAGGACAGCTCCGAGTAATGTTTTTCTAGACACACATAAAAGATTTTTTGGAGAAGGTACAGCTTGTTATCCCACCGAATCTGTTACAAGTTTATGGACTGCTTACCCATTGTCACTGGTCAATTATACGTATACCCGCACAGCCCAATTCGTAGAGGTAAGGGGTGAGTTTGGAATGGAGTATCCTGGTCCTTGTCTATATTACAGGAAGCCACAAGGAAAGAGATATCCGGGTTGTGACAATAATACATATTGTGATAATCTGTATATGAAAGAGCAGAACATTACCTTAGTGGGCTGGCATTACCAAGATTTAACTGTTACCCGAAAAGCTGGATATTATCCCACATGTTGTCCGATAGTAAACAGTACTGATGCATTTTTGTATGTCAATTGTTCTGGAAAAATATTGTTCAAAAATACGATGTCTTTAGTGAAAAAGAAGGATCCGAGAACTTTTGGAATGAACACCAGATATGCTCCTGTAGATTATCAAGGTCCACTTTATGCACACCCAGGATTTTATTTTTTGTCTAATGGTACTTATTCAAATGTTCATAATGGTACAGATGATGTTGCTCTAGGGATGGTGCTCCCTTTGGGTGTGTCTTGTAAGTACAGTAAGCCAAACAACGGTGGATAAAAAGAACGTTGACTGCAGAGTTCTGTGATGGAGTGACAGATTTGGCAGTCAATAATTATAGTAATGGTATCACCTTTGGGTATATTCTCTCCTCCATTATTACCTTTGGTGGTACTGCTATGGCCAGAAGTGAAAGAGCTAGAGAATATTTTGGATGTAAGCTACAGATTCTGTCTAACTCCACAGTAGCAGCTTTGCGTGACATCACTACCCAATTAGAAAGTATGCGAATATACTCCGAGCAGACCAGATATGCTGTTGATTTCATTCCAGCCAAGAGCGGTGGTGTGTGCGCAGTCGTATGAGACCAGTGTGTAGTCGGGATAACTAATATGGAAAAAAATATTACCCAACACATTTTAGACATTCTAGAAAACGTGAAAGGAATGGAGAGTGGGAATTGGAGTTGGTCATTGTTTGGTGGATGGGTTTGGATCCTTGAAAAGGTGATCTATTTCATTGTAATTTTGGTTTCTTGCTGCGTTTTAGTCCAGTGTCTTCCTTTATGTTGGTCTTATTGCACCACCCTCCTCACTCCTAAGAGAATATCAATTCATGATACTAATGCAACAATCATGCTTCAGAAAGAAGTCGAAGACCTCATGCAAATAGATGAGGGTATTTTCGAGACTTCTTCTCTCATTACCATTTCCCTTCCTGAAGCTGAGAATATGGAGTGCTCCTAAGAATGTATTCATGATTTGTTGAATTATATGTCTTTCTCATTATTACACAAAATTACTTAGCTCATGCTAAAAGGAGGGTCTGTTGGAATAAAAATAATGTTTTCACATGGTTTTATGTAAGTTAGCATTTGCGGCGCCATTTTGTGTATAGGCGCAACTTTTGTATCGTGAACAAAACTAATTCTTTCCTATTTCCGAGAAACGGCCTTTTCTAGATTATATTTCTTTGGAGCTGAGTTCTGCCACACTAATGAATGCACTGTTCTTATTAGTGCATGCCTTTCCTTTAAGATGTTATCCCACTTGTCTAGTGACGGGCACAGGCAGAGTGACCTTGAGTAGTAGATAATGTGTGCCCGGCCTCAGAATCGAAACTTACTCCTTTGTAATTTACTGTCCAGCTGCATTTCTCTGGAAAATTCCATGGTGGGCGTGGTTTCATTGGTTTCGAAGTGTATTTAATGTATCGTTATGCTTGCTGATGTCAGTCCCTCTGCAGCACTCCTTAGCGACTGGGCAGACAGGGCTCCGCTCTGAGCGTACTCTGAATAAACAGATATTGGTTTGTATTCTCTACTGTCTGACCGACTCTTCATTTGGTATGGAAGGCTGAGAGGTGGTCTTGTGTGACCGGGGTGACCCGAATCGGGTCATTTCCTTCAGTTGAATTGACAACTCATTTAGGATGCCTGCATGGGAACCAACACAGTGAATGTCTTTAAACTTCACTTTACTTTATGTTTTGCGTCATTACATAGGTAATTAAAACCATACATGAATAAGATATTAAAAATCACATTACCATTTTTCAAATATATAAGTATAAAAAACACACTGTCATTAAAAAGCGCAAAAGCTAACAATGAAGTGCTACGTGAACTTAGAATAACCACAATAAAAAGGGCCGAACTATGATAGTAAAGTCATTTTTTACGATAGTGACAGATTCAAGGAATGTTTTAACAAAAACGTAGTGTCATCCATGCTAGGTTAAATATCATTAAAAATAAAATAAAAATCTGCACTATAACAAGTTCATTAAAAAAAGACATTATTAACGGCTTACTTAAATGATAGAGCTAGGAGATACTGGAGACAACCAACAAAATTGTAAAGTGCATAATCAGCAGCTAATCTCTTCATCTATTTTGTGGTAGAGACCAGCTTCATCTTTTTCTCCACAAGAGCCATGAATTGTACAAAAAGCACTGCCAAGTGTAAATGTGTGATCTGAAAACATGTGATTACTGCTTATCTACCAGAGTGGAGCCCCAGTGTTTTTGAGCGGTTTCAGAAAGTGTGCACTTGTCTTGTAGTAGATATGGGCATAAACAAACTATATGGGCGACAGTTTCCTTACAGCTATTGCAAAGTCTGGATGATTCAGACCAGGGCCGGACTGGGAACAGAAACCGTCCCTGGCAAACTGTTCAGCCGCCCCCCCCCCCCCTGGGGTGAGGGGGAGTGCAGCCGAGCAGTTTGCGAGGGCCGGTTTCGGCCGATTTTGTTACCGGGGGCCGATATTGCCGACCCCCGGTAACAAAAACGCCCCCCCAGGGGCCCAAAACCGGCCCCCACCCTAGCGGCCTACCGGGGAAACGCCCGGTGCCCGCTATGGCCAGTCCGGCCCTGATTTAGACGTAATGTGCTGTAACCTATAGAGTGCACTCCAGTATTGGCAATCCTCCCATCTGGAAATAGAACTGTTTATACCTCAAGATTGTAGAAAGTTCAACTCAGAATTGGGTAGGGGCCTTTCTTCATGTAGTCATTCAATATCATTCAGGTGTGTGTGCATTTTCAAAGCAACTGCTTGTCCTCCATCCATGACTGTTGCCGTATACTTTTGGTTTGCATTCTTGTGACGGTGAGAAAAGACACTGGGGTCGACAAGAAGTTCCCTATCTTCAAATCAGTGAGAGACCAATTAAAGTAGGAATGAACAGCCGACATTCTACTTGAATTCATAATTTTCATCCATAGTTGATGTTCTAATTCATTCTCCTTGGCTGCTCTTAGTTTGAAACAAGTTTTCACAAATCTTCCTTGGCTTTCAATGGATTGTCTTGTTAAACCAAATTTCAACGTTATCTGGGCAGGGGAGCTGTACTTTGGGAGCCAAAAGATTACTCTATGGGTGTTGATGACATGTTGATCCAAGAGCTTGGCTGCTCTTCCTAACAAAGCTTCTGACCAATATGCAATGGTTGGCAATAATTTGGCACGGATAACTTTTATCATTCGGTCTCATGTTGAGTCTCAACGTTTTTTAAGAAGTGTTTGGAATGCGTGAAGCAGGGCAGAAGCTTTTGCTTTTATCAGCTGTTTCTGTGGCAAGAACGTTCCATGACTGTCAAACACCATCCCCAAAAACTTAACTTCTTTTACTGTTTTAGCTGATGTACCGTATATATTCCATACTCCTGGCTTCTTAATTTTCTTTCAGTGACCATGACTTTGGTTTTCTATATGTTTATAGCTAATTCATTAAGTTCTGTGTATTTATTAAGCTTGTTTAAGAGTCTCTGTAACCTGCTCCCCGTGTGTGAAATCAACAAAACATCATCTGCATAGACTAGACACAGGATTGACTTTCCACGTAGCTTCGGGGCGCGTGCATTTATGCTCTGAAGTTCCGTGCATAAATCCACAATTTAGATTTTAAACAGTGTCAGTGCTAGGACACAGCCCCGCTTCAACCCAACTTTTATGTCGATTTTACGTGACCCTGCTACCATCCTTAAGTTTCATCTGGAGCCAAGTGTCTGTACGGAGCCGCATAATGTTTTAGGAGTACAGACGGCATTCCCCATTGTTCAAGTTTCTGCCAAAAACGACCTCTAGGGACTGAGACAAAAACAGCTTTAAAATCTACAAAGCAAAGGTAGAGCATGGATTGTTTTGAAACTGCTGTGTCCATAAGGGTGACTAACATCAAAAGGTGGGCTGCGGTTCGAATCCCTTCTCTGAAGCAGTTTGCTATGGGAGGACAATAATACGCTGCTCCTTTGCCCATTCCTCCAGATCCCTGAGGAGCAGCACAGCAAGATTTTAGCTGTGTTATCTAAGAGCGAAATCAGGCTGTAATTTGTTGGATTTTCAGGATTTCCCCTCTTATAGACAGGGTGGATTATTGTCCATCACCATGAATCTGGAACTTGTTCAGTTACTACACTGTAGTTAAATAGTGGGGTTAGTGCATCTGCCCAAAATTCTGTATTGAATTTGAAGAAAGACTGCGGCTGCACCATGGTTATGCACCTTCCTGATGACCTCAAACGTTTTATTTTTGTTATAAATGGGTTCTTCCTCTGTAAGCGTAATTTGGTGGAACAGATGGTTTTCATGTACATTGCCATGGGCCTTTTGGTGCTGTCATGATCCTTGTGATTGATGGTCAAGAAAGTCACCCATTCGTACTCCGAGATGATTATGTTGTTTGATGGATTGCTCCATTTACCTGATACTGGTAAATTAACTATTTTAAAGGACCCAGTTGCATATATTTATTCTACAACAGAAAATACTGAGGGCTTGCCAAACCCTTTCACACCCCAAATATTGGACTCAGTAATAATCTACTCTGACCACCGCCAAAAACCTAGTGTAAAAGAGGGTGTAAATAATAAAAGCCAAGCACCAAGTGATCCACATGGGGGCAACACCGTTACGATCCAGGCACAGGTCCATGCCTCAAACTGCCAACATTCAACACCAGGACCAGACCAAAGACCTGCTCTAGTACCCATTGCATTGTCAGGATGTAACCCTGTCTCGACACAGGTACAGATACATTCCCCGAACTATCAGCACTCAACACCAAGGATGGATCAAAGACTGGAACCAAATCACTCCCATATACATGGAAGTCTCACCTGTAATAGCGCAGGTAATCCAAACGAAGACCTGGAGAATTCCTGGCTCCATTCAACTTCAATAATGAATAATACGGACAGTATACAAGCTCCAGGGTTGAGGACCATTAACTTGACTAGTAATTGAGAAGTGTGTGCACCTTCACTAACAGAGAACTTGAGTCAATTGGTCCGATTAACCCAAGCAGACCCAACCAATACTTCTGAAACGACAAAACACGTCGAACTTTCGAGTCATTCAGAACCATCGGCTCAAGCTGATTCAACCAACGCCTCCAAAGTAATAAAACACAATTCATCAGGCCTAATGCAGGACCAGTTCAGTGTGGCAGACCGGAACTACTGTCACGCTTCCAGAACACAGCCAAGGAGCAATAATAGGGAAGCATATGTGGGCCCTCAGTCTAAGGAGCACCACGAACATACAAAGGCGGAGAACATTTTGTTCTTACACTCCTCCTTATTAAGCATCCTACAAACCTCAATCTCGGCACTTAACATGCAATCAGATATATTGGACCTCCAGATCAACCTTATGAACCTAATGGTGTCACATTTTGCTGATATTAACACTAAACTAGAAAAGCTAACACATTGGATTACCACTGCACAGACAATAACTCACCCAATCCAACAAGTAGCTTGCAGTTGCGGTCCAATCATCGATAAGCTAAGCTCTTTACCAGCTAGTCTGACTGGCATCTTAAATGAGATGAAAAACCGGGAGAAGGCAATAACACCTACCAGGCATACTCCATTGGGGAACATTTGTCACCAAGCACAAATAATAGATAACCAGCAAAAAATAGAAGCAAATAACATACACAATATCCCTTGCATAACACCTGTGAACCCGAAGACAACTGAGCAGGCCCCCCAACCCCCAGAACCGCCCTTGCCCAAAGCTATTGAATTATGTGAAATCAAGACCCTAGTGGAAATCAATAGATATAAGAAATGTGCTAGGAAGGCAAGAGAGAATCCTCACCGTACAGAGAAGAATGGCGCACACAGTAATAACTTATACCCTATCTTTTCTGTCTAACAGAAACATCAAGATTCTTTGGCAACAAACACCCCAATGATCCCGCTAAGAGCCACTGAACTTGAGACACCCGATGAACCAGAGACAAAGTACGACTATAGGAGGCGTCCACTTAGACCTGGCCCTGAAGAACTCCCTCAGGTCTGCCCCACCCTGAGGATGTGTCCGTCTTGGTAGTACCACTTTACCAGGGTGGGACATGGTCGTAAATGATGAGGCATGTCACATTCGTGAGTGAGCCTACCTCGTCCAATTCTTGGAATTGCCTTGTTTTACCTGGAGGTAGTGTAGCAGTAGGTGGTGAGACTGACTTTAGCGATAGGTGTCCATGACCCAGTAAAAGGTGTCATGCCAGTTTTTGTGTTTGGATGATTTCTCTGAGGCAGGTGTGAACCCGGTAGTGACTCTTTCTCTCTCTCTCTCTTATATGCCTAGGAGAATACCTACAGCTGTCTGTCTTAAACAAGGGTGTTCTCACCCCAGATCTGTTTAACATTTTTATGGCTGACCTATCCCCCAGGCTCGACCAGGTAAACTCACTCCCACCGAGACTAGGATCAATAATCCTGACTCACCTCTCATATGCAGATGACATCGTCTTATTGAGCCACACAATGGTGGGATTACAAGATCAATTGCAGAATTTGCAGTGGCCAACAAATTAGAAATAAATACGACGAAGACGAAAACAATGTCTATTTGGAACAGACCCAGCCCCCCCTCAAGATCAAGCTAGGAGATGTAAGCCTCGAAGAAGTCAGCAACTACAAATACTTGGGTCTCTACATTGATGATAAATGGAATTTCCTGGTGCACAAACAGTACATGGTGAAGAAAAGTAAGGTTTTGACATATGCCTTTTGTGTTCTTGCCAAGAAGCTTGAATTTTTGCCAAGATGGCCCTTCTTTTAAGCCACTATTGGCTGTCATCACCACAAAACTACTCCCAACGGTGCCCTATGCCAGTGCCGTTATTCATGGAAAAGATGCCCCAATTCTGGACAAACCGCAAACAAACACGTATGAGCGAGTTTTTGGGCTTCTGCTGAGTGCCTCTCCCTCACATGTTTGACTGGAATTTGGGCTTACGAAGCAAATCATAGGGAGAAGATAGCTCGCCATTAAAACATGGTACAAAATACAGATAGATCAAAGCAGCGCACTGTTTAGTGCTTTATGGCAGTCTTTGGAAAACGATCCCCATTCGAACTATAGCAAATATTTGAGGTCTTCATTGCAAAACACGAATACAATTGACCTAAGGCACTTAAATCTACAGCATCCTGCTTTCTGCCATGCCATCAACAAAGCCACTAAACTGAACTCTCTCATTGATGACAAGTACAAACTTACCGCTCAGTCACATGCCTGGATGGTAATACAATCCTATAACATTTTAAAGCCAGCAGCATATCTCAGCACGACATACCCAATGTATTTAAAGGGAAAGCTGTTGGCCATCCAGCTAGAGGTCCTGTCATCTCTGGCTGACCAACCAGCATGGAAACATAAAGGCTCAAAATCATGCAGACACAAGGAGATGATGGACGGAGCGCTGAAACTTTTCAGACACTCATCCCCAGTCACAGATCTGGGTTGAATCCATCATCATTCTTTAGCTCACTTCGCCACCTCAGTTCAGACCCAGCTAAATGCAAATCAGTCTTGACACTGTTCCTCATGGGAACAGTCCAGCCCGAACTGCCAAGCCAGGTCTTCCCTGAACCAGAAACAAGCATCCTGGGACCGGTTTTGGGGTAACACCCCTCATCAGCCAGGCTAGCTTGAATCCAGTGGCAAAGTGAGCAAGGGACCCATGTCTGGGCATAGCCTGCCAACTTACGGCAAACAAAGCAAACACAAGGAGATGATGGACGGAGCGCCGAAACTTTTCAGACACTCACCCCCAGTCACAGATCTGGGTTGAATCCATCATCATTCCTTAGCTCACTTCGCCACCTCAGTTCAGACCCAGCTATATGCAAATCAGTCTTGACCCTGTGCCTCATGGGAACAGTCCAGCTTGAACTGCCAAGCCAGGTCTTCCCTGAACTGGAAACAAGCATCCTGGGACCGGTTTCGGGGTAACACCCCTCATCAGCCAGGCTAGCTTGAATCCAGTGGCAAAGTGAGCAAGGGACCCATGTCTGGGCATAGCCTGCCAACTTACGGCGAACAAAGCAAACACAAGAAGATGATGGACGGAGCGCTGAAACTTTTCAGACACTCACCCCAGTCACAGATCTGGGTTGAATCCATCATCATTCTTTAGCTCACTTCGCCACCTCAGTTGAGACCCAGCTATATGCAAATCAGTCTTGACCCTGTGCCTCATGGGAACAGTCCAGCTTGAACTGCCAAGCCAGGTCTTCCCTGAACTGGAAACAAGCATCCTGGGACCGGTTTCGGGGTAACACCCCTCATCAGCCAGGCTAGCTTGAATCCAGTGGCAAAGTGAGCAAGGGACCCATGTCTGGGCATAGCCTGCCAACTTAGGGCGAACAAAGCAAACACAAGAAGATGATGGACGGAGTGCTGAAACTTTTCAGACACTCACCCCAGTCACAGATCTGGGTTGAATCCATCATCATTCTTTAGCTCACTTCGCCACCTCAGTTCAGACCCAGCTGTATGCAAATCAGTCTTGATCCTGTGCCTCATGGGAACAGTCCAGCCCGAACTACCAAGCCAGGTCTTCCCTGAAACGGACTATGTGGTGGCGCACAGGAAGACATCATACATCTGGTTTGCATATGCCCAGCCCTAAATAAATCACGTATTTTACTGCTGAAATCCATCGTTAATGAACGGAGGATCCGAACTTGTCGGATGGCCATAATAAAGAGCTTTGATCCCGCCCAGATCAATTGTAAACTGTTGAAATTTCTGACATTACTTGGAAAACTACTTAAGTGAAGTTTGATCTCTCTAGGAACAGCATAAATTATGAATGTTCTGGATTATTTTAGCAGCACTGTGGCACCTTAATGACCAAGAAAATAAATGATCAATATACCTTGGCACTTTAAATACTTCTTAGTGGTTTAAGGGCCGATATTGTAATGTACAGCACTTTCTATACTACTAGAAGCAAGGATTATGTATTTATTTATATGTTTCTATGTACTATGGCCCTTTAAATACTGTTGAGTGGTTCAAGAACCGATATTTTAATGTTCTGCACTTTTTATACCACCAGAAGTAAGGGATATGTATTTATTTGTAAGTAACTCAGTTTCTCAGACTGCTAGGTCGAAGCAGTTTTGGTACCTATTACCAACCACTTAATATTAACATGTATTTTATGATCATTGGTGTAAATGGTAACTTCTTAGGACAACCAACAATTATGTATTATCAGCTAAGATTTTATATGTTTATGAAATTTTAGATGTACGGTAATATTGTGATGGTTTTTATTAACATAAAAAAAACAATAAAACGAATGATGACTTGTTTGATGGGGAATTTACCTGATTGTTTACTATACCCTGGAAAGCCTGGCTTTACTGGCTTGAAACAATCAAACCCCAAAATTGTAATTTTCTTAACGCCTTGCTATTGCCTTTTATACTCATTCCTTAAGGTTTTCATCACAGCACACATGGTTGCATCCCTTGGTGAGCAATTTAAGATTCATAGCTGCCTGTTAAGCTCCTATTTTCAATGATCCCGATTCTTTAGTAAACCAGCTAGGTTATTCTTGGTTGCCAGGGCATAAGCCCACTTTGATTTAGACGTAAAGTAATTTACCAGTTTTTCAGTTGCCACCTTCCACATCTTTATCTGCCAATCCGAGCTTTCGGCCAGGCTGTCCAGCAGCTTTAGGCTGGTTTCCAAGATGCCATCCGCAATCCATCTGTTCCACTTCAACTTTTTTATATTATGAGTATTTTTTGAGGGCTTTGCTTTTTGTCGTGGGTGCTTCCTTTGGTATAACTCCAAGTGCTGTGGGTAATGGTCCCTTTCTGGGCAGTGATCTATGTTAAACACCTTTATGTAACTAATTAGTGAGAGACTGAGTAGCGTACAGTCAATAATGGAATCAGATTTTAATGAGATGCACGAACCGGCTGGAGGTTTATCCTCTTTTAGTCTGCTATTTATAACATGCAGGCCAGCTTGGCTGCATAGGCTTACAGTTTTATTTCCTTTTTTTTTTTTTTTTAATTTTTTTTTAATTTTTTTTTTTTTTTAACTACAGAGGTACAGTACAAAAAAAAGAAAAAAGCATTCAATACAGTTAATACTTGAGGATCACATTTTCCATCAAAATACAGTACAGGTTCAATTTATCCAATACATATTAAAAACCCAGTTGGTCTTTGATTCAGCTTTTAAAATTAATATCACAAAGACCTATTTAGTTATTTACACATCCCTATAAAGTTAATTCTAGTCAGCTTTAACTATCATTCCCAGCTTCCTTCCACCTATAAATTGGTCCCCATATCTGTCTACCAAGTTTTTTCCCTCTCTTGCCCTTTCTTTCATATATCCCTTTCTCCAAATTATATATAGCTAGCAATTTAATTAGCCATTGCTGAAAGGATGGGGGGCTTGATCCAGCCAGGCAGAAGCAATAATAATACGTAATGCGGCCATAGCAAGAAACAAGAAATAATCATATGGGTTTTGTCTACCACTCCATTGTATCCCCAAAAGAATTAAAGCTGGATCTAAAATTACCTGTATATTCAAAGTTTGATCGATAAATTTTTCTATTGCTTTTGTTAAGTTTACCAGGGAGGAGCAAGTCGCAAACATATGGGTTAAATCTGCATCGGAGCTATCGCACCGAGGGCACCTAATACCCTCCTGACCTCCCCATTGTGCTATCCTTGCAGGGGTATGATACAGCCAAAATATAGTTTTGAAGTGCTGGGCCTGCAATCCCGCTGAGCATAAAATACTCTGACCCATTTCTAACGACTCCGAAAAACAATTTTGCCCTATACCGAGTTTTTCTGACCATTTTTTCTCATATTTATCCAGGTCATCTAGTTTATATATCTGCAGTTCAGCATAAATCCGCCTAATAGTGCAGCTCTCCCCGCTCTTATAGCATCTATAATTACCGAGCGCTGAAAACCGCAAGGCCCCCCACCTTCCCCTTAACAAAGCTTCGTACCTGCAAATATTTAAAAAATGCCTTGTGTTAATCCCATACTCCTGCTGGATATCACTAAACAACCTTAAACCATCAGGGCCAATCAGATCCCCCAACATCCGCATCCCCTTACCCTCCCACTCCAACATAATTGTATCAGAAAAAATATCCGGGAAGGTTGGATTTCTATAAAGCTGTGTATAGTGATTAAACCTACCCAAGCCTATTTTCTTTTTCAGGGCAGCCCAAATCCTATATGCAGCCAGCAGGGTCTTGAATTTCGTTTTTTATAGTAGCTCGGTTCGGTAAATTTCATAAAGCAATTGTTCCCATCCTCACCCAATAACAGATCATATATATCTGGGGGATCTATATCCCTGAGATCAGCCACAGTCCTCCCGGCCAAAGCAGACATATATTGTAACGCTGCAGCCCAATAATACATCTTAAAATCAGGGACTGCCCACCCTCCTCTCTCCCTGGGTAGTGACATATATCTCATGGCCCGCCTGGTTTTCCCGTGGGCCCATATAAACCTATTCACTATGTGCTCGAGCGTACTAAACCAATGTTTCTCAAACTCAAGAGGTATAGCCCGAAAAAGATAGAGTATTTTTGGAAGGAAAACCATCTTTACCACATTACTGCGGCCGACCAGAGTCATATGGAGATTATTCAGACGATCAAAATCTTTTTAGCTTTCCTAATAATTGGTTCCATATTCCTTTCCACTAACTTTCCCAGATCAGGAATGATATCAATACCCAAATAAACAGCAGAGTCAACCACCCTTGGATCTACTAATTTTGCCCATTTATTTTGGACTATCAATGTCTTCTGCTTATTTAATGCATATCCCGAAATTTTTCCAAAATCCTGAGCCACTTCCTCTATTGCAGCCAAAGCATCTTGGGGGTTAGGAGTAACCACAGCGACATCATCGGCGTAGGCCAAAATCTTGGTCTCCCGCCCATGATACCGCATTGGGCTAACACCGATAGAAGCCTCCAGTTTCCTTAACAGGGGGTCAATATAGAGCGCAAAAAGCAGGGGCGAGCAGGGGCAACCCTGCCTTGTGCCGCGGGTAATTATCACAGGTGTTGTATACCCCCCATTCACTCTAATCCGAGCCTTTGGAGCTTTATATAGAGCCTGTATGGCCTTAATGTAATTAGTCCCAATCCCAAACCATTTCATCACCTCCCAAAGATAGTCCCAGGAGACCCTATCAAACGCTTTCTCAGCATCCATGAGTATTAAAGCCATAGGGTCCCCTGAGACCTCCGCTATATCAAATAGTGTTATAGCTCTTCGAGTATGTTCTGTAGTCCCCCTTCCGGGAATAAAGCCATGTTGGCATGGATGAACTATTCTTCCTATTATCTGATTCAAACGTGTTGATAATGCCTTTGTATAAATTTTAGAATCGCTGTTCATCAGTGTTATTGGCCTATATGAGCCAGGTTCTCTCGGTGGTTTGCCCTTTTTTAAAAACACAATCATATCTGCCCCCGCCCATGAGTCGGGAACAGAGTCTCCACGCTGGGCTTGACCGATCATAGCCACCAGGTCCGGTCCAATAGCCTCGAGAAAAGTTTTATAAAACTCTAAGGGAATTAAATCTGGTCCCACAGCTTTCCCAGCCGGGAGACTCCCTAGTGCTTCATATATCTCATCCTGAGTCAGCTCTATATCTAATGCCTCTCTGTCTTCGGAATCAATACTGTGCTTCAAGATTCCCTTTAAATACTCTTGAATTAATCTCGGTTCCCCTCGCTGTTCCTCCCTATATAAATCCTCATAAAACTGACGAAAAACTTCCCGAATGCCTAATGATCCCTCTATTAGTTTCCCGCCGCTATCCATAATATCCCCAATTTCCCCAGCCAATGTTCGCTGCCTGAGTCGTACTGCCAGAGTGTGCCCCACCCTTTCACTAAACTCGTAGCATTGTTCCCTTTTGCAAGGAATTTTTCGGCGGCCTTACTTGCAACTACCTCCCCCATTTCCGCCTTTGCTATTGCCATCCTCAATAATATATCTTCAAGTGGCTTATTCTCTCGTATCGCAGTAGCCAGCTTCTCCTCTACATCCATCAGTACCTTACAAGAGGCTTTCATCCGCTGGCCCTCCCTCTTCTGCCGACCCAAGCTATAGCTCAATGTCTCCCCCTCACCCCAGCTTTAAACGCATCCCAGACGATCCCAGGTCCAGCACTCCCTCTGTTTATCTCCCAAAACCCCTTAATCCATTCATTCATATGGATCACATATTCTGGGTCTTTTAAGAGACCTCGCTCAAAGGTCCAACCCTTCTCTTGTCTTTGCCCCCTCCCCAGGTAAGAGTTAAGACCAGAGGGTTGTGATCCGAAATTATGCGGGGGTGCTTTTCTATTTTACATCTTGATTTTATCGCATGAGACACGAAGAAATAATCTAATCTAGTAGTAATTTTATGAGGTGCTGAAAAAATGTACTACCGGGGTCGGTAGGATTTAGCTGAGCCCAAATATCTATAAGTGCATTGTTTTGAACCAGATTGGTAAGTGCCCGATAAACTCTTTTCTTTCTGCCCAAATAGCTACTTCCCCTCCTCCCCCAAAGTCCGCCCAAACCATTAATATTAAAATCCCCACAAAAAATAACTGGGGAGGGCCAAGTTGCTAATTCAACATCCAAAAATTCTAGGACCTCGGGATCATCCCCAGTAGAGCCATAGATAGAACAAAGTGTAAACATTTCCTCTTGCCACTTACATTCAACCAACACCCAGCGGCCCCATTTATCAGCTATTCTCCTTTTAATAGCTATATCGTTTCGACGAGATAGGATGGCAACCCCTCTTGTCCTCATACCCTGTTTAGTATTAACAATTAATTTAAAGCCCAACTGCTCCAAAAGATAAGCCCGGCTATCCTCTATATGAGTTTCTTGAACACATAATATATCTACCCGCATAATTTTAAAAATCACAGCCGCCCTTTGTCGCTTCTTCAAGTCATTAAGGCCGCATATATTAATAGAAGCTATCCGAAGACTCATTGCTTGATATTAATCATCATACCCTGCATAATCCCTACATATTCATATCTTTTGCCCACTAGATTTAATCCTTTGAATTCCACTCTTCGAACCCTCAATTTAGCTTGCATCTGTATTGATTTCATGAAATTCCTACATTCATCCTCAAGTAATATGTTGTGCTGTACTGTACCATCACCTCCCTCCCAAGCTAGCCCCCCCACCCCCACCCCCCCATACCCCACACAGGCAATAGGTCAAGCATGACCTGTATGTGACCGCTGTATCTCCCAACCCGAGCCACTGCCAGCTCCCCCCGAACAGCCAAGCTCCTAATACCCACTAGTAAACACCCCTAGAGCCTCACACAAGCCTTATATACAAACGTAACACCATAGGAAGAAAAGTATAGATCTATACTTTTTAAGAAGATAGAAAAACTCAATCCCTCAGTAAAGCCCATGAGGAGGCCAGCTAATCATCCCTTCAAGTAAAGGTAAGGATCCATATAACTACCATACACAAAAAGGAGCATAGAGAAGCTGGTTCCTACCGGTAGCCTCTATTTAAATCCTTCCACCGAGAGCTGAGTTACTCACCCCCACTGCCCCCTTGCTTCCCTTCACCTCAAACAAAAATTCCTGTGCCTTAATCTCGGAAAAGAACATATGCACCCTTCCTTTTGCAATGACCTTAAGCCGAGCAGGAAATAACAAATAGGCTTCACACCCAGCCCCTTGAAAAGGGGTTATCAGCTGGCGGAGCCGCCATCTCCTCTCAACAGTCATATGGCAGAAATCCGGCCGAGCAAAAAACATATGATCCTCATATTTCCTTTTTGCATCCGGACGTGCTCTGTCCAGAATTGCCTGTCGAAGAAGAAAATTACCAATATATACAAGAATGGCTCTCGGGTGCTCCCCCTGTCTCCCATCATTATTTTTCTTTTGGTTAAATGGAAAGCGATGCGCTCTCTGAACCTCGATATCCCAATTCCACTGGGCCAGGTCAGGGAATGCTCCCTTCAGGAGTTTAACTACGAAGGACATGATGTTCTCGCCTTCCACTTTTTCCGCAATGCCCAACAGTCTGACATTATTCCTACGCTGGCGGTTCTCGAAATCCTCGAGTTTCCACAGCACACCCTCAGACTGTCTCTCTTGTGTCTTCCTAAAAGTCTGTGTTTTTGCCATTTCATCTTCCAGAGTAGCTGTTCTTTCTTCAACATGTGTGACCCTATCCGCCATATCAGAACACATTTTATTGACCTTTCTAAGTGATCCCTGCAGTTTCTTATTTGCTTGGTGTGCCCTCCGACTTTCTGCTCTTGCCTCCCCTGCATCTGTTTTAAGGTGGAATACACTAGATCTAATGAAGGTGAAGCGGGGAGAGCAGAAGGAATCTCCAAATGTCCCGAGTGCGCCGTCTTCTCAGGTATAGCCAATTCCCCTTCCTCCGTATATATTTGGGTGGTTGCAGAGTAATCCCATTTAAGTTTCCTTATAGTATCTTTCTTCGGGGGACTAGTACATAATTTAGGCTTAGATCTCCGTTTCTGGGATAAAATCCGCACACGTTGAATCCTTTGAGTGTTTATAGAGTCCCCATAAGAATCATCGGATTCAGTCTCAGACCCTAAAGATGAATTCACACCGCTTAAATCCGAGATATCTGTATCTTCATTCAGAGAATAGAATTTATCCCCCTCTGGAGACCGTGAGGCGATTAAGCCTGAGCCTGCACCCCTTTTCCCCCTCTAGCCGCACTCTGAGCAAGTTCACCAGCTTCACCAGGTGTGGGCAAACCATTTCCCAAATCTTTCTCTGCCCAAACCGGGGCCACTAAAACAGTCCCACTCCCATCAAGATCAGTGACGGTCGGCTGCGTAGTTACCACCACTTCCACTTCCATGTTGGGAGACACACTCACACCCCCACAGAATTGCATTGATCATTTAATAGCATACTCTGCGGTATTGGTGGTACCTGCAATATTTGTATCGGCAGTCCCACTTTAGTCTCAGACCGATCCCCCTCCTCCTCCTCCTCCGATATCTCACGCACAGAACCGGGCCGTGAAACAGCCTCCTCAGTTAGGTCAGAGCCTGGGGAGATTACCTCGCACAGCCTGAGATCTTCCAACCGTGAATTGTTACTATTGCCGGCCGCCGCCGTTGTAGCTGCAAAGGCCTCCGCAACTGTGGGCTGACGCATCCCATTCTCATCATACCCTGTGCGCCGCCCAATCCGACCATCAGCTCCACCTTCCCGAGCCTTTCCCGTGTTTGCCGTTTTTCCCTCGATCTCCGTTTTCTTTGCTGGTGCGCCTCGGCGGTTTGGTCCCAATCCCTTCGCCGTCACGCCAGTCTCCTTCAGTAAGTCTTTTGCGCCCCCATCTTTAACGGACCTGGTTACTTTCGGCGCCATCAGACCCCTGCAAAGCGGGCACCCTGAGCCTCGCCGTATTTCAGCGTCTGCCGAGTGTATCCTAGCCCTCCGGCTCGATCCTCGTCTCCACAGCCAGACAAACAGCCGCTCTATCAGGTAGGTGCTGTATGACATGCCCTAGGGTTTTTTACCCACTTAAATCAGCCCAAGAAGCTGTTCAGAGGAGAGAGCCGAGGCCACAGCTCCCGCAGAGGTCAGTCAGCGGCCATCTTGCCCCACAGTTTTATTTCCTAATAAGTCTCTTCTTTTAAAGGGTGGATTCTGTTGTTCTGAGATATTCCACTGATCATCCTGTAACATTATCAAATCATTTTTTTGTGGGGGGTGAGAAATAAATTAATATTGAAGTTACTGGTGAGCAATATTGGGGCACTAGCGCGTTTTTGAACTAGGTTAAGTATTACATCTTCCAGCCTCATGATAATCTTGAACTTTTCCACTGGGCAGGGATTGATATAAATATTTACTATGATCAGTGGTTGCTGGTTACCTGTGACTAATTTGCCAATTTAATTGCTACGGCCCATGCTTCTTCCAGGTCGATTCTGCTCTGATGCACTACAAATTGCCTGCCTTTTGACTTCACTTTCTGGGCCTGGATATTGAATTCAATGTAGCCAATAATTGGGATCAGGACCAAGCTCCAGGTTTCCTGCAAGGTAATGATACTAAAATCTCACCAGTATCTTATTACGTCCGACCGACACAAGTAGCCATAGTAACACGTATTGTCCATGTGCTTTGCTTACTGATCATGGACCTCCCTGCACACCGCTTACTGGACATGCAGTCCTAGCACCCCTTTGAATGCGTGAAACTATCTGCCCTGTATCCACTACGGGTCCCCTGGAATATTTTACTAGATATGGCCAGATGCATCCCAACCCTCCTCTCACTTGGTGCAAATCAGTATGGAATGGTGGCAAATCATGGACATTTAGCCAACAATCTACTGTTTAGCTCATCAGAGAATACAGGTGGAGGTGACATGTACATTGTCGTTTTCCTGCCATGGAAGATGAATGGTTAAAAACACCACTATTAGCATTTGCTGCATGCAGTCTCTCACCTAAACTCTACCCAACAATATGGAAGTTTTATCAGACTATGCTATGGAAGTTGCATCTTTACAATAGACAGCCACTAGTTTCCTTACTTTGTGACAAGGGACCCATACCCATTAGAAGCTATCCCCAACCTGTTACTCTTCTCCCCATGATTCTTGTTCCAGAATTCTCTCAGGATTATTGCTTTGCAGATGCTGGAATCTTCTTTAAATATGTTTATCTTTTAGTAGGCTGCACCAAATGTTTTAAGTTGTTTTAAGTGGCTTGTCATTGAAGGCAAGATGTTGTCTACTGTTGGGTGTAAACATTGAGTGCCACCTTCTGTTCACCCTGTGTGTTATGTGGGCTCCAACAATCGTCTACCCTGGCATATAGCCAATATCTGGTGTTGGCCCACATCCACCTGTAAGAAGCCTCTTCTGGAAGACCATACCTGATACTGATACCATAAGCATACCACCTCAGCTTTGCATCTGACTCTTTGTCCTATCGCCATATAGACATATAGATAATGCACCAAGAAAGGATAAAGATCCACAAACTCGTTATATAAATTGAGAACTAGTGGTTCACCTAGATGTACATCATTAGCAAAATTTCTAGTCCCTGGGAAAAAATTTGATTTCAGACAGCTGTTAAATTAGCAGCCTACAATATGACGTGACTAAGGTCCATGGTCGTAAATGATTTATACGTTATATTTGGCAGGATGAAGTGTGATTTTGTAATACACTTCTTTGCCACTTGTGTAGGATAGGAAGGAATCCAGAAAATAGAGAGGAAAGAACATCCTGATTGCTGCAATATTTATTCCTCCATCAACGCAACACTGCTTGTGCAGTGTTCTTTGGCTTGGCCTTCTCTCATCAGAAATAGTTGGTTGTCTGCCTATCTGCAAGGCCCTGAGTTTTGCACAATATCGAACTTTTTGATTTCTCTCACAACATTAGAGGTTCTTTGTGGCACGTTTTCTTTCCTTCTTGCTGCTTTTAAAAATTCCAAAAGAAAATTAGATACCACTGAACATTTCCTGTCTAATGTAGAATTACATTTGGGATTTTGACAAGTGGCAGTATGCCAATTACATTTTGTAGTAAACTAGTAGATTCAGCTTTCACCAATACAAAGATTCAGAGCACTATCGATGCATGGTTGAATATAACAGGGTGCACAGTGAGACAAAAAAGCATCCCTGATTTTGATTTACCATAAAATTCCCCCATAAGATCTCAAATTCCATAAACAATATATATACATAATATAATGTTTACCATTTGTTAATAGCCATTGATGTAGGATGTAGGAAACACATCTTTGCTTAGAATTTGAAAGTACTGAGAGTGAAAGTGTAATCACAACATTGAGAAGAATAGGAGGTTATAGGACTCAAAGCTAGTTGAGCCAGAGTATGAGAGAAGAAGCTGGCACTGAATGAATAGGCAGTGTATACAGCTGAATTCAGGTAAGCCAATCCTGGAAAGAGACATCTGACAAAGGTTTCTCCTGTGGAATTAAAAGGGTGCTTATATGATAGCTTTCAGGGTTCCAACTACAGCCCCTTTTATAAATCGAGATAGTCATGCTGCCTTCCTAGTGTGATGCACTATGTTAGAGGACAAACAACACAGCAATAGGAATATATGTGTTTCTGCCCAAGTTCTTGATTTCTTTTAATTAAGGGTACCAAAATATTGTAGGTCCGCAGTCAAGACATTTACCATGCCATTAATTTTGTCGTTTGCTCCAAACAATTTACAATCAACCATGTGCCCTACAATGGCGTATGAGGCAGATTGAAATAATTGTGCTTCTTTTACAGGCGAGTACATGCATGCATGCATTTGTATTAATTTACTAGATGTCTCTGTCACACACATCCAATGTTTTTGATAGTGCCCATCTTGAATACAAATTTTAAGGTAATCTACAGCTTATTCATTTGAGCTTGCATCCTTGTGTTCATGGGCAAATTATAATAATTTCTGACCTTTTTTGATTAAGATAGTCAACTTCCAACCATGAGACAGTAATAGTGAACTTATCACCTTATTTGAGATACAACGGTATGACTATGATTCATCCAATGGATAACAGCAGGAATTGACTATGACAGACATGCCTTGGTATTGCTATGGTGTCAAGCAAACACACAATATGACATCCTTGGTGTTCAACTAGGGCAAGAAAAGTGGACAGAGTTTCTACAAGATCTTCCAGAAATCTAGACTTCCAACTCATTTTCCAAGCATTCATAATTTGAGTACTACCACCACCTCTAGTCATCTGGCCAACTAAATGCGAAGAAAGACATTCATTAGTGATTCTCAAGAAGGAACACCTGTATAAACTGCCCACATTTATTTTAAAATAGTCTATTATGACAAGCAAACTTAACCTGACCTGGTACGTTTTGCCATATTATCTGCTCGCTTCAATTGACCAGTCTCAGCTTTAATTTGACAGTCATTCTAGAAGACTTCTATTAATTTTATAGAATATTTTAGAAGCATTTGCAGGGATATCCCTCAAACCGTGTTTTTTAAAATCTTAATGTTGTGCTGGGGCTGTGAGCAAGGGAGATGGATGTTATTTTGCCCTTTTATATAGCCAAAATTGGCCCAAGGGCATTAGAGCACTTTATATGAGCACCAGATTATATTACACATTTTTTAAGCACATTTTATTAAGTGATTTGGCCTGAATCGCAGGATGTTGAACTGAGGCTGTGACTCAAGGGTGGTGCCCCAATTCAAAGGTCGGCAGCTCTGGCCTTTAAGCCACATCCCCCCAATTATTTGCGGTCCCTCCTGAGTTCCCTCACAGTCCGGACCTAGGGGTTTGTAAATGTGTAGGATTAACATTCAGTTTTGTAGAGCTTAGAGTCCAGATAGGTCAGAATGGCCAGTAAGTTGAGATCAGAGATGTCAAATACAGAGTACACTGATACCTTACATGAGGAAAGCATCATACTTAACCCATCTTTGCATTGCCATTAGCAGCTATTTTGGCCAACCTGTTGGCATATATGTATAATAAGATACCATAATAACTGAGAATAACCTAGTTTATTGAATGCTGAGAATATCTGATTCATGTACCTTATTTCTTTCAATCCATTATAAAGGCCTTATTATGAGTCTGGTGGTCCATGGACCGCCAGACTCATGGGGCACGATGGTGGCATTCTCCTGACTGCCCTATTACGACCAGGGCAGTCAGGCCGCCTTGGGACCTCTGCAACCGCCAGGCATCAGAGAACCCTGGTGGTGGTGCAGCGGTCTTGAGGTCGCAATATGCTTGACGGGGCCCGCTGCGGCCTGCCAAGCATATTGCAAGTTTTCTCACCGCCACACTTTTAATGGTGGTGCGACTGCCATGAAAAGTGTGGCAGTGAGGAAACAAAGGGGGTCCTACAGGTAAGTGTTGTTTAACTGCCGATAATGTTGAGTGTTCTAACCATTGCTGGTATAGTTTAACCACATCATATGTAGTGACGCCCTCCGAATGTAATGGCTGAATATACTGGGGGTCTGGCCTGTTTGCTTTAAACACTGTTGAAGAATTAAAAAAACTAGCCTTACAGCCATTGGTATCAACTGGCCATAATAACCACCAATCTGAACCAGAAAGTGAAGAATTGTACATCCTATTCTGTACCATTTCATTAATCTGTTCTTCTGTTAAAATAACAAGCTGTTGCCAGTTATCAAACTGTGCAACAAAGGAAATGCTTGACGTATTCAAATTTTAAACATCGCCAAATCCAAGACATGTAGTCTGTTGTATTGCTTTTTTTAAAAAGGTCATTTGTCGAGGGATTAGACAAGCCCTAAAAAAAGCATCAATGTCCTGTACTTGCCAATTGCGTGTTCCCCAAACAGATTTTAGCTCAAGATTTTCTTTCCAATACTCATAACCCTGTAGGGAAAGTTGTGAAATGAACAAATCAGAATAAATCAATTTTATTTGCATGACAATGTTCTTCTTTGGTGGAAAAGGTGTAAGGTGACAATAATATGAAACGTGGTCTGTAGGAACATGACCAGAAAAATAAGGGAACTTTTTCAAATATGCATGCAAACTCCTTACATGTGGTGTCAAACAGTGTTCCCACTGTGTACAATTAAAAACAGAACATGGAGTACTAGCTTCGTGTAAATAGTGATGTCTATTACAATGATAACAAAACATTTCACAATAATTTGCAGAATTCAAATAAAAATCTCCATTTTCAAGCACTGTGTATGATTCTAATTCAGATAGCATATTAGTAACAGTCATATTATCCCATTCATCAGAAATGGAACCTGAGGTAACATGTCATCCATAGCAATTTTAAACACATACGGAATTTGCAATGTCTCTGTGGGACCAAAAAAGTCATAGGAAACCTTATCCTATACAATACCATAATGGACATGGAAAGCAGCAATGTTCACAAGAATGGTGAGTAAGGACCTCAGCTACCAGTTCTAGAGAAGTACGATCTGGGTGATAGTGTCCATTCAGCAATAGAAAAAAAAACAATGATGAATCCAATCTAAAGGAGGAGAAAAAATAGGGAAAGAAAAATCCAGCAATAGGATCAAGGAGGAATCAGATATGTCTGTTGCAACCAAAGGAGCAGTCTATGCACACCACACAATGAGGCATGTGAAGGGTGTGAAGAAAAATTATCAATGTTGACAAAATAACCAGAGAAAGTCTGAGAAAAAACAGGGGCATCATCATGTGAAGTACACACAGCAGATGCCTCCAAAGGTGGTTGATAATAAACAACTTCCGTGCAAGGAGCAGCAGTAGAAAATGGTATGCTCACGTCAGAAACACACCCTGTGTTTTCATCATCAATTGGAAGATTTGAAAGTTCAGCATCAGAAGACCCCAGCCAGGGAGTATCATGATTAGAAATACTTATTTCTTGTAGAGGAAGGTCTTGAGGGATAGGGAGAGGTGACAAGGAACTACCCAGAAACCCTTATGGCCTACTTTGGAGCACCGGCCACATGGTGTAGCTTGATCAAATCAATTGAAACTTGTTGTTTTTGTTTACAAACAGCAAATGGTGGCAAAATAACAGTTTGAGTACCTTGGAAGGCAAGGATTGGCACCTGTGCATGATATGACGGGCCAAACATTCTGCAAGTTACTCTCGGACTAGATCCCCTAATTTAGGAATCCAGCCAGAAACCGCTAGTTGCACCTTTACTTTGCCTGTGGCAGACCGTCTAGAACTTAAATTCGAGTGTTCATCTCAAAAGTCCTGTAATTCCTATAACACAGTAAAGCATTAATTGATGTCAAAGGACTCATCCTCTGCCACTGCGCCAGAGTTATCAAGATCTGAAACAAACATAGAACTAACATAGAAACCTCAAAAAGGACTTCATATGGAGTCCGATCACCCAACAACCATCTAGGCAGAGTATTTAAGGCTCTCTGAACACCATACAGGTGATGGATCCAACTACGACCTCTGAAATCCATGACTTGAACCTAGTACTCTAGCTAATAACAGTTCGAGCATCAGCCGATCGCCATTGCCACGCCCATAGAAATCGAGAACAAGAATCAACAGCCACTGAGATATATTTGAAGGCACAATCTGAATGGAGTGGTCCACAGTGATCTAAATAGGCAAATTGTAATGGCTTATTTGAAGCTAAAAGTGGTGTCTGCGGTGGGCAAGCAACAGTGGAACTTTTAATTTGTTGATAAATTTCACAACAAAGTACAAACTGTTTGGTCTGTTTATAAAGAACCCTGCCACCTGCATGGGAAGATGCCAATTCCTCATGAGCAGCTAATATTAACTCTAACCTGTGGTCCCAGTTGGGGATCACTTGATCACCCACCCCATGAAGGTGGGCAAATGGAATATTTGGGAAACTCAATCGATAGGAGTTTTTAGCAGAATAGCCTTTAGGTAAGGGCTCTCCACTAGCCGAAGCAGTGACCGCAGCCATTATGCCATCATCTATCCTCATATGTGAATGTGTAATCACAGCCACCTATATAGTCTGAACAGCTGCCTGGGCAGCTTCATCAGCCAATGAATTCCCTGAAACATGTATATCAACACATTGATGGCTCAATGTATGAATCACATGAGCCCATGGAAAAATGTCTATTAGAGCCACCACATTTCCCCAAAGAAGTTTATGCTTTATAGAATTTCCTTTAGAATCTCTGAATCTATTCATGCGCTAACAAGGCAATTTATGATTAAAGGCCTGGGCACAGTAATAGGAATCACACACTATATGTGTGGGGAATTCTGAATCCTTATTCTGCAAAGCTAGAGACAAAACTTTCAATTCAGACAGCTGAGCAGTACAGTCACCTAAAGTTTCTGTATGTGTTTTTGTGCCTGAAATACTCCATCTTTCATAACACTTGTAACTTCAGCACATGCAGCTGAGCACTTGTACTTATTACCAACTGCTGGCTGGGCTGAATCATCAGTATGTATTATAAAAGCATGCTGATCTAGAGGCAAAATATCACTAGAAATGGGGTATTCCTGTTCATACTGGAGATATTCTTAGTTCTAAAATAAGGGGAAAAAATGTAATCAACATGAGTAGCTGTTAAGGAAGTGGCCCACTGAATGCATCTAGGATGTAAGACTTTCTCGTTGGGAACACTGGCCTTGGCGATGGCCTCTATGGCCGGAATAGGAGACACCTTAATTATATGTCTTCCTTGTGCCAATGGATGTTCCTTCAAGATAGCGGTTTGAATTGCAGTCAGAATTTTTTCTGTTGATGCAAAACACATTTGCACATTGAAAAATAAATCAGAACTGTTTCCCCCTCATTAAATAAAACATATGTGTAACCACTGGAACCTGCAGTTATGCCGATCACTAAATTATTAGAGTTAACATGAGTATGTAAGTGTTTAGATTCAAGCATGTCTGACTTTAAGCTTTGGAGTGCATTAGTGTGTTCAGAAGTCTAATGTTTCTTAGAAAAGTCTGGACAAATTAAATCGTACAATGGTCTAATCCCTTGTGCATAGTCTGGCATGTATGCCCTATCAAAATTTTGAAATCCTAAAAGCGATTGAAGCTTTTTTAAGGTATTCGGTGGTTGCACTAAATCACATTTTGCTAAACTTTTGCCTTCATTTGATAATTCATATCCCAAGAACAGGACACTGAGAAAGGCAATTTTAGATTTTGGAAAATTAAATTTATAGCCATGTTCAGCGAATCCCAAAATTGTACGTTGCACTCTGGTCAAATGTGCTTTTAAATCATCATCTGTGATGTAAATGTTATCAACGTAAGACAATGCTTCTGAGTCAGTTTCTTGTAAAATGTACATCACTCAGGCTGAAAACAGACCTGAACTGTTCTTATACCCCTGTGGGAGCCTACAGAACCTTCACTGGGCTCCTAGCGCTAAGAACACAGTCAAATTACAGCTCTCAGGTGCTATATCTTGACAGAAAAAACCCTTGGAAACGTCCAATGTAGTTTTGTATTTTTTGCAAACATTGTTGTTAATTAAGCCTGTGCTGTTTGACATTTGTACAGCAAAGTCCTTGTGTGACTGTTCAAATGTCTATAGTCTAAGACTATACGATAAGAATGATTTGGTTTAATCACAGGAAATAATGGGTTATTCATAGGGGAGAAACAAGGCTTAGACTGTTAAATTTTATAACGGTCTGCGGAAGACTCCGGTTGCAGAGATCCAGTCTGTGTTTTTGTTCTAGTCCTATCTTTAATTTCATCCCAGTGTATTTCAGAAGACTTAGGTGCCTGTTTGGCAGTGTCAGCTTCTGACTTGCCTTTAAGTTGTGGCTTATTAGGCCTGGTTCCCAAACTATCACAACCTATAGAAGTATCGGTCTCAGAGATTATTTTAAGTTGCTCACGTTCCTGATCAACTGTGGGAACTACAGCGAGCCGTTGGCGTATCGCCAGGAAAGCTACCTCCCCTTTGACATTACTTAAGATAATTGATAACACTGTGGCAAGGTTGCCAATGAGTGTCGTCCCCAAATCTAGGGCAGAGGCTGCTCCATGTTCAGTTTGAATCTGTCTAAACACTTCTGGCAAAACAACAATTGAAGGAGTACCATGTGTAATGATGTAGATGGAAGCAAATACAGCCCCCCACGTATTACATTCCTCAACTGGGGTAACCATACCAGGTGGAAGACATATAGTGAAAATTCTAGATTTCTCTTGGGGTTCCATATGGGAAACCTCTGCCTCAATCTGATTTGTTTTTGTACTATCCAAAACGCAATTTCATCATATTTGGCTGGGATTTTACACACAATGGCATTAATAGTATTTGGACTAACTGCAGGCACAGCTAACTGCGCCTGTCTAGCTTGTGGAGCCCTTGCTGGGGCAGTAGTTAATGCATGCATAATATACTGCATCAGACTTGGATACAGTCTAATCACATGGTTCAAGAGAGCAATCATCTCTCGCTGTGTTAATCTGTATGTGGAAATGGCATATAGCCTGCTGAGAATGGCCAGGTTGCCCCTTCATTAATGAGAGGACCCAGTAGTACATTTTGAAGTGTATGTGGGAGGGCGCCTTGGAACCAATTGTGATGTTCCTGGTAGGTTAATGGTATTTCTAAATACTCATAAGGTCTATATGTTGCTGGAACAGCTGCTTCATCATATGAGTGAAATGTTTGTGAATTTACATCAACTGCAGAAAAAGTAACTCAGGAGTAAAAAGAAATCACATTTATATGCTTCGTGAGCCTCATCCATTAAGGTAATGTCTCCAACACCAGGTCAACAAAACTTCACAATATAGAGACTTAGTGTACTCATATCATCAATAGATGTTGGTTCGGCTAGCTCACAGTACCACATATAAACTCCTAACCTTCCAGAGTTATAGATGTTGTAGGTAACCTCGAACATGACCTCTATGATTCCCGAGGAATTTGTGTAAACAGATCTAACCCTTTCGTTTGTCACCTTTGTATGCCCAAAGTGTTACAAAGAAAAGAAACGATAATGCATTTTCAAATGTTTATTCAAAAGGTCTAATCCTTGTAAATGAAATGTCAACTACGATTATCAAACAGATGAAACACATCATTGTGATAAGCATTATTAGAATGGTTAAAAACACAATCATTTCAACCATGTTAATTGTTCCTAATGTTATTCCCATCTATCAATAATACTTCTACTCTAATGAGAGCATATTGGAATTATCCTTCTGCCAGACCTAGTAGGAATGATCTTACCCAATACTTTGGTAAGATATCTCAGGAAGCCTGCCTCAATAACGAATGCACACCATCTGAATGCACAAGCCTGCACACATTTTTGCTTGCACAGCTATCTTTCTTCTTAGGATGAAGGTTGGGGCCTGCTGGGCTGAATCTCATTCACAGCTCTCTGCAGCATTCATGATACCTTCAGTGTGAAGTGCCGCTCACAACTTCAACATGGGCACAGTTTAAATAATAAAAGCCAAGTCTTATCACATTCTGCTCAAAATGCAGAATAACAATGTTACTTAGTCTGAAGGGATAAAGCCGTCTTCTACGAGCACATAATAAAAATCAAGGACATTGTAGTCTGAAATGTGTGCTCCTGGAACTAATGGGACAGCCTATCCATCAACAATGTATACTAAAAACTAAAATATAAACCCTATAACAGTTGTCCTGTCTGAGGGTGTTCTGAGAGCCTCTAAGGACAGTGAGTTTGTCAGCCAGATAGGCAGGGGTGCAGGTCTTTATGGCTTTTTAAATGATGCAGATGGTTTTGAAGATGGTGCACGACTGTTAGGGGAGCCAGAGGAGTGCCATCACAATGGGTTTGATGTGATCATATTTCTTCAGGCCCTGATGGAGAAGTGCTGCAGCATGCAGGATTCCTTTAAGGGACTGAGTCTGGAAAGTCATGGAGCAGAGTTCAAGAGTGCGAGGGCTTCAACAGCATTTTAGGTCAATTTCTAGTATTAATTTTTTTACTCTCTTCAGTATAGGAAACTGATCCCAGGCTGTCTATGTTTTCTTGGCAATGTGTTCCTTTAGGGTGATGTTAGTGTCCAGAGGTAATCCAAGTGACCTGACATTGGGTGAAAGCTAGGGTTTGAAGTCGTCAAGGTTCATGTCATTGAGCGAGGTTTGTACCATTTCATGCTAGTTGTTCTTGGCAAATAATAGAAAATTTGTCTTGGTGGGCAGCTGAGAGGTCCAACAATATCAGGAGGCAGGGGTGATCTTCATCTGTGGTCAGGATGGCATTGTCTCCATGTTTCAGGGTAGTCTGAAGCCAAATTGTCAGTTGTGTAGGAGATGATTGGTTTTGATATGATACTCGAGTTCAGCATAGAATGCTTTATTGATGATCTTGCTGATGGAGGGTAGGTGAATAATGAACAGGTTTGTGGCAAAGTCATCCGGGCCTAGTGTATGTTTCTTTAGGAGCTGGAGGATCTAGCCGGTCTTGAGAGCTTCTGGGAAGATGCCATGAGTAAGGGAGGCATTGCCAATGGTGAGTAGGGGTGAGATTTCTGAGATTTCTTTCCTAGAAAATGCTTCAATGAAGGAGGAGGGTAAGACATCATCGTCTTAAGAAGTGCCTTTAAGGCGTATGTTGGGCAGATCTGTGAAGAAGACGTTTATTCATTGCAGTTGTCTATTGAGTGTGGAATAGGAGGGTCAGGCATGCCATTGATGCAGTGCTTGATTGTCTAGAAAAAGATTCTGCTTCTGTTGGTGGCTTAAGTTACAATGTTGGTATAGTACTTTGCTGTGGCTGGTGCAAGAAGTAGCTTGCATGTCCTGCAGATGGACGTCGGTATCATGAGGAGTTCTTGATTTATTTACTCTAAATCAACCTTTTATTGTCAGTGAGGTTTTTTGAGTACCTGGTTGCTGAAGGGTTTGACTTGCACTTGCATGTTTTATTTGAAGCCTGGATATTCACATAGTTTTCCAGAAAATAGTTCTAGTCATTTGGAATGGTGTTGACATTAAGTGGAGATGGCAAAGGATGAGTTCAAGCTTTAAGTTGTTAAAAGAGAAGTCTTTGATGGGTCTAAAGTTTTGGTGCTGACTTGTGGGTTATCCTTGGTTTGCTAGTTGGTAACTGAGCTGGGAGATAGGAATGGTGATGTAATCGGTCCAGTCCAGGGGTGTGGATGATTTGCATTGGTTTTTTGGTGACGCAGAGAAGAAGAGGCACAGGAGGTGGCCTTTGGAGTGTGTTAGTTGGTTGACCAGTTGTACCACATTATGTGAGTTGAGTTTGAGGAGGGTTTCTCTTGTATTTTGTTTAGCTTGCATTGTCTGGGAAGTTGAAGTCACCCAAGAGAGTAGTGTGGGTAAGTGAGATGGATGAAGTGGTGATGAGATCCAACCATTCATCCATGAAGTCCTTGTTTGGACTGTGAGAGCTGCAATTGAGATGGAAGGAGGCGGGCTGAGTTAAGATGAGTGAGGAGTGGCATGTGAGAATCTCCATGGATTTGAGTATCATTTACCTTTTTAAGGTGCAGGACCAGTAGGACTTATGCATGACAGTGAGGCCTCCTCCCTACTTATGTGCATGGTCTGCATGATGGATGCTGTAACCTGTGAAACCAAGGATGTTTATAATGTTTCCAGGGTGTAGGTGTGAACCATGTTTTATGAGGAAGAGTGCATTAAGCTTGTGACAAGTGATGAGGTCTGTAATGTGTGGAACATGAATTAATGAGAATGTTGGAATGTGTGTGTCTAATTTGAAGGAATGTGTGTTCAGTAGATTGAGTGTGTGTGGTGGCTATGGGTAGTGTGGAAGTTAATTGAGTATTTGTGGTCTAGGTCTGTGTGTGACGTTTGGGAAGGGCAGTGTAGAGTGCTGGGTAAGACACATGTCTATATCATACCTTGTAGTTTGTAGAGAAACAAGTCTAAAGCCTTTCCTGTCCCTTACAGGCCTAAACAGGTAATGCCCTTGTTTCTGTTCATGCTTTGATGGGGAGGCCTGGGTGATGTGACACCCTGAAGAGTTGAAGTAGGAAGAAGGCAGTAACTGATGTCACTTCCTGAAGAGGTGGGTGCTAGAAAGTACAGTGATGTCACTTACTGTAGAGATGGATGATGGAGAATGAATTTTGCTTGTCTGGCTTCTTCGTTTTAAGCTGGTTTGGTGGGAAACCAGCGCTGTCACTTCCTGAAGAGGTGGATGCTGGCAAATGTAGTGATGTCACTTCATGTAGTGATGGATGCTGGGAAACAAAATGAAATGATGTCACTTCCTGCATAGATGGATGCTGGAAAATGAAGTCCACTTGTTTGGCTCCTTCTTTTAAAGATGGTTTTGGTGGGAACCTAGTGATGTCCCTTCCAGAAGAGGTAGATGCTGTGAATGCAGTGATGCCACTTCTATTAGAAGTGGATGCTGGCACTTCCTATGGAGAATGTTATTCCCTGTGGGGATAGGCAATAGCGTATGAAGCCCACTTGTCCAGGCTCTTTTTTTTTTTTATAAAGATGATTTTGGTGGGAAACCAGTTGTGCCACTTCTTGAAGAGGCGGATGCATGCTTGGTTGTAGTGAAGACTCTTCCTGTGAAGATGAACGATGGAGAATGAAGCCTGCTTGTCTGGCTTCTTTTGCTTTTGAAGATGGTTTTGTTGGGAAACCAGTGATGTCACTTCTTGATGAAGAGGATCCTGGGATATACAATGATGTCACTTCCTGAGGATATGGATTATGAAGAATAAAATCTACTTGCCTGGGTTCTTCTTTTGAAGATTTGTTTGGCAGAAAACTAGTAATTTCACTTCATGAAGATGTGAATTCTAGGAAATGCAGTGATGTCACTTTATGTTGACTTTGGTGCTGGAAAATGCAATGCAGTCACTTATTGTAGAGATGGATGATGGAGAATGAAGTACGCTTTTCTGGTTTCTCCTTTTAAATATAATTTCAGTGGGAAACCAGTGATTTCACTTCCTGAGGAGGTGAACATTGGGAAATGCAGCAATGTCACTTCCTAAAAATAACAAATGCAAGAAATCTGACACACATGTATTGCTAACCTTTGCAAATAATGAATTGATACCAGGTTTCTTGTCCATAAACACAATTATTCATCCAAATCCATGCAAATTTGTTTCTTAACAGCATAGAAAGAAAAATGTAAACACGAATGTAAGATTATACAATATTATATATTTATAGACTATTGTTAAATGTCTTTAAAACATGACCACATTTTGGGCGAGAAAAAACGATGTGGCTGCCTAACAAGCAACAATTTGGAAGAGCATCTCATTACCACAAACAGCAGTAACTGTTGTTCCTCTAAAGAGGGAGAGTGGGTGGCAATGTGTCACTCTGCATGGGGCATATTCATTTGTGCACAACTACTTTTAATGCAGGATCTGTGTCCTAAACTATCAAATAGGCTACAGGATTTGGAAAGTTAGCAAAGATAGCTATTTGGTACTTTAATAGTATTTATTTGAAGAACTAGCAGAGGAAAGTGTGAAACCGACTGCTTTGATTACAAGTGTAATGAGCTACAGAGTGATAGGTGGAACGTTTGAATGAATCTCAGCTACTGGGATCGCTCAGAGCTGCACCCCAGTCCATTGTTTTTTTGCCTACCATGCCACCTCAGAATATACATAGCTATATGCATATCAGCCTTGGTCCTGCACCAATAAGAACACTCCAGCCCAAGCTGCTAAGTAAGGTCATCCCTGAACTGGAACACAAGCAACCAAAGACAGGTTTTGGCCTATTTGGGCCTCTTCAGGTGGGCGCAGCAGGGTTCTAGAGGCACAGTGAACAGTGTGCACGGTTAGGACAGTATATGGAGAGTAATAGGTATTTCTACAAGATGTAATTGTGAAAACAATATAAAAACAACAGTTGCAGCTTCAGCACTGTTAGGGCAAGTGATGATAAGATGTGCTGATGGAAAGCTTGCTGGAATTCTTGTGGATTAGAGTTCCCTCACACTGATATTTAGCAAAGTGGCTGGCGAATAATCCACCCAAATATATAAAAAAATATTCAACGTATTTATACAAGGTTTGAGTTATCTGCTGGTCCTCATTTTAAAAAGAAGCTGCCACCCATAATGTAGTTTTAATTATAGTCCCAACCATGGCAGAATTATGACGATCATTTAATAAATTAATGTATGTCCCAATGAGTGTTAAAATGCAGAGCTAAATTTGTTTTGTAAGGGACCTTGACTGGTAATGTTACTAGAAATCATCCACATTGATATTCAGTCCTTCAGTGCCAAAGCAATATTCCTAAACACGGTCAGATGTATTTTTTAGCCTATCAAAATTACAATTAAACTCACTGCAAATGTGATTCGTGGGCCCTTGTGATGGTAAATATAAATGCAATTACATGTAGCGAGTCATTTGTAATTGAACAAAAAACCTGGGCATGATCACCTCCCCAATTCTCAATGACTAGAAAACTAACCTAGCAATCGTTTTTTCTAAATGTCGACCACAGCTATTTTACTTGCTACACCATAATGTTATGACTATCTTTTGCAACAGTGCAAATTACAGAGATTCTTTTAATGCCTGCTCACTTAAATGAATGTCCTGCATTTATATGTACATCAATTTGCATCTTTACAATATGCCATAATTTGTGTGCCTTCTTTTTATTTCATTTGTGTTATACACCTGAGAAACTTCACAAACGGGGATGTTGTCATAATGACTGTTGTCCAAGATGTTTTAGAGAAGGAGACAACATGCTACATATGAATGCAGGATGTCCACGATTACATGCTTATCGGGAGCAACTTTTCAGATTTGTAAGTGGTTTAGCTAAAAGACAGATTATTGGGCTCCACGAAATTGATACTGCTTGGATATGATAATTGTAAGAATGTTGGGAATACTAGAGAAGTACATAAAAAATGTTTTTGTGGCTATTGTAATTGCCTATATTTGCATTGGATGCAAGTGGTTAGAGCCACAGCCACCTACTTATTTCCAATGGAAAGCTCAATATTTAGCCTCTTTTCATATCGAAAATGCACTATATAATTATTATTTTTATAACTCTTTTTATTGAGCAGTTGTTCAGAGTCAATGATATACAATTCAACAGGAGGTATAAGCATGTTAGGCCACTCGCAGGGGGCCTGTGCAGTTCTGATCACAGATGTAACCCCCAGTCACCCAACCCAGTGTACCGCACAGTGTACGTTAAATGACATTTTCCACAGCTTTACTTTCGGGATGAAACTACCCTATGCTCTACCCTCCCACCAACTCGTTCTCTGTCAGGCCCCCCTATACTGTGTCCAAGATCCCCAGATCTTTTCAAATTAACGGGGGTATCCTCTGGCTTGATATATCTCGTGCTCTGCCAGCTGACATCAGTCAAGATCACCTTCCCATTCCTTGACCTTCGGGGCTCTGCTCGCTTCCAAGAATCTAGCCAGGTTATGCTTTGCCACTCCCGCAGATGTGGGGAGCCATCGAATAGAGTATTTAGGCCGGTTCTCCTCCCCTACGATACCCACGATCAGCCATTTGGCCTCTAGGGGGACTGCTAATCCAGTGACCGCCTTCATCACCCCTATCATCTCTCTCCAGAAGTGTTGAATCATTGGACAACCCCAGACCATATGGTAATAAGTACCTAATTCCCTGCATCCCCTGACACATATGGCCGAGGCACATCTGCCCATCCGGTGTGATCTGGATCTGGAGAAGTACGACCTATGTAACACACAAAGTTGCACCAAATGGAATTGAGCACGTATGGCTATTTCCCTGGGGCTCTGCAGGGCCTCCCCCATTCCTCATCCTCCAGGGGGCCCACATCCTCTGCCCATCCATCCCACAGTGAAATAAGAGGGTCAGGTGTATTATTCATTTTTTTTTTGTATACTAGGGAGACTGCCTTGGTGGGCATGGAATCTATGAGCAGCCTGTCTTCCATCGGAGAATAATCCAGCAGGTGTTCCCCTCGGGCAGGTGGCACTTTAGTGCATGACGTAGCTGCAGGTAACGAAACGTCTCCCTCTGATCCAGGGCATATTCCGTCTGCAATTCTTCGAAGACTAGCAGTGCTCCCCTCCCTCCAGACGTCTACCAGCATATCTATTCCTATCAGATGCCATCGCGTATGACTTCGCAGTTTTTTTCACCTCCCCCAGGCTATCACTGTCCCACAGAGGGGTTTCTGCTGTCAACTTATCCTTCCACCCCAGAGGCCGATTGGTCGCCCGCCAAGCCTGCACTACCACCTGAGTGTGGAACGGAAGCACTTCTCTCCTACCCTTCCCGTAGAGGTGAGTGGGGTATCCCTGATCGCCCATGGCCCAGTGGTCTACTCTATAGGCCGGCTCGTCTCTCCCACCAAATACCCAGTCATTCACCGCTATCAACTGGGCCGTATAGTAATAGTCTCGGAGGTCAGGGATCCTAGGCCTCCATCAAAGACCCGGCACTGTAGTTTCACAATGGATATACACGCAGTACCCCCGTCCCAAAGTAGCAGCTGTAGTGCTCTGCTGACCTTACAGAAAAAGCTGTCGGGATTCGAAAAGGGGTGTTTTGGAGTATGTAAAGCATGTGTGGGAGGGTCATCATTTTAAAGAGCACGGTTCTCCCCATTAAGGAAATTTGTTGCGAAAGCCAGTGGGTCATGTCTGTCTGAAAGCGATCCAGTTGGAGGAATAGGTTATAGTGTAGAAAGTCCTCCTCACTTCTGGTCACGTGAACTCCCAGATATCGGAACCCCTGGCTCTCCACCAGAGCCAGGCAGCGGGATGGAAGGACCAACTCCCCCCTTGAGAGTGGAAAGATCAGGGACTTATCCCAGTTAATTTGGTAGCCCGCGTAGTTACCAAAGAGGTCGAAGATGTGGAGAATCCGTGGAATCGAGAAGTGGGCCTCGCGTAACATAGAGCAGGATATAATCCGCGTAGAGGGAAATCTGTCCCTTCCACTCTCCTCCTCAAACAATACCTCGAATCAGGGGGTCCTGGCGTACCCAAGCTGCCAGGGGCTCCAGGGCCACGGCAAAGATCATAGGCAACAGGTAGCAACCCTGTTCTGTACCCCTGCCTAACTCGAAGGCTCGCAAGGTAACCCCATTTACACGTACTCTTGCCACAGGAGCAGTGTGAAGTAAGCGAACCCAGGCACAAAATTTGGGGCCAAACTAGGCAAGACCTCAAAAATATATGCCCATTCAACACTGTCAAAGGCCATTCTCGCATCTAAGGAGAGCATCCTCTGCCACTGATTTCACTGTCATATGCATCACCCCGTACATGCGAACTGGTCAGGGTGGACCACTGACGTTATAACTTTCGACAGTCGATTTGCCAGAGCTTTAGCCAATACTTTAGGTTCCATGTTAAGCAGGGATATAGGGTGGTACGAACTACAGGCCCTTGCAGGCTTACCTTTCTTCGGGATTAGCACAATTGTGGCCATTCTCTGGTCCGCCGAGAGGGCCCTTGCATCTTGTCCAGCCAGATACATATTGAGGAGGTGAGGTGTGATCTTATGGGTTACGCATTTAAATAATTCATGGGGTAGGTCGTTAGGCCCAGCCGCCTTGCCCAACTGTAGCCCCCTGAGTGCCCCCTCAATTTCCTCTACCGTCAGGTCATGATCCAGGTGTTCCCGTTCTTCCTCCGAGAGGACCTTTAATGTCAGGGTCGCCAGGAGCTCAGCGCAATCCCCCCCAAACCTACAGGACGTGGATGTGTATGTGTTTTTGTAGTATGCTGCGTATGTATCACCTATTTCCCAACTCCCAGTGTGTATTCCCCCCTCATGGTCGTGAAGTTCGATGACCCAATTCCTGCCTCTGTCTCGTTTTTCCAGTCAGGTGATGAGCTTGGTAGACCTTATCGCCTACATCATATAATCTCCTGTGTACCGCTAGGGCGTGAGCCCTTGCAGGGTTCTCCGCACTGTCCTTCAATTCTCGCTGCTGAAGGTGCAGGTGGTGCACCAAGTCTGTCCCCTGATCCCCCCTCAATATCTCGGCTTCTAGAGATTTAATCTCCCTTTCCAAGGCCTGGTATCGTGCCATGTCTTCCTTTTTCTTTACCCCTATGAGAGCCTCAGTGTGTCCTGGTATCACCGCTTTGTAGGCCTCCCAAAGGGTACAGGGCGAAGCCACCGATCCTTCGTGGTTTTGAAAATAGCGTTCAGAAAATCAGTACTATATGTCCTCTCTGGAGCCTCACCGTCCCAAACTAGAGGAAGTGAGATACCTATAGCAATCGAGAGATTTAAATACTTGGGCATTTACGTCATTAGAGATTCCAAAGTTTTTTATGAACACAACCTAGAAGCCCCGCTCTGTAATCTACATGGTGATGTACAGCACTGGAGATCACTTCCACTATCGCTTTTGGGTAGAGCCGCACTGTTTAAGATGATGGCCCTGCCACGGTTCCTTTACGTGCTACATAACACCCCCTTCTGATCTCTCACACATACTTTCAGAAATTGAAACATCCGTGCAACTGCTTTTATGGGACAGTGGCTCCCCAAGACATTCTCTACAAAAATTGACGAGGGGATGGTATGATGGGGGAGCAGCAGTCCCAGCTCTGCGTAAGTTCTACTGGGCGGCCCAGCTCACGGTGGTCAATCACTGGGTAAACTACCCTCAGGAGGACCCAGCTTATAAAATGGACTGCCATAATATGCAACCAGGGGGGTACTTGAGGGCTATTTACGGAGGCGATAAGGCAGAATCCTTTCCTGAGCCAACCGCCACTACATTGAAGATTTGGAAAGAGGCACTTACAGCTCTTGGGTGGAAGGGTAGACTCATTCGGATGACACCATTGTGGGATTCAGCATGTCTGGGACTTTGGGAAAACATGGAGAATTTAGGAAGTGGGACTTGATTGGCCTCTCCATGGTGGGTGATCTATGGGCAAAGGGGGACATTAAATCGTTCGCAACACTACAGAACGAATATCAGTTAGCACATCAGGAACCTTTAGATACCTGCAAGTGAAACATGCATTAAGGGCTAAAATCCCAAGGGGGGAGGAACCTCCGGATTCCTCTCCACTAGAAGATAGGGTGCTTGACGAACGTCTTGAGAAGAAGGTGACGTCTTTGATATATCGTAAAATTATGAATAATTCTACAGATCCCTTGCTGACCCTTCGGGCCCGTTGGGAACAAGACCTAGGGCAGATGGAAGACGAGGAATGGATGGAAGCTCTACCCTTGCCCAAGGAAGTAGCCATTAGATCACGTTTTAGGCTGGTACAATTAAAATTACTCCACAGGTCCTACGTTGCCCGCACAACCTTGGTAAAAATGGGTAAACTCGATCTCCCAAGTTGTATTAGGGGGTGTGGACAGGGAGGCTCCTTCTTTCACATAATATGGGACTGTCCAGCTGATCAGATATAGTGGGAAAAGGTGATATCTTGCATGCGAGAGGTACACATTGCAGTGATGCAGAAATCCGCACAGTGGTATCTCCTAAATATCTGGAGCGAAACACACCTTACCAACAAGGAACGCATTTGGGTAACATTGGGATGTATGGTGGCCAAGCGGAATACTGCAAGGCTATGGGGTGCCCAAGCATCCCCGGAGTTGACTGACTGGAAAAAAAATATGGATTGGTGCATGATAGATGAAAAAACTGTATATGAAAGTAGGAGCTGTCCAGATAAATGGACTAAAGTTTGGGGAAATGGAACGAATACAGAGGCATGATATGTACACCAATACCACCATCAAGGCAAAGAAACCAGATGATAATGGGCTGAGGTGTGAGGGAGGGGAATTGTGATCGATGATATCCTGGAAATGTATATTTCGGCTGATGAGACTTTCTATGCTTGGTGTTGCCTTCATGACATGTAACACAATACTGAAAGTATATTGATTCGCTGATTGTTTGTTATGTGTTTTCTTGTTTAAATAAAAAGATTTTTTTAAAAAGAAAATAGCGTACAGTACCCTCCACTATCTGGTCCCGCATTTTTCTATCTTTCAGGTGCCATGCCTCAATTTGGGGTGGCAGAATATTGTCCATCGTAGGTCCTATGAGAAAGGTAACCACCGGGGAATCATCTGAAATGCCCCTCGCCAGATGCTGAGTGTTTCGATAACCATCGCAATGAGTGAACACATAGTCCAATCGGCATAGGCTACCGTGCCCACCTGACAAGTGGGTGTATTCTCAGTCCGTCTTGTTTTGGGACCTCCATAGATCAACCAGCCTGAAAGAGTCTGAGAAGGTTTAAAGGGGAGTTCCACCCCATGTCTCCTCCCAGGTCATCTCGGACACCCTGTATAAGAAACAGGCAGATGAGAATAACAGGACAAACAAGGAGTTTAAGGATTCCATTCCTATGGCCAAGATCAATAAATTCTAAAAATATCTAGCTCGGTTCTCACTAGAGAGGGTCTACCCATACACCAGTGACGACTATACACCGCCACAATTCAACCAAAAGGGCAAAAAGTACGGGTCTAACTACTCTACATCAGGGAGTGAGGAATGGTCGAGCAATTCAGACTCTAACAACAGCAATGAGCTGTACAAAAGAGGATCGGGAAGAAGAACCAGAAACAACTGGAGAGGCTCTCAAGTTGGCCCACCACATACACAATGGTGGCCACCCACACCATGGGGATATCCTGCACCGCATTTCCAACCCCCTATGCTTCCGTACCAGCCGCATCCACAGTTCTTTCAGAACCAGCCTTTTTTAGGGTCTGGCCGTGGACGATCGAGAGGCAGAAGAAGACAGCAGCAACCGCAGGTACATTGGAGCCCTCCCCAATCCCCCAGGACCATTCGGAGCAAGATGAAAATTCCTCCTCAACCGGGGACGAGCGACGAAGCAGTTTAGTGGTTAATCTGAGTGACCGCATACTCTCTACGGATGAAATGAAAGTATTGGGGGTGAATTTCAGATCCATCAAGAATTGGCGCAGTTCTTTCGAAAAATCCGACTGCATTTTTTCTTCCAAGACAACACATCAGATGCCATCAATGAAGAACCCTCCAACACTGGTTTGAAGAACCATTCTACGTTCAATCCTTCTAATCATTTGATACCTACACAGGTCCACACTTTTGAGAAAGCTGTTCTCAAAGAGGTGACTAGTATGTTAAGTAACAACAGGAGGTATTTCCAGAACCTACCCAAAAGTGAACACAGGGCCCTGCAAACACTGGTTGGCGATGAGACTATCACCATTAAACCTGCGGACAAGGGAGATGCTACCGTCATCATGAACACGTCTGCATACAGAACAGAATGTTTGAGACAACTTGACAACAGAGGTTTCTACCGTCCCTTGAAAGTGGACCCAACCAAGAGACTGATGCTGGAAATTGCCACATTAGTGGAAGAAGCAAAAGATAATGGTTGGATCACCCCTAAGGAAGCTGCTTTCCTAACAAAATCATATCCAGTTACTCCCTATATCTATGTATTGCCTAAAATACATAAGACACAGAGGGCCCACCCCTCCCCCCCCGGGAGACCTATTATCTCAGGGATTGGATCCCTCCTTGAGCCTCTGTCCACCTTTGTGGATTTCTTCCTCCGTCCGTTTTTCAGAAATGCCCACATATCTCCAAGATACTAAGGATGTCCTCAGACAACTTATGGATGTACCCTTCGACGTCTCTGTGGACTACTTGGTTTCATTTGACGTGGAGTCCTTGTACACTTGTATTCCACAAGATGAGACACTCACAGCAATAGAGACTTTACTGAGAAACAAAGAACTAGACACCATCACTCCAGTCCAATTCATTATGGAATGTGCTCGGATAGCTATGAAGGAGAATTTCTTCAGCTTTGAAGATAGTTTGTACCTATAAACTTTGGGCACTTCCATGGGCAGCGTTTTCGTGCCCAGTCTAGCTAATTAGTATGTGCTCTTTTTTGAATAAGATCACATTCTGTGAGATATTAACCTCTTCATGACCCACATTCTGTTGTGGAAGCGCCAAATCGATGACATTCTTTCTGGTCATCTGGCGGGGAGAACCAGACACAATCATCAACTTCCACCAGTGGCTGAATACTAAGAATGCTTTCTTGAAATTGACTTTTCAATTCAGTAGAACCAGTCTTCCATTCTTAGATATATGGATATATCCCACAGGAGGCAGACTTGTTACAGAGCTATACAAGAAACCAATGGCTCGGAATTCTCTCTTGTTTTACAAGAGCTACCATCCCAAATCGCTCTTCGACAATCTTCCTTTTGGACAATTCTTACGCATCAGGAGGAATTGTTCTTCCAATGATAAGTTTCAAGAACATGCCAAGAAGTTGTTGTTGCAACTGAAAAAGAGGGATTGTCCATCACAATTGATTCAACGCTCATCCAAAAGAGCAAGGAATAACAACAGAGATGCTTTGATCGAGATTGCTCCATCAAAAGAACCCATGTCCAGGATTACCTGTGTGAACACCTTCTGCACCTTTTCTAATCAGATTAAGAAGACTACCTGCAAGAACTGGAGGATCCTGAATATGTGAGATATCTCCATCGAAACACCCTTGTTTGCTTTCAAAAGGAGTACCAATTAGGGACCGGCTGGTCCATACTAGGCCTAGCGACAAGAGGTTTGCAACTCAGGATACGCTCTGCTGTCAAAGGACATTTTCCTTGTGGCTCATGCGGGCCTGCCCACAGACAAAGCACACAACATCTATTGACATTGGTACCAACAGACCATGGACATTAGAACGGCATACCAATTGCAACAGTGATAAGCTCATCTATCTGATCACCTGCCCCTGCGTATTACGTTACGTGGGGATGACCACACGTAAAGTGAAAACCAGGATAATGGAACATAAAAGTACTAAACGTTGCAGGAAACAATCCACTAAACTCCTGAACCATTTTCTGGAGCAGCAACATGCAGCAGAATATCTGAGATGGACAGTTCTGGACCAACCGCATATTCCTGCACATACACCCGACATTGCCAGATTCTTATTTCTGAGAGAACAAAGATGGGTGTATAAATTACATTGTGACACCAATGGTCTCAATGACAATATACCGTGGACAGCCCTCTAACAGGCATAAGTAATAACATGCCAATCAAAATGACATCGATGTGTGTTCATAGTAAAGCATTCCTACATTAAGGACCAAATGGTCCTGTATAACACCCCAGCATACATTGTCTTTGAAAGCAAACATCTATATGAGACGACATATTTGTCTCTGACATTATTCACTACATTGGCCATAGATTGAATACTACTGGTTATAGCTCATGAACATCAGCGTATTATCAATTAATAAGATCAGGCACGGACTGACCATACAAAGGGAAAATACACTACAATTGCCATGATTCTGAGTCGCACGCACAACGACGTCATACTAGAGCGCCCCGAGCCTGAGTCTATTTGTACTTGTATGAAAACATCTACTTGAAACGACATATCTGCCTCTGTCATACATCACTACATTGGCCCAGAGACTGAATACTACTGGGTATAGCTCATTGTACATCAGCGAATAACCAATATATAAGATTGGCACGGACTGACCATACCAGGAAAATATACTACAATTCCCATGACTCCGGGTTGCACACACAACGACGTCGTGACGTCAAACTAGAGCGCCCCGAGTCTGAGTCTATTTGTACCTCTCCATAGGTGAGATCGCTTGCCTTCCGGTTGCAGCACAAGGCCACCCGGAGTACCGATGGAGAGGTAGGTGGACAACTAAGTCTTGCTGACAATTCTTTCTGCGCGATGATGGCGCGCGCTCCCTGCAATGGGGGATAAATAGTAGAAAATATTTTACCAGACTATTCTCATTCTAATAAATATGATTCTTTCGACATCTACTATTTGGGCACAAGCTGTGGGATTATGTAGAGATACGCCGCAGTGGCACGCTACAAATAGGCTTTGACATATTGTCAGGCTGTACTTTCACTAATATATAGATGTTGGCTTTACCGACATCTACTGTCGTTTTCTTGGGCACATAACTGTGGCACGACTTAGAGGCACTCCGCAGCTCCGTGTGTCGTGAAGGCTTTTCCAACTTGTTGAGTTCCGCCTCAATACTGGATGGTGCCTTGCTCTTTTGTATTAATGATTACATTGAGCTCCCGGTCCAATTCGCCATTGGATACATGTTTGGCCCTACTGACATCTAGTGTTTGTTTGCCTTGGCATATGATTGTTGCACTACACGTCTCCTTTGGACTTGCCTCATTATACCCCGAGACAGCTGGGTTTTTTATTAAATCGTACTCACTTTTTCATCTCAAATGAGTAGAGTTAAATGGGATAGTGACTATGTGCACCCTGTCCTATGGACAGCTCGTACATGGTTACTTTGACCCAAGATCTCACCAGGCTACTCCACACTAACCATGCCTGGTTTGGACACGATGACCAATCATTTGGAGCAATGTGCTGTCATTTAACGCGCAGCACAGGGTTTCATTATACTTGTGTCTTGGTTTGTTTTTTGTGATCAACTCTCTATGTGTTTTTAAATCAAAGAGTATGTGGCTGCATGAGTCCTGGCTGATTTGCAATGTTTGACACATATCTTTTCCAGAGCGGTGCCCCCTCCCTGAGCTGCATGCCAGGTTAAGGTGAGGCCTTCTATCCGTAAATTACGGGTAAGAATTGTAACATATCTTTCTTTGTAAACAATCACTGCTTGAGCATGTTGGTGACAGCATAGTATGCTGCACCTGTTTTTCGAACATGTAGTACCAGAGACGCCCTGAGATACACGCTTTAATGATTTCTCTTGTTTTTTGTGTTTTCCATATAGGTATGACCAGTGAATCATCCACGCAATTATAAGGATCACTGGTGTTGTACAAATGTTCTTTTTCTTGTCTTCAATATTATTTTCTCACACTAAAAACTCTAGTAGAATCATTATAAATAGCAGTAGCAGTTCTAGGTACTGACGAAAGCCGTGATACCTTCTTGGGCCAATAGGCTGAAACATGTAGACCTGTTTTCGTCCACTACATGCAGGTATAAGTTACCCCTGCTGGTACTCTGTTTTGAACCCTGGGCCCAGGAAGAGCCAATAAAGTTACTTTTTCATACCTGGTAGCTAGTTTTACTATTATTCTCCTCACAGTTTGTATTATTTTGCGCTGCGCACTCTACCCAACCTGATACATCTCTTCTCATTGCAGGATTTAGCATATCCTAAAATTGGGAACAAAACATCCCTGAGCTCCTCCCTCTTAGTGAGGGGGTTGTAGCCTGTGGCGGTACGAGGCTTTTCCCGTCACAAGGAGAATCCCAATGATGAAGCATGCCACCTACGGTGGGTGAGGGATTTCGTCCTAACAAAGGGATTCCCCCAAGGGTGTAAGAGAATATCTCTGGATTCTTTCTTCTGCCTGATAGTCTAAACCCGAGGGTTCTTTCAGTGTGTGTTTCTCCTCCCTTACCGGCCATCTATCATGCGTCAGGGACATGAAATTGTTCATGTCTCCCCCCAGAATCAGTGAGCGCACCGGCAAATCCAGGAGTGTTGCACCAAGGGTCGGGAAAGTGTCTCCCTGCATCCCGGGTGGGGCGTAGACAGAGCCCAGATTGAGAATGCGCCCCTCCCAGTGGCCCGTTTGGAGTATATATCTACCCAGGTGGTCACTACAAGGCTGGGCCGGGGAGCATGGTGTTGCAGACTTGAGTAAAATACCCGTACCCTGTGACCCTGAGGAGTATCCTGCATGTGCGATTAGGGTATATCCCCACCTATCCAGGGCCCTATAGTTTTGTCCCTTTAGATGGGTTTCCTGTAGGAAAACTAGGTCGGGCTTCTGTCGTTTTATATATATTGCAGCACCAAGGTGCGCTTAATCTTGGAGCCCTGCCCGTTAACATTCCAAGACATAATCCTAAGTTCTGATTGGTTACGTACCCCCATCGTTTGGTGAGCTAAGTGTTGTTGCCAGTGTGTACTGTGTCACCTCTCCCTGATGTGCAGCCATCTCCCCCTTCTGGCCTTCTTATTCTCCATTGTTTCGCTGAGCTCCTCACAACTGCTGCTAGAACTGCTCTGAACAGAACTATACCCCAAACTCCCCCTCCCTGCTACCCTGCACTGCTCATATCCTCAATTTGCAGAGCGCCGGTCGTCCTTAAGTGTAACTGGAACATGTTAAGGGGCTGGCCGCTCCACCTACCTACCCCACGAGCATGTATCGCCCGCTGGCCCTCTGTGGTCAACGGAACCTCCAGAGCCACACAACTGGGCCCCAGAAGGGGGCATCATGTCTTCCTCGTATCTCTAGGGGGTGAAAAAGAAATTGGGGGGAGAGCAGCCCGTCCTTCTGATTCCCAATGTTAACAAATTTAAGCCCCCCTCCTCCCCCCCGGGCCCCCGTTTAGTCTCATAGCCCCAGCTGCATATGGAAGTCACGCCTTTTTGACGTCAATGTCTCCGGACCCCCAGATCTCCGAGTTCCCAGTGCTCACCTGCCGTGATAATAAACATGGGTAAGACAAATATAAAGCAATATTGTATTCTCCTTTACCGGTGTTAAAATTGCACAGAGTGCTTTGGAATCTTATTGCTGCCACAATTTTTGAACTTCATAAAGTGAACAAACATCTCTTTTGGTCTCTGTACAGAAGTTTAAAATGTCAACATTGCCACCTTATTGAAGACCAAGGGGGAGATTTACCTACTTTTCATGTAACTCACCGCAGCAGCTGCAAATGCTGCGCTGCACTGCGCTACGTGAAAAGGAGAGAGGAGGAGAGTGCCCTATTTACTAAAATAAGGCACTATCCCCCCCTCTCACTAGCGCCAGCGCTGAAATTAGCTGCCGTCCGCCACAAAGACACCTTTGCGCCATGGTGCAAGGGTGTCTCCGTGAGTCTAGCATAGGTTTTGTACTGGAAAGGTACCCTTGCAGTACAAAATACTATGTTGAGACTCACTTCAAACATTTTCCCTCTTTGTATGTGTGCTGTACAGTGCAACACACATGCAAAGTCGGAAAAGGAAGGAGAAATGAAAGCATTTCTCCTTCCTTGCATCTACTTGAAAAGGGCGCAGTTTTCTCACGCTAAACCCAATCTACTTTACTTAGTAAATTGGCTTTAGCGTGTGAAACCTTGGGTGGTTGCATGGGAACGCCCATGCCCCACCCTTGGTACACCCCCATGACGCAAAGTTATGCAAAGCAGCGTTACTTTTCCGTTATTTCCAGCGCTAAACAAGTTTAGCGCTGGAAAGTAAATTGGGAAAAAAAGATTTTGCGCTGATTTGCGTCACTTTTGTGACACAAACACGGCACAAAATCTTAGTAAATCTCCCCCCATGTATTACATGATTGATACATGGCTTTATTACAATACCAATCAATGTTTTACATTTTGCAGGTTGCCTCCTGAAAAAAAAAATTGTAGTGTTAGGAAACTCATCTTTGTATTATACCTTACCTGGAAAATGCCATACTCATTGCATTGTTTGTTAAAAGAACAACCCATTTATTTGAATGCACCGTCCACATGTAACTTTTCTTGCATGTAAACAAATTACCTTCTGTGTAGTGATAGTACCCTGAAGATGTTTCCGGGACAAGAAATAATTTAAATAATCACAGCAAAAAAGGATATTACATATTTAGTGAGATTCACAAAAAATGCTGTTCTTTAAAAAGAGCCTACAATTATCTAATGACTGCATGCAAAATGATTTAATATTGTGGCTTCAATTTCATTTTCACCATCTCGAGGGGCAAAACACTAATAAGCTCTTCTATGCAGCTTTGACAAGTTAGCTAGCACGGTTTCATTTTTATTGAGACAGGACATAACAGAGTCAGCAAACGAATATTATACAGAACCAGATAACAGAGCCGTTACAGTTTACCCTTCAATATTCCAATATTTATTGACAGCCCAGAAACTGTTTTTCATGCTTCAAATACAACAGAATTAGTTTCACATATAAAAGCAGCTGGAAAGGGAATATCTGACGCATACAAATACACATTAGGGTCAGCGTCACAACCACTGGGCATGTCGTTTGGAGTGGATCCAGTTCTAATAGTGGGTGGTATTGCACTTGTCACTATATTATTGCTGAAAGAAGAACTAGGCGCAGTAGGCCGAAGAATGTGCTTAGCATGTGAATCAGGAAACACTGTATCAAGGATAACGAGTTTTACAATTGTCAAAGTTTTATTCCGCATACAAGACAGAGGCGAATGATTGTCAATCCCTATGATCAGAGCACAAGATGGCAGGGTCCTGTTTGGCAGGGCTCTCGTATAATTGTGTTTGTTCAATGAAAGATTGCATATAGACATGGCTGCATCTAAAATTAAAGAATGTGTGTACAGGCATAGGGCCCGCCATTCTTCGCCAAGGACTGGAGAAACAGCTGCCAATACTACTTTTCTCTGAAAGGGGGACATTTCATTTGGGGCTAAGGGACTCTACTAGGTGTTACACCAATAATATTGACAAAGTTGTACCATTTAATCCACATTCATCTGTTAAACTTTAAATTGTCTATCTCTTCAGACTTTGGCAACAACCCAGCCTGCTCTAATTAGATGTGTTAAAACGAAGAAAGATGCGCAGGCAAGTCTTGTAGAGAAAGGTAGTTAATTTATTCTTAAGGTTACTTCTTGGTTACATGTTACAGGAAGATGTTCTGTTCCATAAAAGTGCCCCACCAGGAGCAGCCTCCTCGCTGCTCAGCCCTTCCACACCAACTGATTCTCCCTTCAATACAAACACACTCAACATTCTATATGACCTCATCATAGGCTGAGCAGCCAGGCAGAGAACCTCTGTAGGGAGAGTGCATTGGGTAATTAGTACATTACAACACATCTCCCCCTTATAATGATCGAAAACATTCAAAATGTATGAAGGTGATAAAACACACATCTCAGCAAAGGAGGATGCATTAACAACAAAATAATTATACATCACCCCCTTCTATAATGATCATAAACAATCAAATGCATAAAACATACAAATGACAGCAAAGGAGGATGCATAAAACAAAATCATTATACACATCTCCCCCTTATAATGATCATAAACAACAAGGAATGCAAGGTAAAGAAATACATTCTTAAAAACAGTGGATGCTATCCACCATAACTCACACAACACTGCGGGTACAATACCCACACCACACGGAGTATCCATTGCGCCATAAACTAAGGCACAAGAGTGCGGCAGAACAGGGATCTACAACCCTCAAATGCAAATACTAGTGTCAGGATAGGTCTACCTCAAAGAAGAGGAAAAAAAAAACTCTACCCATACCAAAACAGGGTAATTATAACCCAACCAAATTCAGGGTAACCTTAAACCCAAAGCAAAACCAGGGTAACCTTAAACCCGAAACACACTCAAAACACTCTATGGGTATATTTAAACCCAAGGCAAATCCAGGGTATCCTTAAACCCATGACACTCTCGCAACATACTATGGGTATCCTTAAACCCATGACAATCCAGGGTATCCTTGAACCCGAGACATACTGGCCAAAACATGAAATTTAGAAAATCTAGCACAGATGCGCACAGTCATGACACTTCCGCAACATACTATGGGTATCCTTAAACCCACGACAATCCAGGGTATCCTTGAACCCGAGACATACTGGCCAAAACATGAAATTCTGAAAATCTAGCACAGATGCGCACAGTCATGACACTCTCGCAACATATTATGGGTATGCTTAAACCCAAAACATACTGGCAAAAACATGGAAATCAGAAAATACTCAGGCTCAACAAGGAACGCACTCACCTATGAACCCAGAACTGGGGCACTCACTAACCCCAAAACCTCAACACAACAGGGTACTCACCACCCTTGACCATAGAACTGGGGCACTCACCTATGAACCCAGAACTGGGGCACTCACTAACCCCAAAACCTCAACACAACAGGGTACTCACCACCCTTGACCATAGAACTGGGGCACTCACCACCCCAAAAACCTCAACTCTGCACTTACCGCCCCACAACCTCACGTAACAGGGTACACCCCACCCTGTGGAACATAACTGGGGCACTCCCTACCACTTTAAGTGGGAAACCCAAATAGCTTGCAGAAACAACTCCATCAAGTGCAGAACTGCCTAGCGATGAACATAACAAATGGTAAGTCTATACTCCGGTGAGCGATCTCTCACCCGAAGTCCTCACCACATTGAGTCATTGTTAACGAGGTGCAAGTTTCTTTTGCCACCCAATGCGCTGGTACACAAAGTTCACTGCCAACGATTTTACCACTGGGGGTACATGTGAGACTCACCATGCAGGCCGAAAAAAATAATTACAAAAAAAAATGTTGCTCCTTCACCATTCCAACCTGCAAGAGCGTTACTGTTTTGAAGTGTGCACGAGGACATGTAAAAGTAAGGAAACAGTACCTTCCTGATTGAGGAAATGAGGCAACAACGAGTCCCTTGAGTAAGAAAACGGAGACAAGGAGACAGAGATAACCAGTCCTCGCAGATCCAACGACGCTTCGGTCACAACAGCAGAAACGAACTTCACTAAATTAAACATCTCGATTGACAAGACGCGTGGTTGGCAACTCGAGTAACAGGAACCACTGGGAAAAGGAAATAGCGGCCTCCAACCACAAGATGGCGGCACGCTGACGACGTCGCAGCAGAGTGGCTCACGGTGCATTGGTGCACCAAGACGTTCGAAGACACAGAGCAGAAACAATGAAGAACGTCACTGAGGGAACAGCGCGAGATGCATGTGATGACGGTAAGCAATGTTCGCGCTAACCATTTTCAAAAGAACTGTAGCAGTTAAACTGTTAAAGTTGGATGCAGATAATGTCGGCAGAATTGGGCAAAAAAAAAACAAAGTAAAAAAACATAGAGTCACAGGTTGCAAGCATTCGGGCATAAGCAGAGTGTACACTTGCACACGAGTACAGTGGGCCTTCTCCCTCCCGACACGGAGTTCTTCGCACGGGAACAGTGGGTCTTCTCCTCATCCCTAGGCACACTCCATCTCTGTGCACTCACTTATTGATAGGCTCTCCTTGCACATGCGGGGTGGGATCCCACTCTAATCTCACAATCAATGCCTTAAAAACCAATTGTAATTCCTCACAGGGGTGCCAATATTCCCTGCACACACATCGCTGCTGCCAAATCCCAGGAACCAGTTGCTACTGCCACATCAAATCAGCAGCTTGTCCCAACGACGGTAGACAGCAGAACTTCACACAAATGACAGCAATAATAACAGGAACAGCAGACCCAGGCTAGGGAGAGGGCTGTTAGTCTAGTTACACATAAGGGGAACGCTCTTGCAAGGGGAACGCTCTCACCCAAGTTCAGCAAGCACTGGCACATCCACGATGGGGCCGACCGGTCTTTGGTCACTGGTGGGGCTTCAGGACTGCCAGCTTGCTTGTTCCAAATGCGCTTCTTCAGTTTCAAGGTACCAGTCCATTCAAGGTAGATTACGTAGGTTCTTTCAAATCGTCGCCAGTGTTAAAACGAAGAATGATGCGCAGGCAAGTCTTGTAGAGAAAGGTAGTTAATTTATTCTTAAGGTTACTTCTTGGTTACATGTTACAGGAAGATGTTCTGTTCCATAAAAGTGCCCCACCAGGAGCAGCCTCCTCGCTGCTCAGCCCTTCCACACCAACTGATTCTCCCTTCAATACAAACACACTCAACATTCTATATGACCTCATCATAGGCTGAGCAGCCAGGCAGAGAACCTCTGTAGGGAGAGTGCATTGGGTAATTAGTACATTACAACAAGATGCTTATGAGATTTGCACAAAAGTTATATGTATTGTACTCTACCTTTCTTCACAAAGACAAACCGAAGCAGTCATTGAAGGTGATAGACCATATTTTCTTTGGGACTTGGAAACAATGCACTTGGTTTGAAATGAAATTTGCATTTTCCTAATTTATTTACTGATGCTATTTTCACCAGAAGCACTACTTACAGTTTTCTGGACACCACCATGCACAACACTCTCAATAACAAATAAGGTAGTTGCAAAACCGCAGCAATAAGCACATATCCAGTGGTATTTGTTTCTATTCTACATTTACCCAACAATATCATATTTCTAGCAAGTAGCACAGAGTATTTAAAGGAGTTAGCCACTAAAATTCCTAGGAACTGCACAGTGCCTGGAGAACCATCATACCAAAGGTGGTGGAAGACTGGTTTGTAAAGTGTTCAGTGGTCTGTATAATGTTCCCACACACCCCATACTCACGTAACATTGATGTAGTTTATGTGAAATATGGTGCCTAAACACTTTGAAGATAACAAGGTTTCCTGGGTCTTCATTTGTAGTCAGGAAGATAGAGAGACACTTTAAGAGGTCTATGTACATTAAATATGTTTTCATCCGTTAATGGAAAGTGTCTTGTGAGCTTCCAAAATCACAAGAAGTGTGCATATACACATGGTTTCCTATATTTCCATAAAAGTAACTCATTAGGCTATATAATTTTATTATTGGTTTAATGTGTGCTGGCAAACTTTATTTAACAAATATTGCAAACTGCATCATGCCCACTAGAAAGTCAAACCTGTCTCCTAATAATAGCACTTTGTACTGTTCTGGAATTTACCAACAGATGAGGGTTCAATTATAGATAAACACTGCAATGTCCAAGTTCTTTTTCCTGGTAACCACTATCAATGGTTCAGAAGTTCATTTGAATTTTGTAAATGACCCCACTGAAAAATAGTGAAACAATGCTTTTTTGATTCATGATATCCACTTTGGCAAATTTGCAGGATGGTTCCCTGAAAAGGAATCATGAGGAAGGTGGCTAAGGTTTCAGTATGATTGGCTTTGCCATCATCCCACTGAAAAACTGGACATTTAGGCTAATTTTAGGGAAAGGCTTGAGTTACAGACTCCTGGCACAGATAGGTGTTGAAGTAAGGTAAACTTCCATAAAACACTTCTACTGCAAATAAACAAGTGCTTCAAGAACTGATTACACTCAACATATCATGGAGCAGAAGGGCTTCCTTTATGGGTTGAAATAGGAGAAGAAAGGTAAGGTGGTACCATAAATGCTAGAGGGCTGTCAAGACACATAGTGGAAGTACTTATTTGCAAAAATGCTGAGTCCCCATAATGGTGACGGTCCTCCCAGACCACCATCTTTTCAGTAGCAAGGAGGGAGGTAGTCTGTAGGCTCATGAGAGAAATGTTCTGCTCTCTGAACAACTCAGCAAGAGGCGGTACTCGCGTTCCGATGCAAAGGAATACTGTCTTTCCTTCCACCCTAGACTGCACATGTATGGCGTCCCGCCACTATAAAAATGTGTGTTTCCTTGTCATGAATGCTTGACAACTGAACACATTGTATCCAGTACCACGGCTAACTGTGGGAGTTTGTTTTGTTTGTGTTTCTTTCCATGCTCCTTCCTGAGTCCTTTCTTGTCTTTTTGTCTGGTCCTTCCCCTATCAAGTCTGGATTCATCTCCAACAAGGATAGTTATCAGTCTCCAGAAGTTCAACAATCGTTCTAGCCTCATTCACCTATGGACTCAGAGTTTCTTGTGCTCTATCTGAGAACCTCTTAGTCCCACAGTGAAGTTTGCCACTTCACATCTGTTATGACCCATGACAAATTGTGAGGCCCTTAACTTTACTATGGAGGATACTACTTGAGAGTTCCAAGAGAAGGTGAAGGCATTGGAAATGCAAAACTACACCCTCAATAGAAAAGTGAAAGATTTACAAGTGCAGACCAGTACAACTGCCAGCACTAATTAGCAGATGATAAATTTACCCGCTCCAGAAACATCTGATGGAGATTCTAAAAGGTATACATTTTTTGTAAATTAGTGCCAGATTCACATAATATTAAAAACAGAACATTTAGAATCTGACCAAGCTTTCGTTTTCGGAAACTTAACTGGTGACACTGCATTATGGGCAAACCCTTTAGTAACGGTTCTCCAACACGTACTTTTCTCATGATTTGTAGACTTTGAAAAGGATTTTTGGCTCACTATTCAAAGACGCCAGGCAGATCATGCCTCTGAGACTAAACTCTTAGATTTGTGACAAGTAAGTCATGATTTAATTTCTATATTGATAGACTCAAACATCTGGCAACATCATCTGGAATGACAAAGCTCTTGCGGCTTACTCTCATTGTGGATTTAGGGATGAGATCAAAGATGAGCTGGCAAGAGGTCCAGTTCCACAGGCATGTGTATCTCTTTTAGTATTTGTCATTCAAATGCTTCAAAGATTACAGGAAAGAAAACTGGAACTGGAAATATAACAACAAGCTTTTCCTAATCATACCTTTAGTTCTACCAGAACACCTTTTAGAAGACAAACTCCTAAAGAAAATATTGAAGCTAATTCTGAACCTATGAAGATTGGCAGCGGTGTAAAGGCCCTTTTGAAGAAAGAAAAGCAGAACAGTAGAAAAGCTCAGTCTCTGTGTTTATACTGCAGAAAGCCATATCCTTTTATCTGCACATGCCAGACAAGATCTAAACAATCCGAAAACTTTCAAGTTCATCCTTAGTTGGGGTACGTTAGTTAAGCAAAGAGAATCTATCAACAATACCCCAAATTTGTCTTATGGGAACTATATCCCATTTCTATGTGATAATAGTCGTTCATATAAAGAAAAGACAGATCAAAGTATCCAACATTTTGGATTTAAAAGCTGTAAAAATGATATCAATGTTACATTATTTTATTTAATGGGAATTCGACAGACAATAAAGAAATTAACTGAGATATTCAATGCAGTTGTATTTGTGACTCCCCATCTGAAGTAGCTCTAAGGAATATTGATCCTAAAGAGACTTCCGCATATATATCAGTGGCTAGCAGTCTACTACCTGAATATAGTGATTTTTAAGATGTTTTTGATGAAAAGGAAGATGATGTCCTTCCGCCTCATCAGCTGTATGACGGTCCCATTGACTTGATACCCTATGCTGTCATACATCATAGTAGGATTTATCCTTTACCAGGTCCAGAAGTGTATCTTACAACCAGTCAGCAAAAGGGTTTTATCACTGTCTCCCAATCTCCTGCAGAAGCTACAATTTTTGTTGAATAAACAAGAGGGGGGTCTTCGTCCCTGGATTACCAGGACTTAAATGAATCACAATAAATAACAGATATCCTATGTCACTTATTTGTTAAGTCTTAGAGAAAATCCATGGAGCAATATGGTATACCATGTTAGACCTCAGAGGAGCATATAATCTTCTTCATATTCAATCACAACATGAATGGAAATCAGCAATCCATACCTAGTTTAGCCATTTAAAACACAGGGTAATGCCCATACAAATCACCTAGCTCAGTCCAACGATTTATCAATGAGGTCTTCCAATGTATATATCAATGACATCTTAATTTATACAAGAAATATTGCTGAACATCAGCAGCACTTAAAATAAATGTTGCAAATGTTGAAAAGAATGGACTTTACACCAAGTTAGAGAAATGCTCCTTCAACCACGAGGAGATAGAACATGTAGGATATAATATCAGTCAACAATGAATTGTGATGTCCTTGTGAAAAACTGAAGTTATACTACAGTGAGTACCACCAAAGAATATTACGGATCTATAAAGACTTAGGATTTATTAACTTCTACAGAATGTACATTCCTGATTTCTCATCAAAGATCATCCCATGACTCAGTTAACCAAGCACAACCAACCATACACATGAACACCGGAGATTCAAAACTGTTTCAACGAGAATAAGCAAGCCTTTTTACAAGCTCCAGTTCTGGCCCATGTTCAACAAGAAGATCCTGTTGCTGTCAAAGTCGACACTTCAGATGTTCATCTTGGAGCTATCTTTTTGCAAGAATCTTGCACTGATCAATACCTGGAGCATACTATTCACATAAACTTACATCTACAGAAATTATGTACACAACTCTGGAAAAGGAGCTACTAGCAATCAGGGCTCCTTACATTGAGTGGCCTCATCAATTGGAAGTTTAACCTCATGTTATCACCATTAAGACAGATCACAAGAATTTAGAATTTCTCCAAACTCTTTTTTGTGTGAACCAACTTTTAGCAAGGTTGTCCTTGTTTTTCTCTTGTTTTAACTTCTGAATCATCCATATTTCCGGATAGCATAATTGCTGTGCAGATGCATTAGTCTGGAAAATAATATATCTACTGTAGGTCCACCCTTATTCTTTTCAAATGAATCTGTTGCTGATCTTAGTGATGCCAATCATCTTATGAAACTACAAGCAGAACAAGAGAAAGAGCCAGAACTCCAAAGACTAAAGAAGAAAAAAGCACAACTATTTCAAATGATACAAAGATGTCTAGTCTACAAAAGACAATTTTTATTCTTGAGGATCCATCCGAGAGTCAATTAGGCATTCATATTTTGATAGCATCAGTGCAGGGCATTTCGGACTGAAGAAAACTTTGGCTGAAATCAAGAGGCATTTCTGGTAGTCAAATATGAAGGAAGATGTACATCCTTATTTCATCCACATGTTTTTTGTGCTGAAAACAAATATTAAAGAGAGAGAGTTGAGTATCCACAATGCATTCTAGTTCCACATCAACCCCTGTCACAAATTTCAGTTGAGTTTATAAGCAAACTTCCTCCTTCAGGAAAGTAAACAATGATGATTCCAGTAATTTATTACACCACCAGATGGCTTGTTATACTACAACTACTAAACTACCTTCTGCCCAAGAATTCATCAATTTATAAATCATATTTTCAAACTACATGGCTTACCAGATACAATTATTTCAGACTGAGGCCCTCAGTTTTTTTCCAAATTCTGGAAAGAATCATCTTACCTTGTGAGCATCCAACATGCTCTCTCTACTACATTACCATCCTCAAACAGACTGCTAGACCAAACGTATCAACCAGACTTTGAAACAATATCTCAGATGTTATACTCATGACCAAACAGAATCTTGGGTTGTCTACCTTGCAACTGCTGAATTTTCTTATAATAGTGCCTATGGCTCTTTTCTTAAAACCAGTCCTTTTTATGCATCCTATGTTTTCCACCCGACCAGTATACCTTTACAGAATATCACTAGTCTCGTCACTTGATATGTTCAACAAATACAAGTGAAGCAAAAAGAGATTTACAGACATCAACAAGCGCAAACAACACAATTTTTGGGACATTTGTCATTGTATATAAGAACCAAGATAACAACCAAGAGACAAAGAATGGCTTTCTACTTAAAATTTCTTTTTTCCAGGGAGGCAGGGCAAATCTGTTCCTACATACATGGGTCCGTTCTTATCACTTGCATAATAAATATGGTACAGTTGCATTATCTCTACCTGAAAAAAGGAAGAGCCAGAAGTATTTTCATGTCTCACTCCTCAAACAAGTACAGCCTAATACACAGAACTTACCAGAATGATTACCTGCTGTTTGCAAATCCTCCAATAGGTATGAAGTATCACGTATATGTGACTCAACCATAATAAGAGGACATATCCAATATTTACTTCATTGGAAAGAATATTGAATTGAGGATAGGGACATCAGTCATATTTGTGACGAAGTAACCTGTTCGCCAAACACTAAATCAGGCCCAATAAAATTGTATGAAACAGAGTGAAGGTGTGAAGAATGAATAAAACAAAGGAAGGCATCAGGGAGCACTAGTCCATAGGGGCATATGTATCAAGAAAGCCTTTTGCGATTCCTTAATAGGGAAATTTAGCGATTCGCTATTAAGGACTCGCAAAAGGCAATGTATGTAGGAATCGCAATATTAATTGCGATTCCTATGTATTCCTTAATTGCGATTCGCAAATTGCGATTCGCAATTAAGGAATACATCCCCATTCATTCCTATGGGCCTAGACCATAGGAATGAATGGGAAGACATTCGCAATTTGCGAGTACCCATTAGGTACTCGCAAATTGCGAATGCAATTTCAAGGGTGCAAGGGTGTCAAAAGGACACCCTGTTGCACCCCTGAAATAAGCATGTGTGCACATGTGGCGCACATACATGCCCTAAGGGCATGTATGTGCACCACATGGCACTTTGAAAAATGCAAAAAAGTGCATTTTTCAAAGAAATCGCAAATTACCACCAACTTGAAGTTGGTGGTAATGTGCGATTTCTAAAGGCAAAATCGCACAACTTGGGTGCTTCCAGAATTGCATTTAAGGAATCGCAATTTGCGATTCCTTAAATGCATTCGCAGAATAGGGAATCGCAAATTTTGCGATTCCCTATTGTGCGAGGGCCTTTTGGGATGATACATCCCAAAAGGCTTTTTCTGAGAATCGGCCCGTTTGCGAACGGGAAAAGGGCTTCATACATATGCCCCATAGTGCAGCTATAATATACTGTCTGTTATAGTGATCTATGCATACGAAATCAACTAAAGAAGATACAGAATAATCTTTTTGAGCACAAGAGGCCTCCAATAAGAACAACTATCCTCTGGGGGTTATTAAATGTCAAACTTTCTACTACTGCTACTACTACGTTACTGCTACTACCTATTATTATTAGGTATGGTATTAGCTAAGAGTTTTTGATTTTACTACAATTATATGTGTAATATACTTACTTGCAGGGGCTTTTAGCCAGCCCTCTTCATTTATTGGTCTGTTATTGTGTCATTCACATTTTCCTTCACTCAGTACATTGTTATGATCTTATCATAAACAGCATAGGACAGTAGATCAACCCACTTCAACCATTGGCTAAGTTTAGTGTGAGTGACGGCAATGTGCATTTTCACAAGGACAACATCCACAAAAAGTAGTTTTCTTAGTGCCAGGGTCTACTATGGCAATGTGTGCTTTTTGAGACCAAAAGGATATTATTCGTTTTAGTCAAGCAAGCATTGACAAAGACAAAAGCCTGTCTGCTAATGCCACAACTCCTGACTTTGCCAATGTAGTAGTGGTAGAAGTAGACATTAGATATGCATTTATCACGCTGAAATTGTCTCCAAGCGGCTGCGTACTATCTCTCAACCCTATATTGTAAGTGCTGAAGTATGCAGTGGGAATTTTGTTTTAGAAATGCGTTTAAAAAAATAGAGAAAACAATATGAAAGCGTCCCCAGTGTTGAAAATAATAACACGAGGGAGCCCAGCTCTGAAAAAGTATTTCCATGTATGGCAACAAAATTCCGACAACACGGAAACGAATATGCATGTCTAATGCAAAGTAAACAATTGCTAACTTAATGCTTAAGGAAAGTAAAGAAACGTAAGACCCTAAGTGGGTCTAAAGTGACACAAAAAGGCGAATCTGCTACGTAAGTGGAACGATAGTAAGTGTCACGAGAAGGTGCAATTGTAGTGTCATTTTTGTTATTTTAAAATGTTCACGTATGTTTAAATCGTGCTCAATAATAGATATGTTTACTTTGGAAGTGGAGGCTATTGTTCACAACGAATCTTTGTACTTTAATTCTATAGGAGCTCTATTTGAAAAGGGAAATATATTATGTACGTGGGAGGTATTGACGAGCGCTCTCGGCATCTCATCTCGCTGCGAAGCTCTCAAACCACCTGTGGTCCCTCGCGGGAGCAGGTGTCATTAATTGTTGTTTAACCAGAAGTTGTTTGTGTGGAACATTTACAGGCTGTTCCCTACAGACCCACTCTTGAGGTAAAGTAAAGCTCAGACATTAACATAAGATTCGACGCGGAATCGGTCCTCTAACTATGATTGCTTTATCCAAAGAGATTCAGCGCTGTGTACCCTGGAGTAGGCCTTTTCAAGCAGGGGGCAGATCAAAAGGGGTTCAGGGCTCAATTGCTGCACACCCAGACCCTATTATTGCAATAGGACCCGCACCAGTGCCTGCCTCCTCTTGCTCTTTATATGCCACTGCCAATACCACTGAAACTGTTTCAATTAATTTATCCTATTCTCAGAAGAGAAACCCTGCATACATTTAGATGTTCTTCCTGGTCTGTGGGCTTTGCTAATTACCCCCAAAATTATCATCTAACATAATATTTGATGCCAGATAAAGGTTACCAGGCCCAGGAAGTGTAACGTGAGTTTAACACACATATCCTGTATGGGCTCCAGTTTTGCTCTTACTATGCACCATTGTATCACTGTTGTTTTTTTTCCAGCATTCCACACCTTCTTGAATTGCTGTGCAGGTTTTGTCCCCACTAATATTCCTGGTGGGCAAAGTGGAGTCGTTTTTTCTTGCACAGGATGCACATTTCCCACAAGAAGTGTGTTTATGCATGCTAGGTGAAGGCTGAATGCCGATGTCCACGCCAAAACTGGAACCCCACAGTGCTTTTCAGCATGACACCCCATTTTCATCACCTGTTGATGAGCATAAAAGTTTCGGGTACTTTTTTCCCGAGATGGTCCACTTTCCAGTTTCTCTAAATCCTTCAGTATGATGCAGTGCTAGAACTCTCTGAGACAACTGAGTTCCTGTCAGAAAACACAAATGTAGTCCTTCAGAACATCGTCAAGATCTTTCTTGAGGATGCTGAAAACATAAGGTGCCTTGCATTGGTTTATCAACATGTGTAGATTTTGCTCTTCTGTCCATCCTTAAATGTCTACACCTTGGTTGACCAGATACATTTTGGTGGAAGTTGAACTGTCCTCAAAATGTGGATTTGCCTCATAGACACCTTCATGTTTGAGCTTGCGCCCATCATAGGCACCTGGGATAGTACGACTATGACACAGTTTTTGCTTGATTGGTATATTGTTTTTTGTCTCCATGGAGACAATATTGATCCTTGAGCCATTGTCCACAATGGCCTCCAAGTTAGATTGATTAATCCATACAACACTTCTAGGCTGGCATGTATTATCACATTTTTCAAGAATTGCCACCAGCATGGCCAAGGTCCTCCATGCATTCCTCAGCATCCAGAACATCTTCATTCCCTTTGTGAACAACAAAGACCTACTTAGGACAGCTTCCGGGTTTGTAGACCTTGGAGAAGTGATGCTTGTTACCAGATTTATAGCAATAATTGCCTAAAGCGAGACAGTTCCTAAATAATGACAGATGGTTATTAGCTCCAAAACTGTAGTATACACTCTTGTGAGGTTCTTCGAACCTGGGTTTGTTTGCAGTAACTTTGCTTTTGGTCCTGGTAAGATCATTTCTGACTCATACAAGGTTGACTTTGGTAGCCTGCAAATTAGGTTTCTTCAACATTTTCTTTCCTTTAACTGATCGTTACACACTTTTCATAGGAATAATAATTTTATCCATGCTTGGATTTTTGTGACAAAGCAGTCTTTCCTGAGCATTTTTACAAGTAGTCTACATCCCTATTTGATTGTGTATCATTTCATCTGAGTCTTTGAAAATACAAGTGGATGTTAACATGCACATGGTTGCTGCATAAGCTACATTTTACTACAGTTGAGCTTGGTACATGTAATACAAATTGTGGTGCTCTATAATTATGTTGAGAGTCGTATTGGAATGTTCCTCCATCCTTTCTTTTTCTTCAATATAAGTATCCCATATCACCTCTCCTTTGGCTTTCTCCAGTTGAGTTATGTTACCAAAAAGGCATCTACCATCAGGCCCCAGGCAATTGTACAATAGTGCTTGCTTCCTTTGGGCACTTTAATCCATCCCATTGATAGCAACTAAGTGAATCTCAAAGTTTGTAATCCATTGACCCCAGCATTCTCTTAGTTTCCCTGGGATTTCAAGGAAAGAATTCAGCATCATTACAGCTTTCAGGACACCACCATGATAGGTGGGATGAGAATGAAACACACAAATGCAGAAAGAGTAGGTTTAAAACATTGTAAATTTCACCAAAATGCAGAGCTAAACACTCATAAAGAGGTAGAAAAAGGAATGGTAAAGCAGAATTTAACTTGCTGCACTTGACTGGGGGGTTAAAACAGTGCACAATAACACAACATAAATTAAAAGAATGTCATACAGGTAAGGCCACTGTAGAAATGCAGTGCTAAAGATGCTGATGGATATACAGGCAACAAAAGGAAAACATTTAGACATGTCTTTGAAGGGTCAACACCATCAAGGCTGACTCTAACAGTTCACAGTGCCCTAGCCCTGCCTTATAGTGTGATGAAGACCAGTATTCTGGAGATGAGAATGTGAGCACTACTAGTAAGCAATCCTTCCAGTCATAGTTACAGAGATCCGATGGAGAGGGGAGTGCCCATGGTTTCCTGGGACGCAACCCCACCTTGTCAGGGTGGCTAAGTGCAGCAATGCCTGTGTAGCGAGGCACAGCGTGTTGAGCATGAATGTCGAAGTCCTGCATAGCAAAGCACGGCACAAACAAGAAGAGACCAGGCAGGGAAGCTCGCCAGTAGCGGTGAAGAGGGTATTTGAAGGGACGTGCTAGAGACAAGCTTACTTGAGAGGCAGTAGACATGCAGGAGGGGTCAATAGAGTTTATCCCATCTTCATCTCCCAAAGAGGCCATACTAATGAAATGAGCTGCAGACTGGAGGAACACAGCGAGTTTTCATCCGCACAGTAAGTTGCTTCATAGCAAATGTTCCAACTATCTCTTGCCAACTGCCACTCACACCCCAATGCTCCAATGCCACACACAGAGACACAGAGTAGGAAGGGTGGGGGAAGAGGGCAGATAAGAGCAATATAATGACATCAGGCATACATAAATACAGAATACTACACTATTACTAACCAGTGCTAATGTGCATGTGCTTCTCCGCTAAACATGATGACATTGGTGTATACCTGATTGGCATATTTGTTGTACAGGTAAGGCCCTTGTAAAGTGGTATACCATATACCCAGGGGCTGTACTTCAAATGCTACTAGTGGGCTGTAGCACTGATTGTGCCACCCACAGAAACAGCCTTTCAAACCTGTCTCAGGCCCTCCACTGCAGTGCCTGTGTGTGCAGTTTACTGCCACTTCACCATGGCATTTAAAATTACTTGCCAAGCCTTAAACTCCCCTTTTATTACAAAAACGTCAGCCCTAAGGTAGGCCCTAAGTAACCCTAAGGACAGGGTGCTATGTAAGTAAAAGGTAGAACTTGTATCTTATGATTTGCATTTCCTGGTAGTGAGAAACAGCCTATTTCGTTTTTCACTACTGTGTGGCCTACCCCTCGCTTAGGCCAGCATTGGGTATTCCTTAATATACTATTAAGTTGTAATTCCTTATCAGAGAGGAGTAGCTTTTTCATGTTGGATATGTTTGGAATGGTAATGACAAATCCACCTTAGTAGTGAAGTTGGATTTACCATTACTGTTTTCGAGATGCCATTTTTAGAAGGTGGACATTTTTCTGTACTTATTGGTCTTTGCCTGACATCCTATCTCCAAAACACGTCTGGGTTGGGTGACAGCTACACTTTGTACATTCTCTATAGACAGCCACAAACACAGGAAGGTCAGGCTCATCTGCATTTAGAGCACTCCTTTGCAATCTGATGGGTCTTCCTGGGCAGGGAGGAATGGGAGGGGTTAACACTTAAACTTTAATGGGTAGTTTCCTGTCCACACACAAAGCACTGATCTACCCCCCTGGGTTAGCCTGGCAGACAAGACTGGATTGAAAGGGATTCTTGTGCACTTCAGAAAGGTCTTTTGGAGTCACCCTCTATATCAAAGGCACTTTTGGGTAAGAGCACTGGGTCTTTGGCCCCCTAAAATCAGACACTTCTGGATCTCTGTCAGAAGGACTGCTGTGCTGCTTAAAGGACTCAACTGGACTGCTTTTCTGGAAGGGCTGTTTTTCTGCTAGTTGCCCTACTGCCTGCTGCTCCCTGACTCTGCTGAAAGGACTCTGCCTTCCCGCCAAGTGATCTCCAAGGGCTTGCTGGCTTCTCTCCTCTTCTTCTAAAGTCTCAGGGACAGAAAAGATTTCCTACAATTCTGCTTTTGCTGCTGGAATCTGCCTTCTGTGAGTCCTACCCTTGCCTGAGAAGCGCCCTCCAAGCTCTGGGCCTCAGAAGGTGGTTCTGCAGCTGTTTTCAACAAAAACCGACACATTGCATCGACTGCGTGAAAAATTCTGCCGTATCGCCCTTTGGCGCCGACGCAGGAGCTGCCTGATGACAGCGGTTCCAAAACATGTGTGGCTCAATGACGACGCTCTGCGTAGCTCGATGACGACGCATTGAATTCATTTCAACAGAGCTTGACGACAACGCGGGACCCCATTCGCGCGGCTCGACGACAACCCAATGGACTATCAATATTGACAAAAGCTCCATCCAAAGTATTTCTTCAGCGGGATCTGTCTGGGTCCTGTAGCCGGCCTGCCGTTGATCGCGTTCAGCCTGAACTTTGGATTTGATTCTGCACCAGTCCCTCGTGACTTCAAGTAACCTTTTGACCGCTAGTGACTTCTAAGCACTATTTTTGATTTAATCTCATATCTCAACTTTAACTAATTGGATTTTTGCTGTTTTGGTCTCATTTTGCTCAGATGCATATTCTCTATTTTTGTAAACCTGTGTGGAGTCTTTCTGTGGTGTATTCATTGTGTTACTGTGTGTGTGTGTGTGTGTGTGTTTCACAGATACTTTACACATTGTCTTTGTAGATAAGCCTGACTGTTCTGTGCCAAGCTACCATAGGATAAGAAAAAATTATCTTATTGTGTCTCTCTTACCTGGAGTAGAATGATAGTTCCTGCCTGGCCTCGGTGCACACCTCAGCCAACCAGGAATCCCTTTTTTTACATTGGTGATCAGCAGTGAGGATAGGACTTGTGTTTGTGCAATACCATAGAGTAACTCATTGTTCACTACAACTCTATACTGAGACCAATTTGATCCTTCTACCTGATCTGAAATCTTTTGATTTTTTCAAAAGTTCTTTTGCCCAAGTCCCATTTTTCTCTGCAACATCTAAGGTCCTATCTGGCAAGATGGAATTCAAGTTGTCCAACCTGGAAGCATACACAGTGGCTCAGCTCAAGGGGTTCTGCCAGGAGAAAGGGGTGTTCCACAAAGGAAGTGCCAAGAAGGCAGAACTTCAGAAAGCCTTGAGAGCACGGGCAGCCACCCACCCAGAAGTAGAAATGGATGAGGAGGGAGTCTGTGTCTGAGGAAGGATCAGAGTGGGACCTGATAGAAGGTCTTGACCTGCAGCCTACTGAGAGGAGGAGCAATTTTCTCCCAGGACTGGCAGTCCACTCTAGAGCAGGCAGCAGTCTGTCTTCAAAGAGCCTGACCCCAGAGGAGCTGGAAGAGAGGAGGGAGGAGAGAAAATTAAAATTAGAGCCTGCTAAGCTTGAGAAAGAGCAGGCTCTGGAGGAAAGGAGGCTGGTCATGAAGGAAAGGAAGATGGCCCATGAGCTTAGCCTAAGAGAGCTGGATATCAGAGCCCTCCAAGTGGGGGCCAGCAGCAACAATAATGGTGGCAGAATACCTGTAGTGTCTTCACACGAGTTCAGAACCCATATTCCAAAAGATATGGTGCACATCTATGTAGTGGGGGATGACATAAATAAATCGTTGGCAGATATGAAGTGGCTTTGAAGGGGAAAGGGTCCCAGAGGAGTTCTGGGAGGGTAGTCTTTGGGGGTACATGCCAACGGTGGGGAGGGACACACTCCTAACACTAGAGGTGGGGGACCAGACCAACTATACTACCATGAAGACTATTTTAGTCAGTAAGATTGAGTTGACACCTGAGAGGTACCGACAACGGTTCATGGCTAGTCACAAACTCTCTACACAAACATGGGTGGATTTTCTGGATTATGCTGGTAAGGCACTGAAGGACTGGGCGAGGGGCAGCAAAGTTAATGATTATGAAGGGTTGTACAACTGGTTTTTGAAGGAGCACATTCTTGTTACTTGTTTCCAGGGCTGCCCCAACACCTGGTTGATAGCATGTTTACTGACATCAGGAATCTTGCAGAGGAGGCGGACCTCTGGGTCAGCACCAGAGTGTCCATAAAGGTATCTGGGGGGGACTACCAAAAGGATGGTCAGGGACCCAACCCGAAAAAGGAAGGGGGAGACAGAAATACTGAGTTCTCTAAAGTCCCCCAAAACAACTCACAGGGGAAAGTGTTTGGTTCACATTCCCAATCTGGCCACCGGAAGAAAACTTACCCTGACAAAGGCCAGCAGCCTAAGCCCATCAAGTGCTATGAGTATGGTCACTACAAAGGGGATCCCAAGTGTCCAAAGAGAGCACCACCTCCCATGGAAGGAAAGATTTCAGGGGTGGCTAGTATAGTGCTTGGGGAGGGGTTTGTCCTAGTTAATAGGGAGGGGGAGTTTATAGGGCTTACCCTAGAGTCCCTGGGTGACAGTGAGATGGTTCCTAAAATCCATGTGCCTTCAAACACTACAAAAGTAGAGAAAATTGGTCACCATCAATGGGCAAGGTGTGGAGGCTCTGAAGGATACAGGAGCCAGTGTGACTATGATAAGGTGTCAGCTGGTTTCCCCAGAGCAGGTAATTCCTAATGCATTCCACCAGGTTGTGGAGGCCGACAATAGAGAGATTAGAATTCTTTTTTTTTTAATTAATTTATTTATTGCACTATTACTTAAAATCATTGAAATTGTTACATACATAGAAGGTTCATTACAGAAAGATTTATAAAACAAAATAGACAGTTTTACTTATAAATATTTAATTAAAAAATTCTCCGTGGAGGGCTACCAAAAGATATTAAATATGCTATATTATACATAAATACTTCACCAATAAAATCTCCGTAAAAATATGCAGATAAGCTGGGAAAATAAAGCAATGTCTCAAATGTATCAGTCTATGTCTTTTGTTGATGACCAGTCTTAAACAATGCTGCTACTGCTTTCATATATTTCATAAAGTGAGCTACTAATTGTACAGATTCCCCTCTCAAACATGCCTCTGTGGCTCCTTGGCAGGGACGGATGTTTAGAATGCGCCAGATTGGTCGGAGCCAGAATTTTCTTAGCGAGATCAAGGCACTACAAATGCAGAGCACATAGGTCAATGATTCCTCTCCATTGGTACAAGGGCAGCATTGATTGTCCTTCTCCTCGAGGTTCCTCCGTCCATACCAATATGCCTTTAACGGAACCAGCCCAAAGGGCAAGCCCATTAACTGGCGCTTCATTGGCAAGTTAAGGGGAGAGGAAAGATAAGATGGCAGGGATGCAGAGTCGTACAGTGTTATGGCCCAACTGCTGTGGCCCAGTTTTTTCACCGATTGTGTATCGCGTCCTGTCGATATTATCTTGACTTGTTTTGTCAGTATCTTAGCCGCCATGAGGGGAGGCAATCCGTTTTCCGATATTGATTATGCTTTCAGTGCCTCCACATCATGCTTTAAATACTTGTGCCAATGTGTTGATGGGTTACTTATTAATGACCAGATGTGACTTTTTAGCGTGCGCTCATGTGCCTGCATTACTTTCAAGCAGTACGCTATGTACCTAGCTTTTAATAACCATTGCTGTGATGTTAACCTGAATTCTAGGCGGATTTGGGCATGTGAGGTACAATTCGGCAAGAGGAATACTCTACGTTGTCTATGATAACAAGATGATTGCGCTCTTTCCAGCCAGGTTGCCATTCTATCTCTAAAAAGCATCGCCCCATAGGCCACTGTGGGTAGAAATTTGCAGCCTATAACCTTTAGAAGGGGGGATAAATATGGTGTGCTAATTGATTTTGTTCACCCTGCTAAATTTCCCTTCTAGGGAGTTTGCTACCCCCTGCTGGGCGGTAATATGTGCTGCTAACCAATCTCTATGATCTAACCAGACACCAAGGTATTTATATGTGGCCTGCCTGAGGCCCTGAGGAAAAAGTGGGATATTCTCTTACCATCCCTGTTGTTCACTTACAGAGAGGTACCACAAAGAGGAGTGGGTTTCAGCCCATTTGAGCTGTTGTATGGGCACCCAGTAAGAGGACTTCTAAGTCTGGTGAAAGAAGGGTGGGAGCAAGCTCCCAGGAAGAGACTCCAGGATGTAGTGAGCTGCATGCTGGCCTTCATAAGCCAGATGGCTTAGTTATGGAAGCAAGCTTCCTGTAACCTTGAAGCCAGCCAGGATGACATGAAGGAGTGGTATGACAAAAATTCTTCCAGTGTAGAATTTCAACCTGGCCAAAAAGTGCAGGAGATAGAGCCGGTAGAGCCAGGGCCCTCCAGGACCGCTGTAATGGGCAGTATGAAGTAATTGAAAGAAAGGGTGAGGCCACATACCTGGTGGACCTCAAGACCCCTAGGCAACCCCACAGCATGCTGCATGTAAATCATCTCTAACCACACTTTGAGAGGTCTGAGCTCACCATGCTGTTGGTGACTGATGGAGAAGAGGAGTGTGAACCTCTCTCTGATCTCTTCGACTCCAAGGAGAAGGATAGGTCTGTGGAAGGCGTAATCCTTTTCCCACTCTAACTCGTAAACAACAGAGAGACTGCTACCAAGTACTGGGGCAATACTTTTTCTGTTCTCCTTTATCCCTGGGACTACCCACCTGTGTATCCATGATGTGGACACAGAGGACAACCTCCCTGTTAAGAATAAATCTTACAGGTTATCAGATAAGGTGAGGTCCGTCATTAAGGCTGAAGGGTCCAAAATGCTGGAGTTGGGGATGATAGAACCCTCTTGTAGTTCTGTTACCAAAAGCTGACCCACCGGGCACCACACCTGAACTGAGGTTCTGTGTGGATTACAGAGGGCTAAATTCATTGACTGAGACAGATACTCACTCCATCCCTGGACTGATGAGCTGGTCGATAGGTTAGCGACTGCCCAGTATCTCAGTACCTTTGATCTTACATCAGGGTACCGGCAGATCGCCCTAACAGAAGGGGCCAAGGAGAGGTCAGCCTTCTCCACTCCAGAGGGCCACTATCAGTTTAGGGTGATGCCCTTTGGATCAAAGAATGCCCCTGCCACCTTCCAGAGTCTGGTGAACCAGGTCCTTGCTAGGATGAAGGCCTTCTCTGCTGCTTATCTAGATTACATAGCTGTCTTCAATAGCAGCTGGAAGGACCACCTTTTTCACCTCCATGGAGTGCGTCAGGCGCTGCAACAGGCAGGCCTGACTCTCAGGGCAAGTAAGTGCCAGATAGAGCAGGAGTCTGTGGTGTACTTGGGACACCTGGTTGGCAGAGGGGAGGTGAAACCACTTCAGGCCAAGATAGAATCCATCATGGCCTGGCTGCCTCCCAAAACCCAGACTGAAGTCAGAGCATTCTTGGGCCTCACTGGATACTGTATAGGAGGTTTGCCAAAGGATATGGCACCATTGTCATTGTTACCCCCTTATCTGAGTTGACTTCCAAGAAGCAGCCCAGAAATGTGATTTGGACAGAGGTATGCCAAACTGCATTTGACTCCCTGAAGCAGGCCATGTGCTCAGCTCCTGTGTTCAAGGCCCCTGATTTCTCCCAGGAGTTTATCGTTCAGACAGATGCCTCAGAGCAATGCATAGGGGCGGTACTATCCCAACTTAATGAGGGGGGCCAAGAGCAACCTGTAGCTTAATCTCCAGGACGTTACTCCCGAGGGAACAGTGGTAGAGTGCTATTGAAAGAGAAGCTTTTGCTGTGGTCTGAGCACTGAAGAAGTTGAGGCTATACCTGTTTGGCACTCACTTCCTGATTCAGACAGACCACAGGCCCCTTAGGCGGCTCATGCAAATGAGGGGTGAGAATCCAAAATTGTTGAGGTGGTCCATTTTCCTACAGGGTATGGACCTAAGGGTGGAACACAGACCAGCAATAGACCACGGCAATGCTGATGGTCTGTCCAGGTTTTTCTGCTTTAGTGATGAGAACCCCCTAGAGGCTGGGTAGATCTCCCCACTTTCAGATGGGGGGACAAGTGTTAGACCTGTAATGCTTAGGGTGATCTTTGCCCCAAAGTTTTGCCTTTGCCTCTCATGATTGCTGATTCTTTTTGTTGACCTAGGACTCTGAGCACCTTACCACTGCTAACCAGTGCTAAAGTGCATGTGCTTCTCCCCTAAACATGATGACATTTGTGTATACCTGATTGACATATTTGTTGTACTGGTAAGTCCCTTGTAAAGTGGTATATCATATGCCCAGGGCCTGTACTTCAAATGCTAGTAGTGGTCTGCAGCACTGATTGTGCCACCCACAGAAGTAGCCTTTCAAACCTGTCTCAGGCCTGCCACTGCAGTGCCTGTGTGTGTAGTTTACTGCCACTTTGACTTGGCATTTAAAATTACTTGTGAAGACTAAACTCCCTTTTTATTACATACACGTCACCCCTAAGGTAGGCCCTAAGTAACCCTAATGGTGCTATGCAAGTAAAAGGTAGGACATGTTCCTTATGTTTACATGTCCTAGTAGTAAGAAACAGCCTATTTCATTTTCACTACTGTGAGGCCTGCCCCTCTCATAGGCCAGCATTGGGAATTCCTTAATATACTATTAAGCTGTAATTCCTGATTAGAGGTGAGTAGCTTTTTCATGTTTGATATGTTTGGAATGGTAATAATAAATCCTCCTTACTGGCGAAGTTGGATTTAACGTTACTATTTTAGAAATTTCACTTTTAGAAGGTGGACATTTCTCTGTACTTACTGTTCTTTGTGCTTGACAGACTGAATTGGTTGGCAGCTACACTTAGTGCATTCCCTCTAGACAGCCAGAAACACAGTAAGGTGAGGCTCATCTGCCTTCTGAGCACTCATCTGCATTCATCTGCATTCTGATGGGTCTTCTTGGGCAGGAAGGAATGAGAGGGGCTGACTCTTACACTTCAATAGGTAGTGTCCTGTCTACACACAAAGCACTGATCTACCCCCGGGGTTAGCCTGGCAGACAGGACTGGGTTGAAAGGGATCCTTGTGCACTTCAGAGAGTTCTTTTGAAGTCACCCCCTACATCAAAGGCATGTTTGGGTATAAGTAGTGGGTCTCCGGCCCCCTAAAATCAGACACTTCTGGATCCTGAAATGAAGCTCTGTCAGAAGGACTGCTGGGCTCCTTAAAGGACTCAATTAGACTGCTTTTCTGGAAGGACTGTTTTCTGCTTGTTGCCCTGCTGCCTGTTCCTCCTTGACCCTGCTGGAAGGATTCTACCTTCCCTCTAAGTGATCTCCAAGGGCTTGCTTGCTTGACTCGTGTTCTTGTGAAGTCTCAGGGACACAAACGACTTCCTACAATTCTGCTGGTGCTGCTGGACCCTGCCTTCTGTGACTCCTATCCTTGCCTGAGGTGCCCCCTCCAAGCTATGTATTCTAAAGCAAGATGGCAGGTGACTATCTCCTGCAGCAGAACATCTTTCTGGACAATAAACTCACATGCCTGCATAACAAACACATTTCATACCTCTCTGAGAACAATTTGCACAATTGTGACTGGGGCTAACGTAGCTATTGTGCTTATATTCCAGTCTGGACAAAGGGAGGTTCTGTTCACACCTTCATGCACCATTCAAGGCCCAGAAATACCCCCCTCCCCAGTCCATTTTATTGTGTTAGAATTCCTTTGATGTCAGGGATGCAAATTATTCCCAAAAAACGTGAGTGCATTCCTAATGAGTTTCTCCCACCAGTCCTGCACATGATTTAGACTTTACCCATTCACTTGTAATATTGTGTAATTTTGCAAAAGTAAATTGCGTACATTTGGCACACTTTTACTCCTTCATCTTATGGGCAAAATTTAAATATATTATAGGAGAGGTTTAGCTACTTGCATAGCACAAAAGGCCAAATGAGAAGGTTACTCTATAGGGGAAATGTTATGTACATCCCTTCAAGAAAACCTAATTATAAATATAACCAGACTGGGGTGGCCCAGCACTCCGATAACCGGCTTAGTGTGTACCGGTAATTAACACTTTCATACCTCTCAGAGTCAGTTTAGTGACCTGACACAATTGCTTGCTATTCCCAGATTAAAAAAGGATTCACTGGGAGAGAAGGGAACACCATTTCAAAAGAAAATAGTGTCTGAGGCCTGACTGCTAGCGATGTTAACTAAGCAGACATAAAAAACACAAATGACCCACAAAGATAATATTGGCAATCATTATTGTCAGATTGCATTGTTTATAATCACTTCACTTTTTGCTTGTATACAAAACAACAAGTCTGGTAGACACCTTAATGTTTTTCTGGTTGGGAATGACGGTGTTGTCAGGGAAATGGGGCAAATAATTTGAAACAAGAGAAAGCCCTGGCTAAAGGTACTCCCACCCATGCAATGTATCACCAGCCCTATATAACAAATACCAACACTCAGCCACTTGTGATCCACCTTCTCCTTCTGCATTTCCTAAAATCATGCCCAAGAAATCAGAGTTAATGTAAGGCAGGGAGGGGGACATATTACATGTTTTGTGTTTCCTCATGCTGGTGGATGACACCCAGGGGCAGCATTGGTGATACCCAGAAATGATCAGCATCATCAATCCAGCCGGCGGATGGGCTATCAGCAAATGATGTGCAAGTTGGTACAATGTGTGATGGCACAAAAAAACACCTGCAATGCTAGTGATAACAGTGTGGCACACACAAGATAAGAGGCTGACTCCACAACATCATACTCCTCTTTTAGAGCATGCTTCACTCAACATCATACCTTTCAGGCACTCAGCATCGAAGCTGTATGATGCGTGACCCAACCACAATCCAGGATACTCTGAAGTGTATGGCTGGACAGAGTGTGAGAGAACTTGAAAGAAACTCCTGAAACGCCCAACTCACCCCTTCTTCTAGTGAGGTATGGACAGTGACAGCTCATAGGATGTCCCATTACAGCCCACAGAAGCCTTCATGCTCTTGTGAGAGTGCCCCATGGATGACCTCCTGCCTGTGCAAGAATATCCCGGCCTCAGGAAAGGGGACCGTGTCAGCATCCATGTCCCTCGTTAGACTGTTGGCATAGTGAATACTAAAGGAGTTTCTAAATATTTGTTTAATCCTCAGAAATTCAAAGAAAAATGTGAAACTCTAGTGGAATGTTATAACCCTAATTTGGCTGATGTGAATCAATTTTTGAGTCCTATTGTGCCAAGTGAAGTCAAAGATCTATCGTTAGAAAAGAGTAATTGGCCTCAACTGGCCCCTGGTGATGCAGATGCTCTCATTGCAAAAAGAGAAGCACTGGTAATGGTGCTATGGATGTGTGTCTCATCAAGACTGACTGTAATTTGTGAACAAAATATGGGTGAAACTCCTGCTGATAATCTTGACCATTTGAAAGATATGTTCAAACATTACTCTTGTATTGCCCAGGCTTCAGGAAGCTATTGGTGTTACCTTTAAGCAAAGTCTGCTGTCCACAGTGCAAGAACAGCTTTTTATCATTTGTATCAGCTGGCATTCCAAAGGTCTTGCCTTGCTGAATTAGTTCCTGATGTTAATCACTGTTTCGTTGCACAACAGAGGACAAAGGAGTCACTTGAATCAAAATTAACATTTTACAAATGCAGTTTGTTCAACAAATTCCCAAAAGGAGGAGCCAGGGAGGAATAGTATGACAAACTGATTGCGAAGGTAGGGAGCAGGGAGGTCAGGGTGGTGTCTAGGGAGGGGTCGGGGTGATTTGGCTGCACCTGGTGGCTGTCCATGTTTAAATTGTGGGCAGCTGGGACACTGGAAAGGGGTCTGCCCTAACCTATACCCTAGCACTCACCACCATCCCGAACAACCTGAATTTACCCATGACTCCCAAAGATGATACTCTACCTTTTAGGACATCCAAAGAGGAGGTGAATGCTCTGCAACTACTTTGGCCATCGTTTAGAGTTCGGCGGAGGGTACTTAGCTATGTTCACCAGCCCAGCGAACATCTCTCGCATTGGTAGGAACCGCCATCAAAGCAGTTCTTGTCAAATGCATAGAAAGTTTGACGGGCAGATCCATCAACATGACGGAGCTGTATGGCACACCCTCAGTATTTTTTTATTTTTGAAAACAAACTCCCAAAGCAGGATTTTTTTTTTGAATATATGAAAAACCATGCCTGCTTCATCATGGGGAAGTTCTCCCATGGTGTGGAGATCTTTGCAAGTTTTCACTGCCCCTTACCAGTACAAACTGGCCATTTGACCACCCACTCTAAATCTGGTGGGTGACCAAATGTCCAAACCTCTGCAGGCCCCTACCCCGTTGGGCTGTCGGAGGTGTATGTCAGCGGCCGAGAGGGAATAGTCTCCATCACTGACATACTTCAGTTCTGCTCGACTCTAAATGAGATGGGCAGAACTTCAGTTTCTCAGACAGGGTACTGCGTTGCCATTGCAACGCTAAACCCTCTCTGAGAAACTCTCAGGATCAAAATGAGTCATATGTGCAACGTGTTATTAATGGAGAAACCCCTCTCAGAGGTGCTAGTCATTCTGCTCTAGAGACTTCTGAATTCTCTTCCTTATCTCTCTCAGGCATAATTCATTGATGCAGTTGGCATTTCAAACACCTGAGTCTCTCACCATATCACTTAAAGTGAAGCTTTAACTGTACTATGTGAAACCAAAGAATGTGCCAAAGATGTTGATCATAAAAAGTAATGCCAAAATCTATCTCTGATATACACAACCATGCGCCTTCTACTTTATGGTCGAAGAAGCAAATGATATAGGTAATGTTTTAACTGCTGATTCTGTGAAGTATAAAGTAAATCTAATGAAGAAACTCCCTTGCATTCCTCGGTGCCTGTTACACCCTGAGGAATTCAACATTTTATTAGTGCTCTCATAAAACTGATGGTCAAAGTGCCCATCGTGAATTTATGTAACACCCCTAAATTTATTAATACATATAGGTTTGTGCAAACCTGCATGCCATTAATGCTGTTGTAGTTCTTTTTTTTACTGTTGTTCAACACCCTGCCACAGACATTGTCTTTTATTCCAGTCACTGCCAATTGCGTCACCGTGGTGGACCTTTCTTTTGCTTGTTTCTCAATCCCTATAGATCAAATAGTGAATATCTCTTTCCATTTTCAGTTTCTGGGGGTCAGCTGATGTAGACCAGATCCACTTGCCCCAAGGCTTTAATAAATCCCCTCCATATTCTCCCAAGCACTCAAGAAATATCTGGGTACCCTCATCTTCGGAGGAGGATCCACTTTAGTCCAGTATGTAGATAACCTATTGGTTGCCTCTTACTCTTAATACCAATGCTTGGTTGACTCCCTGTATCTTGTCCTTGAATTATCAAACAACAGGCACAACGCTTCTAAATAGAAATTACAATTCTGCATTTCCTGTTTTCACCATTTAGGTCATGACACTTCAGCGAGTAAGAGGCATCTATCCGCAGACTCATTGAAGTCATTTGTAAGTTGCCTAGGATAGTTATCTTCTCTCAGGTAAGCATTTTGCTGGGGATGTGGCTTAATGCAGAAAGTGAATATTGGAATATGTGAGCATTGTTGAGTCTCACCGGAGATTTTACAAAGAAAGAAACTCTTAATCCATTGTATTGGCCCAAGAAGAAAGAACAAGCCTTTGTAACTCTGAAACAAACATTATTCTCTGCCCTTGCTCTGGGCCTGGCTGATTAATAACAAACAGCTCATGCTGAACTTTTTATGAAAAAGGTTTTGGTGTAGGATCACAGAGATCAAAAGAAGCCCATAGCGTACTATTTCTCAGCCCTTGATGCAGTCACTGCAGGACTTGTAAGCTGTAGCAGTGGCTGCCCACCTCATGCAGGCTTCCAAGAATATATTCATTGGCTCCACTCTTACTGCTGCTGTGCCTCATACTGTAGTTAACCTTTTGCTAACCACTAAATCTCAACATCTATCAATGGCAAGACTGTTACAGCACAAAATTATTTTGAGTCATGTTTCTCGCATCACCTTGACTGAACATTGTCTCTCTGCTCCCCACTGCTCAGGACACAGAACAATTTGACTGCCTCACCATGTCTGCTCACAAGCCCCGTACTGATCTCACTGATGCACCAATACCCATATTTATCTCTAGTACACTCTGCTCAGGTTGCTGAATTGATTGCTCTCACACATGCCTGTATTCTTGCTGCTCAGCAAATTGTGGCCATACTGAGGGCCTCATTCACAAAGGTAAACTTACACTTTTGTGTAAGTTTACAATTTTTTGGTATTCACAAACTACAGGTTTAATTTTACTGATAGTAATCCTACGACTGCGGAGACTCCACATTCTTGGCGGAGACTTCACACATAAAAAAATAGGCCGGTATTATCTTTTTATGTGCAGAGATCTCCATAAGCTGATACAATTACAGTTGCGAAAAAGGCTCATCAGGGATTTGATACCTCGGTTAGGGGTCCTCTTTGGATAGGAAGTGACAAGGATACCCACTTAAGGCCTGATTGCGAGTTTGGCGGTGTGGGAGCGGGGCGGTACGCCACCGCCAGCTCCCACAGCGCCAAACCTTAACACTGCTGGCAAGATTACAAGTGAAATCGTGGTCTGGCAGGAGGGCAGTGTGGCTGTCCCGCAGCAGTGCTGTAAAAAGGCTCGAATGTGAGACTTAATGCTGCATCACCGCAGGACCGCCACAGCACGTTCCAGACCTGCATGGACTGTGTAGTCAGTGCTTTGCTGGAACTGCGGGTGCATGCGCACAGGGGGGCACAACATGTGCACCCCTGCATGCACCAACATGTATGGGGCAAGGGCCACTGCTGGCTGTTTCCTGACAGGCAGCAGTTTCATGGAATTAGAACCTCCATGAGACCGCTGGTGATCAGCAAACTCGTAATATGCATGGCGGTGCCGCAGCGGCACCACCAGCATATTGTGAGCCCCTGACTGCTGCACCACCGTCAGGAAACGCGGTTCCCTGGTGGTTGCGGCAGTCCAATTGCAGTCAGTCAATTGCTGTAAAGTGCTGTGGAGTGCCAGCCTGGGTATGTGCCTCCCACTGCAAATGAACCACATAGACATATTACCAACCCTGCTGCTGTCTCCATGCCTATGAGCCAAGGCCTTCCTACACACCCTACTACTGCGAAAAACTTTGCTTCTTCAGCTCGAGGAGGGACTACTGTTGCCACCACTCACCAGCCTCACTCATACCATGATGCAACCTCCCTCAAGGCCACAAATACAACTTATGGACTTGGTAGTAGGGAGCCTCCCAGCTACTTGATTCCCAGGTGGATCTGGCTGGCTTACTGTCTGGCAGATCACAACCGGGTGGCAGGCATCAAGAAATCAATAGTACGCTGCCTGTCATCCATCTTTGGGATCCACAATCTTAATACAGTGAAAACATATTTTTTTCATTTTCTGGAACAATATTGACAAAGTCTTGACCTCTCATCTTGATGGATCTGTGGCTACTTATCCATTGATGCCTGAGGGGGTGAGTCTGACATCCCTATTCCCCCTAATGAAGAAAAACAATGTCTTGACTTGTATACATGGGCACTTCCCAAGGAATGTGATAATGCCTCCCTCCTTCTGCCCCTGTAAACTGTCAGTTTCAATTTCCCTATCCAGCACATAATGTCCTCTGCAGTTCTCCTTGCTGACACTGCCCATACAATGGCCTGTGCAACCAGAAACAGAAGCATCTTTGTGGGTCACAGCGAATGTGATTTCTCCCTCCCTGCCAACTCAGTCCTTATTATTTTGAGCTACTGTCAGGGGTCTTCTATTCCCGGAGCTTACTCTGTGAAGGACCCGGCACCGGACTACAGCAACTGGGTGTACATCTGGGGCCAGATATCTGACCCTTATATTTTGCATCTTGCAAAATGCAATTTACAACAGTGTCTCCGACACTGTTAGCGATTCCTAATGGGGTCGCAAATTGCCTGCCTCATTAATATTCATGAGGCAGGTGCTATTTGTGAGCCCATTAGGAATGGCTAGCACTCCAAGGGATGGTGGCCTGCTGGGGTCATGTCTGTGACTGCTTTTTAAATAAAGCAGTTTTTTTTAAATGCAGCCCGTTTTCCTGAAAGGAAAACGGGCTGCATTTAAAAAAGAAAAATGAAACGTTTTGTCGTGTAGCTCCTATAGTACCCCTGCAGGACCTGCGCGTTCGGATAACATATACTGCGGGCCTGGTGGCAGACTGACTCCGTGCACCCCCACCGTATATGTTAGCCTAGTTTTGCATTAGCTAGCTCGCAGTGCCACTAGTGTCTCCTCTTATCGGGGAGAGATTAGTTTCTGGCAACCTTAGAACATGACAACCCTGATTCCCTCAGAATCGTGGAAACAATGTACTACCTTTCCCTCAGTCACTCGTGCTCACTTATTCGGTTTGTCTCAGAGAGTTACACAGAATAAACAGTCGGGCGTTTCAATAAGTATTTATTGAATAGTTGTTATTCTGGTGTAAAATATATGTGCTGCAGAGACCAGCAGGCAATAGCAGAGATATATTATCAGCAGTACGATAAAAGCAAAGGGATAGAACAATTCTACCATATTGCGATAATCATGGATACATACATGAATATAAAAGCATTATGCAGAGTGTGCGTACTCCTACGATGCCTACCTAGATGTACCTGAGTGTACCTAGCATATGTGTGTAGGTCTTAGAAGCTAAGAGCCAAGAATCCTCCTAGGATTTAGTCCAACCCCCATACCTGAATAGAGAGAGTGTGGGACCCCGTCCTGGCCTCGAGTTGGACACCCCGTCCGGGTTGTGTCAGACCACTGTCAGCTTGAGTGACTGCATGCAGGAGCCTCAGCGTCTCTGGTCAGTGTGTCAGCATGGAAGTCTCGGTTCCCTCTGGTTTACCGGGGCAAGACGTGGTGTATTTATACCCTAAAGAGTCTCGGTCCTCAGTATGGTTTGTATTGGACATGAGGAAGACGTCAGGGGTGAACTTTGTACATACATTATGCTGGTGGTGTATTCTTAGAAAGCCATGCATAATTAATGAGTACAGTGTGGGCCTGTGTTTGGAAGAACCCTGCTGCATTCAAAACCACAGGATAGATAACGTTCAGCCCTCAGAGCTCGTTGTGTACTAGCTGGGACCAATGTAGATGAAAGATCATGCCTATATAAGGAATCATACTATAATAGGACATGTACAGTTGTGACCATAATTGGGCATATGCGGCCATGACCATAATTGGGCAAGTACGAATATGACCTTATTAGGGTAAATATGAATACGTCCATTTTAGGGCATGTATGAACGGATCTACATTAGGGCATCTATGCGGGATATAACACCCACTCCACTTCCGAACTGGATAATAAATGACCATACTTAAAATCTGGACAATTTAAAAACATTTTTAAAAGCAAGTAAAAACATGGTTCTAAAAAATCGTAAAAAACTTTGGTGCTTAAAAAAAATAATGTTTAAATTCAGCTTTTTCAGCCACTGAAAAGTCAATATTGTCTCTCTATAGAAGTTGTATTACCATAAGCAGGAGAAGGCCATACTTTTCTCAAGCGAAAGTGTCAATGCAAGAAAATGTTCCAAATTTAGATCATTTTATCTTGAAACGAGTGAAGAAGCCGAATTCTTTCCCAGGACACGATGAGCCAATTCAAGATTACGCGTCCTGGCTGGGAAGTTCAATATTATCGTTGTCAGCCGCTGTAGATGACAAATCCAACGCCTCACAGAGAACGTCAATCTCACATAGATGGAATGTAGTACTGCCAACAGTCGGTGCTGCGGCAGCTTGTGCGGCAGTTGTAACCTGGGCGCCTGTGGAGGAGTCACCTAACCCAGCAAGAGCGAACGGCACCTGTGGATTCTCCAGGAATGCATTCATCAGAATTGGAAGCCGCTGGGGACAACGCAGAGCATGGGCCTTTATGGGGTCCAGCATTGCATCCGCATCCGGAGGCGCATCTGATGGAAATGTTAGACAAAGATCCAATGTGCATTCTTCTCCGCAGAACAGGCATCGAAGCACAGGTAAGATGCAGTCTATCCAGACTGGTCTAAATGATAGAAACCAGGAGGCATTGAGTTCTCGCAGGCAAGAAATGCCCAGAAGTTGTACCATGCGTTCACAGTATTTCCGCTCCAGGAGCGCGTTCACCATTCCCTCGGGAAGTGGGCCGTCCATTGCGTAGCAGCAATATTGCAATCAGTATTCCTGCGATTAGGAACAGGATGAGCGGGAATCCTCCAAATACGCTTCCCAATATGGAGTGTATAAAATTTGGGATTACTCCGAGGACTGTCTGAAAGGTGCTTAACAGTCCTGACCCTATGGTCTTAAATAGGTGTACAATTCCGCTCGTATCTGACATGTTAAAGATACGTCCCACCATTTCTGCGAAATGAATGGGGCAGTTTGTACGTATGAGTGCCTGTATCTCGGTCGAGGTCCTTGCAACTTGAAGTTCATAGGTTTCTCGAGCGGAGGTTAAGGGCACGGGTTGCTGTAAAAGCATGGCTTTCAATCTGCTCAGAGTATCAAACTGTATAAAAGAAACATTCAGCGAAGGCCATAGCGGTGCCTCCCCGAGTGTTTTCAGTGGCGGAAACAATACTTGCATACAGCAAGTAACCCTGGAGTTAACAGTCACTAGATATGCGACGCCCGGAAGCATCCCACAACAACCTTGATCATTTAACATTAAGTAACTCCCATTCGAGAGCAGCTGGAAAACCGGCATGATCATGGCCGCTGGGGTCCCTGACATGTGACAAGGCAAGTTCGCTACTGTACCACTGCAGGCTCCGTGTAGAGAAATATCCTGACACATGAGAGAACCGCTTAAAGCGTTTTTGCAGTTTGTACCACTCAGATACACTTCTCGATCCCCATTCCGGCATCGGTATCTATATGGTAACTCCCAAGTTTCCTTGATGTATCCCTTACCCATTTTTACATATTTGCCTGCCTGCCTTTGCTCAAGGCAATATTGAAACTGAAACGTAGTGACCGGCAGAGTGATTTGGCCATGAATGAGCCATTCTGTTGATGGTGATTCGGCTACAGTGAATGGTAACCTTTCCAGTTTCTCAATACGCAGCATTGTATATTTGGCTCCCCTTTGTGCCATTTCTGTCTGTTTATCAGTTAGATTGTATTCTGAAAACAGAGACGTAGTGTTTATAAAACGCCATGGCACATAGCCTGCATGCAAAGATTGTAGCGTCCAGCTTAACATCATAATAGAACGTAGTTGAGATTGCCCGTGTTGTAACAAGGCCAGATCTTGTTCTAATATGTCGATTGCCGAGGACACAATGTTGCCTAAGGAGTAAATCCTGGAGGTCAAAGTAGTTAACCCATTATCCACTACTGCCAAAGCTTTTTCTAAGTTAATACAGTCTATTTCCCGTATTCTTTCTGCGGCCTCTTGCTGGGATCTTTTCCAGTTCTCATTGTAGTAGGCATAAAGGCCTGCATATATGAAACGTTTCTGATGTTGTTTCCTGGGACCTAGTAGAAAAACTCTAAGCTCCATGTCAGGTGTGAGTAAGGTCAAGTGTTGTTTGACTTCTGTCAGTGTTGAGGTCTCTAGCCAATCAAGGCACAACTTCCCAACACTATACGATGTCACTACCCCTGGGTGATGTCTTTGTACATAGCGTGGATCTGGCCTATGGATACTAAACCCTCTGGTTGTATTCATAAATCTCTGTTGACATTTGTTTGTGTCAATGGGCCAAACCAGCCATTCTGTCCAATCAGGATCTGATCTGTTGTACTGGAAAATGGCATCTAATCCTACCCCTTGTGTACTCAAGTTCTGCCCCCCACCCATCTGTGATGGTGTTGGAAACCCCGGTGTGTTCATTTCCTTGCCTTTGGCTAATCCAAGACAGGATGTCTGTTGCACAGTTTCGTTCAGAAATAAAATCTGCTGCGGAATGATGCATGCTCTAAAAAGTGCTTCTATTCCCTGGACCTGCCAGTCCCTAGAACCCCAGATTGATTTGGAATCTATTGTGTCTTTCCATAGATCGAAACCCTATTTAGACAACTGGTTCAGGAAGGATGCAGATTAAATATGTTTGGTGTTCGTTAACATAATTTTCTGAGCTGAATTTTTCGTCACTTTATAATAAAATGACTTCGGGTCGGATGTGTTATACCCTGAGAAGTATGTGAATTTCTGTGCAAATGCTTGTGAACTACCCTTTGGAGGTGTTGGGCAGTGTTGCCACTGGTGGTACTCAAATACATTTCTAGGTGTTATAGACTTGTGTAAGAAATGATCACCAAAATGTTGGTAACAGTACAATGTATCATAGTCTGAAGTACCTTCTAACATTTCATTGTTCGGAAATGCAGCTGTTTTTTCTAGATCAGACATCATAGCATTTACAGTTTCAGTGTCCCAATCATCAGAATATGCACTTGAGGTAATGATATCACTTAAAGAAATTTTAAATACATGTTTTAGCTTTAAAAGTTCAGTCGGACCTAATATATCATAATCAATCTTGTCCCATACTATACCGTCCGGTATAGGAGCTGCTGTAATGTTCACTGAAGACAAGTCTCTTGGTTCACGATGTGAAGACTGGTGTGGTTTTAAAATCAAATTGACTCTTTGGGCTGTGGAGCTTGGCTGGAGGTATCGTCCATTAATAAGCATACTAAAAGTTATTATTAAAACTAGCCAGAAAATGAAAAATAAAATCCCAGTGATATACCATAGTTCTATCCAAGGTGACACCAGGTAAGTCTTTCTAACAAAGTTCAAAAAGTCATTGAGTTTCTGTTGGAGTGATTTTTCGGCTGGCGTAGTTTCCGGCTCACTTGGGTCCAGTGAAAACGTATCAAAGTTCATGAAATAGCCAGAAGCAGTTCGATCAATTGTTGGAATTGCATCGGGATTTGTTGAAATCGGATTTTGCTCTTGACGAGGCATGTTGACGTAGATGTCTGTATTAGGTCTGATTGCAACTTGGTTGTTAAGTTGGTTTTCATTTTGAAGATGAATTTCTTGTTGAAGTGGAACGAGTTCCATAGCATTGTTGCTTAGTCCTTCATTCCGTACAGGTGGCTCTTCAAACGTGATGAGTCTTTCTGTTTGAACTTCTTGGATTGTAGCGAGAGGAGGGCGTCTGCTACTGTGGAGTCCACGAGGCCTACTGTTTAGTATCGGCCACATAGTGTGGTTTGATTAAGTCAATTGAGACGAATCTTTTCTCTTTTTTTCCGGCAAGAGGAGGCAGAAGTACAGTTCTTGTGCCGTGGATTGCAAGGACCGGTACAGGCTTTCTGTAGGATGGCCCAAATTCTTTCTTGTCAGCAATCTTCTCTCTGACTAGATCCCCGAGTTTTGGGATCCAGATAGGTCTTACCGTTACTGCCTTGACTTCCTCAATGGCGGCCTGTTTCTGGAGCACGTTACTTTGTTGTGTCCTGTATTCATTTAGATCCTGTAAAACAGCCAAACGATCATGGATATCAAATGGTTTTTCATCCGCCACTGTGCCTTCACAATCAAGATCAGGTACCCACATTCTTGTCCCAAATAGGACCTCGTAAGGAGTGACACCTCCTAGAGAGCTTCTTGGCTGATTATTGAGCGCGCGCTGTACCCCATAAAGGTGATCAACCCATCTACCGCCCTTGCCTAATACCCTAGCTGTTAAAGATTGCTTTAAGTCTCGGTTTTTCCTCTCCACAACAGAATTTCCCTGGCGATGGTACGGAGAGGAGTACCGCAATGCTACACCCATTCCTTCCATGGCCTCTTTGTAAGCCCGAGAGCTAAATGCCGGACCACGGTCAGAATGTAACGTGCCAACTGCGTATGTGCCGATAAAGACTTGCAAATCTTTTATAACAGTTCGAGCGGCAGCCGAGCGCTGAGGCCAGACCTTGAGGACACCTGAGCTGGACGCACACGGACAGACAACCTGATACTGTCTAATAATGGTATCTGTACTGGACGTGTTGTGGTGGACCCTTGCATCTGCTTACAGATGTTGCAGTTCCAGACATAGTCTCTTATCTGCCTTCTCATTACAGGCCACCAGTAGCGTTGCTTCAATAAAGAAGCAGTTGCATCAAGTCCCAAATGTACAGAACCTGTCCCTTCGTGTGCTGCCACTATTAAGCTTTGCCTACGATCCATATTTGGTATTACTCTATCCCCCACTCTAGGAATCTGAGCATATGGAATGTTTTGTGCATCTAACTTGTAGGAGTACTTGAGTGGAAATTTTTTAGGTACTGCTGTGCTGCCTTTGCATGAAGCATTGACAGCTACCATTATCTCGCCGTCTACCCTCGTCTTTGAATGAGTAACTGCAGCTACGGCGGCTGTGCGAACAGCCCCCTTTGTGGCTTCATCAGCCAATGAATTCCCTTCAACGTGATCGCCATCATGCTGATGACTCAGTGTATGTATCACGTGAGCCCTTGGTAGTTCTTTTCTCAACTCCACTACCTGTTCCCATAGCATTTTATGCTTAATTGTGCCACCTTTTGTATCTTTGAACCCGTTTTGTTCCCAATGATGTAGATATTCATTGTACGACTGTACACAGTAAAAGGAATCACACATAATAAGTGTGGGGAATTCGTGATCCGTATTTATAAGTGCCAGTATAAGTGCTTTGGGTTCTGCCAACTGAGCCGTGCAGTCTCCTAGAGATTGCGTTTTAGTGCAACTCGGATGGAACTTGCCATCGTGCATGCAACCTTTAACAATCGCACACGCCGCGCTGTAAGCTTGCTTGCTTCCTGTGGCTGGTTGAGCAGAACCGTCAGTATAGATAATGCATTCATACTGATCTAGAGGCAAAATTTCATTTGGTAGAGGATATTCTTGTTCGTATTGCAGGAATGCCTGTGTTTTTAAACTTGGAACAAATCTGTATTCAACATCCGTTGCAGTAAGAGAATTAGCCCATTGTATCCATCTTGGATGTAAGGCTTTCGCATTTGGAATGCTAGCTTTTGTAACCGCTTCTAAAGCTGGTACTGGGGTCATGACAATTATGCGTTTTCCCTGAGCCAGAGCTCTTTCTCTTGCTACAGCGGTCTGAACTGCTGTCAGGATTTTTTCTGTTGAAGTGAAAAGCATTTCTGCGTTTTATACAGGTGTGATTTGTATGCGATTGGTACTGTTTCACCTTCATTAAAAGTTAAATAAGTGTACCCGCATTGACCCGCTATTACTCGGATCACTAAGTTCTGTGCGTTTACGCGTGTCTGTAAATGTTTAGAAGCTATCATGTCTTCCTGTAGGGAACGCAGGATATTCGTGTGTTCCTGTGTCCATTGTCTGACTGAAAAGTCAGGTTTTATTAAGTCGTAGAAAGGTTTTACTCTTTCTGCGTAATCCACAATGTATGTTCGACCAAAATTTAGGAATCCCCGAATTGATTGTAAATTCTTTAATGATTTTGGAGGTTGGAGCAGCGCACACTTTTCTAAAAAGTTAGCTGCTAGGCTTTTTCCTTCACTTGACAGCTCATATCCTAAAAACAGGACATTGAGGTGGGCAATTTTTGATTTTTTGAAATTAAATTTATAGCCCTCAGAGGCGAATCCCATAATAATGGTGCTCACCCTGGTCAAGTGCCTCTTTAAGTCATCGTCCGTCAGATAAATATCATCCACATAGGACAATGCTTCTTCATCCAAATTTTGGAGTAACTCTGTTACCCTTGCTGAGAACAACCCGGGCTATTCTTGTACCCTTGGGGAGTCGGCAAAATTGCCGTTGGGACCCTAACGCACTGAATGCGGTCAGATACCTGCTTTCAGGCGCTATATTTTGGCAGAAAAATCCATTTGAGATATCAAGTGTTGTTTTGTATTTTTTCCGCACAATGTTATTCATTAATGCGTCACTGTGTGCATTTTGAACTGCAAATGTCTTTGTGCAAGTGTTTAAATGTCTGTAATCTAAAACTAGATGATATGTATTGTCAGGTTTGGCTACGGGGAACAAAGGATTGTTCATAGGTGAAGTGCAATTTTCTATCACCCCCTGGTATTCTAGTTGATCTAGGATTTCCCTGACTTGTCTTTTAGCTTCCTGCTTTATAGGATATTGCCTTTAAGCATTTGGGGAAACTTTTAACGGGATCACGTGGTGGGTTGAATCCTCATCCCAACCAGCATGATTTTTATACAATGCTGGAGCTAGGGCAACCGCCCACTCCTGCGCATATGCATGTTTTAGGTGAATGGGAACGAGGTCGGAAAAGGCTGGAAATATTATCGTTTCTCCCCTAGGGCACTCCATGACGAATGCTGGCGGCCAGTCTTGTTCTGCTAATAGAATGTCATAACCAGATAACAGATTTTTCCAAAAGAGAGCTTTAACTTTTCTGGGCTTGTCCCCCTCCATCCGGAGTGTTATCTCATGTAACTTATGTGGGACACTTACCCGAGTATCAGGTGTTTCCACCGTGATATACTCACTCAACTCCGCTGTCACCAGAAATTCCTTCAGGTTCTGGCGAGCTATCGTTACTTCTGCCGCGCTGTCTAGCATCGTCAGAGCCCATTCCTCGTTCAGAAGCTGTGTCATCAGAATTCTGGGAATGTCTGATCTTGAGACCTGCTACCTTCTTCTTTTTGAACTGAAGTTTTGATTTTTGTTTATCCTCTTTTTTAGGTGCGTAGTATGCAGCGTGTTGCATGTCTCTGGACTTTGTACGCTCCTTTGACCGTCCTTCCCTCTCGGAGTTTCGTGATGAACCCTGAAAGGAACGAGAGGAACGAGTATCAGTATCCTTATACCTGTCAGGTTTTTTTATGTTATCCCTATTCCTGAGGTTATACCTCTTTTCAGAGGGCTCCTGCTGAGGAGACCTACCTCTGGACTGAGATCTGGTGTCTTTAGACTTTTGTTGTTTTTTATTTTCCTACTTCTTTTTAGAAGAAGTTGGTGTCTGCTTTGTAGTGTCCTTTTCAGGATTGCCCAGTTGTCTTTTTAATGCTTTCCCATCCAAACTGTCTCTGCCTAGTTCTGCTTATGCAGTTTCAATTATTTTGGGTAGTTCATGTTGTTGATCTACTGGACTGAACTCCCTTAGGCGTTGGCGGATCGCCACAGAAGCTGCTTCCCCCTTAATGTTAGCTAGTATTATGGCTGAGACCTGTTCAAAGTTGTTTAACAACTTCATCCCTAAGTTAAGGGCAGGCTCTGCTCCGTTCTCATTTTGTATCTGTTTTAATACGTCAGGTAGTACTGCTAAGGACGGGATACCATGTGTTCTGGTATATATGGCAGCAAAGACTGAACCCCAAGAGGTGCAGTCCTCTACTTGTGGTGTGAGACCCATGGTCAAGCAGATTGTTAGAATTCTGTGTTTATCACAGGTGGTAGTATTCGGGAATACTGCCTCAAGCTGAGTTATTTTCTGAGCTATCCAGAATGGGATTTGTTCGCGTTTTGCTGCCATTTTGCCCATTATCGCGTGTAAAGAGCGCCTTTAAACCAGTAATTATGCTCCTGGTAAGTGAGCGGGACCTCTACTTCCTCAAAGGGAGTATAGTCTGCTGGTGTTTCACCTTCTAGGTAGTAGTGAAACACATTTGTAATTGCATTTGTTGCCTGGAATGTAACCCACGAATAGAACACCTCTGTTTTATTAGATTTGTGTGCCTCAATCACGAAAATTACTGTACCACCCCTGGCTCTTAAGCCATGTTCTAGAAGTTTTATGGTGACTGCCCTTCTGAAATTTGGTGCAATTTGTATTGCATCTTCAGGGTCTTCTGTTCCGAAGAGGGCTGTGTCAACTCTCCTTGTTTCGCTTGTTTCTTCCACCATTTTTAATTGGAAGAAGGGAGATTAAAGAGTTCTTAAAATAAGGTGTAAGTGCACAATTGTAGGAACTAAATGTCCTTCAAGCTTGAGTAACCAACAGCCAATAAATAGTATTCTCGTACTACTCAGCTGCGGCGGATTATGTGCCCACCCACTCCAGACGTCTCTGGGGTTTTGTGAGTAGGTTCTCTGAGAATAGCATGACTGAACTACTCAGATTCTACTGTTAAATAAGTACCAAACCAACGTTGGTGGCGCCATGTCGTGTAGCTCCTATAGTACCCCTGCAGGACCTGCGCGTTTGGATAACATATACTGCGGGCCTGGTGGCAGACTGACTCCGTGCACCCCCACCGTATATGTTAGCCTAGTTTTGCATTAGCTAGCTCGCAGTGCCACTAGTGTCTCCTCTTATCGGGGAGAGATTCGTTTCTGGCAACCTTAGAACATGACAACCCTGATTCACTCAGAATCGTGGAAACAATGTACTACCTTTCACTCAGTCACTCGTGCTTACTTATTCGGTTTGTCTCAGAGAGTTACACAGAATAAACAGTCGGGCGTTTCAATAAGTATTTATTGAACAGTTGTTATTCTGGTGTAAAATATATGTGCTGCAGAGACCAGCAGGCAATAGCAGAGATATATTATCAGCAGTACGATAAAAGCAAAGGGATAGAACAATTCTACCATATTGCGATAATCATGGATACATACATGAATATAAAAGCATTATGCAGAGTGTGCATACTCCTACGATGCCTACCTAGATGTACCTGAGTGTACCTAGCATATGTGTGTAGGTCTTAGAAGCTAAGAGCCAAGAATCCTCCTAGGATTTAGTCGAACCCCCATACCTGAATAGAGAGAGTGTGGGACCCCGTCCTGGTCTCGAGTTGGACACCCCGTCCGGGTTGTGTCAGACCACTGTCAGCTTGAGCGACTGCATGCAGGAGCCTCAGCGTCTCTGGTCAGTGTGTCAGCATGGAAGTCACGGTTCCCTCTGGTTTACCGGGGCAAGACGTGGTGTATTTATACCCTAAAGAGTCTCGGTCCTCAGTATGGTTTGTATTGGACATGAGGAAGACGTCAGGGGTGAACTTTGTACATACATTATGCTGGTGGTGTATTCTTAGAAAGCCATGCATAATTAATGAGTACAGTGTGGGCCTGTGTTTGGAAGAACCCTGCTGCATTCAAAACCACAGGATAGATGACGTTCAGCCCTCAGAGCTCGTTGTGTACTAGCTGGGACCAATGTAGGTGAAAGATCATGCCTATATAAGGAATCATACTATAATAGGACATGTACAGTTGTGACCATAATTGGGCATATGCGGCCATGACCATAATTGGGCAAGTACGAATATGACCATATTAGGGTAAATATGAATACGTCCATTTTAGGGCATGTATGAACGGATCTACATTAGGGCATCTATGCGGGATATAACAGTTTCTGTTTCATTTTTTAAGAGTAGGCAGTGGTCCCTGGGACCACTGGCTGTTCTTAAAAAATATTTTCGCACCACTCACAAAGGGGAAGGGGTCCCCTGGGTACCCCTTCCCGTTTGCGAGTGGCTTACCACCTACTTTAAGTAGGTGGTAAACTGCGAGTGTTTTGAGATCGCAAATGCGGTCGCAAAACAATCGTATATTGAAGTGCAAGTCACTATTAGGAAGGGACGCCTTTGGCACGCCCCTTCCTAATAGTGAGTCGTAAAAGCTATTTTGCGAATCACCGACTCGCAAAAAAGTGTCTGTACATGCCAGGACCCTTTTTACGGTCGTACATCTGGCCCCTGGTTACTCAAGGCCTGCTCTGGATTCTGCTTCCCTACTTGCATTGTTCCACCAATACAACACACCCCTACTTAATCTCCTTACTAAAAGAGATTGCCTAGGGAAATTTCCAAAACAGTCCACTTTTTTTGTTTCTCATGTATTGCTTAAGGGTGTCAATACAGGAATTGTGAGTATTAGCTAAGGTTCAAGTAGAAGTTGTAAACTCTACAGCTATAGCTTTGGTGTAGATATCTGAACTTGCGGTCTAAACAACTGTAATTTTACAAAAAAAGAACAGGTATTGATTTTGTTCTCGCTGCCAAGGGTATGGGTCTGTGCAACACTGGGATCAGAATGATGCTCAGTTATACCAAATGTCTCTTTAAGCATTCATGAACAAATTGATCATATCTGTGACAGTGTCATGGAGCTACATAAAATCAATGACAGTTCTTGTCCTGAGGGATGGAGTATTTAGTATTGGTAGAAGGAAGTATTTGGAGGGATATTAGAGATTGCTTTGGTGGTTTCTGTGATACGCATATAGTTCTATAACCTTGTCAAAGTTTGTATGTGTTCCATTAATCGTCTTACTAGAAATAGAAACTCCTCTCCCCCTCAAGATACTTGAAACTTATGATGACTTAGATGAGAAACCTGATTAGGGATTACTAGAGTGTGTTAGTGATGATGTGTCCTAAGAAGTGAATTGGTGGATGGTAGTCCTGTGAGGAAAATACTACAGATTTATGTTTTGCCTCTGCTTTTTACAGGTTATGCTCATTCGGGGGCTTGGGATATTGCCTCATCTCCCATTCCTTTGATCTACAGATATATTTGTATTTTGTTAATAAACATTTTTAAGTTTTTATTGGTGTGTGGGAAGATTTTCTTTAACATAACTTTTTACCACATACACAACACACAATAAAAGTCACTCCCTCTCTTTTACTCCCATGGGTTTCCCTTGTCATGATCTGATCAGTTTATCATTGCCTGTACTCTTGCAAAGATTAATTTCCTCCCTCCCCCCTGCTTAAGATCGTGTTTCCAGCAAAGGTATAAACAAACAATGGTATTTGTACACCAATAAATTAGATCCAGGACTATTTATGAGGTTTGATTCACATATCTTGTCACTTAAGAGCCAAAGTGACTACCTGCTCAAAAACAACAATTATTGCACCCTATATACAGTGTCAGTTCTATAAAATAGTAAAAACAAAGCTAAGACAAGTGGTACACTCAGAATCTATATGATAATATTGAAAGCTAAAACCAAGAAAAGTGTCACTGCTACCTTTACGTAAGCAAAGAACCCATTATCAAAATTGTTTTGTGTGTCTCACCATTACTTATTTTTTTGGGAGAAACCCCCTGAGCTCCAGGCTCACCCTTCTACACCATCCTTTCACCTTGTGATTATGTTGTTTTTGGTAATGAGATCATGGCAATGGTTTTCTTTTTAAATATTTGTGTTAGTCACATACTGCGCTACACTCAGTAAATAGATATACAAAAAGGAAAAGCAGAGAACTACAGTAAAATTGAAAAATAAACTGCGACATTCACATACGGTGTATCATGAAGAAAAAAAGCAATTCTGTACACAAATGTAGGGGGAAACAAAGTAACCGGACAACATCTTTAAACCCTGACTAACCAAATAATGTCCCCTATCTTGTATTGTCTCAATCACTGTGATTTTAAACATCAGTACTGATGTGGAAAAATGCAAGAACTTCTGTGCATTAGAAGATCTCTTAAACAGTACTTATGATGTATTACTTGCAAGTTTTAGGGCCTTAAAAACTGTTTTCAAAATTGACAACAAATTATCCTGAGCACTACTCAGTATGTATTATAAAATCAAAGTCCAGTCCGTCTTCTTGTAACTCCGATGTTTATTCCAGGTAGAAAAATAGCCAACACGTGTTTTGTCAGGTCTGATGCATCCGCATCTCTGACTTCATCAGGGCTTGTACAATATCTCTCTAATCCAGACATCCACTGCTTGACATAGACTTCTATACAGTCAATAGTCTTATATAGGCCTCCATCCAGAGTGAGGAGTACTCTCTGCCACTCGGGTTAGAGAAATCGTATTTTGATTTTTGGATATCCTGGATGGAGGCCTATATAAGACTATTGACTGTATAGAAGTCTATGTCAAGCAGTGGATGTCTGGATTAGAGAGATATTGTACAAGCCCTGATGAAGTCAGAGATGCGGATGCATCAGACCTGACGAAACACGTGTTGGCTATTTTTCTACCTGGAATAAACATCGGAGTTACAAGAAGACGGACTGGACTTTGATTTTATAATACATACTGAGTAGTGCTCAGGATAATTTGATGTTTATTGTAGGACCGGATTTTTCTGGTCCAGTTTTGGGGGTACGAGTGGCTGCCCTCTTCCTTGGAGCACACAATTTGATATTTCTGCATATGACTGTGGGGATTACTGTGAACTATTTTGCGCATGGTGCCTTGCCAATATTCAGTTTTTGTTATTCTGTTTTCAAAATTGGTAGCCATTCTATAATCAGAGTTAAGTCTCTCTTTGAGAATTTGGTTGTAGTCAGTCAGCATGGCTGAGCTCACATCGAGCCATCAGAAGATAACAGTGATTGGAAAAAATGGGTGGCTCTGTATTCTTGTGAGCAAGGGAAGCTTGCAACATAAGTTGATTACTTTGGTGATTTCATTGACTGGTGATGGTTGCCATGTTCGTCTCCAGAGCAGGCATACAATCCCTGTATTCAAATCAGTATGTGATGGAACATAGTAAGAAAAAATAGGTTAATAAGTGGTTAAGACAGAATAGGCTAGGCAAACGGGGCTGAAAATTGCTTAATATCTTAATGGGTAACTCAAATGCAGCTGTTCACCTTAATCACTGCACATATCAGATTTTCTTCATGGTCCTGTGTTCACAGCATTAATCATCATAGATTCCTGATGGAACACAGCCGCTGTCATTGCAAATAGGGCAATACCTGAACTGCTGGGGTCAACAATACTATATAGTCCCACACGAATTTGAGTGTTGGTTGCCATCTTGAATTTGATTCACTATAAAGGTGCAGTTCACACAGAGTTTCTTGCTTCTCAAAAGGATCATTGGCACTGGAAACAGAAACATGTGAGGAGTGCTTAGGCTTCTGTGAATTTCTTTGATTTATGACATTTTGCTGATGATGTTTCTACTAGTATCAGTGAATGCAGCAGCATCAGAAGCAGGTGTGCTGCTAGCATCCTGGTTGTTGTATCTGCTATGAAGTAACAGCTGATCCTTTTCAAATCACTTTTGATGTGCAAGCCAAACATATCATTTATGAGCAACATTGGGTCTCAGGATGTGGGTGGGACAAACTACATTAATTTCCTGAAAGGTGTATTCATAGTGAAATCACTGATAGATTGAGACTATTTTGTTTACCTTTACAGAAGAATACTCATCCGCATAAAAAAGTTATAGAAAAGCAGTAACTGTAGAGGGTGGCACAGTATTGTCAGATAACTATTTGCTTAATACTCTACTGATAGCAGAAGGAAATATATTCCAAGTTTGTACTCATGCACACCACTTGATCCTCCTTTTGTGTAAATAGGTAAAAAGCAGCTGACTTCTCATTTCAACAACACCGTGTACTGTATCCTGTTTGGAAAACGCAGCTAGTTGTCTGACTTCCAAAGACTGCCTCCTACCAGCAACTCTTTCTCTTTCCATTTGTCCACTTCCCCCTTGAAGATCAATTGGTCCCCTTGTCTCATGTGAAGTCTGGAGAGTCCGTTGTCAAAAAGAGGGAATTATCGGATCACTATCATTTGTGAAGAGTCCATTCATACCAGTGGTAAGAGGAATTCTTTGCAGCACACCTGGATAATATCTAATCAGATCCAATAAGTTATCACAGATGAGTTCTGGCATCACAATGCCTGCTGCCAGAGCCAACAGCCAAGACATGACACGGAGAATAATTAAAGCTGCTGTTTAAACAATGAAAAGGAAACTTGGATCAGAAGGAAGGAGATATTTATGACAATATGTCTATTTTCTACACGCTTTACATTATTATAGGAAAGAGAGAATCTCTATGAATGTGTCTACACATTCTAAGCTAGAGTGTTTTTAAGTCTGACTTAGATGAAACTGATTATATTATTGTTAGCAACAAATATCAAACTGCTTTTTTGTATTTAATTTGCACCACAGATTCTTCGTGCCTGCATCCTATCTCTTTTGTACGAAAAATCAGTAAAAACGTATGCAGTCTGGCAGAAGATGGGAAGATGGTGTGACTGTATTTTACAGAATAATGTACCCTTATCATACATTACAAAGATATTTCAAGTCAACTCAAAGTTCAATAAACATACAAAAATCAAGGGGCCTACCTTGTTCCTCTATATGGTTAGGGATGTCCTCAATGATTTGCAATATCTTTATACTATGCGTCAGGGGTTACTTTATTTTCTTCTCCAGCATCTTTAAAAGACACATTATCAGCTTAAAACCAGCCTGACCATTATGCAAGTATGTCCCATGTCATAAAAGGCTAATGGAATTGTGTAGGACCATTCTGTGTTCTCCTTGTTTAGACACATTACTTTTATGTAGTGGAATGCCAAAATAAGAAAACAATTGCCTAGTTTTTTGTATAAACTGCATGCTTCTTTGAACTATTTGGCAGACATTATATAACAGGTGCTTAGGCCCAGCCCCCTCTTACCTGTCACAGGTCCAGGCCTTTTCTGACCCGGCTCCCTCTTGCTCCTTCTGATCACTCTCTCTTCTGCTGTCTACTTTTAACCGGCTCCTTTTTCCTTTCTATGTCAACTAATCCTTGGCCTCAGCCAAGATCTTTCACCTTTCTGTGCCTTTTGCTCTTTCAATTCACGTTTTTGTAAATCTTTCACCCGTTTTTCTGCATGCTTTCCCTTTCACCCTTTGTGCCTGTGAGCTCTTTCCACTTGTTTTTGTAACTCTGTTCACCCATTTTTCTGCTTGCTTTCTCTTTCACCCCTGTGCCTCTGTGCTCCTTTCACTGATTTATCACACTTTTCACCCATTTTTCTGCCTGCTTTTTCTTTCACTCCTTACTCTTTTTTTAACTTTCCACTCATTTTCTTGTGCCTTTTTCACCTGTTTCAGGCCTTCTGCTCCCTCTGTCACCCCCCTCCCCATGAACTACCTTCACCAGCCTCATCACGTACTTCCTTGTGTCTCTCACCATCAACTCCAAGGGCATCATACTCCTCGGCAACCTCAACTTCCACCTAGAAGATAGAACCGCTCCTTCTCCACAGCACTCCTCAAAAGCCTGAACAATATTTGACTAAGCCAACAGAACCAGCACACATCGCAGGACACACACTGTACCCCATCTTCACCACCAGCAACAGCATCAAGTACAGCTTTAGCTCACCACTCACATGGACTGACCACTCCATCATCCACTTCCAAATCAACACACCGCCAGTCAACGAGCCAACCAGCATCAGTCCACCCAGCGACAGCTGGGGCAAAATCTCAGAAGCAGACTGGCTCAATGCCCTGAGCATGGTTCAACCTAACCCCACAGACAACCTCAGCAAGGGGATCACCAACTTCAACAACTGGATCAAGAACAGTGCAAACACCCTCACACTCATCAAACCCAACAAGCAAAAAACAACCAACCAGCAGGCCAGCTGGCACTTACAGGACCTTCGAGACTCCAAATGACACTGCAAACAGTTAAAGAGAAACTGGAGAGCCAACCACGAAACCACCAACAGAACCACCTACAAAGCTTCACTCAGACACTACCACCAGCAGAAGAAAAGAGGCGCTAGCTGTATGCATTGAAGGGAGTTCTAACAGCTTCATGGAGATCTTTTTGATTGTCAAGGACTGCACCACACTCTCTGCCTCCATCAACAGCTTCACCCCCTCCCAAGAACTCTGCAACCACCTATCAAACATCTTCCACAGCAAAATGCAAATATCTACAGCAACTTTGCACACCAAACAGATCCCAGCGATCTCATCACAAACCTCCCCATCACCAACCAAAATGGCCACCTGACCAAATGGAAAACTCTTACCAGAGAAGCTACAGTGACAATCGTGCAGACCAACCACTCAGGAACCCCAACAGGTCCAGGCCCCCACCATATCTAGGACCTTGGAGCATCACTTATAAGCTCCCCCCTCACCTGCATCAGCAACACCTCCATCACATTCACCACATTCCCAGAAGACTGGAAGCATGCAGCGCCCAACGCCCTCATCAAGAAGCCGTCGGCTGACCCGAGCCAACTGAGCAACTTCCATCCTATCTCCCTGCTCCCCTACCCTGCGAAAGTAATAGGGAAGGCCATCAACAAGCAACGCATAAGCCACCTCGACCAACACCACCTACTGGAAAGCATTCAATCAGTATTCAGAAAAAAACACAGCACCAGAACAACACTCATCACAGTCATTGATGACATCCGGATCATCCTGGACTGAGGAGAAACAGCGGCCGTGGCATTCGACGCAGTCTCCTACAACACACTTATCAGAAGATTCCGTGAGCTCGGCACCCAAGCACCTGTACTCAGCTGGATCTGCTCCTTCCTCATGGGAAGAACACAAAAAGTCAGACTGCCACCCTTCATATCGGACACCAAGAGCCTGATCTGCGGCCTCTCCCAGGAATCATCTCTCAGCCCTACCCTGTTCAAAGTCTACATGACTCCGCTCGCCAACATCATCCGATCCCAAGGCATCACACTCATCTCCTACGCTGACGACACCCAACTCATGGTCCAGCCAAGACAACCACCACCAGAGCCACCCTTTCCAATTGCATGACCATGGTAGCAGAATGGATGACAACAGTTGACTTGAACCTGAAATCCGACAAGACGTTATTACCGGTCTTCAGAAATCAGGACCTCACTTTGAGACGCCACCTAGGGGTCGACTGAGCTAGAACCAACACCCACCTGCCACGTCAGAAATCTGGGGATCATCCTGGACAACAAGCACAACATGATGGCACAAGTCAATGCGATGACCACTGCCTGCTTCCACATCCTACGAAAGATCTTCAAGTGGCTGCCACAGAACACCAGACACACTGTCAAACAAGAACTCATCACAAGCAGACTCAACTATAGCAACACACTCTATGCCGGAATCTCCAAGCAGCTACTACATAGACTTCAGACCATCCAGAACGCAGCTGCAAATCTCAAACTCAACCTTTCACGCCACACTCACATCTCACCCCACATTAGTGAGCTCCACTGGTTCCCCACTCACAAATGGAGCCAATTCAAACTCCTCACGCACACATACAAAATCTTGCACAGCACTGGGCTAGCATACCTGAACAACCGCACACACTTTCACCAGCCTGATAGACACCTATGCTCAGTCTCACTCTCACTTGCACACATCTACAGTATTCACAAAAGCAGAGCAGGAGATCGCTCATTCTCCTACATCGCACCTAAAACATGGAACCACCTCCCACAGGACATTAGAGACTCCTCCTCACTTCTGGAATTCCACAAGAAGCTGAAGACCTTGCTCTTTAAATAACTCCACAGGGCCACACGCCTACACACGTGCTCAAGCACCTGGATACTCTCACAGGTGATTAGTGTGCTATGCAAATCGACATAACATAACCTAACATAACATACCATAATCTGACTTTAGCATCCACTGTCAAAGACATTAGTTTACAAATTACTGGAATTATTAAACTGCACTGCACTGTATCAAATGGCCTCCAGTGTCTAAAGAATACACTTTTTGGTACACTAGTTCTAGAGGACCATTGTTGCTACACTAGTAACTTTTCTATCCCAAAAAATGCATGCAAGAATTTTGGAAGCTGAGAGTTCTGTTCTCACAGAGACAGAATAAGGTGGGCAAAGCAGCACATTTCATCAGACAGGAAGAAGGCATTCGTCCTCTGCAATGATATGACTGTAGTTCATCACCAAGTGTCCAGGCATTACTCTGTGGGTTGTTTTAAGCTGTACTTTTTAACTTGAAGATGAAGAGCTCAAAGGTGGAACAGACCTTTCCAACACTTGACTGTGGGGGAGGGCTGTGAGGTATATCATCTTCATCTTCAGAACTATATTTGTATCAGAATTTAATTTACCTTTCAGTGTGCGCAGCCCCCAAGTAGATGTTTGGAGATGGAATTCCAATAACACTCAGGTTCTGAAAGGTATGTGTGACCTGAAGACTTGATACACCTTCTAGTACAGCTTTGAGGATTGTTTTCAGTACTTAATAAATGCTTGTAAGTGAAAAACACTGAATAACTGAATGAAGAATAAATGAAAATGCATAAAGCACACAGCTATCTCAAAGGTATCTTGGCACACTTCACACCGTCATGCAAGTGCTAGGGTCCTCTGCTCTTATTTTCCTCCTTTGACCCAATGACTGTTTGCACCAAAAGGCTTTGCCATAAACCTCAGTGCTGTTTTTTGTGCCTCTGCAGGTTGACATTTTTGTATGTATGGAATGGAGATTGACAGGAGGTGTGGCATAAGTAAGATAGGCCATCCTTTTGTAAAAATCACTTCTGATACTACCCCTCTTATATCATCCTTAACTATGGCTCAATATTGCAAGCGACACCCATTCCTTCTATAGCAATCATTGTTTGTCCAAGATAAAGTAGCCATGAGAAGGAAGACTTAGGCCCCTAAAGTATCTTAAATATATGGGCAGTTTGTGGACAACTGAACATCTGTTCGAGTTCCAATTTGAGATGACCTTCATTTGCAGCTTTTTTAACTCTTTCAGGATTCTTGGCAGCAAATGTTCAACTGAGTTAGGAGATGTGCTTCGTTCAGAATTACTGTGACTGTTGTCAGCAGTGGCAACCTCGTAGTAGCATGGATAGAGTAAGTATTTTCAGGCTACTCAACCTGCATTTGAAATAGAGTGGGAGAACATCAGTAGAGAAAAACAGCCATGTGCAGGATTTCCCACCGTGCAACCAATTAATTCCATTGAGTAATGGCACAGTTGGGTAGTGCACAGTTCTTTTCTGAGAACCGTCAGCACTAGCAGGGATCCAATGCAGAGAATGTGTATCTTTGATGTAGAGCTTAGAAGAAAGATCGATAAAGGAATTTCCGATAGTGGAGCAGGCTTGATCTATCATTCGAAGCCTCTCAACTCTCCAACACAAGCATGAGCAGCAGCAGCTAATTTGCGAGAGCTATTTCCATCTGTGACTAATAATGCACAAGAAGATCACTTTCTTTCACGAGTGTACGAGATGAAATAGAACAGCTATGGTGTCACTAAATGGATGGCACTATCTGATCTCATTAGAAAGCATTACGTCAAAATTTAGAAGGAAGAAGCTTCTAAAATTATCCTACTGATTACATATGTACTCTTTCTCGCAGATCAGGACTAGAACTGAACCTTTGAACATTCTCTTTATGTCTGCTCATCCCCATTCCTTAACTTGGTATTGGATGGTCTTTCTGCAGCTTTCGTATTATCCTCTGATCAGCTAGAACACTTTTGTGCTCCCATGATTGCCAGTTTTTAGGCCGAGGCTAGACAGCGCTTGCACTTTCTCTTTGAGACATGTGGTATACATATTGTGGGCTTACTGCCCACCTATTGCCTTTTTATTTGTTACTTCAATTGTCCTTTAAAAAGGCTTGCTTGCTAGTGGTTAATCTTTTCTCTTTGTCCTTCCGTTTTGTGTTTCTTTCCTCCCACGGAGCACCGCCCAATTACTTGCTGCTTATCTTTTCATTTTTCTGAACTATTTGCTTCTTTGTTTCCTGCTTCTGTTTGTAGAAGCTTGTTTTGCTTTGCCTTCATTGTCGCTTCCTTCCACCCCTATTGGTGCTTGCCCATCTTGGCAACCCCCTCCCACAACACTGCTTGGCCGCCCCCACCACCCCTCTCTGGTCACTGCTTTCCTGTCCCAAGTACCCCTGCATTGCTGCTTGCCCCGTACCTCTACCCCGCCGCTGCTTGTTTTATGTTCAAAATATTTTATTGAGTTTATGATAAAGCAATAGACCAAACAAAAAGAGCACTGATGAATGACATTAAACTTGCAATATTGCATTTGATAAAATTACATCTATACATTAAGAATTGCAGTGTAATAGAAACTAAAATTTAAAAATAAAGAAGGGGGAAGCAATAACTACTGGTAATAAGTATTACATAATGGAGCCATATATTAAAATCTAACAAACTGTACTTGATATATATATTACAATTAATAGTATAATTCTATATAATTATCAATTGGTTTCCAAAACTAATGGTAATTGGATATATTATGAACAACACCCAACATAGTCAAATCAGCTCCCTTTCTGGTAAAACATATCCATGGCCACCATGCATGTACTGATAATAATGAAGCATCTTTCCAATTGGTAGTAATTGATTTGAGAGCAGCATATATTAAAAAGGAAAAGAGCTTATTATTTAAATCTGACAGCTTTGTTGAGAGTAATACCGATTTACAAATCAACAAATTATATGAAGGTTTATCTGATAAATGAATTTTGTTTTTTAAATATCATCCCAAACCTCAGTCCAAAACTTAAAGACAATATTGCATTCAAAAAGCATATGTTTATGTGAACCTGGAGCCAAATTACAGTGCCAACAAGTGGGAGAATTTAGTAGTTTTGCCTTAAACATTTTTAACGGAGTCCATAAACAATTAAATAATATGAAAGAATTAGTTTGATATAAGGACACTGATAACCATACAGAGATACTGTACATCCAAATTTTCTTCCATAAGTCTTGAGAAAAAGAAAGATTGAGTTCATTATTACAAAAAGAAGAGATAAAATTAATGTTATTCTTATCAAAATTAATAATTTTTTTATAAAACATTGACACAGCATGAGATGAAGAAGCAATTGCTTGAATATATGTTTCTAAATCAGATACACTTTCCATTAGAAAATTGCTAGGAAATGAATCCAGAACAGAATTACATAAAAATTTGTATTTAGGAATATCTGAGTGAGGCAAGAGAAACTTATGTTGCAGTTCTTCAAAAGATAGGAAAGAGTTATTATGATATAAATCTTTTAAGTAAAAGATACCCGCATTTATCCAAGACTGCCAAAATTGTATGTTTCGATTAAGCTTTATAATAGGACTATACCATAAGGATCTATTTAAGGTGTGAGAAATAGGTGTTTGAAATCGAGAATCTACATCCTGCAATATTAATTTTGTAGATTTCAATATTGCATATCTTCGTAATAAAGAATTAGAAGCAGACATAGAAAGTAAAGTAAGTAACAGAAAAGGTAATGTCAAACTTTTTTTTATGTGAAGCCATGAGGGAGCATTATTAAAATCTGTGTTGGTGAACCAAAAGGTGCTTTTTCTTTAAAATGACCACTTTATGATAATTCAACAAATCTGGCAATCCAAAACCACAATTACATTTTGCAATTTTCAATTTTTTGTAACTTATACGAGGTACTTTATTATTCCAAATGAATTTGGAGATTAGCATGTCTAAAGATTTATAAACACTTAAGTGGAAGTTGGGTAGGTATCATGGATAATAGATAAAATATTTTTGGAGCAATAACTATTTTAACAGAATTAACTTTTCCTCACCAAGATAAATGTAAAACAGATCACTTATGAATTTTGTCTTTAATAGTATTAAGACTAGAATCACAGTTCAAAGTAACCGATTGTTTAATGGTGTGAGAGAAAAGGATCCCAAGATATTTAAGTTTGTTTTTTTGCCATATTATTTCATTGTTTGGAAGCAAATCAGGGGTACAGTGCATATTTAAGGGAAAAAATTATGTCTTATTTGTGTTTAAAGTGTAACCTGAAATTTGAGGATATAGCTGAACCATCTTTAATAGGGGTGGAATAGAGGAATCAGGATTACTAATGTATAATAATACATCATCAGCATAAGCTGAAGGCTTTATAGTAACCTCATGAATAGTAATACCTTTTATTTCTGTGGAGTGTCTGATGGAAATGAGTAAAGGTTCAATGGCAAGGAAAAAAAGAAAAGGTGATAAAGGACAACCTTGGCGGGTGCCTCTAAAAAAGGAAAATTTATTATAGAGTTGACCATCAATAAAAGGTCTAGCAGATGGGACAGAATAAAGGGCTGAAATCATACGAATAAAGGAATGGCATAATTAAAAGCAGATAAAGTACTAAATAGATACTGCCAATGTACTTTGTCAAACGCTTTTTCAGCATCTAATTCCAGGACACCAGCAAGAAAGGGTGAAGATGACACAGCTTCAATTGCATGAAATAATAACCTAGTATTGTTCACTCAATATCTATTTTTCATGAAACCAGTTTGATCAATGTGAACAATAGTGTCAAGCACAGCAGTCAATCTGGTCGCAAGAATTTTCGCATAAAGTTTACAGTCTTGATTAATTAAGGAAATAGGTCGGAAGTTTGATACATTAGTGGGATCTTTATTAGGTTTTGGAAGAACTATAATCAAAGCTTCAGTAAAGGATCCTGAAGTAGATCCTGATAAAAAAAAGTGAGTAAATGAGGCATGAGATAAGTAGAAAATTATTTATAGAATTTAGCAGGTAAACCATCTGGCCCTGGCAATTTACCCGGTTTAATTGATTTAATAGCAGAATTAAGTTTTTCTAATGAAATCGGTAAATCCAATTTTTCCCTCACTGATTGGGTAATTTTCGGTAGGCTACATGATTGCAAGAAATATACAATACTAAACTTATCTACAGCTGAGGGATTACTGTATAGATTTGAATAGTAGACCAAAAATTCATTAATCATTTCTTTGTGTGATAATGCTAGTTTACCATTTAAGCCATGAATTGCATTAATTTGGATTTTATCATCTTCAATACATAAATAATTTGCCAAAAGTCACCCAGATCTATTGGCTTTGAAATTAAATTTAGCCTTATTATTCGAAATTTGTATACCAGCTCTTCTACTTAACAAAGAGTTTAACTCATATCTGAGTTTCTGTAATTGCGTTTTGTATTTATCATTAGATTAAATAAAGAGCCGTTCATATTTTGCTATTTGTTTATCAAATTCTTTAAGTTTAGCGTTGAAAGCTTTGCTATCGTGTGCCATAATTGATATTGTTACTCCTCTGATATAAGCCTGAAATGCATCCCATCGATTAACAAGTGAAGTAGATCCTTCTGGATTGAAAGAGAAATAGTCATGTAATGCTGACAAGAGTTTAGATTTATTTTTGTCATTAAGAGCAATATTCGTATTCATACGCCCTCGAGAGTGGGATTGTTGAGTTGTGTTAAGTTGTATAACACCTGAAATAAGTGCATGGCCAGCAATGTCAATACTCTGAATTGTAGGATCAGAAAATGAATGAATTAATGGAGGGGAAATTAACAAGTAATCAATACGAGAATAAGAATTGTGAGGGTTAGAGAAAAAGGTAAACTGCTTCTCTTTTGGGTGATGTAGACGCCAAATGACCAGCAATTTGGTTGATTTAAAAAAAGATTTTAAAATAAAGTAAGCTTTAGGGGGGCGATACTTGGTTTGAGAATATCTATCCAACAATGGGTCACAGATTAAGTTAAAGTCGCCACCAACAATAAGTGGAACAGTACCTAATTTAATCACTTCAGAGGTAAAAAGAGACCAAACTTGGGAATCATCATTTATTGGACCATAAACATTAATTATATGAAAAATATTAGTATCAATTTTAACTTTCACTATAATATAATGACTTTCTGCATCTGAAAATTTGGATAGTATTGGAATATTTAATTTTTTTGCAAAAAGGATAGCAACACCATTCTTTTTACTAACTGCAGGAGAGGAAATAATGTTACCAACCCAACGTTTATTCATATATGATAAAACTGTATCATCTATATGAGTTTCTTGAAGTAAACAAATGTCTGCTTTATATCGGGCTAAATAATATAAAACTTTAGTTCTTTTAACAGGATGTCTTAAACCTTTGACATTGAACGAAACAACTTTAATTCTATTATTATTATTATCTATAATTAGTAGAAAAAAGAGAAAGAACAAAGAAAGAAAAAATGTAGCTTAAAGGAGTAGAGAGTGGCTCCAGATGAAAAAGATAGGAGAAAAAGGGAAGACAAGGACAAACATGAAAAAGACAAAATAGAAACGAAAAAAATTAGAATTGCACACGCACATATGCAAGATTGACCTGCCTAGACAATGCCCCCACAAAAGATATTGACAAATAGGCTACAATCAAAGAGCATTCGAATGTATGAATCATGCTGGAGTTTCATTTGTTTCCATGCAGAGCAGAGAATGTTGATCTAAAAACGCATGAAGATCCTCAGGATGATGAAAAGATTTTGAGATACCATTCTTCCAAATACTCATAACAGAACGATCAAAAAGGCCATATTTAAAACCACAGCTTCTTAGTGGAGGTCCAAGTTCAGTGAATTCTTTGCAAATTTTAACAGTCTCCTTGGCAAAGTCTTGATGTATAAAAACTTTATTTCCATTAACCATTAAAGTTGGGATCTCTCTTGCTGCTTTCCGGATCATTACCAAATGATGGTGACGCAAGACTTTACAAATCACCTGACGTGGCTTAACATTGCTTGAATTACAATGAGAAGGAATTCGATGTGCCTTATCAATTTCAAATGTTTCCAAAAAGTTTAGCTGAAAAAGACCAGGTATTGAGGATTCCAAGTATTGCCTTTGGTCATTGCCTTCAACTCCTTCCGGCAAATTAAAGATACGCCAATTATACTGCCTATTACGGTTTTCTAACTCGAGTAATAAGGTATTCACTGGCACAATTTTCACGTAGAGGGGCAACACACTGTCAATTGTAACCTTATTATCCTGGATTTTTATTGCATTGTCAGTGACTTTCATTGAAAGGCCAGCCACATCTTTGCAAATATATTTAATTTCTAAAACACAATATTATCAGTATTACAACGTACTGCTTGTAACTCTTCCAATAAAGTTGTTAATGAAGGTTCATTAGAAACCACAATTTTGGATTTCACTGGTGGAGGAGAAATTGTTTGCTTGCGTTTGTTAGATGTTGCATTTAACCCTTTCGCTGCTAGGCCTTTTCCCCCCCTGTGCTAAGCCTTTTTTTGGCTATTTGGGGTAGTTCGCGCTTTGGCCCCTGTAACTTTTTGACCACATAAGGTATCCACGCCAAATTTGCGTCCTTTTCTTCCAACATCATGGGGATTCTAAAGGTACCCAGGGTTTGTGGATTCCCCTGGAGGGGACCCAGAAATTAGCCAAAATACAGCTAAAGTTTTTTTGGGGGGGAAAAATGGGAAAAAAGGGCTACAGATGAAAGCGTCTGGTTTTTCCCTGCAAATGGTATCAACAAAGGGGTTGTGGTGCTGAAATCACCATTTTCCCAGCTTTCAGGGACAAGCAGACTTTTGTCAGAAAACCAAAAATCTTTACACAGTTTTGGCATTTTTCTGGGACATAGCCTATTTTTGCTATTTTTTGTGCTTTCAACCTCCTTCCAGTTAATGGTAGAAATGGATATGAAAGCAATAATGGATCCTGAAAAGCTATACATTTTAGAAAGGTAGACAAAATTCTGAATTCAGCAAGGGGTCATTTGTGTAGATCCTTCAAGGTTTCTTTATAGAAACTAACAGTTAAATATAGGAAAAATTGAAAATTAGTTGAAAAAAACAGACGTTTGTGTCAACGTTTTCACCTGTAACTTCTTCTAATTATGACAGCTGTTCAAAAGCAATATATTGTTACATCCACTGGACCTTTCTGGTTGTGGGGATATATAGGACATGTAGGTTCAGCAAGAACCCGACGAACCCAGAGCAAATAACTGAGCAGTGTCTTGCAATGGTTTTTTTATTATGTACCGGGTATATAGCAATTAATTTGGGAAAATATATACATGGAAAAATCAGTATGAAAGACACCTATGTATTTCTGAAATTGGAACAAAATATAGAGTTTAGAAACAGTAGATATTTGCAAATTTCTGACATTGTGAGTACCCATACTAGCATGAGAATTATAGGTAATTTTTCAAAATGACTTATTTTTTACACATTGTCTTTCATTTGGAAGGCAGAAATGCATCGAAAGTCAATAGGTAATAACAGTTGCTCTACAATTCTGTGTTACCCTAAGTCTCCCAATAAAAATGGTACCTCACTTGTGTGGGTAGGCCTCGTGCCCGCGACAGGAAACGGCTCAAAACGCAACGTGGACACACTTTATTTTTACAGTGAAAACTGACCCTTTTTTTGCAAAGTGCCTAGCTGTAGATTTTGAACCCTAGCTCTGCCAGCACCTAGGGAAACCTAGCAAACCTATACATTTTTGAAAACTAGACACCCAGGGGAATCCAGGATGGGGTGACTTGACTGGCTCTCACCAGGTTCTATTACCCATAATCCCATGCAAACCTAAAGATTTGTAAAAAAAAAACACATTTTCCTCACATTTCTGTGGTGGAAAGTTATGGAATCTGCGTGGATCCACAAAATTCCACCCACCCCGCGTTCCCCAGAGTCTTCTAAGAAAAATGGTACCTCACTTGTGTGGGTAGGCCTACTGCCCGCGACAGGAAACGGCCCAAAACGCAATGTGGACACACCACATTTTCACAGTGAAAACGGACCCTTTTTTTTGCAAAGTTCCTAGCTGTAGATTTTGAACCCTAGCTCTGCCGGCACCTAGGGAAACCTAGCAAACCTATACATTTTTGAAAATAGACACCCAGGGAAATCCAGGATGGGGTGACTTGTCTGGCTCTCATCATGTTCTGTTACCCAGAATCCCTTGCAAACCTCACAATTTGTAAAAAAAAAACACATTTTCCTCACATTTCTGTGGTGGAAAGTTCTGGAATCTGCGTGGATCCACAAAATTCCACCCACCCAACGTTGGGGGACCCACGCAAGCCATATCTCGCTGGACTCCCCCGGGTGTCTAGTTTTCAGAAATGTGTGGGTTTGGTAGTTTCCCAAGATGGCCGCCGAGCCCGGGGCCAAAAACCCAGGTGACTCCCCTTGCAAAACCAGTTTTGCAAGGGGGGTCACATGAGTTTTTGGTCCCATGCTTGGCGGCCATCTTGGGAAACCTACCAAACCCACACATTTCTGAAAACTAGACACCCGGGGGAGTCCAGGAAGGTATGGCTTGCGTGGATCCCCCAACGTTTTCCTACCCAGAATCCCCTGCAAACCTCAAATTTAGCTGAAACAAAATCACTTTTTTCTCAAATTTCTGTCTGGGAAAGTTCTGGAATCTACGTGGATCCACAAATTTCCTACCACCCAGCGTTCCCCCAGGTCCACCGATAAAAAGCATACCTGACTCGCGTGGGTGGGTCAAGTACCCGTGACAGGCAAGGGCCCAAAACGTATTGAGGAGACATCAAAATGACCTATCACAAAACAACCTGGTTTTGCAAGGGGGGTCACCTGGGTTTTTGGCCCCGGGCTCGGCGGCCATCTTTGGAAACTACCAAACCCACACATTTCTGAAAACTAGACACCCGGGGGAGTCCAGCGAGGTATGGCTTGCATGGGTGCCCCAACATTTCCCTACCCCGAATCCCCTGCAAACCTCAAATTTAGCTGAAAAAATCACTTTTTCTCAGATTTCTGTCTGGGAAAGTTCTGGAATCTACGTGGATCCACAAATTTCCTACCACCCAGCGTTTTCCCAGGTCTCCTGATAAAAATGATACCTCACTCGCGTTGGTGGGTCAAGTACCCGGGACAGGCAAGGGCCCAAAACGTATTGAGGAGACATCAAAATGACCTATCACAAAACAACCTGGTTTTGCAAGGGGGGTCAGCTGGGTTTTTGGCCCCCGGCTCGGCAGCCATCTTGGGAAACTACCAAACCCACATATTTCTGAAAACTAGACACCCGGGGGAGTACAACGAGGTATGGCTTGCACGGGTCCCCCAATGTTTTCCTACCCAGAATCCCCTGCAAACCTCACATTTAGCTGAAAAAAATCACTTTTTCTCAGAATTCTGTCTGGGAAAGATCTGGAATCTATGTGGACCCACAAATTTCCTACCACCCAGCGTTCCCCCAGGTCTCCCGATAAAAATGATACCTCACTTGCGTGGGTGGGTCAAGTATCCGGGACAGGCAAGGGCCCAAAACGTATTGAGAAGACATCAAAATGACCTATCACAAAACAACAAGGTTTTGCAAGGGAGGTCACCTGGGTTTTTGGCCCCGGGCTCGGCGGCCATCTTGGGAAACTACCAAACCCACACATTTCTGAAAACTAGACACCCGGGGGAGTCCAGGGAGGTATGGCTTGTGTGGATCCCTCAACGTTTCCCTACCCAGAGTGCCCTGCAAACCTCAAATTTAGCTGAAAAAAACACATTTTCCACATATTTTTGGGTGGAATCACCGTGCCGGCACAAATGTTCTACCCCACATCGTTCCTCTCAGTCTCCCGAGTAAAATGATACCTCACTTGTGTGGGTGGGGCAAGGGCCTGTGACTGGGAAGAGCCCAAAACATAGGGATTTAGGGTATAGCAGCGAAAATTCTAAGTGCTACATTTTTTTAAAAAATACGTTTTTAGCCAATTCTGCATTGGACACCCACACAAGTGAGGTATCATTTTACTCGGGACACTAAGGAGAATGCTGTGGGGTAGGACATTTGTGCCGGCACGGTGATTCCACCCAAAAATATGTAGAAAATGTGTTTTTTTCAGCTACATTTGAGGTTTGCAGGGGATTCTGGGTAGGGAAACGTTGGGGAATCCACGCAAGCCATACCTCATTGGACTCCCCAGGGTGTCTAGTTCTCAGAAATGTGTGGGTTTGGTAGGCTTCCCTAGATGGCGGCAAGCCCGGGGCCAAAAAGCAGGTCCCCGCCCCCCAAAACCAGGTAGTTTTGTTATAGGTAACTTTGAAGTCTCCACAGTACGATTTGGGCCATTTCCTGTTGCAGCCACTATGCCTACCCACACATGTGAGGTACCATTTTTATCGGGAGACCTGGGGGAATGCTGGGTAGTAGGAAATTTGTGTCAGCCCAGTGATCCTACAACTTTCTCACACAGAAATGTGAGAAAAAATTGATTTTTTCAATAAAATTTGAGGTTTGCAGGGGATTCTGGGTAGGGAAATGTTGGGGGACCCACACAAGCCATACCTTGCTGGACTCCCCCGGGTGTCTAGTTTTCAGAAATGTGTGGGTTTGGTAGGTTTCCCTAGATGGCCGCTGTGCCCGGGGCCAAAAACTCATGGGACCCCCCTTGCAAAACCAGGTTGTTTTGTGATAGGTAATTTTGATGTCGCCTCAATAGGTTTTGGGCCCTTGCCTGTGGCGGGTACTTGACCCACCCACACAAGTGAGGTACCATTTTTCTCTGAAGACTTTGGGGAATGCGGGGTGGGTGGAATTTTGTGGATCCACACAGATTCCAGAACTTTCCACCACAGAAATGTGAGGAAAATGTGGTTTTTCTTTTACAAATTTTGAGGTTTGCAAGGGATTCTGGGTAACAGAACCTGGTGAGAGCCAGACAAGTCACCCCATCCTGGATTTCCCTGGGTGTCTAGTTTTCAAAAATGTATAGGTTTGCTAGGTTCCCTATGTGCCGGCAGAGCTAGGGTTCAAAATATAGAGCTAAGCACTTTGCAAAAAAAGGGTCCATTTTTACTATGAAAATGTGGGGTGTCCACGTTGCGTTTTGGGCCGTTTCCTGTCGCGGGCACTAGACCTACCCACACAAGTGAGGTACCATTTTTCTCAGAAGACTTTGAGGAATGCGGGGTGGGTGGAATTTTGTGGATCTATGCAGATTCCAGAACTTTCCACCACATAAATGTGAGGACAATGTGTTTTTTTGACAAAGTTTGAGGTTTGCAAGGGATTCTGGGTAACAGAACCTGGTGAGAGCCAGACAAGTCACCCCATCCTGGATTCCCTTGGTGTCTAGTTTTTAAAAATGTACAGGTTTGCTACGTTTCCCTATGTGCCAGCTGCGCTAGGGCCCAAAATCCACAGGTAGGCACATTGCTAATAAAAAGTCTGTGCCTAGTGGGCTTTCTGCTGCCCTGGGGGGAATCGGGGGGGGGGTTGCCCCGATAAGCCCCCAAGGGGGGCAGTAAGACTGTGGCTATTTTTTGGGCAGCCCCCACCCCCACGCATAAAAAAAGCCAGCGTAATCGCTGGCGCCTAGTGGGCTTTCTGCCCCCCCGGGGGGCAGAAAGACTGGAATTTCTCTGGGGGGGTGGGGGTATTGTCATGCCCATTTTGGGCAGCCCCCACCCCTACATGAATACAAAAAAAAATCCCTGGTTTCTAGTGGGCTTTCTGCCTCCCGATGGGGGGCAGATTGGGGGCTACTGCCCCCATATGCCCTCCAGGGTGGGCAAAAAGACTGGAATTTTTACAGGCGGGGGTGGGGGAATTGGCATGCCCATTTTGGGCAGCCCTCACCCCTGATTCAAATTGGCAAAAAAAATCCCTGGCGTCTAGTGGGCTTTTTGCCCCCCTGGGGGGGGCAGATTGGGGGCTACAGCTCCAATCTGCCTCCTAGGGGGGGCAGAAAGATGGTAATTTTTGTGGGGGGGTGGGGGCATTGACATGCCCGTTTTGGGCAGCCCCACTCTAATTAAAATTGCCCCCAAAAAAATCCCTGGTTTCTAGTGGCCTTTCTGCCCCCCCAGGGGGGCAGAAAGACTGTAATTGTTGCGGGGGTGGGGGCATTGGCATGCCCATTTTGGGCAGCCCCCACCCTAATTCAAATTGCCCCCAAAAAATCCCTGGCATCTAGTGGGCTTTTTGCCCCCCCCGGGGGGGCAGATTGGGGGCTACTGCCCCCATCTGCCCCCCAGGGAGGACAGAAAGGCTGTAATTGTGGTGGGAGGGTGGGGGCATTGGCATGCCCATTTTGTGCAGCACCCACCCTAATTAAATTGCCCCAAAAAAAATCCCTGGTGTCCAGTGGGCTTTCTGCCCCCCGGGGTGCAGAAAGGCTGTAATTGTGGTGGGGGTGGGGGCATTGGCATGCCTGTTTTGGGCAGCCCCCACCCTAAAAGAAATTGCCCCAAAAAAAATCCCTTCCGTCTAGTGGGCTTTCTGGCCCCCACCGGGGGGGCTGATTGGGGGCTACTGCCCCCATCTCCCCCCCCAGGGGGGGCAGAAAGACTGAATTTGGCCAATTTTTATTGGGGGGAGCAAAGGCCCTTGCCCAAGGGGCCGCTCCCCCCTCCCTGGTATCTAGTGGGTGGATCCCTGCTTGTGGATCGCCCTCCTGGGGCCAGAGCCTCAAAACCCACCTTCCCAAAAGCGCTGGCCACAAAGAGGAAGAAGGGACACTCCAGCACTAAGCAGGTAAGCCTAAAAGCGGCAAAAAGCTCATTGATAATGCGGGTGTTGCAGGAAGACTAACGAGCGGCAGCCATCTTGAAAAGCGCACAAGTCAGTCTCTGCTTGTTTTAATGCACCTCGAACGCTGCTCAGCAGACCATCTCAGTTTCTTAATGATGATCAAGATGCTCCCATTGCTGAAATGTCCCATGGACCTCTGCGAGAGAAAGCAAAAGTAAGTGGCATCTGTTGAACAGAGAAATGATGCCCCTAATTCCTGCAAATGATAAACGTTCCCCGGTATTACGGGCTTCATGTCTCCTTTCCCTAGGCACCCAGTAGGTATGATTAGGTGCATATTGGACTTCACTGTTGTCATCAGTGGCTGTTCGCCGTTTTAAAAATTGTGGTCTAGCCTACTAAATCAAAGCTGAAGCACAAGAGTGATGGATGGTAAGGCACTTTGTGAGCGTGACCAGTGACAGCGCCGCCAAGTGCAGAGGGTCAACACCACATGTGCAGAGCCTATTTCTCTTGTGTGTGCTACACTGTACTTTTGTGGTAGGCACCCCCCCTTTAATAAACTGTTGGCTTTGTGTCCAGTGTGACTGCCTGATCACATCTTTGATGGCTGCAGAACCACATACAACTCGTAGACATTTCACAGTCACCACTTACATATATATAGACTCGAGTTCTTCTTTTTCTTAAATAAACACCGTTTAACAAGGCGAACACGTGGGCTCTTAGCAGACTTCACTGTAATTTTAAAGTGTAGTTGATGTAATAGATTTTTTGGTCTGCTGTTCTCGCTGTAATATCCATTATGTTTTTGAATCCTGTGTACTGCAATCTGACATGGCAAGTGTACATTTCTTCTAAATGAATTAACCAGAGGAGGGCCACGTTAGTCATGTAAACTCAGCAAACTTGGTGCATTTGGAATGTACTGAATCAGAAAAATGAGAAGATTCACACGCACCAATGACGTTCCCCCCTCCTTCTCAAATCGGACCATTGTCTTCTTTCACAATTGTTTTGCTTGTTTGCTTGACACACTAGGAAGTTCAGAGCCTTGCTGCACATTCTCATTACCATCTCTAGGTTGTGTTTTTGTCACTTCCCTTTGTTTGCAAGAGAAGACCTCGGCTATATTTCAAACTATTTAATATGAACTGACTTGCACTAATATTTTGGCACAGAGGCACCATACCTTTTTCAAACGTGCTGGAATCTGTAGAGGAGTCAGTCTTTACTACGATTGCTAACATGTGGTTTGATTTACTTTATTTATTTGGTTTTTTTAATTGTCAGAGGTGGTCTGGCGTTTAAATGTGTTTAGTACCACCACAAACCCTTCCTTTTGCTGTCCTCCAGCTCTGCATTTCTGTGTTGCAACGCCACTGTGAGCATGAGAACTGCTACAATATGTTTGGTTTGGAAGGTTCCAGGGAAACGCTTCACTGCTGTTTTGTTACGGTAGCCATGAAATATGACGCCCCCCTTTCTGCTTGTGCCCTTAGGGCATTCATTTTAATTAACAGCTTCATAGGTTGTGCTTGGGATGCATACTTAAAAAGCCTTTGTTACTCTTTTAGGGTAGCTCTCCATCGGTCAGATCAGTAGGTAAGCCTAATACCTGTATTTGTTTTCAGTGATTGGCCCAATGAATTATAATTGGCATTCAGAAATTAAGATTCTATTTTTCTTTTGTTTTTTAGTTGCCAATTGGTTTGTGCAGATGTAACCATAGACTGTTTTTTTCTGAGACTTATTGTGTTTCTCTGTTTACCTAGGTAAAGGTTTCCACATTGGAAGACGCTGTAAGCACTTCACATTTGGGGGATGGGCATAGTATGACTTCGCAAAACAGATGCTTCAGTTTTGCCATTTACCTGTTGTGCTTCATGTGACTTGTATTTCCAGTATGAGTGTTTGTATCTTTGATGATCCGTCATATTGCTGCTACCATCAGATTTAGCAGACTGGAAGCCTGTGAAAGTTTATTGGCCTAATTCTGTACAATTGGTATCATGTGCTAACCGCATACACAAAACACACTCTGTAAATAGTGTATCGCGTGCTCAGAGCAGCTAGACACAGACTGTAAACAATGCATTATTTATTGGGTGCTCTTAGTGCAGTCAAACGTAAGCCACACACACTGGAATAGTGCACCCTAGCACACACACACACTAACAAAAGTGTAGTAATTGTATAGTTCTTCAAGTCCTGACGGTACAGAACCCAGGATAATGTGCTGCATGACTACACACTTATAAGGTCCAAAAGGTGAGACTTATTGGCTATGCCAATGCTTCCTTGACTTAGCACAACATCTTTAAAAGCGATATACTTTTAAACTAAATAGTATTTTTGCTTCATCTGAAATGTTTAGTGTGCAAGTCATTATTTTCAACCAAAGGGTTGTTATGTACCTGTCTTTAAACATCTACTTGTGTACTAGTATTGTGCAAACCTTTCTTGGAGGCTTTGGAGCGCTTTACATAGTAAAAAAAAGGCAATACACGATTATTGCTTCTTCTTCTTGCTTCTGAATTGCTAGTGTACTCAACGACCACTGCTTAACCCTTCTAAAGAACTTTGATGATAAAAAAAAAAAAAAATAGTTTAGTTTCAGCTGAACTGCTTGGTGCATATTTCATTATTTCAGACAAATTGATTGACATGTAACAGTCTATTATTATACTATATGCATGTATGGTTTATGGTAAGCCTTTCCTTGAGACACCATATCAGTTTACATGGAAAGATATGGGTATATATTATTTATTGATGTAAATGTTTAAGGAGTTTTTTTATTGTTGCATGTTCAACTTGCCTCGTCAAAGCACTGGAACAGAAAGAGAAATACATGAAGATGAGGAAGTCTGATTGCGGGGAGTTAATGCCCAGCTACACAAGTAGTTAGAAGATCCTTGTTTTCTAGGGTTTCCACAATTGAAGGTTACCAGCGGGGCCGGACTGGGAACCGAAACCGGGCCTGGCACACTGCTCGGCCGGCACCCCTGGGGGGGGGGGAGGGGGTGCGGCCGAGCTGTTTGCAGGGCCGGTTTCGACCGATTTTGTTACAGGGGGCCGATATTGCAGGCCCCCGGTAACAAAAACGGCCCCCCAGGGGCCTAAAACCAGCCCCCAACCTGGTGGCCCACCGGGGAAACGCCCAGTGCCTGCTACAGCCAGTCCGGCCCTGGTTACCAGGTTCGATTCGAGGTTGGAGGTTTACGCTGTTCTGCAGTTTTGGAACAGAGTTCCCAATCATATTCTTCCATACTTTAGTCTTTTAAATGGGTGTTGCTAGATCAGAGGACCAGAGAGGCTCACAGTTTTCTGGTAGGAGTGTAGTGCAACATATACCAACACATGAGCTTAGATCTATAGCAGTCATTTCCATCGGAGCCTACTCTGTAAAAAGAGAATTTACTTGTGGGGAGTGTAGGGTATTTAAAGACCCAAACATAAAGAGTCAGACACAAAACTATCAATTGAAACTCTGAAGACAAAGACGGAACTACTGGGCAAGCAAATTGCAGGCAATAACTCTCTAAGAAGTATTGTTTCCAACACAAGTGATCATATTTCTTTCTGCGTTCTGTCTGGTTGAAGTTACTTCAAGTTCATAGTTGTTTTCAGGTCATGTTGTTCTGAATAAATGGTGGGTAATCTCAGAATGAAATTAATGAAGACAAGTAGCGGGTAAAACATAAGTTCATTTCAGGGGGTGAGTCCATATAAAAATCAAACGAGTGGGACGGGTCCAAAGAGGATCTAACTTTCCCATCAATAGTTATTTCAAAGATGCATTGTGCTATACACTTTCATCATCTAACTCAGTCTCGACCCACCAACAGAACATTTACTTCTCCTCAATCTAATGATGAGGCAATTCTGTAAGTGCCTGAGACCTAAGCCGGACAGCTTTTTCATGCTCCACCTATGGCAGCCTGGCACCCCCTGCCATTCCAAAGACCCACGAGTACATTCCGAATGGGCCAGAAAAATTCCCTGAGCAAAGTCTGTGTCACAAGAGCAATGACTTCAAAGCTGCTTTATTTCTGCGGTCTCGGTCTCCCATTTCCTTGCAAGGAGAACCTGTTGTGACTCTATTTGGGAGGACTACAAGATTTTTTATAGCGTTGTCTTCCTTAACCACATAAACATGTCTGAATGAGATACTCATCATGAAAGTTTAACCTACAGGTCTCAATTTCGAGTACGGTTGGAGTTCCTGAAATGAGGACACCTTTATGTATAATAAAATAGGCACCTCTGCCTCATTAAATTTTATATCATCAGGTATGAGGAGGAACAGTAATGAATACATTTAATTTGTTAATAGAAATGAGGGGTAGTGTTGTGATGTAGGACTAGTAGCCGAGGAGTATCTTTGAAGATACTTTATTAGTCTTAGTTGCAGGATGGAATTCAAGTACAAGAGCCCCACCAGAAGTAGCCTGCCTGCTGCTCAGCCAATACTCCAACTGTCACACCTCACCACACAGGCACCCAAGCATTCCATTCCTCTCCATCACACCAACATTCCACTCAGAACACTCACACTGGCTGAGCAGCTGGGTGCCAAGATAACAGGGAATATTCATGAATACCTAAGCAGGATATAACATATCCTCCCCCTATTAAACAGAAACTAAAATTAAGAAACTAGGTGGAAACAACTATTTACAAAAATGTACAGATGAAGGAAAATAGTTTAGAACCCAGAGATGCAAGGAAAAACAGAACATCTCGGGAGGAGCTGAACAGTAAAGAAAGCAGAGAGGATGAATAAATAGATACACAAGAAATATCACCCATCCTCCCCATTATAAAAACAGATTAAAATGTAGAAGCAATGTTATCAAAAACGTCACAAAAAACTAGACAGCTGACTAGGAAAAACCTAAAAGCACTTAATGAGAAACGGATACAGACAAAGACACGTGAAAACACAGCAGAAATGAGTATGAAACACCCAACCATACATCCCAAAACAGGGCAAAAAATTGTGACATGTAGCCACGGGTGACACGCACCCCCAGATTTCTATCCCTAATGCATGGGGAACAAGAGAAAAATGTAGACACAGGAGAACTGCACCCCATCCACAAATCCCTCATGTAAGGAATTGAAATGTAAACTGTGAAAATGGGACTAGAACCCATTGTGACACCCCTAATGTAAGGGCCAGTAAATTGCAGAAAAGAGACTATAACCCATAAACACATCCCTTGTCTAAGGGTTTGTAGTGTACATCGTAGAAATGGGACTTGCACCCATTTAGACATCCCTCATGCAAGGGTCAGTAAAGTAACCTGTAGAAATGGGACTATAACCAATTTAACCTTCATGTAAAGGTGTGTAACCTATAAGCTGGGAATGGTTGAAAAACACCCACTCAGACTCTAGGACTTCCCTAATGTAAGGGTACCTAAACTAACCACAGAAATGGGCACTAGACACCCATAGCACAATCACAAGTAAGAGAAATATAATGTACCATATAGAAAATGTAGCGTAAGGTGTAAAGTAAAATTTCAGCATGTCAACACAGCGTGAAATGTGAAAATGCAGACATACATATATAGCAAAACCACTAACAAATATAGTGTAGCATGAAAAAATTGAGACGATCAACTTGACAAAATCACAAAGAAATCTCCCAGACCAAAAAAAAACTATGTCACCGTAGCGACACCTTTGAAAAAGTGATTTAATCACACTAGGAAACCACACCACATGCCTCTGTTGAAACACACTATAAGCACGGCAAGAATGTCAAATACGCAAAAGTAATGCACCACTAATAAAATCACACACAAAGAAGTCACCTCACGTAACAGCGTCTGTAGAATATGGAGTTCTCGGCTTGTTGTTCCTCCATAAGGTTTGACTTATAACAAATGTAGTAAATTGACATTACAAAGAAAACAAATATGCAAGCAATGAACATTACTACAAAATGAACAGTAAATCAGGCAAAGGTAAAGAACAATGACTTTAAACAATTACTTAATCGCCAGAAAACCCTTCACCAGTGAGTGACCTCTCACCTGAGTAATACTACTCTGGGCACACTCTTGTCTTGTGCACCCCAGAAGTAGAGTGATTCTCCCAAGTGTAGTGACCCGTGTAGGAATGTACTGGAGAATTGTCAACACTACCTAGCTGGAAACAAGAATGATCCCAAATAAAGAAAGCTTCTCAAACTCGGGTGCTTGAATGAAGTCGTCTGAAGAAACCACAGGAATTACAGGCAGCAGACTTTTTCTAATAACCTCAAATGCGTGTTACTAAGCGGTCTGATTATCCACAAGCAAATGCAATGTCAAACGTTGAAAATATAAAGCGATACATGGCTGGCCACCAGATACTGGTACATTACCAAACCGTTTCTTTTATCCAGTATGAAACGCGGAGCAGCTGTACCCCGGGATGCTGCGAATTGCACGGTCGCTTTTAATTTTCCCTACTCCCTTACCCGCACTGCTCGTGGGCCAGCCGAACAGGCTATGAAACATAACACGTAGTCCAGCCAACAACATAACTTCGAGATTTGCATGCTGCCAAATCTCCAAAAGGGCGGCCCAATGATTAGATGCCTGCCCGGTGGCTCCAGGCGCGTGCATGCTGGAAAGCATCCTTGAGCAGCAAGCATTGCTGCCTAGCAGCAAAGACATCGCAAAAGTCCCTGCAGCACCTCCACGTGACCCCATGGACCAGGTAAGGTACACGCGCTTTGACCGGCTCGTGCTACTGATTTGAAACCATACAGTAACAGTTTAACTGCCCTCGCTCCAGGAAAGTCATGGGAGAAAAAAAAATAAACTCACCACTGTGTTTGTCTCACAGCTGATGGCCCTCTCCGGCCGCCGGCCCAAGACTAATTTGCCATAAGGTATCATGCGCGATCCTGTAGGTGTCACGCACGCAATGTAGACAGCAAAAAGAAATACGCCCATGAAACATTGAAGGCAGAGACCAACCCGTCAGTAGCTACCTTACTAGGACACAAAGCTGACAGAAACATTGAACCTGTACCATAGCAGAGTGTGCAGCCATTGCCCTTCCAGACCTCACGCATTGATGACAGTGAAGCATGTAAAATCCTTAGATGATGGAACTTTTCCTTTAAAATTCCACCCATTCCTGTTGACAGCAACTTGCAGGCAAATTCCACTGTGATGGTGAATATTCTATAGATCAGATGGGTGGCAGTGCTTAGGCTCGCACCAGTTATCCAGTTGCATGAAATCCAAATAATGTGAGCAAATGAAGCATGCCCAGGCCGGGGCTGTCCAGTGAAAAGGACACTGGTGGGGCTTCTAGGCCTGGAGTTTAGTCTTGAGGCTTCTTACTTAGATTATGTTTGTTTCTTTAGTTTTTCAATCTTCTTTCCAGTGACCACTTCTGAAAAACCAGTTGACGCATGTGTCTGTCACCAGATCGTTGCCAAAATTATGTTGTGATGTAGGACTAGTAGCCGAGGAGTATCTTTGAAGATTCTTTATTTGTCTTAGTTGCAAGATGGTATTTAAGTACCAGAGTCCCACCAGGAGCAGCCTGCCTGCTGCTCAGCCCATACTCCAACTGTCACACCTCGCCACTCAGGCGCCCAAGCATTCCATTCATCTCCATCACACCAACATTCCACTCAGAACATTCACACTAGCTGAGCAGCTGGGAGACAAGATACCAGGGAAGATACATGAATACCTAAGCAGGATATAACAGATAGAACCAGCAGAAAGCCCTTTCGAACATTTTCAGTGCGTACACCATATACATCACATGTTAAACTTGCTATGTTTTCTTTAAGAATGTCATTGATTGCATCAATGGTGGTGTTCAAAGCATGGTGATTGGAATGAATGAGAGAACAGAGATAGCCTTCACACTCAAGCGTATCGAAATAGGCCATAAAAGTAGGACATCCCTTTAAGAGGCCATATTTATGCACTGTAGGTGCACTCTTAAAACTCTGCCTAATAGCCTTTTGCAGAATCCAGCTTGCATATGGATAAGCATGGTGGCCTCCTACATCCAGCTTTGATTACTTTTTCCGACACACTTCACGAATTGAATCGAATTAATTAATTCAAAAGCCCCGAACAATTCTCTGATCTCGTTGGCAGAGATGGCATTGGTAGACACATTCGACAGCCTAGCAAGTTTATTTCTAACCTATTTTTCATAACCACAGAATCAAATATTTGTGACAGAAATTAAATAAATTAGTAACACAACAGGCACAATATTATGCTGTTTTTCCTATAATAATCTACTGAACTTACTTGTGCGCTGTCCTCTGTGGTTTCCTTCCTGACACACCTAGGTTTATTCTTACTCACCACCCCAATTAAATGGATGGCTGAAAGCTGGCGGACCTGATGGCGACCGTTCACTAGCTACATAGTTTGCTCCGTGATCAGGCATTACTGATGACACAAAAAACGATTCAGTGTGACTGGTCAGCCACATTTCAAGCAGTATCAGCGCAAAGAAAGACTGTCATTGCATGGTGGTCCAGGTACTTTCAACGTATGTCTTCTTTGGGGGTATGTTTCCTGTACCTACATTTAATGGCTGCAATTCGTCCATGCCACATAGGCCAGGTGGAATTGCTGCGCAGAGAACATTCTGTCTAAAATCAGGGCGGCAGAAGCTACCTGCTGTGAAAACACCCACCATAATGTTGGGCATTTGAAAAGACGGTGGACTTTCCTGTGCCAATGTGGCAGATCTTGTACCTCCTCTAGATTGGTATCTGGACAGTGCTTCAAAGAAACTATATATAAGGTGCACAAATATATTACAAATATTTACCAATTCAACTCTCATTTATTTGAATTTGGTCGCATTAATTCCTAATCACTTGTGCGAGATTCAACCCTCAAAAGCATGTTTATTTTTTATTTTTGGAAGGTACATACATATTACCATACATCTATGACCCTTGTGCGCTCTAGTTCATGATGAAATTATCAGCCCTCCATCCACCTTGTACTCGCATTGACCTGTACTTACATTTAGTGGTTGTAAGTGGATTTATGATTGAATTTCTTTAGGACAAATAGAATATATAATTGAAAAAAGGATTCTGGATGGTTGCACCGTGTTGCATCATTTATTGCCTTAAATGAAGAATCCACCTGTGAATATTTTGTACACAGGCGCTTCGACTAATGCAGCCCGGATCCCACTGCAATAACTGGTGTTTGCTTCATCACCAAGGCAGTGACTGCTCTCCTGGGAAGGCCTGACGTGAAGGCGCATTTCCCAGGGGAATGATGATGTTTCAGTCAGATACAGAACAAGGCGAAGCAAAAGCTCGGGGTGTTTGGAATGCAAGGGGACTTGAATCACAACCTTAAAGTCTTTGGCAGATACTCTCTGCAAGCTGGAAATGTAATATGGACTGATCAAGGTGACCCTACGGGGATACTAAGAGAAAATGAACACACAGCAAACATGGGAGAAGCATGATGTCAGCGTAGAAAGAAAAGAAGGGCCTACCACTAATAAAAAAAATATACGCATCCTATATTTATTATTTTTTTATTTTTCAATGAATGTATTTCGCATGCACAAATTAAAAAAATAAATTAAAAAGTTACATTATATAATACCAAAACCACTCTGTGAGTGAGTAAAATAAGCAAGCATGACCCACTCCATTGGGTCTGGGTGGAGCTTCCACTATTAAGACAATTTTTGAAATATTGGGACCCAGTAGTGCAAATCACAACGCAATATTTGAAATATGTGGCTAAGCGCTATCAGAGCTGGAACATGGTGGACTATCCAGTCTTACAAGCATGCCCCTAGCTTGCAGGCCAACTGAGAAGTTCCAGATTGCCTGAACAGCAAGCTCGGCCCTGTACTATAAGTTTATGTATGTCAGAGACCTTTGGTGAGTAGGTACAATATAAGGGTCCTCAATCAAGGAACGCGTCCAAATTCCTCAGAAAAAAACTCCATTGTAAGTAAAGCATGTGGAGTTTAATGTCACGTTCAATCACAACAAGATTATACATTGTATATCTATAGATGTATACGTGGGTATATATGCTGAGCGAACTTACCTATGTTTAGGCATAAGGATGTAAGAATTTTGGGACGAGATGCTTCACTGTTGCGTGCATAGTCGGTGGGAGGAGTGAAGTGAGTCTTTAATTGGCCAGAGGATGAGGGTGATGGAAGACCATTGTCTGCATATAATAATTAGCTTATTTTAACCCCAAAGTGAAGACACAAAAAGAAGCCGTGAGTTTCAATATGTGACACTCATTTTAGGCTTATTTATCTGAACCAAAATCAAGGCAGTGTTTCTTTATAAAAAAAGATGGGCATTCATCACAAATATGTTTCATTTTTATACTGCACCCTATGTTAAAACAAAGATTCACTAATAAAAACAAAGTAAAACATATCACAAATCAATTGATAAGTTTGACTATTGATTGATAAATCTGATTTATTAATTGATAAGTCTGATTGATATTATTGGCGAGGTGTGTTTGAAAATAGACCTTCAGCATTTGGATTAATGGATTTTGAGGTAGAACTAGTTCCAACACAGTTTTCGTATGGACCCCTCCACTTTAATCCATTGTATCTCTTTCTGTTTTAGCTTGGAAGTCGATAGAGCAAACTGCAAGTCTATTTCATTTCTTTGTAGACTTCTGTGCAGCCTTTAGTTTGGTAGGTAGACAGACCAAGACTTTGGAATGCGTCGATTGTGACATGTGAGAAAGTGAATATTTAGTTGGGGCTGTTGGAGCGCATATTTTGCTCTTTCATTGTAGGGGTGCATTATAATCATGGGTAGTCCGCACCTACATATAATCCTTTATTGTATTAACCTAGGCTATTAGATCGTCAACTGTAATAACGTGAAAGGTGATGTGTTAGGGATATTTTCAATGTAAATGTGAAGAAATTAATGTTGCAACTATGTGTGTTTAGTCGAAAACATTAACATGCAGAATTCGTATGATGCTGACAATTACTCACACAATTGATGTGCTTATGTAACGTGTTAATTTAGAGATGTGCGCAGTAAATAATGTTAATTTTATATGTGTAATTTGATGAGGCCTTGTACCATTTCTTATGTTGACCGATTTCTGTAGGCCTGAATTGTATTTTTCCCCTGGAAGCTCTTGCTTTAGATTTACTAGTGTATTTCATGTGCATGTTGGATTTGTTCTTTCTCACGTTTCTGTTGAAGGTGGAGAATTCATCCTTGCTAGTTAGAATAATGTCTTTGATTTAGGAGTTAGGACTCAGGAGGAGAGGATACATTGAACGTTGATACTGATAATAAGGAATGGTTGTACTTTCTCATCGGAGCAAGCCTGGGAATCAAGGTCATCTTTGGAAGGCCCGGGAGCATCGCTGCCTTGTGGAAAATCACCTACGAGGAGGTGGCTTGACTGGATGATGTGATGCTGCAATGCATCTTGGGATACTACCTGTGGGTTTGATGTATCGAACTTAAGGACAGTGTCGGGGACTTCTGCCTTGCCTTGAGAGAGAAAGCATCTTAGAACGAGCTCTGTAGCTTTATGCTACTTGGCCCACCTAACGTGAAGAGACTTCTTCGGAAAGCTTCACACGCTGACACCTTTATGGATCTTGCCTTGGGAAATATTTGGATGTCACGCTAGTTGTAGTTTAGGGACAGACTAATGCTTTATACCCACAAACTTCAATGAAGGGGAATCTTGATGTCTATGCTGTCATTTTCTGTATTCTGGTCCTCGAACTGATTATTCTGTGCATGTTGCACCACCTTAACTTCACCCGTAGGTTTGGCTTTGTATTAGTTACAATGTATTTCTACACCCTCATCTTGAGGTGCCTGTATGTCCAATTGTTCTTGGCTCTGTAATAAACTAACTACATTGAATTGGGAGTCTGTGATTCTTCTGAGTCATAGTTCATTGGAACTGCAATGATTGATTGGCTAACTATTTTTCTCCCCTCCAGCTTTCATGCTGATAAAAAGAGCCATCGACCTGGGGTTCCAGTGTAGATCTAGAACGTGGAACCCGGCTCCTTCTGTTGGTAGCAGTGTAGGATGGTTCTCACATGAAGCAGGGGGAGAATCTAGAAAACTCTAGAAAAGACCTAGATCCCTAGAGCCCCAAAATAGAGCCCAATGATCGAAAGCGGAGAACAACGGACTTTGGCGGAGACCAACGGAGATTGATGATGCGGCGAGAACAGCGGCGAACGGAGGAGTGAGTATAAATAGGGATGCGTCGTGTGTTAGATTTCAGGAGTGTGTTGATTGTATGAGGTCTAGCGAAGTTTTTGTTAAAGTCTAGTGAATGTGGTTTCGGGTCGGACGTGGTCAAAGGTTTGTGATTTGCGTTTCAGGCCCCGAAGTGGAATAAGATCCAGGGATATATTAAATGGTGTAGAAGACACTGATTTGTTGTGATTGTCTGACCGCAGGTTTGAGGTGTTGTCGTGAGACGTCATTGGCAGTTCCACCTAAGACAGGGAACTTTGTGTGGATACTATGTGTGAGAATCGTATGGTAAACCTTGTGTACAGGGGTGGACTATATTGATTCAGGTGACCAGCGCAGGTCGAGGGTCACTGCGTGTGAATTTTCTTGAGTGATTGAATTCTATCGATCTTTTAGAAAGGCAGACAATTACGGAGTTGTGATTGTGTGAGTGAATGTTAATGGAGAAATTGTGAAGGAGGGTGAGCCGCTGCGAGGAGGAAAAGGTGATGTCACAGTGTTCCACACTGCGATAGGTAGATTGGTGTAATGCCTCGCTGCGATTGGTTAGTAGTCATCGGGAAGTTGTAATTGAGAAAATCTTGCCTGTTGAGGGAAGCATTTGACTTAATCATGCAATGCTTTAGGGTGTTGCGTGATCTGTGCAGGGGAAATCGGGGAGTGGTTACTCGAGTGTCTGAGGAAGCACTACCCGAGGATACTCCAAGAGACTACATGTCAAGAAATGTAGGACTCCATACTATAGTTTGGCTTTAAAATTGGCACAAAATCACAGAAAAAGAGGGAGATTTGGTTTCAGTTGAGGGGAGTGATGTGTTCACTACGGCCTCCACCTAGACCAACACAGTTTGAGGCATTAGATGAGTGGATGCGAGCAGCCCAGGCAAAGAACAGGGAGAGATTTCATGGGTAAATGAAAAAGGCAATGAAAGCATATCAGGATGAACTATGGGATGCACAGCTCAAGAGATGGAGAGTAGACACCATTGAGGGTAAGAGATTGTACCCAATGCTGATGAGAGAGGGAGATCTCAGAATAGGTGTGGAGGGGAAAATGGAAACGATGGGAGTGATACTGACGACAGCTTGTTAGACAGACTATTGGCAGAGCATCCTCCATCTTATAATCCACATTCAGAGGAAGGAAGGTGAGAATTGGCAAATGCAGCAAACACAGATAGAGCGGTAACATCACAGATAGGCCCTAGTGCCTATCTATTCCTCTAGTGCTTAGTGGAAAGGATTTCAGCAGGAGTAGGAGGCACAGGGATACCGGTGTTAGGAGGTGCAGAGTCGAGTGGGGTCAACGCTGTTTTACGGTTGCTGGAAGCCCCTACGGTACCGGTCACTATCGGACCTGTAGTCTCATAGTCAACAACAGTCAGGGTTAGAAGAGAGGATCATTTCAGGGGGAAATGCGACCATGAGCGTAACAATCCGTTTCTGGTGCCTATAGAATCTAGTACCCCACTGCCAGCATTTGGTGAAATACCATAGGATCTGTGTCATTAGCGAACTCGAATTCAGATTTGAGAATGTGGGAAGATCCAGTCAGGGGACCCATGGAAACGATACCAGAAGTAGGCGCAGGTCAGGGAACCTCTGGGAATCAGCATGCCCTACAAACCGCAACTTCAGAGAATTGGCAGAGAAATCGGAGCAGTGATAGAGAAGGACAAAGTAGCACATTGAGTCAAGGTACAATCAAAGCAACGGTACAGGTGAAATTGCTAGATGTAGTGAGATTGAAGACTGAGGTGGATGAAATAATAAGTGGAAATTTGCCTTTGGAGAGGATAGAAATTTATGAGCAGGATGAGCTATTGTTTGTGGCGAAGGATGTCACCCGTAAAGCGAGACGAGCACAGGAGAAATTGACAGAATTGGCCCAAAAATATGATGTAGACCTGTCCAACATGAAAATGTTACAGGGAAATCATAGGTTGAATTACAGTGATCAGGAACTGGAAGAGAAAAGGGTAACATGTTTGAAAACACACATTCAAGAGTTGATCATAGGGATACGTGCATGGAGCATGCTTAACAAATGGGAGGAAAGATGGTCAAAGAAAAAGAGCGTTAGGAAGGTGATGGGAGAAATGCTGCCCCTGGGAGGAAGAATATCAGGAGTTGAGGCTTACCCACTGTGAGAGGTGCTTAGTGGGGGGTATGTGCATGTGCCCTGGAGCAGAGGTGATCTAGCAGCATTTACAAATAATTTTCCTTGGCTGAGGGAGAAACCTGCTGAATGGTATAAGCAAGTTGATCGCCTTGTAAAGATTTCGAAGGTGTTGTGGATTGATTTGAACACATTGTTTGATATTGTGGTTCCTAGTGACTTATGGTCTGCTTGTAAAATTGCTATTGATTGGCATTCTGCTGAACCAGACAGAGATCCCATAACTCACGGTCCTTCACCTTTGGTAATGAAAAGGTTTGAACAAGTAATTACATGGTTGCAGTCCAAAATAGCTCCACAAGATATCGATTGGGTTAAGATAGATCGGACGACCCAGGAACCCAAAGAATCAGTACATGCTTACTATAAATGACTCTTGCAAGCCTTCAAGCAATATAGCGGGTTAGACACTCTTGACCCTAAAGATATGGGACAGTTTGTTTCCAAATTTGTACTGGGACTGAGACCAGAAATTAGTGTTACGATTCAACAGCATTTAATCTGCTGGCAAAACAAGTCCGTGGATGAAATCCTACGGTATGCAAGGTGTTGCAGTGATGAGATGGATTCCAAGCACAGGAGAATAAAGGACAAGTTGATGTTGGTCCAAATGAAGAATGCGAACAGAGTAGATCAGGTGCAGACGAATGGGGGAACATTTGGTCGGAATCAGGGAAACAGTCAAGAAGGGGTTCAAACTGTTACGAGCAACGTTGAACAGGGAAAAGGGAAAGGTTCCGGCCCCAAAGACAGGTATATATATTACCACACTAAAGAAAACGACTGCTTGTCATTATTGTCGCAAACTCAGGCATTGGAAGCGCGAGTGTCGAGCAAATCCAGCATATCAGTTGCAAGAGGGAGAGCTTGCACAGGTGCCCGAAGTAATAAACACTGTGACAAGACCCAGATCTTACAATGGGGGAGGTCAGAACCAGCTAGTGCAAGTACCCCAACCTCAGAGAGTCCCGCACAGTAATCAAGCATACCACCAAATGCCCTTCATAGAAACTCTAGATGGATTCGATCAGGACCTGCCACAATGACAGTGCTAAGGGGGGAGAAAGACTGTATCCTTTGAGCAGTCTTAGAGGTAGACCAGAGTGGATTGTATGTGGAAGCGGATGTAAGCGGTCATCCCATTACATTCTTGATTGATAATGGTGCTACCCGTTCTACTGTGAGATCTGCAGTAGTTCCAAACCTACCCCTCTCGGGACAATCGATCCAAGTTGTGGGAGTTTCCAATAGGAGACTGACCAATCCATTGACAGAAGAAATACCCATGAAAATAGGAACTTTTCAGGATCAACACCAGTTTGTGGTGTGCGATTCGAGTCTAGTCTGATTGCTGGGACGTGATCTCTTATGCAAGCTGAATTGTACCATCCATTGAACACTCAAGGGAGTAGAACTACAGACCAATGATGATGACATTGCATTCAAATTGGCGAACCAGAACCACGGTGTAGACATGCTTCCTGTACTAACAGTGGATGACATGCCATGGCACTTGGGAGACACAGTGTCTCCCGTGGTGTGGGACTTCACAAGGGAAGAGATAGGATTGATTCGAGGAATTGAGCCAGTTCGGATACAGGACAAGCCAAAGGCAGAATTTCCAAGAATGCCCCCAATACAACCTAACCCCAGAAACAGTAGCAGGGATTAAACCTGTGAGTGATTCCATGATTTCACAGGGCATCTTGAAGGAGATAATAGGAAGCCCATGTAATTCACCCATTATGGGGTTACAGAAGCTGAGCGGCAATTATCACATAGTTCACGATTTGAGAAAAATCAATGCAATTGTGATTCCATGTTGTCCCGTGGTACCGCATCCATCTGTGATCCTGTTTCAGATTCCTTGTGAGGCTGAATGGTTTACTGTGATCGATTTGTGTCAAGTGTTTTTCTCCATTCCATTGCATGAGGAAAGCCAGTTTTTATTTGCTTTCCGGCTGGAGAATCATGTTTTAACATGGTCTCGTATCCCACAAGGGTATACTGAAAGTCCATCCATCTTTAACCAGATTTTGAAAAAGAATGTCGAGAGCTTGGTACTGCCACAGAATTCAGTGATCGTGCAGTACATTGACGACCTCTTGATTGCATCAGAGACAGAAGAGGCTTGTAGGGATGATACCATTGCTCTAATAAACCATTTGGCAGAAAATGGACAGAAAGTGTCACTGAGCAAACTTCAGTACTGCTTGACTGAAGTTCAGTATTTGGTTCATCGCATTGAAAAAGGCAAGAGAAAGGTGTCACCGGACCGCATTGAGGCGATCATTAAAATAAATGCACCTACCTCACAAAAGGAAGTCAGGATGTTTTGGGGAATGGCTGGCTACTGCTGACAATGGATTCCAAACTTCTCATTGAAGGTGAAGCCGTTACAGAGACTGACACAAAGATGTGAGTGATCCGGTACCTTGGGATAATGATTGCTTGGTTGCCTTCTTGGAGCTGAGAGAATGCCTTTGACGCGCTCCAGCTCTGGGAATGCCTGATTACAACAAAGCATTCCTCGATGTTCTGTTGTGGAAGGGAGGGTTGTGCTCTATCTGTACTCATCCAGACACATGGGGGTGTCTGTAGACCAGTGGCCTATTTTTCAGCTACTTTAGATCCTGTAGCATCAGCATTGCCCGGATGTCTCAGATGCGTTGCTGCAACAGGTGTTGGCATTGAAAGGTGTAAAAGTATCATGATGGGTCATCCTCTTACTGTTTATGTTCCACACTCAGTTGAGCTCCTAATGACGAGAACCAAAACGCAGCATTTGACGAATAATAGACTTACCAGATATGAACAAATCTTGTTAGCCGCTGAGAACATTACATTAAAGAGGTGCTCAGTGTTAAATCCTGCTACCTTGATGCCTATTCCAAATGTTGATGGGGAAGATTGTGAGGACCATGATTATCTGGGTGAGACTGAACTTTGTACCAAACCGAAACCTGACATTGTTAATGAACCTCTGCCTGAGTCTGATCAAGTCCTTTTTGTTGATGGTTCATGCTTAAGGGTCAATGAGGGTTACCTGAGAGCAGCTTTTTCTGAATGTACCATCTCTGGAGTTGTGGAAGCTGCTTGTTTACAAGGAGTATACTCCACACACGTAGCTGAAATCATTGCTTTGACTCGTGCATGTCTTGTTTCCGATCAAATCCGAGTCACCATCCATACCGATAGCCAGTACGGTTTCGGTGTGGTTCATGACTTAGGACAGCTATGGTCACAGAGGGGGTTCTTTACGTCATCAGGATCTCCCATTAGGAATGGGGGGTATGTGAGACAACTGTTGGAAGCCTTGCAGTGACCAAAGGAAGTGGCGGTTGTGAAATGTGCTGCCCATGGGGAAGGGGAACATTTTCTGACCTTGGGGAACAGCTATGCAGACGAAGTTGCCCGCTTTTGTGCAACTCATGCATACGTTTTTAGTGGAGAATATTCTGGCGAGAGCACAGAAAGAACCGAGCTCAGCATGATGCTCACCATAGCAGATACCTGGGATGAGGTCAGGCGTCTGCAGGGAAAAGCGTCAGATCAAGAACAGGCTGGCTGGATCAGAGCAGGATTTGGAAAGAGGGAAGATGGTATTTAGGTCTCAACTGATGGTAGAGCAGTGTTGCCAGATTGTTTACTGAGTCCTGTGGCGAGACAGATTCATGGAGCAGTTCATATTGGAAGAGATGCAATGATGCGAGTTTTCAGGCAAACGTGGTTTAACCTGAGGTTTCGCGTGGTTGCTGATGCAGCGTGCCATCGATCTGTCATGTGTCAACAGATGAATGCTGGAAAGAAAACTGTGGTTGCCTTGAGTCATATTGGAAGGTCAGGAGGTCCTTTCAACTGAATACTGCTAGATTTCATAGAGATGCCTAGGTGCAATGGCTTGTGATACATTCAGGTTGTAGTGTGCATCTTTTCACGGTGCATGGAAGCATATCCGCCTAGGGTGTGATAGTCTCACAGTAGCTAAGTTATTGCTAAGGGAGCTTATCCCACACTTCAGGTCTCCAACTACATTGGAGGCGGATAGAGGAACTCACTTCCATAGTGAGATCTTGAAGCTGTTGTGCACTGCCTTGATTGTCGATCAAAGACTACACTGTAGCTACCGGCTAGAAGCATCAGAAATGGTGAAGCAAATAAATGGGACACCAAATATGAGAATAGCAAAGATGTGCTGTTCAACTTCTCTGAACTGGCGTGATGCATTGCCTTTGGTGTTGATGAGTTTGCGCAGCATTCCAGACAGGACGACTGGCCTATCCCCTCATGAGATCCTCATGGGGAAGGCGATGCATTTGCCTGCAGTGCCATCCACAGCGTTAATTAACATCACCGATGATTTGGTTCTTGACTATTGCAAAGGATTGGCTGATGTGGTTCGTTCTATGTCTCACCAGGTTGAAGCTGCGACTGCACCGACCTCGAAAGACCTCTACCATGACCTGGACCCTGGGGACTAGGTCCTAGTCCGGAAGCATGTGAGGAAGAACTGTCATGATGCACGCTGGCGAGGTCCTTACCAGGTGATTTTGGTAATGAACACTGCTGTGAAGTGTGGAGGTTTGCCAAACTGGATTCACGCCTCCCATACCTGTAGAGTTTCAGGACCCTCAGAAGAAACAGCTCCTCACCCTGAAGCGATTCCAGCTGTGGTTGCAAAACCACCGGAGAGGGCAAGCTAAGCTCTGAGGGTTCCTGAAGAGGCTAGATACCAACCAGGCCGAGCTGAGGCGGACACGCTACACAAGTCCCAGGTAAAGACTCTGAGGGGGACGGTAACGTTGCAAGTGGTATATCAATCAATCAATCAATCACGGCATTTATAGAGCGCGCTACTCACCCGGGAGGGTCTCAAGGCGCTGGGGGAGGGGGTAAGTTACTGCTCGAACAGCCAGGTCTTGAGCTGTTTCCTGAAGGAGAGATGGTCCTGGGTTCGCCGAAGGTGAGTGGGGAGGGAGTTCCAGGTCTTGGCTGCCAGGTAGGAGAAGGATCTTCCTCCGGCGGTGGCTCTGCGGATGCGTGGTACGGTGGCGAGGGCGTGGCTGGTTGATCGTAGCTGGCGGGTGGGCGTGTAGAAGGTCATGCGGTCGTTGAGGTACTTTGGGCCCAGGTCGTGGAGGGCCTTGTGTGCGTGGGTGAGGAGTCTGAACGTGATTCTCTTGCTGACGGGGAGCCAGTGCAGGTCTTTCAGGTGTCCGGTGATGTGGCTGTGTCGGGGGATGTCCAGGATGAGTCGTGCGGAGGCGTTCTGGATGCGCTGGAGTCTTTTTGAAGTTTGGCTGTGGTTCCGGCGTAGAGGGTGTTCCCATAGTCCAGTCGGCTGGTGACGAGTGCCTGGGTGACGGTTTTCCTGGTTTCAGTGGGGATCCATCTGAAGATCTTGCGGAGCATGCGCAGGGAGTTGAAGCACGAAGATGAGACGGCGTTGACTTGTCTGGTCATCGACAGGGAGGAGTCCAGGATGAAGCCCAGGTTGCGTGCGTGGTCCGTTGGCTTGGGCGCGGTGCCCAGGGCCGGGGGCCACCAAGAGTCGTCCCAGGCGGAGGGTGATGAGCCCAGGATGAGGACTTCCGTCTTGTCTGAGTTCAGTTTAAGGCGGCTGTTCCTCATCCAGTCGGCGACGTCTCTCATCCCGTCGTGTAGGTTGGCTCTGGCGGTGGTGGGGTCGTTGGTGAGGGAGAGGATCAGCTGGGTGTCGTCGGCGTAGGAGATGATGTTGAGGTTGTGTTGGCGTGCGATGGCTGCGAGGGGGCTCATGTAGACGTTGAAGAGGGTTGGACTGAGTGAAGATCCTTGTGGAACGCCGCAGATGACTTTGGTGGCCTTGGATCTGAACGGGGGGAGGCGGACTCTCTGGGTTCTTCCGGCAAGGAACGAGATGATCCATTCCAGTGCTTTCTCTCGGATTCCGATGTTGCTGAGGCGCTTCACTAGGGTGCGGTGGCAGACGGTGTCGAACGCCGCGGAGAGGTCCAAGAGGATGAGGGCTGCTGTTTCCCCGTTGTCGGTTAGGGTTCTGATGTCGTCGGTGGCTGCGATAAGGGCGGTCTCGGTGCTGTGGTTGGCCCGAAACCCGGACTGCGAGGGGTCGAGGGATCCATTCGTCTCGAGGAAGGCGGCAAGCTGTCTGTTGACGGTCTTCTCGATGACTTTGGCCGGAAACGGAAGGAGCGAGATGGGACGGTAGTTCTTGAGGTCGGTGGGGTCCGCCGTTGGTTTCTTCAGGAGGGCGGTAAGCTCGGCGTGCTTCCAGCTCTCCGGGAAGGTGGCGGTGTGGAAGGAGGAGTTGATGATGTCCCGGAGATGGGGTGCGATGGTGGCGTCGGCTTTGTTGAAGACGTGGTGTGGGCAGGGGTCGGTAGGTGATCCGGAGTGGATGGAGTTCATCGTGCGGGTGGTGTCTTCGGTGCTGGTCGGGGTCCAGTTGCAGAGGGTGGTGGTGGCGGGCGTTGGTTCGGCGGTAGGGTGCGTGGTTTGTGCGTCGAAGCTGTTATGTATGTCGGTGATCTTGCGGTGGAAGAACGCGGCGAGTGAGTTGCAGAGGTCTTGCGAGGGGGTGATGTCGTTGTTTCCGGCGCTGGGGTTGGAGAACTCTTTGACGATGCTGAAAAGTTCCTTGCTGTCGTGGGCGTTGTTGTCCAGTCGTTCTTTGAGTGCCGACTTCTTGGTGGCACGGATCAGCTGGTGGTGTTTGCGGGTGGCGTGCTTGAGGGCGGTCCTGTTGTCTGTGGTCTGGTCGAGTCGCCAGGTTTTCTCGAGAGTGCGGCAGTTCTTCTTGGATTCCTTGAGTTCGTTGGTGAACCAAGGGGTTTTCTTGCTTCCGGGTCTGCTGGGAGGGTTTTTTAGTGGTGCGAGGTCATCGGCGCAGGCGGTCAGCCACTTGGCGAGGTTGCTGGCTGCTTCGTTTGGGTCCGTTGTGTTGGTGGGTGTGTTCTGGCTGAGGGAGGCGGTGAGCTGCTCGGCGGTGATCTTGCTCCAGCTCCGGCGGGGAGCCTGTTGCGGGTGGTGGTGGGTCGCAGTCTTTCTGAAGCTGAAGTGGACGCAGCTGTGGTCGGTCCAGTGGAGTCCGGTGGCGTGGCTGAAGGAGATGTGCTTGCTGGAAGAGAAGACGGGGTCAAGCGTGTGGCCGGCGTAGTGGGTGGGCGTGTTCACCAGTTGCTTGAGTCCGAGGTTGGCGAGGTTGTCCAGCAGGGCGGTGGTGTTTCTGTCGTTGTTGTTCTCCAGGTGGAAGTTGAGGTCCCCTAGGAGGATGTAGTCGGCGGAGGGCATGGCGTGCGGGCTGATGAAGTCTGCGATGTCTTCGCTGAATAGTGTGCGTGGTCCCGGGGTCTGTAGATGAGGGTGCCTCGGAGGGTGGTCTTGGGGTCAGTGTGTATCTGGAAGTGTAGGTGTTCGGCGGCGGTGAAGGTCTCTGTCGGAGTTAGTCGAGATGCGGATGGTGTTCTTGTGTACGATGGCGATGCCTCCTCCTGTCTGGTTGACGCGGTCCCTCCGGGTGATCTTGTATCCGTCCGGGATGGCTATGGCGATGTCGGGCGCTGAGGAGGCGTTCATCCAGGTTTCGGTGAGGAAGGCGACGTCCGGTGCTGTTGCGTCGAGCAGGTCCCAGAGTTCCACGGCGTGCCTGTGGACGGACCGGGTGTTCAACAAGATGCATTTCAGGTGGTTGCTGCTGGTGCACGTCTTGGCGGAGGTGGTGCACGTCCGGGGGCAGGTGAATCGGCAGGTTTGGCAGGTGAAGGGTCCGTGGGTGCGTCTCGGTGAGGCTCGGTAGCAGGCAGGGTTCCGGCCGGCATTGAGTGCGGTGAGGGTGGCGGCGTCGTAGGTCCGTCGAGTAGTGTTGCATCGGTGGGATCCAGGGGTTCTGGCGCTGGGCGCGGTCCAGTCGCGGACGGGCGCAGACGGGCTTGCCTTAGGCGCGCCTTTGGCGCGCCAGCGGCGCGCCCGCTGCGCACGTCCGCTGCGCAGCCGCGCAGCGGCCGCCATTTATGGGGAGGTGGGAGGGAGGAGCAGCTGGGAGGCGGGAGGCAGGGGCAGCGAATGGGCAGTCAGGGGGGCGGGGCCGCAGGGGACGCAGCGGCGGGAATGGCTAGAGGCAGCGGGGGCACAAAAGTAAAAGGGGAGAGAAAACAGACAAAAATACGGGCACAACGCAGATGGGGCAGCGAGGGGTACAGAAAGGAAAATGGGGGGAGAAAACAGACAGAAATACAGGCACAACGCAAATGGGGCAGCGAGGGGCACAGAAAGGAAAATGGGGGGAGAAAACAGACAGAAATACGGGCACAACGCAAATGGGGCAGCGAGGGGCACAGAAAGGAAAATGGGGGGAGAAAACAGACAGAAATACGGGCACAACGCAGATGGGGCAGCGAGGGGTACAGAAAGGAAAATGGGGGAGAAAACAGACAGAAATACAGGCACAACGCAAATGGGGCAGCGAGGGGCACAGAAAGGAAAATGGGGGAGAAAACAGACAGAAATACAGGCACAACGCAAATGGGGCAGCGAGGGGCACAGAAAGGAAAATGGGGGAGAAAACAGACAGAAATACAGGCACAACGCAAATGGGGCAGCGAGGGGCACAGAAAGGAAAATGGGGGAGAAAACAGACAGAAATACGGGCACAACGCAAATGGGGCAGCGAGGGGCACAGAAAGGAAAATGGGGGAGAAAACAGACAGAAATACGGGCACAACGCAGATGGGGCAGCGAGGGGTACAGAAAGGAAAATGGGGGAGAAAACAGACAGAAATACAGGCACAACGCAAATGGGGCAGCGAGGGGCACAGAAAGGAAAATGGGGGAGAGAACAGACAGAAATACAGGCACAACGCAAATGGGGCAGCGAGGGGCACAGAAAGGAAAATGGGGGAGAAAACAGACAGAAATACAGGCACAACGCAAATGGGGCAGCGAGGGGCACAGAAAGGAAAAAACAGACAGAGATACAGGCACCGGGGCCACAAGCGGAAGGGCGATCTCACCTGCAGAAGCAGCGGGCGGCCAACACAGGCGGAGCTGTGTGGTGGGGGAGCGACCTACCTGGCAAGGTCAAGGGTCGCTCTCCTCACCGCGCAGCGGCCGCCATTTATGGGGAGGTGGGAGGGAGGAGCAGCTGGGAGGTGGGAGGCAGGGGCAGCGAATGGGCAGTCAGGGGGGCGGGGCCGCAGGGGACGCAGCGGCGGGAATGGCTAGAGGCAGCGGGGGCACAAAAGTAAAAGGGGAGAGAAAACAGACAAAAATACGGGCACAACGCAGATGGGGCAGCGAGGGGTACAGAAAGGAAAATGGGGGAGAAAACAGACAGAAATACAGGCACAACGCAAATGGGGCAGCGAGGGGCACAGAAAGGAAAATGGGGGAGAAAACAGACAGAAATACGGGCACAACGCAAATGGGGCAGCGAGGGGCACAGAAAGGAAAATGGGGGAGAAAACAGACAGAAATACGGGCACAACGCAGATGGGGCAGCGAGGGGTACAGAAAGGAAAATGGGGGAGAAAACAGACAGAAATACAGGCACAACGCAAATGGGGCAGCGAGGGGCACAGAAAGGAAAATGGGGGAGAAAACAGACAGAAATACAGGCACAACGCAAATGGGGCAGCGAGGGGCACAGACTCAGCTGAAGAGACTGGTGTGGAGAGTGGTCGGGTGCTACGAAAGAAAACTGGAGTCGCAAGAGAATCATGGCCTGTGAGACAGAAAAGGCAGAATCTGAGACTTGCTCCAGAAAGAGACCTTGCTCCCATATCTGAATCATCTGAATCTGATCAAAGTGAGTTCGAACAAGCTCAGGGGAGCGTGAGGAGGTCGAAGAGAGTGAGAATACTGTGTCAGAGATATGCCTCTCCGGAGTGGAATTACCTTGTTACAAATGCCGGGGAGAGTGAGGTCCGGGACGTCAGTGCTGATAATTGAAATTGAACTGCTTGTCCCTGGAGTAGAGGCTAATGGAGTTCTGACATTGACTGTCCCATATCCACCGAGACGGAGTGACTTACGGAGCTTGATTTTGGAAGATCTCACGTTTCCAACCTTTGGGAATCAGCCACCAGCTCAGGAGATAGCAGCATTTCGAATTGAACTTTTGCAGCGTGTCATTGAAGAAGTTGGCTCTGATCTTCTAAGGGATGTAAATTTAACTTTGAACTGTAAATAAAAATCCTTTTGCTCAAAAGAAGATAACCTAGGCCCGAATGGAAGAAGAATAAAAATAGGGACTTTTCCGTAGAAGAAAGAGGGCTAGGGAAGTCTTCCAAGCTGTAAATATTGCGCCATGAACTGAAAACTGTTTCAACGATTTCAAGAAACTGTGTATGAACTTCATTGTGCAACAGTGAGAGGCAGAGAAAGAGACTTTGCATTGATCCTCTTACAGTCACGATCCAAACTCAGTTGAAAATGGAGTCTGGAAATTCGAACCGCAGGCACAAATGTATAATAGGTACACTTATTGTAGGAGTAATCATAGTAATAGCTGTAGTCATCGCTATGTCCATTATAAGTTCACACGAGCCTGAGGTTAAGGGAGTGGGAGTACAAGGGACATCCACACCTACAAATCTAGCACAAAAGAGGGTACATTAGGAGCTGACAGTGCTTTGATAGAACAGACTAGTTGCTTATTGCATGTAGATTTGCCCAAGGGTGATTATACGTTGAATGCTTATGCAAAGTCATTGTCTGAGTATGTTAATAGTATGGATCTGAGAGATTGTTATGTGCTTATGCAATTGCCTGCATCCATAACTTCCATTAGCCTTGTGAGCCAACTCTTCCTTAGTCCATTTGAAAACCTCCTCCCTACTTTCAAACTTAATAGTAGGAAGGAGGTTTTCAAATGGACTAAGGAAGAGTTGGCTCACAAGGCTAAGGGAAGTTATGGTCCAATAGCTTTAGATTGGGAACAGCGAGGGAAGCTTTGCATCCGACAAGTACAGACGTAATATGATCCCATCTTTGTAGGAAAGAGTGCATGCTTACCCACATTTTTGATTGATGTTTCTTCAAAGAAGTTCTTACAGGAAGCATTGCAAGTGGTGCCAAATGTGTATTTTGTGTGTGGGAAAAATGCATATGTCCGATTGCCGAATAATTGGTATGGCACATGTTATGTGGCTGTTGTGTTTCCTAAGATATACCACGTAGAGGATTTGAAGAGTTTGGAAGGGAAGTCACAGCACAGAGAGAAACGTGGTGCCAGTGCAGGAGAGATTGTAGGAGATGTGTTTGGAGCAATGATACCTAGTGTAAAAGTGGTCTTAAATGATGTCAAGATTAGAAAGTTGTCAACTATAGTAGATAAGTTGTCGGTCAATACAGCTCAGTCATTGTTACTCGTAGATAGAGAGATGGTCTCGATAAGAGCTATGGTGATGCAGAATCGTCTTGCTTTAGACGTGTTATTAGCAAAAGAGGGCAAAGTCTGTAAAATGCTGAGGGTTCAACAGTGCTGTACTTATTTCCCAGACCTTGGTAAGGATCTGAGGAAGTATATAAGGGCCATATCTAGGAAGCTGTTTTGCGATCGCCAACACTGCGAATCGCAAAAATTAGGGTGTATGCGATCGCAAAACAGACCGTTCCTATGTAGGAAAGGTTTCCGCTGCGCAAAAATGGGAATTGCTAATTTAGCGATTACCATTTTTGCGTACCAATGAGTCTGCGAATTATTGTGTGAATTCGCAATCTGCGTCACATCATTTGCGATATTCGCTACTACCGTTCTCGCTAAATGCGAATTCGCAAATTGAGATGTAGGTAAAAGTCGCAATTAGCGATTTTACGAAATTCGCAATTTTGCACTTCTCAATTACCACCAACTCTGAGCAGGTGGTAACCAGGTGCTACCTATTTAAACAGGCCCACAATGCCACTGGGATTTACAACCATGGCTGGGCTGTATGTGATAGCCAGGAGGCTGCGAATCAGAGATGCTAACAGAGAAGGAGACGCCAGGAAAGGATCTACAGGCCACGCATCACCCTCTTCCAGCTGACCGAGGAGGAGATCCATGTGAACTACAGGCTGCACCCAGACAGCATCCTGGAGTTAATAGAGGAGCTGAGACCCATACTGGAACACCCCACACGCAGGGCACACACCATTCCCACCCATGTCCAGGTTCTGTGCTCACTGCACCTCCTGGCATCAGGGAGTTTTCAGGGGGTGATAGCCACAGCAGGAGGGGTCTCTCAGAGTGCACTTTCACGCTTCTTCCACGCCTTCCTTGGTGCAATGGTTCAGAGGCTGCATCACCACATCCAATTTCCCAGCACACAACAGGCACTAGATCAGACCAAGCAGGAATTCTACCAAATAGCCCAATTCCCCCACGTCATTAGCTGCGTAGATGGGACCCATGTCGCACTCTCACCCCATCACAGAATGAGTATGTGTTTAGGAACAGAAAGTCATATCATTCCCTGAACATCCAGGTAGTGTGCAACGCCAAACATATAATCAATGATATTGTGGCAAAATACCCAGGAAGCACACACGACTCATTCATGTTTTGCCACTGTGGATTAAATCGCAGACTCACAAATGGCGATTTTGGTGAGGGCTACCTGCTAGGTAAATGTATGGCTTACAAACACACAACCAGTAAAGGCTTGAACTGGCAGGACAGTATTGAACATAACTCTACTTATACCCTGCAGGTGACAGTGCGTATGCTGTACGTGACTACATCCTTACACCGTACCTGAATCCAGCCACTGCAGGTGAGCGGAGGTACAACAGCGCCCACAGAGCCACACGCTGTGCCATTGAGAGGACCTTCGGAATCCTTAAGAGCCGTTTCCGCTGCCTCCATAAGAGTGGAGGTGTGCTACAGTACAGCCCTGAGACATGTTGCAAAATCGTGGTTGCCTGTGCAATAACTACACAACATCGCTACCAAGAAAGGCACCCCAGTGGATCTGACAGATTCAGACACATCAGATGAGGAGGGACCAGCTCCACGTCGCAGACCAGCAGGTGGGGCCGGGGCAGCTGCCGGGCGCCCGAAACGAGATGAGATCACACATAACTACTTCTAAGTGAGTAATGAGGACACAATGCCACAGAATGGTGCTTAACTGTGATGTTTATTTCCTTTGGTGCAGGAATACATCTGTCACACAGTGTGACTTTATTGACATTGCTTGCACATGTTTGTGCCACAGTGCAAGTATTTCCATCAGCCAATAAGTCCATATGGAATGTGTTGCTTCACACATAGCCATAAGTCCCTGATGTTTCTTCACCTCCTACGTGCACGCCCTGTTGCCCCTCGCTCAGGGTGCCCACTGCCCTCCCTGGAGTCATCATCTACTCTCCCCTGGCGCGCACTCCGGCGTCTGTCCGGTGGAATTGGTGGAGTGATGCTGCTCCTGCTGGACTGTTCGTCCGTATCCAATGTGCTAAGTGGGCCTATGCCACCTGTCGCAGCTGCGCGCATCTGGTCCACCAGCAGAGTCCATGGCAGGTCCAGTTGTAACTGGTCAGCTAGGCTCCTTCAGGTAAGTGGGCTTCTTGCAGCTTTTGTGTCCCTGTAACTTAACTGGTGGTCAGCCAACTGAAACTTGGAGTCCACTTCTTTGTCCTGGGCATAAGTAGGAGCAGGTCGAGCCTCCCAGGGGTCTCCTCACAGGTCTCAACAGAAGGTGCAGTCCTTATTCTGTCTTCCACCGGTCCAGTAGTATTCTGAAGAAGGTACCCAGAGGTGCCACATTTTTGCCTGACACTAGCATGTTAGTGGGGGTGACTCTTAACCCATCCCTGACCAATAGGGAAAAAGTTCCCAGGGGTAACCCTACCCACTTTTGCAGCACTTCCAGTGTTCCCTACTGCAACCAATCCCAGAATGCGCCTCTCTACCTATACTGCAACCGATCCCAGAGTACCTCTCCCTACCTAAATCCAACATGGCAGAACCTTTCCTCCCTTGTGCAGAGCTCCTGTGTCCACCCTAGAGGTTGTGCCAGGGAAACCCTCCCCTGTGGTCACTCAAAACTGGTTCTGAGGTCAGCTACTCTCCCACTGGGATTGGTGCCTGGCTGATTAGAAGGACAATAGAGGGGGCAGGAACAGGTGTGAACTACATCAGCCTGTGAAACAGCAGGCCCCTTGGAAGATAATTACATTTCTGGGTACTGCCCAGATGGTCATCCAGGCAGAGGAATGAGACACCTCCCCACATCCCAGCTCTAGGAGCAAATTCACACCTAATCAAGGAGCTATTCAGCTCCTGAGTGACAGTTTGAAGCTAAAACTGTTGCAGGGATTCTGCTCTGAAACAGAACTATGCTAGGAACCACAGAACATCAGTATTGTAGGGACTGAGTCACGGTACCACCTCAGTATCATTGAGTTCGATTCCGACTAGCTATAGTGCCTCACTTGCCCTCCTAACCTTACCAGAGAAACAAGTGAATTGGCACCCCTGAACACAACACTCTCGACCCTCTCAGGGATCATGGCAAAAGTACACACCCTTTCGCTCTCTCACTCATACTTGTCCACAATAAGATAACCAGGAGACATAAAGGAAGTTCTGAATATTTATTTAAATTATCATGCTCCGAAATGCAGTATACGTGCCACAATTAGAAAACAAACACATGCTAAAAATACTGTTAGCATGGTTAATAATCCATATATCATGAAAAGCCCTGTCATTTTATAGTACAGCGTAACCTAAACCCCCCTCCCTTGCTAACGAAGCTAAATGATTATATATCAAAGATCTCTGGGATTACTGGCAGACCCCATACCTTAACATACACAGATGGACGCACTACATCTCAGCAGATGCAGTGCTCCTGTCTCAGAACTCTGGTTCCATGAGTGTGATGGGCCATGCAGGAAATGTATGACAAGACAAATGGGCTTCTAAAGGTTTAGGCGGAATAAATATAACTTTTTAAAAGTACCTTTTGTAATTATTTGTTACAAATCTGACTTTAGCAATTATTTGGATTTGTGATAAATATTTTAAAAAGTCCAAAAATGAACCTTTTATCTAGTTCCTAGGCAGAGACAACTTTATTACCTTTAATAACGTATTCCAATGCTTTCCTATGGAACAGCTAACCCTTCCACAGTGAAAACAGATTTTTAGGCATTTTCACAGGAAGGACATGTTTAACATTAAACTTGTTCATGTCCTACTTTTAAATACCATGCACCCTGTCTTATAGGCATTGAAGGCATTTTAGGCTTACTTAGGGGTAACATAATAATATTTAAATGGGAGGATTAGGCCTGTCCAAAGGTGTTACTTCGACATGTCGAATTTGCAGTTTAAACCTGCATAGCCAAGTTACCGGTGGCAGGCTTGCAGTCATGCTTTGCATTGTCACTTTATTGGTGGCACAACATGTGCTGCAGTCTATTCACTGCATTTAACTTACAGGGACTTGTAGGTAAGTTAAATGTGCCTATAATCATTATAGCTAATTTCAAGGTTTAGAGTTCAGAGCACATGCACTGGGGCCTGGTTAGTAGAGTTGCAGTGTAGAGAGTCAGAAAAAGCAGCAGTCTCAGTCCAAACGAAAATGGGGATGATCATCCATGAATAGGCATTGTCCTACAGGATAATTCTCCAGGCCTAATTTCAATTCTACATGCTCTTTAAATGTCCAATTGGGTGCACGTGGAAGTCGAACTCGCAGCCCAGCTTAACAAATGTGTTACTGTGCTCAGAACACTAAAACAGGGTTGCATGCTTCTGGCTCTGGTCAGTCTATATTTGCATAGTTACAAATATTGGATAAAATATTAGAAAAAAAGTTAAATTCTTATGTTTGGGAAGAAACATATCAAATACTCCTGGAAGCTCACAGGAAAAGTTATGGAAAAGATACAAATAGCTAGGCATAAACTTCTTTAGTTTTTTAGTTTGGATTGAGAATTTTCATCAGGTCTCTATTTGGTCGTAGGTATCCTAGAGAGACTTAGCAACATCTACCACAGATACTCTCTGATTACCTTTTAAAGATAAAGTAGTCCCTCAATTTCTGTGTGGTGCAGAGCTATTAGCTGTGATAGTAGTGTTTCCAGGGATAATGTAGAGACCCTTTGCTCGAAATGCATAATAAATCTTCTGCCCTATTTAATGAGGCAGGCAATTAGGCACAGGGATTGGCTTTACGTCATGGTTTGATACGGCAAGCAAATTACTATTAAAATGTACATATTCTTTGTCTTCTGCAGAACAAAAAATAAATCTGTTTTATGTTGGAATGAGAAATTAATTAGTAAAAGATCTGAGATAAGAGTTATTTTAATAGAAGATTCATTTATTCTTTAAATGTTTGCACAATGACTTTGGCCTAGTATAGCAGTGGGATGATTTCCCTTCTATACATGAATTGAGACAATTTGCTCTGCTGGTGTGTCAAAGAGGGGAATATGATTGTTTAGTATAGAAAACCCCCATTCCCAAAATGCTAAACTCTTTGGTGATAAGCAGTTTGTTCTACAAGGATCCTGCATGACAATTTAAGTCCGGGTTTTTAAATTTTGACAGTTCTAGTCACTTGTTTTTCATTCTCAGTTTGGCATTATTGAGGAGAGAGAGAAATGTATTTTCTCATTGAGTAATGCATTTAAAATTTGAGGGGCATAAAATCCTTAAAGTAATAAATTAACATGAGATCCAGATGCAATTTATCATGTGTTTTTTAGAACTGTATCACAATGTCTATACTGTGCATCAAAAGGGAACTGTCATTCTCAACTATCGTTTGGAATAGAATAGGATAGGATGAGGGTACCATTGCCGCTTCGGTCTTTGCTGCAGTGAGCAGCCCACGCCCACATACTGCGCATGCGCCGTATGTTGTGTTGATTCACTACCCGGCCACCGGCGCTTATAGCAGCGCTTACAGTGGCGGCTTTCATGCACACACCAAGCGGATGTCAGGCAATTAGCTCGCGTGACACAGGAAACTCCTTTTTTGGTGGTTGCACGCCTCTGACACCAATCAGGCAAATTAGGCATTTAGTCAATAATAATACGAGCGGAACACTCGTCACGATCTTGTATCAGTCAGGCAAGTCAGGCATTGCTTTTACTATTGCGTGATCGGGACACCGGATCGACACTAATTGGTCTCAATCACTGGACTAATAAACACTTGAAAGGGGGCGCGCCTACTATAAATAGCACAGTCCCACCGCCCTTCATTACCAGCGAGGAGGTGAGGCACACGGACATAGGCACAAAGGCGGGAGATGTCCCTCTAAACAGTAAGGGTATGAATGGTTTGGAGTGCATGTCTGTTTTACAGGTTTTTTGTAACTATTTACAATTCACTCCTTACAGTTTAAAGCTCCTAACTTTACTCCTGGACCTATTGCGGCATTCTGTTTTCATTTGAAATGTATTTCTCTTTTCTCTCATTTTTTCTCCTCACTTATAGCGCTCGACCAAAGGGGTCTCTCTTCCTCACCCTCCTATGGGGCAAGTAGGTCCCATCTGTTAGGGTAAGCATGGTGGATTTTATTCCCCACTAAGTTCTAAATGCACGGATGAGTGACACAGTCCGCTGCACTTTTAGCCACTTACTATGATCGGCATGGTTCTGTGGCTGATTGTATGACCTGTAAGAATGCTGCCATATATCTTTTCATTCTGCTTCTTCTCATACAGGCTTGAACCTTCAGAGCCATTTCCCGGTGGAGTGTGACACTGGTCACCCCACTCAGTGGAACCCTGCCAACACAGCACGGTAAGGGTGGAGCCCAACTTATTAACATAGGTCCTGATGAATGCCGCGGGCCCCTCGGGGCCAATAGGCAGAAACATGTTGATCACAATTAGTACGGTGGGGGGACAATAGAATCCCCAAGACACCGACCACTTATTTTAATACCATACAGATGCCAGTCATATTAATACAATTTTGACATCTGTAATGGCTTTTAAACCTCACTTTGTAAAGGGCCCCCACTTAGTTTTAGAAGTGCATCCCTGTCGTCAGGTGTATGCCCGCCCTCCATCAAACCGAGTTTTTAGAGGGCGAGGACTGGTCAATGAAGAAGCATGACACCAGGTGGTGTGTGAGACCAGTCTTTCACTTTTTGTGAGATGCCTTTACTCACAGAATTATACTGTAGCACCGAGGTCATCTTGCTGGGAGCGGCTCTTGTTGTGTTAAACATTATTGTTTGGAGGCCGCCTGCTCCTAGTGCCCCGTGCCTCTAGTTCCCTTTCCTAGGTCCTTTCCTGGGCTAGTGTGGTCAATATTGTAGTACAGCGGACAGCTGTGGGAACATTTACAGGGGCGACTCACTGACCCTAGTGAGGGGTAAGTCCTGAGTCTGAAATTTTCTTACCAGACCAGGTCTATTGCAATTATGGATACCGAGTTAGCGTTCAATGAGGAGAACTATGCAGAGATTCTAAGGACACCGTCTTTATTAGCAGAAACGGTGGTATCACAAGTAGTCCAGAATTCGGATGAATGGGAATCACTTACCTCAAAGAAGAAAGAGCAGATCCGTACTGCTTTACATGGAGCTTTTATGACGGAATATCTGCGAAAGAACAGCGCCCCTAGGGGTCTAGTGGTTATGAATGAACCGAGACTTTTTCTTAACAACAAAGAATTCCGGACCAATTGGTCCAGAATCGCATGGAAATGTACTAAGGATTGGCTAGTCCTTATTATCAACACAGCTAGGGAATTGGCGGATGCACTCCTGCTTGAAATTCAACAAAGCGAGAGTAGATTGAAAACCATGGTGCATATAACCGTATTCAAGAAAAAATTGGATGAAATAAATAAAGATCACACTGACTACAAAGAATATCTCACTCAGTCAAAATTGACAAAACTTAAAAAAGATGTTCAGAAATTCAGTCGCGAAACTATATATCCCTATACTACAGATGAGTACTACGAGAATGCTCCACAACAACAACCATATAGGAAACATCAACACTTTAGGCCAACTCCACAGAACTGGACCTTCAGCTCAGGGGAAGAGAGAAGCACGAGTGGAAGTAGTAGCGACGAGAGTGTTGATGGTCATCCAGGGAGACGACAACAGAAGTATCACAACCCAATGATGCAACCACCCATGCCGCAGTTTGGGTTTTGGCAACAACCTTTTTTCCATCCAGGATTTGGCTTTCCACAAGGTCCACAGCCTTTTTTATACAGAGGCCGTGGCCGGGGAAAAGGAAGAAAAAAGCAGAATACAAGAGTGCAATGGGAAGACCAACCATCGGTCGCAATGGGAACAAGGAGCAGAGGGAGAGGCAACAACCCATCGACGAGTCGAGAGTAACGAACATCGTTAATCTGAGTGATCACATCCTTACCAATGATGAAGAAACCATTCTCTCAAAAGGCTTAGGCTTTGTCCCCACACCTTTGAATGATCCATTTACACTAAATATTGAATTAGCACAGTTCTTCAGAAAGATCAAACTCTGTCACCATTTTGGTGATAGGAAAGAAGAGCAGATGGAGGTGAACAGTACAGGCTTGAGGAAAAAGTCCACATTTTTACCCCCCACTCATACCATCCCCTGTCATATCCTGACTTTTGAACAGAAAGTACTTCAAGAGGTTGATAAGATCAACTTCACTAAAGCAAAGGGCTTCCAAAACATCTCAAAACAAGAACGAAACGCACTAGAAGATCTTAAGAATAATACAGACCTGACAATAAAACCAGCTGACAAGGGTGGTGCTACAGTCCTGATGAACAAATCGATGTATAGGGACGAGTGCAACCGATTACTCTCGGATGATACCAATTATGAAAGATATACAGAAGACCCGACACCTCGTCTGGCCAGAAAAATCAAAAGCATAGTGGATGAAGCACTTTGCCATGATTGGATCACCAAGCACGAAGCTGACTTCCTTATAAATGAGACCCCTAGAACACCTAGGTTCTACACTCTCCCCAAAATTCACAAGGGGAGAATGCCACCGCCGGGTAGACCGATAGTCTCCGGGATCGGATCTATCCTCGAACCCCTCTCGCAGTTCTGCGACTGGTTTCTAAAACCAATTGTACGGAAATCTCAGTCTTACCTCAAGGACACCAAGGACGTCTTATGCCTTTTACGAGATCTACAGATCAACACTACAGAGGATATCTTCATCACTATGGACATAGAAGCTCTGTACACGAGCATCCCTCAAAGAAGAACACTGGCAGTTGTTGAACAAATCCTGCTGAACCTGGAATGGGATTACCTCACTCCCCGACATTTTATCATGGAATGTGCAGAAATTGCCCTGACCGAGAATTTTTTTGAATTTGAGGACGTGATTTACCATCAGATCACGGGTACATCTATGGGCAGTACCTTCGCCCCCAGTTTGGCGTGTTTGTATGTCCACCAATTTGAGGAGGACTACATTTTCAATGAAACCAATCCTTTCGCTTTACAATTGAAAACTTGGAAACGTTACATTGATGACGTGTTTATTGTATGGCAAGGGGATGTCAACACAGCACAATCCTTTGTATATTGGGTGAACACACAAGATCATCACCTCAGATTCACACACACCATCAGTAAAAACCACACGGTGTTCCTGGATCTAGACATCAGTATGACAGAAGGAGGAATCAGCACCAAAGTCCATAATAAACCTACAGACAGGAACAGCCTCCTGCTGTACGAAAGCTACCACCCTAAAGCATTGCGGGATAATTTACCCGTCGGTCAATTCTTACGTGTGCGCAGGAACTGCTCAGAAACAGAGGATTTCGTAATACAAGCTGAAGAACTGGAAAGGAAACTACAAGACAGACACTACCCTAGGAGAATGATAAGGAAAGCCAAGAAGAGAGCCAGAAATAATAACCGTGAGGCACTCCTAGAGGATATCGATAGAGCAAAATCGGATCGTATAGTGTGTGTAACCACATACACACCTGTGTCGAATGCTGTACAAAAGATCATAAGAAAGAACTGGCATATTCTTGATGGAGCTGATCAACAGTGGGATCCCCCTATGTTCGCATTCAAGAGCAGTAAAAACATTCGTGATCAACTGGTACATGCAAAAGACCCTCCAGCACTGAAAGAGAACCAGGTCACACTATGGAACACGCAGAGACCGACTGGACACTATGCATGTGGAGGATGTGTTGCATGCCCACTCACCATAACCACCAAAGAAGTAGACATAGGCACTGGGAACCCTTGGAAACTTAATTGTTTTAGTAACTGCAACACTGACAATGTGATCTATCTACTCACCTGCCCTTGTAGTCTCATGTATGTTGGCATGACCACCAGGAAAATAAAGGTCTGTATCAATGAACATCGCAGCACAATAAGGTGTAAGAAAACAAATACGAAACTCACAAGGCATTTTTTGGAACTTAACCACAAGGATAGTGACCTGAGATGGGTGGTTTTGGAGGTCATGAAAAAATATAAGACGGATCTCACGAGACCACTGCACATCAGAGAGCAAAGATGGGTGTACCGGCTCCGTACAAGGGATACTGGACTCAATGACGAAATTCCTTGGATACAAATGGCACAGTAAGCTATAGTTGACATAATCAATCCATGGACCACCGCCTTGAAATCTGAATAATTATCTATGTCCGAAACATCTTTTGCTCCACGTTTACTGGTTTTTACACACAAATCCCTTTCAGTCCTGTTCATCCCAGAATGCACCACTTCATAACAAGGTTATTATTATTCTACCTGAGACACTTGCCCCTGTATGTATAGTTTGTAGAAGGACCTACTGACTCCTGAATACCGGGGATTATCATGGCTTATATAGTTCATAGATTGTGCCATGTATATCCCATACCATAAGCGTAATGTATATAGATGGGGTATATTAACATACACCATGTCTTACAGTAGCCTGCCACTATTTCTCATATAAAGCGTATACAATAGCGTTTTTTATGTATTAGGATTGTGATGAGATTTAATTTTGAAGAGTCGACCTAGATAATTAAAAACTTGAGGGGCCAGGGTTACTACAGCCCTCCTCATGATCTACCATATATCTGAAAGTGTAGTTTTGCATACAGAGCTCGATATAGTCATGCTAGCTTGGAATAGAATAGGATGAGGGTACCATTGCCGCTTCGGTCTTTGCTGCAGTGAGCAGCCCATGCCCACATACTGCGCATGCGCCGTATGTTGTGTTGATTCACTACCCGGCCACCGGCGCTTATAGCAGCGCTTACAGTGGCGGCTTTCATGCACACACCAAGCGGATGTCAGGCAATTAGCTCGCGTGACACAGGAAACTCCTTTTTTGGTGGTTGCACGCCTCTGACACCAATCAGGCAAATTAGGCATTTAGTCAATAATAATACGAGCGGAGCACTCGTCACGATCTTGTATCAGTCAGGCAAGTCAGGCATTGCTTTTACTATTGCGTGATCGGGACACTGGATCGACACTAATTGGTCTCAAACACTGGACTAATAAACACTTGAAAGGGGGCGCGCCTACTATAAATAGCACAGTCCCACCGCCCTTCATTACCAGTGAGGAGGTGAGGCACACGGACATAGGCACAAAGGCGGGAGATGTCCCTCTAAACAGTAAGGGTATGAATGGTTTGGAGTGCATGTCTGTTTTACAGGTTTTTTGTAACTATTTACAATTCACTCCTTACAGTTTAAAGCTCCTAACTTTACTCCTGGACCTATTGCGGCATTCTGTTTTCATTTGAAATGTATTTCTCTTTTCTCTCATTTTTCTCCTCACTTATAGCGCTCGACCAAAGGGGTCTCTCTTCCTCACCCTCCTATGGGGCAAGTAGGTCCCATCTGTTAGGGTAAGCATGGTGGATTTTATTCCCCACTAAGTTCTAAATGCACGGATGAGTGACACAGTCCGCTGCACTTTTAGCCACTTACTATGATCGGGATGGTTCTGTGGCTGATTGTATGACCTGTAAGAATGCTGCCATATATCTTTTCATTCTGCTTCTTCTCATACAGGCTTGAACCTTCAGAGCCATTTCCCGGTGGAGTGTGACACTGGTCACCCCACTCAGTGGAACCCTGCCAACACAGCACGGTAAGGGTGGAGCCCAACTTATTAACATAGGTCCTGATGAAGGCCGCGGACCCCTCGGGGCCAATAGGCAGAAACATGTTGACCACAATTAGTACGGTGGGGGGACAATAGAATCCCCAAGACACCGACCACTTATTTTAATACCATACAGATGCCAGTCATATTAATACAATTTTGACATCTGTAATGGCTTTTTAAACCTCACTTTGTAAAGGGCCCCCACTTAGTTTTAGAAGTGCATCCCTGTCGTCAGGTGTATGCCCGCCCTCCATCAAACCGAGTTTTTAGAGGGCGAAGACTGGTCAATGATGAAGCATGACACCAGGTGGTGTGTGAGACCAGTCTTTCACTTTTTGTGAGATGCCTTTACTCACAGAATTATACTGTAGCACTGAGGTCATCTTGCTGGGAGCAGCTCTTGTTGTGTTAAACATTCTCAACTATCTCTCAGAACTTGGACTCCAGCTGCTTATATTATTTCACCTTATTGTACAAAGGAAAAGAAGAACCGATAGCACAACTCCCTAATGCAAAGGCCTGCGGGGGAGATAGCCTCCGTTCAGAGATTTATAAGAAATTCTCGAAGGTATTATCTCTTTTTATTTCACAGTTAATAAATTACTTGCTGTTATGAGCTGGCCCCTCCTTCTTTTAATAATGGGATAGGTGTCACTTTTTTAAAATCCAGAAAGCTTCCTGATGATTAAAATTCATACAGGTTAGACACCCTCTTGAACCGTGACTACAAGTTAACCACAAAGGTGACAGAAGTAAGAATTTGTAGAACAGCAGCCTCATTAATTCATGGTGATCAAACTGGTTTTATTAATGGTAGGCAGCTGTCCACAAACACAAATTATCTAACTGAAGCTTTTGACTTGTTTACTCAAACAAATGACGGCAGCAGTGATTCTGCTAGACGCGGAAGTGCTTTCGACCTTGTAAAATGTGAATCACGTTTTCTTATTTTGGAGGCCTTTGGGTATCCTTCTGAAATGCTGAGGTTAATCGCTAATTTGTACCACATCTCCAATATCCTAATCAGGGTAGAATCGTTATCTTGTTCAACTTATTTATAGAGCCATTTGCTATTACTATCTTGAGGTGTTCCAAGAGTCCAAACCCTGTTACCTGGGTTTTGAAAACTTAAGTTATACATGGACAACACTGCTTTGTATTTGAAAGCCAATAAAGACAACATTCAGAGCTTGTTACTTCAATAGCAAAAGTCTCAGCATTAAGGGTGTTAAAAAATCAATCACAAAAAAAATTAAACACTTTTTTTTTATCAGCTCAGAGAAACTTCCTGACCTTATCAGCCAGGACTACTCCAAGAAACTAAAAAGATAGCTAAGTATTTTTGTTAATGAGTAGTTTGGCAATCTCAATAGTCTCAATTACAATCCTCTCCTTGTTAAAGTCATTTCTCTTTTAGAAAGAAGAAATTCACTTCCCCGATTAAAAATGGGATGAATAGCCCTGATTAAAATGATTTGTTTTTCTCTTTTCAAAATTAACTTCTATTTAATATGCAATATTTTTAATGCAAATTAATTTGGCATTGAGTAATTTTATTTGAAGTAATAAGTATCCTGGGCCCACCCTTGGCAGCATTTGCATCTCGAAAGACGGCAGAAAATTGGCTTTACCCAACATTTATCTTTAGTATTTTGCAGCATTTGCAAATGACTGTAGTAGATAGATTTCAACTCATAGCCATAATATCTATGATAATACATTAATTAATAAAATAGCTGAGGAAGCTCTACCAGATATCCACTGTGTTTTAAAATTTCCCAAATGTCCCAATAAGAGTTAGGACCTCATTACAAGTTTGGCGGTGTGGGAGTAGGGCTGTTCACCACCGTCCAGCACTCCCAAACCCAAACACTGCCTGCCCACCAGATTACGATATATATCATTGTTTGGCAGGCGGGCAGTCCCGCAGCGGTGCAGTAAAAAGGCTCAATAAGCCTTTAATACTGCCCCGCCGTGGGACCTCCACAGCGCGTTCCAGCATGGCATGGACTGTAAAGTCCATACCGTGCTGTAACTGGGGTGGTGCTTGCACACAGGGGGGTACATCATGTGCCCCCCTGCATGCATCTATGTGCATGCGGCAAGGGGGGCCCTGTAGGGCCACCTTTGTTTCTCCACCGCCAGCTTTTACATGGCGGTGCCGACCACCATGTAAGGCTGGCGGTAGGTAAACTCACACCGCCAGCATATTCTGAGCACCTGACTGCTGCGCCACCACTAGGTGACCGCGGTTCCCTGGCGGTTGCGGTGGTCAAATGGTGGTCTGACAACCAAACTTATAATACGGCGGTTGGACCACTGGTGCGACGGTGGCTGGACCGCAAACCCGCGCCCCCACGAGTCTGGCGGTCCAGGTACTGCCAGACTTGTAATAAGGCCCTTAGATTCAAGATGCTACATTCTTCCTTTTAAAAGGAAGCAACAATTGTTCCTTTTCTTCAAGATCCCTCAGAGCAACTGTCATATTAAATTGGCACGCTATGCTCTCCTTTTTGACAATACTAGCAAGATATTGGTTTTACTCTTCTTGTAGATTTAATTATAAGTAAAGAGTGGAAAATGAGGCAGTGGTTCTGTCAACAAGGAGTTGCACAAAATAAGCTGGCTTTGGCTGGCATTTGGTCAGTTAACCAGCTCACTCAGTAAATGAGGGATCAGCACTTTGGCCGACTCATCCAAACGCCTTGACATGATCATCAAATTAGAAGCTTAAGGGTTATGGTATTCTTATCTTCAGAAACCCACTTAACAAAAAGCCTTAAAAAATGAACTAAAAAGATTGGATTTGTTATTAATGAACAAGTATGAAAAGTTCCAGTGCGCTGTATTTGATAACACTTAGAGCAGAGGTCTCCAATATGTCGATAGCACGCTACCAGTAGCTCGCAGTCTGGCACTGAGTAGCTCACATATGATAAATGCCTGTCAGCAGGCTTGAGAATATACAGCTGCCACCTGATAAGGCAGTTATTTACAAAACTATGCCTGTTTCTGTGAGGGCTCCAAAGGTGACAATGCAGGATGATGCAGCCTACCCTCTTCTGAAAACTTATATTTCCCTTTCTTGCCTCTCCTTCCTTCTCTTTTTTTCCTTTCTTCCATATTTCTCTCTTTTTTATTTGTTTTATCCCCTCTTTCTTGCTTTCCCTCTTTCTCTCTTCTTCTTTCTCTATTTCTTCATATGTTTCTACACCACATCTTTCTTTTCCTCCTTCTTTCGTACCCTCCTTCTGTGTTGTGTATTCTTTTAGTTTCTTTTTATTTTTTTCTTCATGTCTTTATTTTACTCTTGTTATTTTTCTCACCTTTTTATATTTTCTAAATTTTTTTTAACTTTTCTTCTTTTCCTTTTACCCCTTGTTTTTTTACTTTTTGCTTTCTTGTTCTCTTTCACTTTCTTTATTTCTCCTTTTATTTCCCTGCTTTTTTAAAATTCTTCTTCACCTTGGTTTCTCTCGTTCTTTCTATCAATAGTTCTTTCATTCTTTTCTTTTTTCTTCCCTTTGTCTTTCTTCTTTCGCCATTTATTTCTACTTCCTTGATTTCTCTTTGTCTCTTACATTCTTTCTTTTATCCCATCTCTTTCTTTCTCTTTCCTTCTCCCCCGTTCTTTCAGTCTTGTTTCCTTCTTTGTCTCCATCCTTCCTCCTCTGTTATTCTTTCTGCCTTTCTATTCTTCTGGTTGGATTGAGTTATTGTACTTTTTCCTATCTTTTTCTCATTTCTTCGTCCACTACTGACATTTTTTCGATGACTCTCCTTCTTTCTGTTTCTTTCTGATTTTCTTCTACTCTTTCTTTCTCTCATTTTCTTTTCTATGCTTTCCACCCTTTTCTAGTTCTCTTTTTTTCTCTTGCTTTCTTTCTTTTCTCTTTTTCTGTCATGCTCTTCCATTTTCTCCTTCCTTTATTCTTTCTTTCTTCCTCTCCTTCATTCATTCCTTTCTTTTTTCTTCCTCTCATTTTCTTTTTTAGTTTCTTTTTCTTCCTTTACCACTTTTCTTTATTTTCTCCTTTCTGCTCATTTTTCCTCATTCTTTCTCTGCTTTCATTTGTGCTTTCTTTCTTTGCTTTTCTTGCTTGCAATGTTTAACGTACTTGGCCCCTGTGTACATTTATTGAATCCGTTATTAGGCAGTAGCTCACAACGGTTTTCAATGCTCAGAAGTAGGTTTGGAGACCCCTGACTTAGAGGGGCAAACCTTTGTTTGTATGCATTTTTATGATAAATGTATGATCAGTTTAACTTCCAGTTTTCCTTCATAAGTAAGGTCCAGAGTGGATCCATTGCGCCCAAGATGCCAGAACGATTGCAATAAACAGGGGCAGCCCTGTCCCCCAAACCTAGGGCCAATAAACAATATGAAAGCAACAATGGTTCAGGGAATAATTAAAACAGAGAAAAACAATTATGACCAATAACAACCCAACAAATTAAAACATTCTTTTTCAAAAGAAAAAATAATAATACAGTACTCACAATCATTTATCAAAAGAGAAGTTTGTTAATAAATGAGGACAAAATACACAAAAAATATATTAAACAAGAATAAGTTGGTGCTCACAAGGTTACACAAACATATACAATTGAGAAAGTACAAACTTGGGTGTAAACGAAAAAACAATGGCAAAGAGAAAAAAATAAAAAATAAGTTTGTCAAATGACAAAAACAAAATACAACATAAGCTTCCTCTTGATTTTGCGAAAGGAAGGCGTTGAGGGCGTTTCAACCTTATTGCTTATCAGATCATCACCCGGACAAAATCAAACGTATAGAGCAACTATCAAGATGTCAGAACAACTTACCTGACAATTTGCTGCATATGGCTTGGACCATAATAATTATTTTTTATAATACAACAGATACTTAAGATCTATCACCAAAGTTAACCATAGCTTCACTGGTATTTTTTGGCATGAAAGTAATTCGACTAATTCTGAAGATAAACACATTTTTATAGCGATGTTAGTAGCTAATACTTTTCTTACCATTCATTGAATACTACCCAGTCCTCCTGTATTTCAAGGGTAGAAGCAAAAATGCAGAGGATATATTCTTCCAGAAGCATGTTTCTGTTGAATGCATGAATACCTTAGGGGAATTCAGGTGCATATGGGATTCTTTCAATTTATTTGAACCTGCACTTCACCACAACAGTGAAGTGCTTGCCCTGCACAGCTGTATGATAGACTGAAATACTTTTACATAAGAACTTCACTCGTTACTCATCAATTAAATAAACTGTTTTCGATTACTCAAAGTATATCGTTAATTCACAATGAATTTTCAAATCCTTCATATTTCATTTTAGTGCCTATAAAGTGCATAAAAGTGCCCCAATGCATTTTGGGGGGAGAAACTTCATCAGCAGCCAGTCATAGGTGAAGTGATCAAAGAAGGTAATAAAATGTTATTCGAATACTCAATTTCACAAAATGTTTCGCCATTTGCGATGTCTGACATATATTTTTTATGCCATTGAACAAGTAGGAAAGTAGGGAAAGCATTGGACTCCAATCTAGCCAACAGTAGGGAAAACAGTGGACTTTGGAGAGGTTAGATTTACTATTCCCACTCGAGTCTAACCAACAGTAGGGAAAGCATTGGACTTCAAATTCGTTTGATTCACTAATTGAGACAGGTATTGGCAATCAGGGTATCTCTCACTGCACCACCTGAAGTAATTACCAATTTGTCAAACTATGTTTCCCCACCTCAAAAATGACCAGCTACTAATTGGCCATGCATTAAACGCTTTAGAACATAGAATGAGAGGCAACAACAGTCCAAAGTGTAACAAACAACAACTTAAGCACAGCACTGAAAAAAGCAAGATGAGTCAGTCACTTCTTGTAATTGTTTCATTTTTATTCCTTCCTTTTCAGCAAGCGCAGCCAACGCATTTTGCCTAAACATAGGCTTCCTCAGAGCTGCAAACATGTAAAAACATATAATAAACATAAGTGTATTTGTGATTCAAAAACATGAGTGTTAGATAAAAAACACAAATGTATACCACATTATATCACAAGTGTTTACAACTATACAAACATTAAGTACATTAGATGTGACAAACAAACTTTTAAGAAAAACAACTAGGGATTTAAGGAACCCATATCACAGATACTTACACATAACAACCATAGTATTAGAAAATACATCCAAAACCAGTTTTTATTAAAAAGCATCTAAAAACGCAGATTCAACATAATATACGGCAACAATAAACACACAACTCATATGGTCAAATAAAGAGGTAAAGAAAAACAAACATTTATATCCACACCCAAACAAAAGGGACCACGTCTTCAACTGAAGCACGTGGGTAAAAGAAAAAGGAAGGAAAGAGACGGGTGTGAAAGGAAGACACACAACATACAGGACAATACCCTCATTGGTTACCAAGACATACAAAAAACACAAAAACAGATACCTCTACTCATATTAGAGTCATAGCAAAACCAATGATGGCATCACGCGTCATATACAAAACAATACACACAAATCCCCTATCCAGGAACTCCATGTCTATAGTTAATGGGAAATTCATCCATAGGGTGAGAAAAGCCATACAATAAAATAAAAGCAAAAAGAAGTCCAACATTGAAGTGAACATCCCAACAATAGAAAAGGACCAAGGAAGAGACAGAAGTGAGTGACATCTTTTGTACGCTAAACAAAAAACATGCGCTTTTTTTGATGATTCAAACTGAATTTTCTCCGTGCTAATCTGATCGGAGGCATGAATATGGATGAGGAAATGTCAGTACATCTTGAAAGCATGCTTTTATAATTAACATCTGTTAATTGAAGTTTCCCTCCCACATCATCCAAACAGGGTTTTTAAGTAACTGTAGCTGGTTTTTAAATTAGGACAATTTTGGTGATTTAAGGGTTTGCTTTCTGTTTTTTGTTTATTATATAATTTTCCTTTTTTAGGGTTTGTACACACAATTGCCCCCTGCCAGAGGGCTGGGAGCCCATAATATATATGAAATTGGATTATGGGCATGCTGTTCACAATGGGGATCTGTAAATTTATGATGATTAAGTAGAAAGCCTCATTTCCATGATATGACTTGTAAATATGGCTACCATAGACTATTAATTTGAGTATTGCTCTCTATTTTTAATCAAATGTAGGGCGTATCCCTTACCCTCACTTGGATCCAGACCTATCTCAATGTAGAATACATCATTTTGTGACCAATATGCTGAAATAGAGGTTTCTCCCCTTTAACACAGCGTTAATGAATGAATGATACAAGCACTTATGTATTATTAGTGATTACTTGTAGGAAGGAGGTGGGATTGATGACTTATGAATTAGGATACTGCAGCCAATGACTGAAGTTTGGTTTATTCTTAATGGTTTGTGAAAAATATATTGATATTCCATTTGGGTGTCTTGATATATTTCACCACAAGTGTATAAAGGTGCCCCTCTCCAACTAACACCAACGCATTGGGAAATTGGCAATGTGCTTTTTGTTTATCATCTATATTTACAATAATGACTATTTGTTCCATAATCATGGCAAATTTTCTTTTGGCACAGGGGGGCTTTGATTTCTCACTTTTTACATTTTGCATTTATCAATTTTCATGTGCATATAAGCAAAAGTCTTTCCTTCATTTCTATAATGTTGGTAGCGCTTTAAATTTTTGGTGATCGCAACTACATGTTCCATGATCAAGACCGAGTTTGGTCGAAACGCGTTGTGTTTCCCTGTTTCTGCCAAGTAAAACTACATGAAGTAACTTCGTTGGTGTGGCTAATTTTTCCTGAGTGGAGTGAGGAGTGGTTGGGAGCGGAGAAATGTACACGGTGGTGATGCCCACCGCATGAGCCCCGATCCGGAGACTGGGCGCTTCACTGTCTATATATATATATATAGGATTATATTAAAAACTGTTAAAACTACATATCAAACATTATAAATAAAACCTAAATAAGCATTTACCATAAAAGGACATAACTGATAAATAAAATTCTAACAAAGACTAAATTAACCAATAAAATCAAACTATAAACAACCCTAACCAATAAAATCAGACAAAGATTTAAATCAACAATATCAAAGGCACACTCATTTTATCAACTAAATACTTCTAAAATGACAAACGCTGCAAATCCAGGAAACTGTGCTGGATTCTCTCACCAGACACTTAAAGAAGAAATATATACATCTTGACAACTACCTAAGCAAGTAAGTGAAACTTATAATTAAATTAAAACTTACTTTTAAATAAACTTAAAAATGTAAAATTCCAAATAATTAACAAAACAGTCTCCAACTTCTATCTTTTTATATGTACTTCCTAAAGAAAACTCTATGACTTCAAAAAGTGATATGCTGCCAGAATCAAGCATGTGTCTCAAACCAGCAAAAAGATATAACAATGTAAGTATACCAAAAGTATTAAAAACTATAAACTCACCCCAATAGCGAGTCAAAATAAACCTAAAGACCTCAACATCTACAAACTACCAACAAATACACATTTAAAATCAAACTGACTTTTTTTGTGTTCCAACACAAAAGAAAGCACCTGCTCCACATCACAACATACCCACGGAAAAGCTGCAAAACAGTGTAAAACATCTAAAAAGAACATGTACGTATAAAAAATAGAAGCAGTTGCATAATTTTATATGTAAATAACACACGTATAAACGTTAACATTTTTGATTTATTTATATTATTACATTACTTTCAGATACAATGACACAGAGAGCCAAATATACAACATGCCAGAAAGAAAAGCAATTACTAAGTCACATGGGATACACCTCCAATTAAGAAACTGCATCCACAGAAAATAAGAAAATATGAATTGGAAATAAACCAAATATTATTCTGAAGCATGCTATAGGAGGGCCACTAAAACAGATGATGGTGTAATTCATGTAAGAGAACACAACCCCTCCCCCCCAAATATGAAATAAATAGAAGTAAGGGAGGCTTTGCAGGATATAAGGGAGACAAGCACTAGCACTCAGGAACCTACAACCAAAATCCTAAAAGATATATTGCCTAAAGTCCCAGAGCACATCACAGGCCAACCACAACCTAAACCCACTTTAAAACGTTTAATTGCACAAACTAAAAAAGAGATACTTCTCCTGCTCTAGAAGATACCAAGACATAGAAATAACTGAACATTTAACAATGACACATGAGGAACCTTTCTTTTATATAACAACCTAAACAATAAGAAACAAATCCTAATATTCTCTAAAGCAGATAACTTACTAAAGTGAAGACATTGTTAAACCTGGATGTTGGGTGGGACCTTCAAAATGTGTCCCAAACAATTCACTCAGATATACACCATACATCAGAGGTCTTCAATCTGTGGGGCGCAACCCCCAGGGGGGCCGCGGAGGCCAGGGAAGAGGGTCGCACATTCCCCAGCTTCACTTGTGCCTGCAATCCAAAACGTTTGCTTTCGTTTTGGATAAAGACAGCAGTCCTGGGAAGGCTAATTTAGATCTTTATCAGCTGAAATTCCATCAATTGAGTCTCTTGTGCTGTGAAAAGTTTTGGTGCAGGGTGTGGGCTTGGCTGAGTGAAATGCAAATGTGCCTAAGTTAATCTGCAAGTGTAAAGGGTGCTTGGGGGCTGATTCTCGCTTTATTTGATCAAATCACTCCAAGCTTTGTGTTGACAAAGATTTGTTTTTTTAGTGGTAGTGCAAAGAGTTAATAACTGAGCTGTGAAGTGTGTGCTTTTAATTTTAACTGCATTTACAGAGCCCTTAGTACCTCCAAAGGTGTGTTGAAGGGACAGTTGTGTAAAAAGAAAATTGCATTACATACGCTCTGGTATCACTAAAATTTTGGAAGCACCATTTTACTGAAAAACTATTTGCATGTTTTGCAGCACTCTATCTTACACCGTGATGTCCTACAGTGCCTTTCCCACTGAGTAACAATTTTTTAATTTATTTTTCATTTACGATGCCCATTATTTTATATGTAGATACCTGATAATGAAAAACCTAAAAACGTACAAAATATTTTCAGGCTTATTTATGAGAGGCTTTCATTACCAGAGCATCACTTTTTTATGCTCCGGCAGCGCAAGCATCTCAACCATACCTATGAGGCTGTGCAAAGTCACCCTGCATGGCTTTGCATGGCCTCATAGATATGGAGTAAAACATAGCAGTGCAAGTCACTGCATTGCCTTACTCTGCGTCAAGGAGGTGGTCTATGGGCTTTGCGTGGGGTTCCCACGCAACACTCATGGATTTTGATGCTGCTCCATATTTACAAAAAAACGTAAACCTGGGGCAGCTCCAAAAACAGACGCCTCCCCAGCGGAGGTGTAACGAGGAGAAATGTTTTCATTTCTACTCGTTTTTTCCGTATTCCATGTGTGCTGCATTCTGCAGCTCATATCGAAAGAGGAAAACACCTCTCTGGATTGTTTTCTTGAAAGAAGGTGCCCCTTCCTGTACAAAAGCAATCCTGTCTATGTTAGTGCTAGGCAGCAATTTATGCGCCAACGCAAAGGAAAAGGACAGAATGCACCGTATTTCATAAATAGTGTGCATTCCTTCCCTTTCACATCGGCATAGGGCAACGCAGCAAGAAGACTTGCGGCGCTGCCCTACTCCAATTCCTCATAAATAAGGCCCTTTGTTTTTAGCTACACCTTTGAATACACCCCCACGCTCACTGACCTTTGGTTTGCTAAACAGTGTTTAATATTGCTGTGGAAATTGGGGGCGTTTATGGTTGTCGATAGTTGTCTATGATGAGGAGTACCAGGTTCTAGAAATTTTCATCAGAAGGGGTCCTTACGCCTGAAAGCGTTTGACAAGGGGGTCTCGGCATCAAAAAGTTTGAAGACCTCTGCCATACATGGTGAATATCAAAACACAAATATTCCTTTTATATTTGCCCTACTACCAAAATAAACAAAGCAGCACTTACTACGAACTATTAAACCACTTTAAACATGAAACAAATAACTACTACCCACAAAAAAAATTAATAGACTTTGAACAAGCCTTGATTCAAACCATTTTAAAAATTTACCCCACACAGCCATACAAGGCTGTTGCTATCATTTCAATCAAAGCATATGGAGACACCTCCAACAATCTGCACTAAGGTCCTGATTACGAGTTCGGCGGTATCAAGACCGACGTACCCACAGTGGCAGTCCGACCGCCGTATTACCCGCCATGCAATTACATAGATGAAAGATCGCAGTGGTTCCGCCGCAAACACCAGCCAAATCCAACCGCAGCAGCCATGGAAAAGGTCAATTAGTCTGTCTGAGGCTCGGACCGCCAGTGAAACCGCTGGCCCAATTACGAGTTGCCTTACAGCCGGCGTGACCGTGGCAGTCCAACCACCACATCAGAGCAGGCATAAAGGGAGGTATATAAGGCCAAAACTCACCTCTACATGTCCTGTGCCACCATGGAGCCGATCGTACATGTCCTGCCACTGCTATACCTACTTAATCACGTCCAAAACCCAAACCGTCACATACACAACCAGCGGTAAGTCATACTACTACCTGTTTCCATAGACTCCTTAGCAAAATGATGTTACGCCATGGACCAGGTAAGGGTGTTGTGGTGGCTTGGTCAAACATATTTACTGGGACCCTGTGTGGTATTATTTTAAAAATATAACCCAAATACATCTGTATGATACCCCCCGTCCCCAAATCACTGTCGCTGCACATGCACATTGTACACAAATGGGCGTGTTTACAACTCAGTGATAGTGATGTGGGCATTAAATTGTGTCACACAACAGCACCTCCTAATCAATATCACACCTATTAATCTCTGTGACACACTCACATTTCACACATCCCAAGTCCTGTTTTGATGTCAAAGATACATTTGTATGGATGTGTCATCAAAGTGAAACACACCTTTTCTGCTGCAACTCTGTTTTGCAAAAGACACACAATTGATGGACGGAATGCAGAACAAATCAAAACATTCACCCCCAGTCAAGAGATCTGGGTTAAATCCATCATTCTTTTGCTCACCATGCCACCCCAGTTTAGACCTGGCCATATGCAAATCAGTCTTGACCCTGTGCCTCATGGGAACAGTCCAGCCCGAACTGCCAAGCCAGGTCCTCCCTGGACCGGAAACAAGCATCCTAGGACCGGGTTCGGGGTTTCACCCTCTTCAGCCAGGATAGCTTGATTCCAGTGGCACAGTGAGCCCAGGACCCACGTCTGGGCATACCTGGCGCACTTAGGCGAGAAAGCAAAAGCCACAAAATTGATGGACGGAATGCAGAACAAATCAAAACATTCACCCCCAGTCAAGAGATCTGGGTTAAATCCATCATTCTTTTGCTCACCATGCCACCCCAGTTTAGACCTGGCCATATGCAAATCAGTCTTGACCCTGTGCCTCGTGGGAACAGTCCAGCCCGAACTGCCAAGCCAGGTCCACCCTGGACCAGAAACAAGCATTCTAGGACCGGTTTCGGGGTTTCACCCCTCTTCAGCCAGGATAGCTTGATTCCAGTGGCACAGTGAGCCCAGGACCCACGTCTGGGCATACCTGGCGCACTTAGGGCGAGAAAGCAAAAGACACACAATTGATGGACGGAATGCAGAACAAATCTAAACATTCACCCCCGGTCAAGAGATCTGGGTTAAATCCATCATTCTTTTGCTCACCATGCCACCCCAGTTTAGACCTGGCCATATGCAAATCAGTCTTGACCCTGTGCCTCATGGGAACAGTCCAGCCCGAACTGCCAAGCCAGGTCCTCCCTGGACCGGAAACAAGCATCCTATGACCGGTTTCGGGGTTTCACCCCTCTTCAGCCCAGATCTCTGTACTGGGGTGAATGTATGACATTGTTCTGCATTCTGTCCATCAATTGTTCTTTTTGCAACTCTGTTTTGGACCCTTACACATCACCCACATTAAAAGGCAATGTCAGTGAATGGGATTTCAAAAAATCAGTGTGAGAAGCATTCTAAGGGCACAATGGAAACGCACCCTGCAGAATGGGTCTGCCTCTATCATGGGGAACCCTGAAAGGCTTGGGCTCTGTGGCACAGTAATTTCTGCAAATGGCTGAAAAGCTCAATGTGCACAGGACCTGTGAATTGAGGTACATCAGGGACAACCAATAGCATTTCCAAGTGCCATGCATGTGCAGGTAATGTGTAAGTGCAAGTCAGGAAAGCAAACACAGCACTAACAGCATTTCTCACACATCTAGATAAAGTAGGTGTAAGGTACACACTGGAAAGGTATGACAATTTAACACCCTCCATGTATAGATAAACAAATGTCTAACTTCAACACTTCAAACACATATCCAATCTACATCATAGGAAGAAGTTCAACCTAAATGATGTTGACAGGGGCCAGGCCAAGCTGAAATACTTAGCACATAACATGGCACCCAATGCAATGTCTGCCCAATTTGGTTTTCATCCCACATAGACATCCACCCAACATTTCCCCTTGTCCTGTATAACTCCAGGACTGGGTCCAAGGTCACATCATACTAACCACATCAACTGGATCAGCAATCAGGGATGAAACAAACACAACTGTAGTCACACATCACTAATTATACAATAACATCAAATCATTAGAAATGTAATGGCAGGACTAATGTCTGCAAAACTCGGAAAAGATTTAATGAATGTAATTTTGTAAACCATATTGTAAAAGGCCAATGGCCAGTCTATGTAAGATTCATGTGCAACAGCACAATGCTGTGCCAACAAACATTCCCTTTCTGACACTGCCAGGGAACCTCCTCACGAAGGGCATCCATAGGGCATATCAGGCACCTCAAAGATGGTAATTGGTGGAGGGGAGGGGCTGCAGTTTAGGGAGGGATGGGTTTAGTTTTGGGAGGGGTTTTCTTGGATTTTGGGGGTTTGGGGCTGGGTTCAATGAGGTGGGGGGGTCTGGTTTCTCTGGGGTGGAGTAAGATGTGGTAGTGATGGGTTGGCCTTTGGAAGGGTTTTTTTGTTTTGTTTTTGGGCTGGGTTCAGTGGAAATCCGGTTTCTCTGGGGTGGAGTGGGATGTGGAAGGGATGGGTTAGGCTCTGGAAGGAGGTATTTGAGACTTTGGGAGGGGTGGGCTCGGGTGTCACAGGTCTTAGGGCAAGGACAAACAACACATCTTCACTTGGAAAATGGGTAGGATGTTCGGGATGGAGTTTGGTTTGGGAGGTAGAAGGAGTGGAAATGTGAGCTGTGTGTGCTGTCTGAAATGTGTGTCTCGTGGGTGTCTGTTGTGTCGGTGACTGTGAGTATTTGCGTTTTTGCCTGTGTGTGCTGTGGACGTGCTGGGTGTTGTAGAGGGGTCTGTGTCAGTTGCTGTGGTACCTAGGGGGTATGGTTGTGGGTGTGTATGGGTCTGTGTCTGTTTCTGTGGTGCCTTGGATTTTGGTTGCGGATGTGGAAGGGTCTGTGTTTGTTGTGCTTGGGGTATGGTTGTGGGGGTGGAGGGGTCTGTGGCTGTTGCTGTGGTGCCTCAGGGTATGGTTGTGGATATGGAGGGGTCTGAGTCAGTTGCTGTGGTGCTTGGGGTATGGTTGTGGGTGTGGAGGGGTCTGTGTCTGTTGCTGTGGTGCCTGGGGGTATGGTTGTGGGTATGGAGGGGTCTGTGTCTGTTGCTGTGGTGCCTAGGGGTATGGTTGTGGGGGTGGAGGGGTATGTGTGGCAGTTGCTTTGGTGCCTGGGGGTATGGTGGTGGGGTGGAGGAGTCTGTGTCTGTTGCTGTGGTGCCTATGGGTATGCTGGGGGTGAGTGTCTGCTGAGTACTTGCTTTGTGTGTTTTCTGTTTATGTGCGGTGCTTGTGTCTGTTAAAGTGTGTGTTTTCTTAGGTGGGCGTGTGGTTGGGACAGGAATGGGATTAGGGAATTTGGATGGGGAAAGGGCAGAAGGTGGGGTGGGATTTTGGGATGGGTAGAAGGCTGCCTTGAGGGAGGAGGCCAGAGCCTTAAAAGATCGCTGTAGGACAGATATTGCAGTGTGAATGCCTTCCAGGTAGGCAACCATATGTGTCAGCTGGTTGCATTGCCCCTGGATGGCATTCAAATCAGGACTGCTTTCTGACCCACAGAGATGGTCCTCAGGAGGTCAATAGTCTCCTCACTAAGGGCAGCGGGGCTAACAGGGGCAGGGGCTGAGGTTCCTAGAGTAAAGGGGACTGCTCTGCTCTTTTAAGAGCAGTGGAGCTGACCAACTTGTTGGTGGGCAACAGAGAGGGTGGTGGTGGAACTGCGGGTGACGTACAAGGATGAAGGTGTACTGATCCTGACTGGGCCGCCACCACTTGGGAGTGTCCACCAGAGGATGACTCAGATGATGACAATCTTGAGCTGCTGTCCTCTGTGGTACTCCTCACACCCTCCTGGTCATTGGGTCCCTCTGTCTGAGGTCTCACGTCCGGATCCCCAGTGACCAGCTGTGTCCCCACCAAAGTTGGCCCCTTCGTCTCGGCTTGCCCTGGATGTATCTGAAATGACATTTAACATGGGTTTATTGCAACTGACCATCACAAATCAACAGAAAATATTTATGAAGTGCACATATCACACCAGCTTCATGGTTCACTCGATAGGCTTCACATTTAGCATGAGTACATGCATGCATGCTACATAACCTGCAAATAGTTGGGTCCACTCATGTCATAACCCCAGACAGGCCCAAATGCATTGATGGAGTTGGCTACACTCCATCCTTATATCCATACTAGGATAGTTGATCACCTTGCAAACTTTAACACGTGTATCATACCATTGTAAAACAGATGCAACAAAACAGGATGGATACAATTTGAGAAATACACAATTCTCACACAAGGCCCAGAGTTCAACAGGTCTTCCTATCCCTCATAACACATCGTGATGTCATGAAGGCCAAGTAAAACACCAATTTACCATCAATTAGTGTTGTGGCAGACATCATGTCACATGCATATCACATTGAACATCAATGAGACTTTGGACTCCAAATTACATAATTTGTCCACTTTCTGAAACATCTAATGAAAGCTGTACAGAAGTAGGTTTAGCTATGTATCACATGGAACATATAAAGTTGCCTGAAAACACTTAGGTCCAATAATTTGGGAGATAATACTCTGATTTCACACAGCACAAATCTTCATATAGCCATATGAACATCCCCAATCCTGCTTGGTATAGGTGATATAACCATTCATAGATTGCACACCTACAAGCCAATACACCATTGAAGGTTTTGGGTGTCCCTTAATATCTATGAGATGAATATGTGGAATCACTAGAGTCCCAATGAGCTGGCACATCATAGCATTCTTTGGTATTGCACACTCGTATTGTCTTGTAAGGATTAGTGTAGACACTCACATATTATCTCAACAGTTCTACATCTCACTCCCTTATGCATGTCACCAGTCAGTGAATGAGTGTTGTGAAACACTATTGCAGATGAACCATCAACTTGCACATGCACAGTGGTCAAGATGTAGGCACTAATGCAGATGGCACCAGTGATGTTTGCACATTCATTTCATTGTATTACCAGTACTTACCAATGGGAACAGTTGTACAGTCACTGCATGTACTGTGCACTCCATGTCATGTCACATATAATACAGCCTCCATCACATGAGAGACACTAGTTAGGGAACATCACTCCTCACACAAAGATGACAAGTTGCCTGTGTGGTATAATTGTCACCCAGAACAACTGACAACATGAGATGATCACTCACTTCACCCAGCCAGGTGTCTGCTCCATAAATATAAATTGGATGTGGACAGGACTCTGCTCTGTTCCTGGTCAGAAAGACAATAGGCACAGCACAGCAGCAGGCACCTACTACCAGACCTACACAAACAATGACATCTTGTGTGTGGCACATGGGCCACCGCCTGTCTTGGTTTGGAAATGCCTGCCTGTAACACACAAAATTGGCAAAGTAATATGTATGACTCTGGCCAGGACTCACCCCCTGAAGATGCTGTTGGTCCATCAACTGCCCATCAAGCTCCAGGTAGGCCATCGCTAGTATGCAGGCCATTAGGGAGGTCAGGGTCAGGCACGTGCCCCTTCCACGTTGGGAGGACTTCCCCAGCTGGACCTCCACGATCTTCCAGGTCCACCTCTTTCTACAGTGGACTCTACGCCGGTTGAAGACCCCAAGGGTCCACACCTTCTAGGTGATGGCTCTCCAAATGGCTTTCTTCTGATGGGTGCTGGCCTGTATGGATGCAATAGATGTAGAAACAGAATGTAACTGGGAGTTTAAGGATATCTGTATGGTTGATGTATACCAGGGAACAAATGTACCGCAACAGGAAGCACTACCATTCCATCAATGTGCAAGTTGTCTGCTTACCGGATTTGTATATCACAAAAGTCTGTGCCCTGTTCCCAGGATCTGCACATGATGCCTTCATACTGCGGATCAGCACCATACCTGAGCTGATGTCACAACTACTACTGGAAAGGGCCTGGCTTGTAGGTAAGTGCGATCTGTCCTAACTTTGTGTGCGCATTGTCATGTAGTATAATCTGAAAGTGTGTACTCACTGTTGCACTTCTGTCTGTCTTCCATCTAGGAGACTCAGCATATCCCAACCAGCCATGGTTGTTGGCACCGCTGAGGAATCCTACAACACCAGTGGAAGTCCCCTTCAATGAGGCCAATGGAAGAACACACCAGCCAGTGGAGCGGGATTTTGGGCTCCTGAAAGCCAAATTCAGATGTCTGGACAAGACTGGGGGAGCCCTCCTCTCCTCACCCAGGAAGGTGAGATCACTGTGGCCTGCTGCATGCTCCACAACATTGCCCTGCGATGGAACATCCCTTACATCGCAGAGAATGTAGGCCTTGAAGAGCCACCCGAATGAGAAATCTGAAATGCCAAATTATGATGATGATAATAGTGGTGAAGAAGAAGGAATGGACTTGCGTGAAATTGTCATCCGAAACTTCTTCTCCTGAGTGTAAGTATGGTGTGAGATGTGATGACTGACTATTATTGCAACTCTTGTTGTGATGTTGTGAGGAGGATGTTAATGCTACATAATGGTAATATATGGCTCTGATAAGATATGGGGAAAGGGTTTTTTTGTAAGTGTAGCTTTGCTTAGCTGTAAATTGTGTCTTGGACTGTGTTCTTTAGGAGTTGACGATGTGATTTGTGTCATATGTATGGTTTCCTAGCTAATCCCTCTCGTTGGTCTGTTGTAGATTCCTTCACTATGGCATTTTCATTTGGACATTTCAGAGTAGTGACACTAGCAGGTATATGATGCTGTTCAGACATACGAAGTGCACATGGATTGGTCCTGGGAATGTCTATTACAGAGTTTGGGTGTACAAAGCTAGTACCAAGACAGCTTGCACAGCAATTAGTTGGAAGTCACGTGGTTTCCATTGGACTTGTTCCTTGCGGTGTGTTGGTCCTAATGCAATACGTGTGCCATCATGTGATCCAACACAATGTTGTGTTGGGCCTAAATCATGCTAATCTGGCTTTACGTTGGCTAAATCCTCATTGTGTATGAACTGTATGTAGCTGTTGATGTGTCTCATCATTGTAGGACAAAGTGCTTGTGGCACATCACTGACATTTGTTTGTGACATTCCACCAAATGCAAACAACACTACATTGGAATTACCCTGTGGTCAGAAACTGTTGTACTAACATGTGTCTGTTTATTTGTTTATTTGATGTAGGATTTCTTTCGTGAAGTAGGCAATATGGCTCCCTCTGATGCTGTAGACCTAATTTAATGTTGCCTCTTATAGAAGATATTGTCAGATGTATCCCCTCCTTCCATGTTGGTAAGGTCTGCAACTTATTATGTGATCAATGACACAGAGGAATTGACTCATGTCTTATTTGCTATGTTTCTGACATCATGTCAGTGTATGAATTGAACAATGGAATAAAGTTGTTATCAGACCAAATACTTTCATGCATGTGTTGTTGTGACATCGTAATGATCCAGAGTTGAACATTGTTGCTTCTAGAAGTACCTAGTTTTGGCATTGCAAAGTTCACATGGAAGTACATTTACATTGGTACATGTGAGAGTTCCAACAGGAGACAATGATTTGGTGACTTGTGTATTTAATGAAGTGAACAAGGATAAGATCACAAAGTGTACGAAAAATTAAACTGTGAAAAACAAAAGTGAAGTAGTCAGTCATGGTGAATGTAACCATCGTTGTAGAGTCCAAATTGTCTGGAGTCCAGAATCCCACATACTTTTCCCATCAGATATGGAAAAGTGGGCAGGAATAGTCCACAGAATGAATGTGTTGCTCCCACAGGAGGAAATTAGGGTCAAGGTTTCTTACTTGTGGTGGTGGGTGTCTTGCCATCCCCACCTTCTAGACTTTTGCATAGACGTCCCCTCTTTTTGCCAGAGGTGGGATCCGCAGCTGCAGGCGAGTCCTCCTTGAACAGGGTCTCCCTTCATGTGACTGAGGCAGATGTTGATGGCCTGGATGGACTTTGACCACAGGAAGGGGTTGATGCAGGTGGAAATGCCCTGCAGAGGGTAGTGTTGATGTCCCGCAGCACCCCAACCCGGGAGGCCATATTGCTGTTGATGCTGACCATCTCACTGTGGATGCTGGCAACCTCCTGGTATGTGTCCCTCTGCAGCTGCTTCATTTCCTGGATTTCGGTAAGTACCTGGCCCATCACACCTTGGGAGTCCTCGTAGACTTCTAGGACTTGGGCCCACAGTTAGCCTCCCACAATCCCTACCCCATGGGCAACCCTGCCTTAGGGCTCAATATGCCTGCCTTAGGAGTGACTTATATATATTAATAAAGGAAGGTCTGGATTTTGTCATTAGTTTAAATGGCAAAGTTGAGTTAGCAGTTTGAGAATGGCTCTGCCAGCCAGCGATGGTAGACTGGGAGTCTTGCTTTGCTTTGTCACACTTGTTATGGCACAATAAGTACTACAGTCCAGAAGAGACACTTTAACTTACAGACCCTGGGTACCCTTGGTCAGTGCCGGCTGCTGGAATTTGAAAGTGGTGGGGCGTTAAAGCAGTGAATGAATTGTAGCGTGAGTGAAACAAGCAAGGCTGATGTTTATGGGGAGAGGGTTCGGGGGGTTCTCCCCCAAGAAAAGTTTTGAACATGTGTGTGTTTTGGTGCAATTTCCAACAATATTTATGTGATAAATAGACAAAAAATACAGTTCTTATACTGACTTCAGCCTGCCACCCATCCTCTACCCAGGATGGGGTGTTACGGCCAGAGCTGCCGACTTAGGAACTGGGGAACCAGGTTCAATTCTCAGCCTGAATATCCTGTCATTCTGGGCAAATCACTTAGGGCCTGATTACGAGTACGGCGGACCATAGGACAGCTGCACTTGCGATGGTGGTCCAACCACTGCCACATTGCAGGCCGGCCTGCAGTATTACGAGTGTGACCACCGGCTCCAGAGGGGACAAGGATCATGCTGGGCCGGCGGTCTGCAACCGGCACAAATATGCTGGTGGTGCCGCTGCTGGCACCACCAAGCATATGCTGAGATGCCTTTTCACCTCCCTTTTCATGGCAGTGAGCCCGCCATGAAAAGGGTGGTGGAGAGACAACTAAGGGAGGGCCCCTGCTGGATTTGGGCCTGGGGTGCATGCGGAGGGGGGCACATGTTGTGCTCCCCTGAAATTGAACCCCAGTTCCTGCACGGTGTGGCATGCATGCATGGGCTGTTAGGCTCTCCTTTGAGCCTAACAGACCACCCACCGCCTGACCCAAATTATACTTATAATCTGGCATGCAGGCACACCGCAGCTTTGGCATTTCTTCAGCAGACTGCGTGGTGGCAGCACTGCTTGAGGACCACCAAAGTCGTAATAAGCCCCTTAATCTTGAATGTGACTATAAAGAATTAGTGGGACCTTGTGCAATGTAATTGGTTCTCATGAAAGAGCATCAATAACTTTGGATCAAGTTTGCGCTATATAAATACTGCACAAAGAGTTTAAAAACAAAGCCTTGGGATGTGGCCTGATCGGTCATGGAGTAAGATGCGTCTTGGTGGAGCTCCCGTGGCAGGCAGGGCCATATATCCTGAATGCTGCTGTGCTCTGACCCTCGGATGGGGTGGGGGCTGTCCCAGAGACACTGAAGGGATAGAAGGAGTAAGGGGGGATGCCTGGATACGGCCCCCAGAGCGAGACCTTGATCGGGCTCGGCAAAGGAACCAAGCGGCTAAGGTGGCAGCCGTCAGTAACCGATGTGGTGCCGGAGAGCCGCAAAGAGCGAACAAAGCCAAGCGAGAGAACCAGCAGGCGTCTGAGAAATTCACCGCTGCGAGACGCAGCTCACCCGATTCCCCCACTGTAGCAACCCAGAAGCAAAGGGAATACAGGTTCTGGCAGGACTACAGGGAGGCACAAAGGCTGCGAGAGAACACTGGGCCGTGGAGCCAGGAGTGGAAGGAGATGGGCCTCGGAGCCACCCTCAAAGACAGGAACTGAACCAGTAGGTAGTTGTGGGCAGCCTAACAATATACTCACAACCGCAACACATAGGACACTCCCCCCCCCACATTCACCCACAGGCTGGGGGGACATGCAACTGCAGATGAAAGGTGAAAGTGGTGCTTCATTGGGAAAGCCACACAGACTGCGTACGTAGTTGCCAAATGGAGAAAACACCACAAAGACATGAGGCCAGGCCTCACGGCCAATCAGCGGTAGTGGGCACAGTGCAATCACTATCCCTACAAAGAGGGACAAATTAATTGGAGGACGTAACAGTGCTCCCCTACAAGAGGGGAATCAGTGGAGGTGCCCTCTGAAAGGCAGTCGGAGGGGCGGATAGCGACTGCAAGGCCTGGCGCAGTGCCTTGAACTACGCAGAAAACAATAGTGCTGAAGGTGAGCGGTGGACGCTCAGCCTGCCCTCGATGGAGGAAGCCAGTCAGACCCACGGCATTCTGCCCCCCCCAAAAAAAAGTATGGAGAAGTCACATATCATAAAGGGTGGAACCCACCACCCGCAGGCAGTCGTGGAGGGGGGAGCACAAAAGGCACCGGAGAACAACAACAATCCTGGAGGCTATAAGAGACACAAGGGTATCACTGGAGACGCAGAACGCTGCAGTGGTAAATGAGGTGTGCATCCTGCGAGAGGATCATAGAAAGCTGGCACTCTGAGTGAAGGAGGTGGAGGATCAACTGGGTACTGCCCTACCGAACGTCAAGGAGCTCACGCTGAAATGCTCAACCATGGAGAGGGAGGTAAAGATGCTGGCTAACCGCCTTGAAGATGCAGAGAGCAGGTCCCGTCGGCATGTAATAGTAGTAGAGGGTATCAGAAAAACTTGAGGGCCCCAATACGGAGCTGTTCGTGTAGGAATGGTGGGCAAAAATTGTTCTGAAGGGCTGCCCATCAAAGTTCTTTTCAGTCGAGCAAGCCCATAGGATACCAGTGACTCCCCCGGCACCCAGATCAGGCCCATGCCTGATCATAGCCCGGCTGATGAACTTTACGGACAGAGATATCATACTACAGGCAGCACAGAAAAATGGACCTTGGCGGATAGAAGGCCAAGAGGTTTACTTGTACCCGGACTACTCTAATGTGGTCCAGAGACAGAGAGGGGCATTCATACCAGTCAAGAAGGTGTTACGTCAGCTGAATCTGAAATATGCGCTCATCTTATGGCAAAGCTAAGGATTGTATACAGAGACAAGGCCCATTTCCTATCGACGGCATAGGAGACCTGGAACTGGTTGGAGCAACAGGTCCTGTGGCAAGCCCACCTCCTTGACCACAGAGAGACACAGTATGGAGACAAGCACCATCAAGGAACATTAAGCTCAAACAGTCTCCCCGACAAAAGAACAAATGACAGCGGAACAAGTGAAAACAGTGATTGAGGTCTAGCAGTGCAGTGACATTCTCAGCAATAATAAGTGGAGAGTGCTGGTCTTTGAGTGGGAGGGTAGTGGTTCAGAACAAACGGAGACGGAGACAGGCATGGAAGAGGAGCGGATGCCGAAAATCACACCAATGACAGCTGAGGGGCCTGGGGTGAGAGGTAAACTGCTGCCCCTCGGGGCTGCCCTCAGGATGACCAGAGCATAAATGTATCCTACCACACATGGACATCTACAGGATGCAGTTAGGCTTGTGACACACTCTGGGGCCCCAGCTGACGGGGAGGGCGAAGGAGTTAACATAGAATACAGAGAATGAAGGGAGAGAGGTAACGAACTATAGACTGCTGCGCCTTTGTGGCCTCAGGTTGCGCCCCAGCAAAGAAAGCACAGACAGTTGATATGTTCTTAGTGTGCAAGGTCCAGACCTACTGTGAACTGGGGAGGGTGGTCAGTTTTAGGATCACTGCATGGTAAGGTAGGGTGGGGGGCAGTTATAGGGATAGTTTGCAGCATAAGAGAATAGTGGGACATCAGGGGAGCAGTACACCATGCACATTATGTAGTAGGGCGCAAGAGAGGGGATGAAGGCATTCAGCCACCATGAGACAACATCATAATTTAAAATTGCTAACATGGAACGTTAATGGGTTAGGAGGCAAGATAAAAAAGAGCATGGTCACTAAGGCCTTAAGCAGATACAACACCAATTTAGTGTTCCTGCAGGAAACCCACTTCACGAGTGGCCAGCAATGTAGTTTGGGGAGATTTAAATACAGACTGCCTGCTATGCACACTACACCTTGGATTCAAAGGGGGTGATGATTCTCATTAAGAGAGCTCTGCCATTTCCGCACGTGGATGGATACTAATGAGTGCTATGTTGTGATGTTGGGAGAATGTTAGGGTAAGACCATGCTGCCAATCTATGGGTATGCCCCCCTGGGACTTCAGTCCGCAACACTTCACAAATTAGGAGATTCTATTCCACAGATTAAATAGGAGGATAGCAGAACCTCTGCATGCAGCATATGTGGAAGCATTTAGAGTTGAGGAACTGTCGGCAGACATGAGGATGGCAACCGTAGTTCTTATACGGAAAACTGGAAAACCCAGGGATAAATGTGAATCATACAGGCCGATATCACTGCTCAATGCAGACATCAAAATCCTGACAAAAGTATTACCAATCAGATTACAAAAAGTGGTGTCTGACCTGGCGCACCCAGACCAAACGGGGTTCATGCCGGCTCGCTCGACCCGGCTGAACCTGAGACAACTCTACAATAATGTGGCTGCTGCGGAGGTTCTAGCTGACCAAAAGCATCATAGTATCACTTGATGCCAATAAGGCTTTTGACTCAGTGGAATGGCCCTCCTTGTTTGGGATACTGGCCAGGTTGGGATTTTGGCCAAAATACATTAGATGGGTCAAAGTGCTGCACAATAGACCGAGAGCCAGAGTGAAAGTCAATGGTCACCTCTCCCAAGAATTCAAAGGGCAGAGGGGCACCAGACAAGGGAGCCCACTGTCTCCGATGCTATTCGCCCTGGCGATAGAGATGCTGGCGGAATGGGTAGGGATTGATGCCCTGGTATGAGGTTGGATGGGTGGCACGGACTGGAAAGAGCGTGTATCACTTTACACTGATGACATTTTGTTGTACTTGACAAAACCATCTCAGACGCTGTACCGACTGCAGCATATTTTTCAGATATTTGGCAGACACACCGGCTTCGCTATAAACTGGGAGAAGTTCCTAATGTTTCCATCGGGGCTGGGTACCAGATGGGGTGATGCCTTTGCTGCTATGGGTGGAAACAGACTGATTTAAATACTTGGGGATATGGGTCACTAGAGATGATGACTCTTATTAAGAAGCGAACCAGTGGCCCATGATTAGGGGGCTGAAACGTGACTTGAGGCATTGGCACACATTGCGGCTCTCGCTAATGGGAAAAGCAGCAATGTTCAAAATGATAGCTCTTCCCTGACTCCTCTACATCCTTCAGAATAGTTTGTACAAGATCCCTGATGCCCTGCTTGCCAGAGTAAATGCACTACGTAAGAGCATTTCTTTGGGTGGGAGGACAACCCTGCATTGCTATGAAGGTCCTCCAAAGTTCCAAATTTGAAGGGGGTATAGCTTTGCTGAATATCAAGAAAAATTACAAGCCAGCGCAGGTAAACACAGTCAACGACTGGACATCCACAGATTGGGGGGACCCGGCTCTTAGCCTGGACAGGCAGGATATGAGCAAGCAAAGTTATATGTATGCACTCTACGGGGAAAAGCTGGAACCGTAACAAGGACAGTAGTAGACATCTGGAGGATACTGACTAGAGAGATGGGATGGGGTGGTAGGCTGACCCCGAAAACGCCATTATGGGAAGGGACTACACTGAGGTCAGTGACACCCTTCCTGGGATAGGACAATATTGGTCTTTCCACCTTGGTGGGCGTATGGGATGCCTACGGCGTGGTCCAGTTTGCTTTCCTAATGAAAGAATATCATATGCCAAAGTTGCAATGGATATATGGCCAGTTGCAGCACGCACTCTAGGAATGTGTGCACCAAGAGGAAGAAACCCAGGAGGATTTTCCCTTGGAAGGGAGACTTTTAGACGGGTGAGTAAGCAGCAAACTGGTATCGATGACATATGGCACTATAATGAGGAACACACAAGCCCCCTTCACAAGGCTACGGGAGAGGCGGGAACAAAACCTGGGAGAATTAGACGACAAAGATTGGCAGACAGCATTAGGCTTTCCCGCAGTGGTCGCAATAAAACCAAGTTATCGCCTGATCCAACTTAAAATTATCCACAGGACATACTACACAAGAACATTGCTACATAAAATTGGGAGGGTGAAGAGTGCAGTCTGCCTCAGAGGCTGCAGGATGGAGGGTTCACTATTACACACCTTATGAAGCTGCCCAAGGTTGCGCTCTTACTGGGAGGCAGTTAGAGGATCACTGGAGGAGGCAACGGGGACGCCCCTGGAGATAGAACCCAGACTGGCGCTTTGGGAAAGAGGGGCACCCCAGATCTGACACACTACCGGATGATACTGGTAAACATGGGATGCATGGTGGCAAAGCGAGATATTGCCCAGAAATGGGCCATTGGAGCTCCCCTGCATACCAAGACTGGCTGACTGGCATGGAACATTGTAAGCTGGTGGGAAGGGAGGTCTACAAAGGGTGGGGCTGTCCATGAAAATTTGAGAGGATATGGGGCAGCTGGGGATTGGTGAGCCTTTAGGGGGGTTTAGGGGACGAATGTACAACAGAGGGATAAGGGAAGCATGGGATTAAGTGGTCTAGATCAGAATTATATGAGAAATGAGTCACAACAGATGGTAGGTGATTCACCGCACAGTTGGAGGATGCCGTGTGGATTACAATTGAACCTAGAATATTCATGTGCAGGGGAATGAAGGGCTGATGGGTGACCGGTCTGTTGTGCTAAATGACAATTTCTTATGTTTGCCCTGTTTGCATAAAACAATAAATAAATATATATTAAAATGGAGAAAAAACAAATCAATACCCATTTAGTGGCTGATTTGTACAAAGTGAAACCAGAAACTATTGATAAATCATGACTACCCGACTTAAATTGTGCGATCTTAGACAAATATTTATTTCTTCAAAACTCAATTTTCTTCATTATCACATATAAAAGCACTTTTAAATATGTGAGCTCAGAATACCAGTGGTACAAAAAGCTCTTGTGCTTGATTTAGTAGACTTTTATGCTGCTCTATAATAATCTGAGCCACGCACAGGGTTTACATAACTTTTGTCTTGTCCCTTAGTTTACAAATGGTTCATGTTTAAAACTATCCCTTTTAAAAAGCATTTCTCAATGCAGTGATGCAATGGGACGTATTAATGTCAAAGATTCCTCATGTTAAAGAGATTTTTTTATCTTAAAGAGACATCATAATATTTTCAATGATGTTTGCTGCATGATTTACACGGCAAACATTTTCAGGGCTTGGGTTGTGCACAGGCTCTAAGAGCAGGGCCAGACCCTTGGCACTGCTCTCCCTGTTAATTTGTTGCCCACCTACAATCCTACACTTTTAAATGACTCGCTTGCAGGTGTTTATAGTGGATCACCGTAGAGAGCTCTGCAGTTCAGGCTGCATGCAGGCAGTGCACTTTTTTCACAGTGCCTGTCAGTGGGTCAAAAAGAAGATTGACCACATTGTCATCCAGTCCTTGGCCTCTCAGCACAGCACACAGAGCAGTGATCACGTTAGCAGCCAGAATTCAAAATTCTGCCAAAATGAGAAGCAACAAAGACTGATGCTTCTGTTCCAGCATGTACGTTCTGTGTCTAGAAAGCAGGCTGCCAAATTCATTTGGAAACAGGCACCTTCCCAGACGACTGGAAGCACGCAGAAGTCAGACCCCTGCTCAAGAAGCCCACAGCTGACCCCACCGACCTCAAGAACTATCGGCCCATCTCGCTCCTCCCCTTCGCAGCCAGAGTTGCAGAGAAAACAGTCAACAGGAAACTGACACGATTCATTGAAGAGAACGCTGTCCTCGACCCGTCCCAATCCGGATTCCGAAGCAACCACAGCACAGAGACTGCCCTACTCGCTGCCACAGACGACATCCGCACCCTCCTGGACCAAGGCCACTCCGCAGCCCTCATCCTACTCGACCTATCAGCGGCCTTCGACACCGTCTCCCACCGCACACTAGTCGCCAGACTACACGACGCAGGCATTCAAGGAACAGCCCTGGACTGGATCCGATCATTCCTCACCGGAAGAAGCCAAAGGATCAGACTCCCACCCTTCCTCTACGACCCCACGAAAATCACCTGCGGAGTCCCACAGGGTTCATCACTGAGCCCCACCCTCTTCAAAATCTCCATGGCCCCCCTCGCAGCCATCGTCCGACAACACGGCCTCAACATCGTATCCTACGCCGACGACACCCAGCTCATCCTCTCCCTCACCAAAGACCCCACCACTGCCAAACTCAACTTCCAGAAAGGAATGCAAGACTTCGCAGTCTGGATGACCAACAGCTGCCTGAAGCTCAACGACGAGAAGACAGAAGACAGAAGTCCTCGTCCTCGGTACCACCCCTTCTGCATGGGACAGCACCTGGTGGCCGACCGCCCTCGGAAGCCTACCTACCCCCTCAGACCACGCCAAGAACCTCGGCATTGTACTCGACTCATCACTCACCATGAACCGACAGGTCAACACCGTCACCTCCAGCTGCTTCAACACCCTCCGCATCCTCCGCAAGACCTTCAACTGGATCCCCCCTGAGCCAAGGAAGACAGTCACCCACGCACTCGTCACCAGCAGACTGGACTATGGAAACGCACTCTACACACGCATCAACAAGTCCCTACTCCGCAAACTCCAGACAATACAGAACACCGCCGCCAGACTCGTACTCGGCATCCCCCGACACGAACACATCAGCCAACACCTACGAAGTCTCCACTGGCTCCCCGTGGAGAAAAGAGTCACTTTCAAAATCCTCACTCACGCCTACAAATGCCTACACAACAACGGACCCAAATACCTCAACGACAGAATCAACTTCCACGTACCCAAAAGAAACCTCCGATCTTCCAACCTCACACTGGCCGAAACCCCGCGCATCCACAGAGCCAGAGCAGGCGGAAGATCCTTCTCTCACATTGCAGCCAAGATCTGGAACGAGCTACCAGCAGACATCAGACGCGCCCTCCCTGAACACCTTCAGGAAGACCCTCAAGACCTGGCTCTTCGGCTAAACAGATATGCGGACCTCCCCCTCAGCGCCTTGAGACCCTCACAGGTGAGTAGCGTGCTTACAATTCCCTGATTGATTGATTGATTGATTGATTGATTGAAACTTGCTTTCTAGACACGAAACACACCTCTGGGATAAATGACATCAGTAGACACAGAACCTACGTTCTCAATAAGAAAATTTCAGAACCATTCTAAGCCCGACAGAATTTAGAATGCTTATGCTGCCAAAGGTCCCACAAGTGCTTGGGTTATTGCCTGCAGCTCTATTTGATCTCCCTCTCACAGGGAGAAGAAATAGCGGGAATAAGAGAGAGCAACAGGACAAGGACAGTGGCAAAAAGGAAGGAGAAGGATCAGAGGAAGAGGTTAAAGGGAGGGAAAGTAAACCCGACAGCGAAGGAGAGATAAGACAAGTTAAGGCCACTTACCCCAGTAGTCTTGTTGTTGAGTTGGTGTGGCAGCAGAGGAGGCACTGCACACCAACAGTCCACGTCGCTTCCTTTCCACGAGGCCCAGCTGCAGCTCCTGACATCCACCTCTCTGCTGGAATGCTCTAAACAAAACACACGAGGTGCAGCAGCATGCGCAGTGTATCTGTTTAGAGCACGTGACCATCACAGAGCCAAGAGTTGAGTCTCATGACTCTGTGCTGTCAGGCCATCTTGCAAATGCTGCAGCCCCTCCCTTTCCAAGTCATCACCCTGTGACGACGTGGTAAAGGGAAGAGTGGTGAGAGGCAGCTGATAATTGACAAGCAGCCCCGGGAGTACAGGGCTGATACTGTACACGCCTGGGACTGCTTCAGAATGTGATGCTTTATCGTGTCATTTGTGGGCGGTACCAGAGGACCCCAATAATTGCAGAACCAGGCTGGCAGCATCTCAGCCTGTACACTGCTTAAATTTGACTGCTGCCAACTGGCACATGCGCACTAGCACATGTGCCTGATTAAAACTGCCTGACATCCGTTTTGGAGAACTGACTAGGCAGGCCAAGACAGTGGATGCTTTTAGCATAGTTTAAATAGGATGGTAATTGCTTTATGCAATTACCATCCATATCACATATAATTGGACGGGGCGTAGTCCCTCTCCCTACCCCCAGAAACAAGCCTCTGCCCCTGGTACCATATACTAGGGACTTATAAGTAAGTTACATTATGCCAATTGTGGGTGAGCCAATTAGACATACATGTTTTAAGGGTCAAAGCACTGGCACTGAGGCCTGTTTGGCAGGGCTCAGTGCACTCCCAAAGTCAAAAACCAGCAACTTCAGTCCAAAACTTTGGGGGTGATCAAGCAAAGTGAACTTTGTTGTTTTTAGATCAAGCAAAGAGAGGCATTGACTTACAGTGGTTAAGGTAAGATGGGGCCAGATGTACTAACATTGTCAATAGAGATTTCCTAATTGCGATTTTCAGCAAATTTGCAATTAGGAAATTGCTATTAGGAAATTGCTATTCCTAATGTATGATTCTTTTGTTTTTGAAATAGTGATTCTAAGTTGGTCGCAAATCAAGGTCATAGTTTGCAACCTATTAGGAATGCTAGCCTTTGCAGGGATGGTGGCCTGCTGGGGTAAGCAGCACACCATGTCTGTGAATGCTTTTAAATAAAGCAATATTTTGGTTCTTTGAAATGCACCCCGTTTTCCTCAAAGGAAAACGGGATGTGTTTCAAAAGAAAAAAATGAAACGTTTCATTTTAAGAGTAGGCAGTGGTCAATTTTCAGCATTCAAGGGGGCAGGGGTTCATGGGACCTTTTCTCAGTTGCAAATGGTTACTGTTACCTTTCAGTAGTCTGGAAAAAATGAATGTTTTGCCACCATAATTTGGTGTCAAAACGTTAATACATACTACTGCGAATCGGTATTTGGACAGGACGCCCTAAACACGCCCCTTCAAAGTATCAATGCGCAACCCAAAATGCAATTCTGTAGAATTGTCATTTGCTGTGTGTACATACCAAAAAGCATTTTTGAGGTTGCAAACGGGCAGATTCTGTTAATCAGGCCACTTGTTACCTCAAAAATGTTTCGTACATCTGACCCAAGGTCCTTTCTTTGGAAGGGTGATTTGTCCTGATAAGGGTGCTGGCACTTGCAGTGTTGAAGGTGTGTGGGTGTGGTATTATTGGGGGTATCGTTTGTTCATTTTACATTGGTTTAATGTGCACATGAACACTGTGTTTTGTCCTTTGTAAGTGTAGTTCCTTTCTGACCAGCTGTGTCCTTATTACTGCACCAATATCCATGTATGGTATGGATGAGCCTGCTGTTCAGCAATGTTTTGGGGGTATCACTGATCTGTACATGATGTGTCTCTTTGTGGTTGTGTGATCTTCAAACAGACTTTGTCGTTAGGTAGTTAGCTCAACAGCAGGAAACATGCTTATCAGTTTGAGACTCTAGCAAAGATCAATTTTACGTTTCCCAGATGATTTTCCACATTGTCTTCACTTGTAAACACATTCATTTTAACCTAAGGATGTACATCCTTGAACTTTGGAAGCTATAAAGTTCCCAGATGCTGCTCTCTTCAGTAAATAGGGAACTCACAGAAGGGGATTGGTAAATGTATTTGCAAAGGGTAGCTTGAGAGCTAAAGGATACTACGTTGTTATGATAAACCAACCAACTCCCTTGTGTAGAAATACACTTTCTACAACATTGGCCAAATCCAAATGGCAATCATAAACAGTTCACTTTCCCATATATAGAGGAGGAAATACTTCTTTAGAGTAAGAATATCTACAATAGTTACTGTACAAGAATTTCTGAAACAAATGATGAAGTTCAGCATTCCTCTCCCTCTCTAAGTAATATACCTAAACTTTCTGATTCCAGAGGCTAATTGGCAGCCCTTATGCTAGCTCTCTTGGCGGCCACTCAGTTCATCTGTCCAGTGGCTACCCGAACACAATGGACACTCTTTTAACTGTTTACGTGAGACATCAAATGATGGTTTGTCACTAAGAGCCTCAAGTCTACAGGTAAGGTAGGTAATATTTATTATATGCTTAGTTAATAAAAACCTTTGCATAAAAAAAGGATCATTGAAAATAAAACAAAAAATATGTATATAACTGAATAAAACAGACAGTGTTGTCACGTCGTTATCTCATTCACATAAGATACTGAGGCCATCTGTAAATTTTCTTCACTCCGGATCAATCAGATCAAGCCTCTTATAGCAGTTCTGTGTACCTATAAGCACAGTCTCTGGTGGAATTGTTCTTCCCTTGAGCGTAATTTGTTTCGAGTCAAATTTGCAGTGGGTGGAAGGACTTTGCACTTTTGACCATCAGATTAAAATACTAAAACAATCAATTAGCACTTTCCAGTTAAAATCGCTTTTAAAATATGTATAAAAAGAGCACAAGAGGTTATAGGTTACTGTCCTTTGTAGTGATGTTATATTCCTTCTCTGCCGCCTTTAGTTTTTTTCCCGCCACATCCAGGAAGCAAACTAGACAGCAGGCCAGCCGGATATCCTCTCCGTCAAAGCAGGCCTTAACTGCCTGTCTGCATGATCTAATACATAATCTGTTAAAGGCAGGTTTTAATATGGATCTTCTTTCCCTGTCTAAGCGTTTACATGTGCACAGAATGTGTAGAATGTCTTCCTTTGCCTCGGCACACAGTCTGCACGATGTTATAGATTGCGGCCGTTTCCATGGCGGTAAATGCGGCAGTATTGGTAGAATGCCCATCCTAAAGTGCAGAAAATTTTCTTTTTTGGTCCTGGTGAATCCAGTCCCCAGATAGGGTTGTGGGGATCAGCTGTTATAGCTCTGGATAACAAACCATCCATGTGCTCTTTCTGAAAGGGAGGCTTTATCCTCGAGATTGGACAACATTTTTACTGTTTTATTGACAAGCTCCTTGAAGGTTTTATGGGCCCCAGTGGTACCCCAGTGAGCTTCTAAGGCCAAGCTGGCCAAGGAGTCTTTTAACTAAGTCAGAGCTGCACAGTCTTTTTTCTGATTAAGTTCATTCCATAAAAATTCATTTAGTGAGCCTGATTCCGCTCCTTTTATTTTGTGCCAGCATTTTAAGTAATACCAAAGGGGATGATGGACGGAGCGTTAGAGCAAATCAAACACTCACCCCCAGTCAAATGATCTGGGTTTAATCCATCATCATTCTTTAGCTCACTCCACCACCCCAGTTCAGACATGGCCATATGCAAATCAGTCTGACCCTGTGCCTCATGGGAACAGTCCAGCCCGAACTACCAAGCCATGTCTTCCCTGGACCGGAAACAAGCATCCTGGGACCGGTTTCGGGTTCAAAACCCTCATCAGCCAGGCTATCTTGAATCCAGTGGCAAAGTGAGCAAGGGACCCACGTCTGGGCATACCCTGCCAACTTAGGGCGAACAAAGCGATACCAAAGGGGATGATGGACGGAGCGTTAGAGCAAATCAAACACTCACCCCCAGTCAAATGATCTGGGTTTAATCCATCATCATTCTTTAGCTCACTCCACCACCCCAGTTCAGACATGGCCATATGCAAATCAGTCTGACCCTGTGCCTCATGGGAACAGTCCAGCCCGAACTACCAAGCCATGTCTTCCCTGGACCGGAAACAAGCATCCTGGGACCGGTTTCGGGTTCAAAACCCTCATCAGCCAGGCTATCTTGAATCCAGTGGCAAAGTGAGCAAGGGACCCACGTCTGGGCATACCCTGCCAACTTAGGGCGAACAAAGCGATACCAAAGGGGATGATGGACGGAGCGTTAGAGCAAATCAAACACTCACCCCCAGTCAAATGATCTGGGTTTAATCCATCATCATTCTTTAGCTCACTCCACCACCCCAGTTCAGACATGGCCATATGCAAATCAGTCTGACCCTGTGCCTCATGGGAACAGTCCAGCCCGAACTACCAAGCCATGTCTTCCCTGGACCGGAAACAAGCATCCTGGGACCGGTTTCGGGTTCAAAACCCTCATCAGCCAGGCTATCTTGAATCCAGTGGCAAAGTGAGCAAGGGACCCACGTCTGGGCATACCCTGCCAACTTAGGGCGAACAAAGCGATACCAAAGGGGATGATGGACGGAGCGTTAGAGCAAATCAAACACTCACCCCCAGTCAAATGATCTGGGTTTAATCCATCATCATTCTTTAGCTCACTCCACCACCCCAGTTCAGACATGGCCATATGCAAATCAGTCTGACCCTGTGCCTCATGGGAACAGTCCAGCCCGAACTACCAAGCCATGTCTTCCCTGGACCGGAAACAAGCATCCTGGGACCGGTTTCGGGTTCAAAACCCTCATCAGCCAGGCTATCTTGAATCCAGTGGCAAAGTGAGCAAGGGACCCACGTCTGGGCATACCCTGCCAACTTAGGGCGAACAAAGCGATACCAAAGGGGATGATGGACGGAGCGTTAGAGCAAATCAAACACTCACCCCCAGTCAAATGATCTGGGTTTAATCCATCATCATTCTTTAGCTCACTCCACCACCCCAGTTCAGACATGGCCATATGCAAATCAGTCTGACCCTGTGCCTCATGGGAACAGTCCAGCCCGAACTACCAAGCCATGTCTTCCCTGGACCGGAAACAAGCATCCTGGGACCGGTTTCGGGTTCAAAACCCTCATCAGCCAGGCTATCTTGAATCCAGTGGCAAAGTGAGCAAGGGACCCACGTCTGGGCATACCCTGCCAACTTAGGGCGAACAAAGCGATACCAAAGGGGATGATGGACGGAGCGTTAGAGCAAATCAAACACTCACCCCCAGTCAAATGATCTGGGTTTAATCCATCATCATTCTTTAGCTCACTCCACCACCCCAGTTCAGACATGGCCATATGCAAATCAGTCTGACCCTGTGCCTCATGGGAACAGTCCAGCCCGAACTACCAAGCCATGTCTTCCCTGGACCGGAAACAAGCATCCTGGGACCGGTTTCGGGTTCAAAACCCTCATCAGCCAGGCTATCTTGAATCCAGTGGCAAAGTGAGCAAGGGACCCACGTCTGGGCATACCCTGCCAACTTAGGGCGAACAAAGCGATACCAAAGGGGATGATGGACGGAGCGTTAGAGCAAATCAAACACTCACCCCCAGTCAAATGATCTGGGTTTAATCCATCATCATTCTTTAGCTCACTCCACCACCCCAGTTCAGACATGGCCATATGCAAATCAGTCTGACCCTGGCCCTCTTGGGAACAGTCCAGCCCGAACTACCAAGCCATGTCTTCCCTGGCCCGGAAACAAGCATCCTGGGACCGGTTTCGGGTTCAAAACCCTCATCAGCCAGGCTATCTTGAATCCAGTGGCAAAGTGAGCAAGGGACCCACGTCTGGGCATACCCTGCCAACTTAGGGCGAACAAAGCGATACCAAAGGGGATGATGGACGGAGCGTTAGAGCAAATCAAACACTCACCCCCAGTCAAATGATCTGGGTTTAATCCATCATCATTCTTTAGCTCACTCCACCACCCCAGTTCAGACATGGCCATATGCAAATCAGTCTGACCCTGTGCCTCATGGGAACAGTCCAGCCCGAACTACCAAGCCATGTCTTCCCTGGACCGGAAACAAGCATCCTGGGACCGGTTTCGGGTTCAAAACCCTCATCAGCCAGGCTATCTTGAATCCAGTGGCAAAGTGAGCAAGGGACCCACGTCTGGGCATACCCTGCCAACTTAGGGCGAACAAAGCGATACCAAAGGGGATGATGGACGGAGCGTTAGAGCAAATCAAACACTCACCCCCAGTCAAATGATCTGGGTTTAATCCATCATCATTCTTTAGCTCACTCCACCACCCCAGTTCAGACATGGCCATATGCAAATCAGTCTGACCCTGTGCCTCATGGGAACAGTCCAGCCCGAACTACCAAGCCATGTCTTCCCTGGACCGGAAACAAGCATCCTGGGACCGGTTTCGGGTTCAAAACCCTCATCAGCCAGGCTATCTTGAATCCAGTGGCAAAGTGAGCAAGGGACCCACGTCTGGGCATACCATGCCAACTTAGGGCGAACAAAGCGATACCAAAGGGGATGATGGACGGAGCGTTAGAGCAAATCAAACACTCACCCCCAGTCAAATGATCTGGGTTTAATCCATCATCATTCTTTAGCTCACTCCACCACCCCAGTTCAGACATGGCCATATGCAAATCAGTCTGACCCTGTGCTTCATGGGAACAGTCCAGCCCGAACTACCAAGCCATGTCTTCCCTGGACCGGAAACAAGCATCCTGGGACCGGTTTCGGGTTCAAAACCCTCATCAGCCAGGCTATCTTGAATCCAGTGGCAAAGTGAGCAAGGGACCCACGTCTGGGCATACCCTGCCAACTTAGGGCGAACAAAGCGATACCAAAGGGGATGATGGACGGAGCGTTAGAGCAAATCAAACACTCACCCCCAGTCAAATGATCTGGGTTTAATCCATCATCATTCTTTAGCTCACTCCACCACCCCAGTTCAGACATGGCCATATGCAAATCAGTCTGACCCTGTGCCTCATGGGAACAGCCCAGCCCGAACTACCAAGCAATGTCTTCCCTGGACCGGAAACAAGCATCCTGGGACCGGTTTCGGGTTCAAAACCCTCATCAGCCAGGCTATCTTGAATCCAGTGGCAAAGTGAGCAAGGGACCCACGTCTGGGCATACCCTGCCAACTTAGGGCGAACAAAGCGATACCAAAGGGGATGATGGACGGAGCGTTAGAGCAAATCAAACACTCACCCCCAGTCAAATGATCTGGGTTTAATCCATCATCATTCTTTAGCTCACTCCACCACCCCAGTTCAGACATGGCCATATGCAAATCAGTCTGACCCTGTGCCTCATGGGAACAGTCCAGCCCGAACTACCAAGCCATGTCTTCCCTGGACTGGAAACAAGCATCCTGGGACCGGTTTCGGGTTCAAAACCCTCATCAGCCAGGCTATCTTGAATCCAGTGGCAAAGTGAGCAAGGGACCCACGTCTGGGCATACCCTGCCAACTTAGGGCGAACAAAGCGATACCAAAGGGGATGATGGACGGAGCGTTAGAGCAAATCAAACACTCACCCCCAGTCAAATGATCTGGGTTTAATCCATCATCATTCTTTAGCTCACTCCACCACCCCAGTTCAGACATGGCCATATGCAAATCAGTCTGACCCTGTGCCTCATGGGAACAGTCCAGCCCGAACTACCAAGCCATGTCTTCCCTGGACCGGAAACAAGCATCCTGGGACCGGTTTCGGGTTCAAAACCCTCATCAGCCAGGCTATCTTGAATCCAGTGGCAAAGTGAGCAAGGGACCCACGTCTGGGCATACCCTGCCAACTTAGGGCGAACAAAGCGATACCAAAGGGGATGATGGACGGAGCGTTAGAGCAAATCAAACACTCACCCCCAGTCAAATGATCTGGGTTTAATCCATCATCATTCTTTAGCTCACTCCACCACCCCAGTTCAGACATGGCCATATGCAAATCAGTCTGACCCTGTGCCTCATGGGAACAGTCCAGCCCGAACTACCAAGCCATGTCTTCCCTGGACCGGAAACAAGCATCCTGGGACCGGTTTCGGGTTCAAAACCCTCATCAGCCAGGCTATCTTGAATCCAGTGGCAAAGTGAGCAAGGGACCCACGTCTGGGCATACCCTGCCAACTTAGGGCGAACAAAGCGATACCAAAGGGGATGATGGACGGAGCGTTAGAGCAAATCAAACACTCACCCCCAGTCAAATGATCTGGGTTTAATCCATCATCATTCTTTAGCTCACTCCACCACCCCAGTTCAGACATGGCCATATGCAAATCAGTCTGACCCTGTGCCTCATGGGAACAGTCCAGCCCAAACTACCAAGCCATGTCTTCCCTGGACCGGAAACAAGCATCCTGGGACCGGTTTCGGGTTCAAAACCCTCATCAGCCAGGCTATCTTGAATCCAGTGGCAAAGTGAGCAAGGGACCCACGTCTGGGCATACCCTGCCAACTTAGGGCGAACAAAGCGATACCAAAGGGGATGATGGACGGAGCGTTAGAGCAAATCAAACACTCACCCCCAGTCAAATGATCTGGGTTTAATCCATCATCTTTCTTTAGCTCACTCCACCACCCCAGTTCAGACATGGCCATATGCAAATCAGTCTGACCCTGTGCCTCATGGGAACAGTCCAGCCCGAACTACCAAGCCATGTCTTCCCTGGACCGGAAACAAGCATCCTGGGACCGGTTTCGGGTTCAAAACCCTCATCAGCCAGGCTATCTTGAATCCAGTGGCAAAGTGAGCAAGGGACCCTCGTCTGGGCATACCCTGCCAACTTAGGGCGAACAAAGCGATACCAAAGGGGATGATGGACGGAGCGTTAGAGCAAATCAAACACTCACCCCCAGTCAAATGATCTGGGATTAATCCATCATCATTCTTTAGCTCACTCCACCACTCCAGTTCAGACATGGCCATATGCAAATCAGTCTGACCCTGTGCCTCATGGGAACAGTCCAGCCCGAACTACCAAGCCATGTCTTCCCTGGACCGGAAACAAGCATCCTGGGACCGGTTTCGGGTTCAAAACCCTCATCAGCCAGGCTATCTTGAATCCAGTGGCAAAGTGAGCAAGGGACCCACGTCTGGGCATACCCTGCCAACTTAGGGCGAACAAAGCGATACCAAAGGGGATGATGGACGGAGCGTTAGAGCAAATCAAACACTCACCCCCAGTCAAATGATCTGGGTTTAATCCATCATCATTCTTTAGCTCACTCCACCACCCCAGTTCAGACATGGCCATATGCAAATCAGTCTGACCCTGTGCCTCATGGGAACAGTCCAGCCCGAACTACCAAGCCATGTCTTCCCTGGACCGGAAACAAGCATCCTGGGACCGGTTTCGGGTTCAAAACCCTCATCAGCCAGGCTATCTTGAATCCAGTGGCAAAGTGAGCAAGGGACCCACGTCTGGGCATACCCTGCCAACTTAGGGCGAACAAAGCGATACCAAAGGGGATGATGGACGGAGCGTTAGAGCAAATCAAACACTCACCCCCAGTCAAATGATCTGGGTTTAATCCATCATCATTCTTTAGCTCACTCCACCACCCCAGTTCAGACATGGCCATATGCAAATCAGTCTGACCCTGTGCCTCATGGGAACAGTCCAGCCCGAACTACCAAGCCATGTCTTCCCTGGACCGGAAACAAGCATCCTGGGACCGGTTTCGGGTTCAAAACCCTCATCAGCCAGGCTATCTTGAATCCAGTGGCAAAGTGAGCAAGGGACCCACGTCTGGGCATACCCTGCCAACTTAGGGCGAACAAAGCGATACCAAAGGGGATGATGGACGGAGCGTTAGAGCAAATCAAACACTCACCCCCAGTCAAATGATCTGGGTTTAATCCATCATCATTCTTTAGCTCACTCCACCACCCCAGTTCAGACATGGCCATATGCAAATCAGTCTGACCCTGTGCCTCATGGGAACAGTCCAGCCCGAACTACCAAGCCATGTCTTCCCTGGACCGGAAACAAGCATCCTGGGACCGGTTTCGGGTTCAAAACCCTCATCAGCCAGGCTATCTTGAATCCAGTGGCAAAGTGAGCAAGGGACCCACGTCTGGGCATACCCTGCCAACTTAGGGCGAACAAAGCGATACCAAAGGGGATGATGGACGGAGCGTTAGAGCAAATCAAACACTCACCCCCAGTCAAATGATCTGGGTTTAATCCATCATCATTCTTTAGCTCACTCCACCACCCCAGTTCAGACATGGCCATATGCAAATCAGTCTGACCGTGTGCCTCATGGGAACAGTCCAGCCCGAACTACCAAGCCATGTCTTCCATGGACCGGAAACAAGCATCCTGGGACCGGTTTCGGGTTCAAAACCCTCATCAGCCAGGCTATCTTGAATCCAGTGGCAAAGTGAGCAAGGGACCCACGTCTGGGCATACCCTGCCAACTTAGGGCGAACAAAGCGATACCAAAGGGGATGATGGACGGAGCGTTAGAGCAAATCAAACACTCACCCCCAGTCAAATGATCTCGGTTTAATCCATCATCATTCTTTAGCTCACTCCACCACCCTAGTTCAGACATGGCCATATGCAAATCAGTCTGACCCTGTGCCTCATGGGAACAGTCCAGCCCGAACTACCAAGCCATGTCTTCCCTGGACCGGAAACAAGCATCCTGGGACCGTCTGGGCATACCCTGCCAACTTAGGGCGAACAAAGCGATACCAAAGGGGATGATGGACGGAGCGTTAGAGACTGGGGGTGAGTGTTTGATTAGCTCAAACGCTCCGTCCATCATCCCCTTTGGTATCGCTTTGTTCGCCCTAAGTTGGCAGGGTATGCCCAGACGTGGGTCCCTTGCTCACTTTGCCACTGGATTCAAGCTAGCCTGGCTGATGAGGGTTTTGAACCCGAAACCGGTCCCTGGCTGATGACGGCTGAATGGCCAGAAACCGGTCCCAGGATGCTTGTTTCCGGTCCAGGGAAGACATGGCTTGGCAGTTCGGGCTGGACTGTTCCCATGAGGCACAGGGTCAGACTGATTTGCATATGGCCATGTCTGAACTGGGGTGGTGGAGTGAGCTAAAGAATGATGATGGATTAAACCCAGATCAGTTGACTGGGGGTGAGTGTTTGATTAGCTCAAACGCTCCGTCCATCATCCCCTTTGGTATCGCTTGTTCGCCCTAAGTTGGCAGGGTATGCCCAGACGTGGGTCCCTTGCTCACTTTGCCACTGGATTCAAGCTAGCCTGGCTGATTACGGCTGAATGGCCAGAAACCCGTCCCAGGATGCTTGTTTCCCGTCCAGGGAAGACAAGGCTTGGCAGTTCGGGCTGGACTGTTCCCATGAGGCACAGGGTCAGACTGATTTGCATATGGCCATGTCTGAACTGGGGTGGTGGAGTGAGCTAAAGAATGATGATGGATTAAACCCAGATCAGTTGACTGGGGGTGAGTGTTTGATTAGCTCAAACGCTCCGTCCATCATCCCCTTTGGTATAGCATTTTAAGTAGGCCCCCTTTCGTGCAATCTGTTGTTTTGGAAGGCCGAACTCTAGTCTGATTTGGGCTGGTGATGTATAGCGTGGGAGGTTAAAAATGATTCTCATTGCCTTTGTTACTGTCCTGTCCAGGGTGTCGGCGTCTCTCCCTCTGAGGCACTCGCTTCCGTAAGTGACGGTTGGGAGGAGCTTTGCTCGAATTACCTGTAGTAAGGGGGTGAAACTTGGGCCGCTTATTTTTTGTTTAATATTTTTTAGTGCGACTGCCATCAGGGTTCCTTTGCCTTTTATAGATGCTTTTTGCGGGAGGAACGTGCCTTTAGTGTCCAAAATTACGCCCAAGTATTTAAATTCGTTGACAATATCGAGTTTCTTCACTTCCAGATCCCATTGGAAGTGGTGTGGTTTGTTTTTCCGGTTGATAACCATCACTTTAGTTTTGCTCAGGTTTATTCGTAGTCCATTACTGCTGGAAAAGTTGCTAGTAATGTTTAACAGGTGTTGTAAACCGATTGGGGTGCGGATAATCAAAACCAGGTCATTTGCGTAGAGTAAGTTCGAAAGAGGAAAGCCTCCGAAGTTCAGGGCATGGTGATTACACTTGTCCAGTTCTGGCGAGAGATCTGCCAAGAACAAGTTGAACAGGATCGGCGCCAGCACACACCCCTGCTTCAGACCCTTGGTTGTCGGGATTCTCCATGATATACTTTCTCCAGCACCTAGCTTAATTTGAATCCAGGTGTCACTGTGTAGTAGAATCAACTGGTTCAGAAGTTTGCTCTTAATTTTCATTTTGAAGAGTTTTGCCCAGAGTTTGTTCCTGTCAATGCTGTTGAAGGCAGCAGAATAATCTATAAAACACAGGTATAAAGTTTTTTGATATGTTTGGTAGCATCTATTAGGAGTGATAATGCCAGTATGTTCGTCGATGTGCCCATACTTTTCTGGAAGCCTGATTGATTAATTGGAATGGATGCCGTTTCCGATGCCCGTTCTGTAAGTTCTTCCAGCAGCAATCCTGCGTAGTATTTGCCATCATTATCTATTAATGCAACCAGTCTGTAGTTTTCTGCAATGTTTTTGCTGCATTTCTTGTGTATCGGAGAGATAATGGACCCCTTCCACGATTCCGGTATTTTCTCTGTTTCCATGATGTGCGAGAAGAGTGGCAGGAGTTCTGATGCCCAGTAGGCCGGGTCTCGTTTGTATAGGATCGGTGGTATACCGTTGGGGCCTGGTGCACCCTCGGTTCTGCCCTTTGCTATTCTGCTCTTGATTTGTTTTAACGTAAAGCCATGATTGGACTCTTCGTCTTGCTTACACGGGCCTAAGCCGGCCCTGCTGTACTCCAGGGGTTCTTGTGTGTTAATTGATGGCCCGCTATTGAAGTGATCCCAAAGGTATTTAAACCACTCCTCTTCAGTGATGTGAGAGTTTATTCCAAGGGCCCTTGGGTTCTGTAATCTCTTCAGTGTGAGCCAGAACCTGGCGCTGTTTTTTGCTTTCGCATCGTGGAGAATTTTGGCCCATGCTGTTTCTGTGACTTCGCAACGAGCTTCCCAGATAAGTTTTTTCTTGCTGTTTTTTAGTGATCTGAGCTCGGCTAGGAGGTTAGCGTCTGACCCTGCCCGGTGAAGTTCTCGTATTGTTTTATTTATTCCTTTCTTTAGTTGCTTTAATTCCTTTAATTGCGGTCCTCTCAGAAGACTGTCTTGCGTGCTCAACGGTGGAGAGTGAGACCTTTGTCGGGCCGCAACTGCTCTGGTTACGTCCCTCCCTTCTTCTTTTGTGTGTAGTGTGCCAAGCATTTCAGTGAATTTAGCCCAAGTTACACTCACATTCTTGTTATCCTTCTTTTTGTCCTCCCAAAGATTCTTTGCCTCGAGCAGGAAGCTCTCCAAGTTCGAAATTTTGCATTTGATTCTTCCCAAGTTTGTCGTGTACTCCGTGCCTAAGCGGACTGGTTGCTCAGTAGATGCGGTACCATAAGCATCCAGAGTAATCTCTTGTGGTAGGTGGTCACTGTGGTCTGAGCTTCCTATCCTAAAGTCGACTATGTTATTAAAGAGGGAGTATGACGTGAAGGTATGGTCAATTGTTGTATTTGCAAGGGCGCTATAGAACGTAGCTGCCGGTGGGCGATCTCCCCGGAAGCGCCCGTTCAGCGCAACCAGACTCAGATTTTCCAGGTCCCTGAGAAGCTTCTTTGCTGTGCTGGTTTGCTTGCCCCACTTACTTGCTTCCTGGTGTGGAATCCCCCAGACCCAGGACTGTTCTTCAACTATTTCGTCTCTTTCGTAGTGCCCTGTTAGAAGCATGTTGAAGTCTCCTGATACATATAAAATTCGGGGTAGCCTCTTCTTCAAGTAGTCTTGATAAATCAGAAACCAGCAGTTTGGCACCGGCTTTTTTATCCCGTGGATGAAGGTAAATATTGACAAGTATTAGCTGCTGATTGTCGGCGAGACCTGTTAGTTCCAGCTTAATTGCTTGTAAGCCGTTAGTTGTTGTTGCCGTGTTAAGTAGTTCCTTAGCTGTAGTTATTGTTTTAATAGAAGTGAAGATTGCGAGACCACCCTTTGGGTGGCCAAACTTAGCTTCCTTGCAGGCCGGAAGGTGATAGGACTTATATCCTTGCATTTGCAGCGGCTCAACCAGCCAGGTCTCTTGCAGTAAGATGAGGTCGAAGTCTTGAAAATAAAGCAAAAGGTCTTTGTCCGTGGCTTTGGACCCTAGCCCATTAACATTCCATGAGCAGAGCTTTAATTGATGCACTTTGTTAGCTGAGTTCCTGCCCTGTCAGGTGTTTCTTGGTCGGGAATTGATGGTTCGTGATATCCAGGTCCAGCTGTTGTTAGACATCTTATTCTCACCCGTTAGCCTAGGATTCCAGATGTTTGTTTCTGCGCTACGAGCATCTTTAAGTACTGAGTAAGCTTGTCTCGTGGCGCCCGTGTTCCCAGGCTTGAGGCCCGCATATGAATGCAGCTCGTATACCAGAGGTTCTGGGTAACCTGTTTCTTTCTGATGTTTCAATCTGATCCCCCATGCGTTCAGTTGTTGTTCTTCCCTCATTATTCTCTCTGCTATGTCCTGTGTTGCCCAGGTTGTTTTAGATATTTCTTGGTGTGCCAGATGTTTCTGGCAAACAAATTCTACAGACTCCAGGCCGCTTGAGGCTACTCCCGTTAAGTTGCTAATGCTAGTTAGTAGTCGCAGAATATTTCCTCTGTTCAAGATATCCCCTCTCCCTTTTGATTTATATTCCGGGATGAACAAAATTATTTTTGAATCCTCCTGTCGTGGGTACCTGTGGCCAGTCCCTGCATCTTGCAGCTCCTCAGTGGTCCCAGAGTTTATCAGAGCCGTTAATGCTGATTCGTCGGCCCTCGGCCTGGCTGGGGCATTTACTATATTAGATAATGCAGAGGATCCACTGCTAACAGTGGGCTGGTTGTCCGTCCTAGTGCTTGGATTGGAGCTCCTTGCGTTCTCGTTACGCAACAGGTTTGTCTGAGTAGCTGAGGAGGTCATTGTCTGTGGTAGCGGTGCTTCCTCCGTGCTTGGTTTCAATGTATGCTCCTCGTTCGAGCCGCTTCCTTGGGTGGAAGAAGTCTTCAGGGTAGGGCTGTCTCTTCGATTAGACGGAATCTCTGAGCTTTGTATGGACTGTGGGGATGCCAATGCCCTGTTTGAGCTTGGCAGAAATTGGTCTCCTCTTTGGGTTGTGGCAGGTGCCAGAAAGTATGATTTAATGGGAGCATTCTTGGTGGTGATTAACTTGTTTCTCCCCTTTCTCTTCTGTTTCCGGCGATTTTTCTGCCCAGACCTTATTTTTTCTATCATCTCAGTGCCATGAACTTGTCCTGGTGTAGCATGGTCAGCGGTGCCTTCTTGCGCCAGCATTATTTCTTGTTGTTGAGAGTTTATTGGCTCATTATGAGAAGGATCCAGTGCCCGTCCAACCTCTTGAGTGATTTGCGGCCTTGTTCCATAGTGCTGTTCAGCCCCCTTTTCTCCATGTATATCAGGCTTAACCTCCCTCAAGTTGATTTGTGTCTGGGGCCCTTGAATTTTGTCCAGGGAGCTGGGGGCTCCTTGCGGTAGATCTTGCTGCGATGGTATTGCTAGATCATATTTCTCCATAATGTCAACTTGAGTGTGGTGTTTGTTAGGCCTGCAGTTCTTTTTGTCACTTTTAGATCATTGAGGAGCTCCCCCATAAGTGTCGGTAAGGTTGCAAGTTTGTCTATGATGGCGGGGCAAGAGCAACTTGAGTGTGCAATTTGGGTGTCATCATGTACTCTCTTGATGAAATTACTCATTTCTGTCAGTCTGTTGTCAATATTTGAGACATGGACCGCCAGGAAATTGAGGAGAGATAGCTGAATGTCCATTTTATCTGAGTGATATTGCATGGCCTTAAGTGAAAGCTGCATAGTGTTGAGGAGTGATCCCCATAGATCCTTTGGACCCGTTGAATGTTCCTCAGTTGGGGAATCTGTCTGGGTTGTGATCGGTTCAAAATGAGGTACATCTGGTAGGTAAGAGGCTACCAACTTTGCCCATTCCTCAGCAGTGAGGTAGGGCGCTTCATTTTCGTCGTCTTTGTGACTTCCTGGGTCTGGATTATTCTCCGGACTATTGGCCTGTTCTTCTCGCATGTTTGGTTGATGTGTGCCCGTTTCAGGTAACCCAATGGGTTTAAACATTTTTCTTGGCTCTCCTTCCTCTGAGCTCTCCGGCTGATACTCTGCTGTTTGATTGTTCGTTTGGGGAGATTTTTGCGTAGAGCAGGTGGGCGGATGGGGATCGCCCTTTTTGCTAACCTTTTGATTCTGTAGTTCCTCTAGCCGATATGGGTTCAGACTTGAGTTTGAGTTGGAAGCAATCATGGTATTTGGCTCTAATGGAGTCTTCCACTTGCCCTGGTCGTTGGGGGTTTGATTTTTTGGTGTTCACCTTCCTGATCGCTAATGAGCGATAGCGATAGCATGCTTGCCCATGGGCTCCATACTTTCATGTCTTCAGCTCCAGCCCCAGTATCAGTGCATGTGGCCAGCTCCTGCTTAATGCCCTCCTTTCTTTCCTCCTTTTGCTGTTCAGCTCTTTTGTCTTTTTCAGGTTCTTGTTCTTGTTGTTCTTGAGCTACAACAGCATTATGGCTCTCTACGTCCCTTACGTCTCGTGCTGTTCTATCCTTGACTTGCTTTGGGTTTTGAGCCTTGTTCGACAGAGCAGGTGATGATGGTGGTGGTGGTGGTACTATATCTGTCAGGGGTAAGACCACCGGGTACAGTGGCGAAGGAAGCCCTTTTGATTCAGAGTTATTGATGTTTAATAAGCCCCCCGCATCTTTTAAAAACGAAAATGTTGTGTATATTTTGGGCTGGAAGCTGATATTGGGTGTCATTCCTGGTGATACTCCTTTGATTGCCACCAGTGTATTGTTTACCAGAGGGGTATAAGGTCCTGCCATGGTTAATCCTTTACCAGACTCGCCCAGAATTTTACTCTTTTTTTTCCTATTCGAAATGACGGTGGTAAGTGACCGCCTTTCTCTCCCTGACCTCATTCTTTGCTCTTCTTTGCTCTTCTTTATGCGTTTGAGTGTGTGTTGAGCGAAGTGTTGAGCGTAGTTATGAGGTATTACAAAGATGTTATCAAAGAGAAGCTTCTTGGAGCTGCGGGATTCTCTCTGTGCGACCTAGTGGTGGCTGCGCTTCTCGTTTTGATCTTGGTCTTAATTCCCTTGCTTCCCTGTCCCTGTCCCTGTCCCTTTCCCTTTCCGTTCCTTGGTCCTTGGTCCTTGTTATTCCTTGTTGCTCTTACTTTTACGTCCAAGTGGTGTAGTGTTTTATAGAGGCTGCGCAGGTAGAGTGGATTCATCAGATTCCTCTGCCTTCTTCGCAGACGCGTAGACGTGGACGATTGGCTGCTACCGTAGATGCAGCATGAAAACCAGCAGACAGGAAGATTATGTAGATCCGGCAAGGCAAGGCGTTGAAGGGCTCTGGTCAGCCCCCTCCGGACAACACTCCAGGCAGGACTCCTCTATGTTTCCACTGTGCCTCAATGCCTCAGTGCCTCGGTGCCTCAGTGCATCGCAGCATCAATGCCTCTGAACCCCTTTAAGGCGACAGCTCTGTTTAGCTCTGGTTCCCTCTGTCGCGACTCAGCCCAGCTCTCACAGAGGGCACAGCACAGGGCACAGAGCACAGCCCAGCACATAGAGCGCACAGGTCAGCGAGCTGATTCGGCCCTTCAGGCTTCAGTCTTCAGCTCAATCAGTCCAATCAATCCAATCCAGTCCAGTCCAGTCCAGACCGGGACAAACCAGGGAGGGGCAGGGAGGAATCGGTCCTGCCGTTTGCGAGAGGCCAAGCGCACCGGGCACCAGGCGCTCAGCTGCACCACAACCCGCGTTCACAGTCTTCCCCCCTTGCACGTCTCACCTTCAACCCTCCTCCGCTGTTCTCCGCCACCAGCAATCCCGTCTTCCGGCGCCTCCGGCGGTTCAGTCCGAGCCGAGGCACCAGTAGGTAGCGGCAGGGCTGAGCAGATTCAGCGGTGGGAATCAGCAGGGGGTCGGACCGGGTGATCAGGTGACTCTCCGGCTGTGAGCGAGTTGCAGCGGGTCCAAGCAGGCAGGGAAACTGTCTGATGGCGTAAGCGGCCGTAGGTGGCCGTAGGCGGCCGTGGGTGAGAGCAGGTGGGAACGGGTGAGAGCGGCCGTGAGTGAGAGCGACCGGCAGGCAGCAAGCAGGCAGCGAGCCGCGAGCTGAGAGCAGCAAGCAGCGGCAGCGGCACCAGTAGCGTGGCTCCTCCTCCAACCGTGAGCAGCAGCAGCAACGAGCTAATAAAATCTACAGGCCATATACGGGTATTCACCATTTCCAGAATCTCTTTTTCCAGAAGGTGCTTCAGTAAGTTTTACAAATGCTTAAAAATACCATCTCTTGGACCAAAGCTAAGACACCCATCACTCCTAACAAAGAGCATAATGTGAATGTCACATTGCAAAACAAGTCTTCCCAATTAAATGCAAAAGAAAAACCATTAAAAGAATTTTGGTGCTGGAGATCCAAATCTCTAACCATTGGTAGACTGAAGTGTTAAGGGATTTTCCAACTTAAACCATCTCTGCCTAAATAGAAAGTTTATTAGTGATGTCCACTCAATTGGCATCACGTGCTCATCACAGGGGCTATCAGTACATAACCATTATTATGAAGAATTTAAATTTTAGAATACAAAAAAGAATTATCAGTAATATCTCTGCGATTGGGTTGTATTTCAGAAATACACACTCCACAATTTCAGATTCCATAATTTTTTATTTATTTTTTCATTTTAGACAACCATAATTTTGGCCTGGTACATAGATGTACCATTAGTTTAGCTTTTTAATGTAACTTTATTAATGTTTTTTTATTAGTTACATTTATTATTTTAATGTCTAAGTGTGATCCCAAAACTTATGTTACATTTGCTCCTCTTTCACTTTATGTACAGTATCCCGCTACAGGTTGGTTTGTAACATAGTAGCCGACAAGCCCTCCCCCACTACTGACCTCAACGTTGTGTTCTATTCTAAACAAGATAGGTGAACCAATGGTTCCAAAATAGTGGGTATCATAGGATTAAACTTTCTGGACATGCTCTCTCGGATAAGATGATTTAGGTAAGAAATGGTAAAAAGATTTGAAGAAATAGAAGAGTCAATAAAATCAGGAATACACAAAGGTTCCAAAGAGATAAGTGAAACTATGAGAACTGACATGTAGAATGGGAGCTTGGGGATCAGGGTGTACCTACCCTCCCCTTACATACCATTTCAATTTTATTTTCAAGACATGGCAACCGAGTCCCCACATCCTGTAATGGCAGCTAAGACATCTTTTCTCAAATTTGCGGCCAGCCAATCAGAGGTCTCCATTCCCACAAACCCAACCCTGGGTTCACAGTACTGAAAGCAACAATAGGAATAAAGCTCACTAGCCCAAAGGGAAACAAGTATTTTGTGAATTTTTGGATTTCGAAACTCGGCATACCTGGGTTCTCGGAACTCTACTAATTAATGGTCCAGATATCTGTAAAATTTAAATACTTCATGCCCAACCCAAGATATTTTTAAAGCAAATTTGCTCAAAAACTACTGAATGGATTTACACCAAATGTAGCAAAGGTACTTCACCAATTAAAGTTCTACTTTCATGTCAAGTTTGGAGTATTTAATTTCAGCAATTATTTTCTGTATTGCTAGTCAGAGAATCCTATGGGAGTTAAATTGGAAATGTCACTTTTTGGATCTCCTGCTTTTTTTTGGCCAGTGCTCCATGCCCTCACTCCTAATGAAACTGATGCAATTTCAAATGTAAATCATTTTACAGATGAGATTACATACCACATTACCCTTACCACTTTGACAGGGACCACGATATATGCTATATCATTAATTGGTTTGATTAAGTGTCGCTGTTTTATTACATTTCACTTTTTTAGGTGTTTTTATTTATTGGCATAAATATTGTGTGGTCATAAGCATGCCATTTGGTGTGCGAGTTATGGTGGGCGCTGAAGTTGTGCGAGTTATGGATTGTGCCACTAACCATAATTTGTTCAATTCAGATTCCTCGAATGATGCCAAAGTTAGTAAGAGAACATAAAATGCCTTTCCTATGAAATCTCTGGCCTAACCCTAACTACACTGGCACTATGACCACTGGTGTGAGAAATATATATAGATATATATAGATTTAACTACACGGTGCTCCCATGGTAGTAAACAATGTTAAAAATAGGATATTCTGATTGGCTGAGAGAGCTAGGATATTCTGATTGGCTGAAAGAGCTTTTGCTCCCGTCTGTTATTTTGTACCACAGTACAGGTACAGGTACAGGTACCATGTTGCTGAAATGATCTGACTGGCTGGCCACAACACTGAAGAAAATGATGTGGCTGCCATTAAAGGACTTGAGGACATGGTTCCTGAGTCCTGAAGAAAACAATGAAAGGCCGCATAAGGGGGCAAGGTGGACACACCCTGATCCCCCTGGGTCAGGGTCATGTGGGTTGGGCCCAAAGGACCCTACGTTAAGGCGAAAACATTTTTCAGGTCATGGGGCCTGTAGTACCAGAACCTGGTACTGGGATACCCAGAGAGGTCTCACCTAGGGTACCAGTACCACAGTTGAGGTACCCCGATACTGCAGTCCTGAAAAAAATGTTTTTTTATAAAAATGAGAAGGGCCTGGTCATAGACCACACCCTCTGTCAGACTGAAGACTGTGTACAGTGGCGTTGGACACCTGCTAGTGGCTGGGCACCTGTGGGCCATGCCCTGTGGTCAACTCCCCGGTGTGCACAGTCAAAGGCTGTGCTCAGCGGAGAATTGGGTACCTTCAGGGGATTGGACGCAGGTCCTGGCTGGAGGCCAGGACGGCTGTGTGAAGTGGGGGTTGGGCATCCGTGGGGGAGTTGGGCACAGGGTCTGGGCAGAGGCCACCCTACGCAGTCAGCCCTCACTGCACATGGCCATTATCACTTGATTGGTGATAGAAAATTGAACACAGGTGTAGCTTGTTAAATTACTTGAAGCCTATGGCACGCTGTCACAATCACTGGATGATGTCATCAGTGATGTCATCAAGGATGTCATTTGAGATGCCATCAATGATATCATCAATTAAATCACTTTATATGTCATGAGTGAGGTAATATGTGAGATCATAAGCAGTGCATGACTGGGTGCAAATTATATTTACTTAACTAAAGTATAATTAGTGAATTTCAGTGTTTTTTTATTTTTTAAATGTTAGTTCTTATCTCATTTCAATACCTAACTATAACGTGACTTTAACCTTTGTTTTTTCAGTGACTATATATTCATATATCTATAGCTAGATAGATAGATATGTTCACTGAAAAAAATCAATGGTTTAAAGTGAAGCTAAGGTTAGCTTTGGTTTTAACACCCCAATGTATGTTTAAAAAACCTCAAGAAAAAAACTTTTTAAAAGCACAGTTGAATTGTGTTATGGTTAAAAATTAAGATTGAAAAGCCAATAAAATGTGCGTGTGATATGGTAGGGCCCACAAACCATAACGCTCACAACAGCCAACCAAACAATACCTCACAAAAACCATGCAATGCTCATGACTAGTGTACATTTTATGATTGCTAAATTTCAGTCACATATTATCACATGTACCCACTGATTTGTTTCCTCCAGTTTTCAAGGTGTCTCCTGAAAAAAGCAGTGGATGGTCCTGTTAATTCCAAATATTTAAATATGTTAGCACACTTGCATGAACTCAGCATGCCCTTGATACTGCAGCTAATTTTAGATATATTCTCTTTTTTAAATGCACTGCTTTGTTTTCATTGGATTCGCAGAAACCTTGCTTTGAACTCATTTTTGTCTATCCTTTTTTTTCTCTGTGTGTGCCTAAACTCTCACACAACCCGCCATCTTCTCGCACCATCCACTCCCCCCTTCCTGGGACAATTCCTTTACACTGCTGTAAGCTCTTTCTTGCATTCCTCTTTCAGGCTCAAAAAATACCCCACTCACTATTCAAAACTTCGCTTAACTTTTGACTTCCCTCTCCCTCGTCACCCTTTACACACTCACCACTTATGCACATCAGTTTTCCCTAACCAATACTGAAGTCTCTCCTTCCCTACATACCAACCCGAAAAAGCCTCCCACAACTCTTCTAAACCCACCAATTCATTGTTTTATCACACTCACGTAGGCAGGTAGAAAAAGACAAGCCCCCTCGTTGGTGCGATTCTATTTTTTTTTAAATAGAAATTCAACTTCTTCAACTGATCCACATTTGATCCTTCAAAATTATCTTCTGTTTCACGGGATCTTGGAGATGAATACCTGCACCTCTTTTCTCAAAGGGTTTAGAGGACTTTTTTTTATCAGATTCACTGCTTACGAATGGCTGTCAAATTCTGAGGTTCAGTTTTTGTTTACAACTATCCTTTCAACCAAAGCTCATGAGTTGGATTCAGATTGCTCCAGGCTTTTTATCCCTTGGGATCTTCCATATTGGAGCTCTCGAAGATAGTCTTCACAAAAAGACATCTAAATATTTTGTATATTTAGTAGCCTATGCTTCTTGAGACATCCCAAAAACCTTGAGGTGTGCTCTTAGAGTGGTTCTCCAAGTCCTTTGTCTTCGTGCTCAGCTCTTCGATAGGTCTCTCATCGTCTTGTGTAAAAGTTGTCAGAGAATCCCTCTATTACACCTCACCAAGTCTCTAATTTCTTTACCTTGTTTGTTAACTTCTGTAATTTCTCTCGAATTTCTCCTAGAGAGGTTAAGACTTCTTTAAAATCTTGTTTTGAGGTACGCGGCCTCCAGACACAAATGCATACACGGCTGCCAATGAAAGCTGTTGGTCTGTGCTTCTTGTTTCTATATCTGTGTCAGACAAACAGGCCTGAATTGTTCCTTCAATCTTTATGCATTTGCCCCTGTCCTCCGTTTATACCTGTTGAGCTTAGTGATATTCACATTTAAGAATTGGGGGAGAGTGGATTCCCACTACTTCTGTGCTAGGAGCTTCTCACTTTTAATTATACACAGGATATCATATCGAGCAGTTTTCCGTGCCTCTGAAGTAATAAGATTGATGAAAAGTGTAGTGCGTGCACTGCCTCAAGATGAGCTCCTGATATAATTTTAGTTTTAACGTGCCTCCTGGGTGTCACTCTCTGTACAAGAGTGATAGATTACTGAACATGGATGCACTCCACGACTGTGAGGAGTGTCCCCAGGGCACAGTATTGGGCCCCTCTCCTGGGGTTAATCGGTTAAATACCACAGTTTTTTTCCGTAGCTGGTTGAAGTAATAATGAGTAGTGGTTATTCCATCATACTGTTCGTTTAATTCCTTTTTTATTTCCTTGAATGTAATTCAATCATCATTACGTTCATAGGCGTGAAATCGATTACATTCAATTGGTCCCAATGCATTTCGGCTTATAAGGCCTTCATCTGGGGACTATCTTAAAACAATACTCCTATGCTGCCAGCTTGGTGTCGCTGTCCATCGGGTAGGGATATGGCTTCTTCTGGGGCATCCAGCTCCGGTCCCGTGCGCGGGTAACCGGGATCTTCCGGCTGCCTCAGGCCCGGGCGCCGGCGCACTCAGACCGACGGTCAGCGACACCAAGCTGGCAGCATAGGAGTATTGTTTTAAGATAGTCCCCAGATGAAGGCCTTATAAGCCGAAATGCATTGGGACCAATTGAATGTAATCGATTTCACGCCTATGAACGTAATGATGATTGAATTACATTCAAGGAAATAAAAAAGTTATTAAACGAACAGTATGATGGAATAACCACTACTCATTATTACTTCAACCAGCTACGGAAAAAAACTGTGGTATTTAACCGATTAACCCCCAGGAGGGGGGCCCAATACTGTGCCCTGGGGACACTCCTCACAGTCGTAATAAGATTGATCACATTTGGTACTCCTTTTTATTTTTGGAAAACGTACCTTTTTACATTTTAAAGTCTGTTATTTCTCCTCCTAGGTTTTCGCGGTTATTTCTTTCTGTCTTGATTTTCACTGTCCAGCTCTGCCACGCGCCGTACATGGCCTTTTAATAATATCCCTGCAAGGACTGAAAATTACCACAAAATGCTTGGCAGGGCTATCACAGACAGAAGAGCAAATAAAAGAAAGCATACCTTGTGCAGCCTGCTTTTTGCAGGTGACGACAGAGGTCTGATTTATAGCATGCAGGCTCACTTTGGCCTAAAGGCCTGCTCTGCTACCCTGGAGATCTGCTGCTTCCTTACACAGCATAATGGCACTCTTCCGCTGTTCAATGACGTTAATCAGGGGTGAGCAGTGTAGCAGGTGCTACCTATGGCTTGCCCCTTGATACTCCTGGCACTGCTTGGCAACCTCTGGCTCAAAAATCGCAATGCCATGCCAGGAAAAGGAAAATAAACTGGGTTTTGTGTGAGCCCTGGTTATTTTCTAGAATGTCCATCCCTTCTTCCTCACCCCCTAAGTTGCAAATAGGATGCTGTTCAGGGGATATCAGAAGAACAAGGGGTGGGAGCTTTAAAGCATCATGAGGGTGTTGCAGAGAAAGCCCACCAGTGAGGCCCACTCCTGTCTACAACAGCAAGTGAGAGTGTGACAATGAAGGCTTACAATCGACTGGGTTGCCATACCTGACCTTGCCACCCAAGGACGTCAAGAAGTCAGGTAATTACATAAAGGGAAATAATAATGCAGCAAGTAACCTACTTTTTAGTGGCCGTAGCGGTTGTCCATATGAAGGGCAGAAAGACCATACAGCTCCTGCAGCTTTCTGGTGAACTGAGTGTGGATGGCTGGGACATGCATTGTTCCTAAGTAGTTAACCTGAGAACCACCTGAGGACTTCGTATTGCCTAAAGCAGGGTTCTCCAAAGTCGGTCCTGCAGGGCTGGATCCATGCCAGATTTTTAAGTTAACTACATTTATCTAAATGAGGATATGCTAAAAATCTGGAATGGATCCGGCCCTCCAGGACCGACTTTGGAGATCCCAGGCCTAGAGGGTTGACAACATACAAACCAAGGATCTTATCAAGGAAACATAAGCGTTTTATGTTGAGTTTGGCTTCACATCCAATATGGGAAACTTTTCAAAATGATTAAGGGCTTGATTACAATGACATTGGGACTGCCACCGCCATCGGAACCATGTTTTCTGCCCGCCATATTACATTGGTGGGCGGATAATTGGCAGTCGGAAAGACCAACAGCCACTAATCCGACGGACTCCTTGTGCCCGCCGGTGCGTCGGAGGGAATTTTATTCCCTACAATGGTGGCGATGCCTGCCAGGCACCGCCGTAGGGATTAAAATTTCCCTTTCCACCCGCCGTTTCATGGCGGGTAACCCGCCATGAAAAGGCAGGTGGAAAGGGACATTGGGGGCCCGTAGCAGGCCCCCCTTGTCCCCTGGCTCTCAGCCTTGGGTATTGGGGTGGCACCTTTGGTGCCCCCCTACATATCTCTGTACCATGTGGCAGGCACTGCATGGTGCCTGCCACATAGTGCAGGGATATGCAAAAAGTGTATTTCTGTACTGCAGCGTGTGCTGCAGCCTGCAGCACACGCAGCAATACAAAAAATACACTTTGCGACCGCCTTGAAGGCAGTCGCATTGTGATTAGCATGGCGGGACCGCCAACAGCTTGTCGGGAGGTCCCATCCCTGATACGATTATGTCCGACAGCCATCGTATTCAGCCCCTATGTGACTTCAGATAATTAAATACCTTCCTGATATCGACTAATTACTTCCACATGGATCAGAATCAGGAGTCTTAATATTAACCCATTGAGAAATTACCTGAGCTAGTACGCCTTCTGTTGAACCGATTCAGCTTACCTCTACCACTCTGAAATTATAACAAGAGAGGAGGGTCACCACATGCAGGCTATCCTTCCAATTATTGTCTTGATAAAGTCCTATGGAAAGGACGAAACGTGTTGGCTGATGTGCTATCACAGCGTGAAAGAAGGTATTTTATACTATGTGCTCTAAAGGAAAAATAAATAATTCAAAAATAAGGTTTTATGTTAATTGGTTAGTACTAGAAGAATGCCATTTACTATTGCTTGAAAATTGTGCTAATAGGGTGTGCTACCTATCTATACTTGGATATACAATGAGCTCACTTTTTAAAATCAGCTCTGATTGCACAAATAGTAGCATGGCGTGTTTGGTTACAGCACCCCCCACCCAAACTTATATATAAGTGGTATGATTTCAAGTTAAGTCACACAGGATGGATATGCAGCCTGAATTTTCCCACCACTACCTATGTAACATTTGCCCTAAGCAGTTTAGCTGAGGACGTGGAAGAGTTGGAGATGCACATGAATATACAGGATGCTGAGGATCAGGATTAGGTGGGCTGGCAGAGCTGCATTTGGCCATCAGTAGTGGAACAACTGGGGTGATGTAGAGCAGTGAGGGGTTCTGAAGATAGCAAGGGTCTGGACTGAGGTGCACTGGCTGAGTTGCAAGGGAGCCTCAGTAGGGGAAGAGCTGGGGTGATGAGGAGCAGTGAGGGGTTCTGAGGATGATGAGGGTCTGGACTGAGGTGCACTGGCTGAGCTGTGAGGGGGCCTCAGTAGTGGAACAGCTGGGGTGATATAGAGCAGTGGGTGTTTCTGAGGATACTGAGGGTCTGGACTGAGGTGCACTGGCTGGGCTGGGAGGGAACCTCAGTAGTGGAACAGCTGGTGTGATGTAGAGCAGTGAGGGGTTTTGAGGATGATGAGGGTCTGGACTGAGGTGAACCGGCTGAGCTGCGAGTGGGCCTCAGCAGTGGAATAATTGTAGTGCTGCACATTGAGACTAGGGTGTACTGAGAGATGTGAGAGTGGGCCTCTGTGCATGAAAAGAAGGGACATTTGTGGGTCAGGATTGAGCAGTCCTGGCTGAGCTATAAGGGGGTTCTACTACATGAATAGCAAGCAAGCCTAGATATCATGATTGCAGGGCACTCTCAGAGATATCTGTGGGTCCCACTGCATGAATAGAAAGTAGTGTTGCAGGACAGGTTAATGGTGCACTGGCATAGCTGTGAGTGGGTTCCAGTATAGAATAGCAGGAGGTGCGGTTCAGTACCGAGGGGTATGGTCAGTGCTGTGGTACTGTCAAGTACTAGGATAGCTGGAGATATTGAAACTCAAGATTGCGGGTACTGGCCGAACTATTAACGAGTTCCAGTATAGGAATACTAGTGATTGGACATGGTCGGGGATGAAGAATGGGAGATGGGTCCCTGCAAGGGTAGAGTCTCTTGAGGCTTGGGTCATGGTGAGGCCTTGGACTTGTTTCCTCCTTGTTTGGTCTTGGAGGTGGGCTTCAACAGGGCTGCATTTCATGCTCATCTGCATTTTTTGTCATAAGACTTAAATATTCATTTTTTAAGTGCTGTTTTTAAGAACAGTCCCACTTTAACATGAACTGCAGCGGTTGCTGCCCCTCCTCTCAAATGTTGCTAGTACTGTAAGTAAACTTCAGGAACATTTGAGTAGCAGAGTCTAAGCTGTCGTATGTGGTACCTTTAGGAAGTCAGGCTTTGAATTTAAGGGTCTGTGTAAAAAGTAAAAATACAAATCACAGAATGCAATATGTTATAGCTAAAAAAAAACTATAACTGGCTAGAGGTGTCGCCCATGGTGAGATTAGTTTTGGCAAATATGGAGGACAACGGGTCACCTACCTTGCAGGGACGGCTCCTCCATGTGGGTGGAGGAGCGTCGCCCCACTGCTTTCTCGCAGTGTGAGAAGCAGAAACATAAAATGGTATTATAAATACCATTCTATGTTTCTGCTTCTCGCACTGCGAGAAAGCAGAAGTGTTTGGTTGGGGGCGGGCGGGTGGGCGGTCCTGCTCTATGGCAGGAGAGGAGTGGCTTGCCCACTCTGAGGGTGCTGACTGTTTGGTCAGCCCCAGGGCCGACCAAACCAGTCATACGCACTCTCCCTTTTCTCCATGGAGAAAATTGCCTCAACATAGACGCCTGTGTGGTCGGCGTCCCAGCCAATGACAACGCTGCCATTGCAGCATTGTGATTAGCTTATGGGAGGGGAGGGAGGCTGCTTGCTTCCTGTGAGGAGCAGAGAGAGAAGCAGACGCGACGTGCGACCGGAGCGGGCCGGCAAAGGTAAGTTAAACTTTTTTTTTTTATTAAACCTACCCCCCCGCCCCCCCTCCCCCCACGCAACCCTCCCCCGCGCAACCCCCACCCCGCATGACCCCCCCCCCACCCGCAAGTCATGCCGGCCGCGACTGCTACCTTGTCATTACAATGTTACTCAACAGGCAGAGGCCAAGATCGCAGAACATTTAATCCCTTTGCAGTAAAAGAGAATCATACTTGGTATGACTTGTGGTGATATTCTGCTACGAAAAGAACACTACTTTGATAGGAGTACATTGCAATTTATAGGACCCAAGGACTGTCACAAAAAAACTAAATAGCAAAAAATCACACTTGAAGTTCTTTTGGCCTGAGGATGGAGAATATCGTTCCTTTGGATTACTTGCTTATAAATAATGCATTGTCTGGGGTGGGGGGTGAGGAGCTGTTGTTATAAGCCTATGGATTGGCTGCTAAGTGGCTGTCTTCTGTGACTGAAACATTTGGCCAGCCCCGATTTTCCAGCCAAGATCAATTTGCATTCTGCCAGTTGCTTACACCGCATCTGTTCACTCCTGTCCTTCGCCTTTATAAAACTAGCACTGGCAAAGCCAGTAGGTATGGCTTTAGTTGCCAACCTTTTAGCATTGTCAAATGTTGTTTTGTTTTATTAGTATAGATTTTGTAAAATTTTATTGTTGGTTAAACACCTTGGCCCTCACCAATATTTAACAAAAACACTAGCTAAAAGGAAAACAATGTATTGGTCTTCAAAAGCACACATTATCTCTGGCAACTTCTTCATGATGTTAATGTGCTCTTTTGGAAAGAGCAGAATGATTGCAGTCACTGCGAAGGTAGCCAATGGCTGAAGAGGGCTGACTCATTGTCCTACACTGTACACAGTAGTGGGAGGATAAAAGCATGCATGACGCAACAACAGACCAATGGATGAAGAGGGATGGATGGCAGCCCCGATAAGTGTATTAAAAACATTTTAATAAAATCAAAGTTCTTGGCTAGCAGCAGCCATAAATAAAATATAGGACCAGAGTTCCAGAATGTAAGAGGGATGATCATGTTAGTAAAGGGATGTAGGCAATTGACCTATTATAAGTAAACAAGGAGCAATTCTACTGTTTTACTGCAGATAAGATGGTAATTTCCTAAATGTATCTCATTACTTTTACATCACTGCTTTGCTGAAATTGTGATAAAGCATCACACAAAAGGCTTTGAACTGCCACACATAAAAACACTGAAAAGATGTAAATGTCACACATAAGCAAACTGAAAACTTAGCAGCTATGAGTCTTCTGAGATGCCAGTGCAGCTGTTACTGCCAATAATTCGGTAGATCTATATCTCATGTCCTCTTTAGGTTTTTATGAGTATGAAATTAATTACTGTGTACTCTCAGCGAGAGTGCCTTGAGAGTTTTCTGACATGCTACTCTTGGCATGAGTGGGTTATAAATGCACCCATACCTGGACTTACCTATGTCACTTTTTGACCAGCCACACACGCTCTACTGAGGGCACTTGAGGCAACCGCTGTCCTCCCCCCCACCTGAAGTCCCTATACGTGGCAGCCAGCTCTCAGACCAGATCCAATCAAGCCCTGGCTCACTCTGAGGTAGTCAGTTATCCCTTTCTCGCTCCCACGCTTACTGCTCTGTGCTCTCCAGAGGAAGGTCTCCATGTCCTTTTGTGTGCATCTGAAGGCGAGGATGCTTATTTCCGCTAAGGCTTTCAGTGTTCGTGGTTCCTGTCATCTTCTTCAGGATGTTTGCCTCTGTGGTGTGGACGTTGCTACTTACTAATTCTGGCATGATCAAATCTTGCTTTACGTTTGATTGCTTGCTTGTGCGTCTTCCTGCAAATTAGGGGTGTTGATTGGCTCACTTAGAATATTTGTACACACCTTTACCGACACTGTTGGCAGATACTAAGGGCCTTATTATGACTTTGGCGGTCCTACAGCAGAGGGTGCAATGCGCCGTCCGCCATAGGACCGCCAAAGTCGTGGTGTGAACGCCCGCTAGATTAGGAGTCAAATCCTGGTCTGGCGGGTGGTCCTGCGGCGGTCTGACAGCAGCGGTCTGTGAAGCTCATAGAAGATCCTCACATACAGACCGCCGCTGCCAGAACGTCAACTGCACCTTCTTGCACGGTGTGGCATAGATGCCACACACCATGCAGGAAACGAAGGTGCAAATACAAATACAGGGGTATACTACATGTGCCCCCAGCATGCACCCCCAGGCCCAACTCCAGCAGGGGGCCTTGTTAGGGCCTCCTTTGTTGCCATTCTGCCATCCTTTTCATGGTGGGTTCACCGTTGTGAAAAGGGCAGTGAAATGGCAATTTGGAATATGCTTGGCTGTGCCGGCTGCAGCACCGTGAGCATATTCCTGGCAGTAAAAGACCGCCGGCCCAATGGAATCCTTCGTGCCAGCGGTCTTGTGGCAATCCGACCGCCGTAATCGTAATACTGCGGGTGGTCCCACAGTGTGGCTGCCACCACGGGTTTGGCGGTCCTTCTTACTGTTCCCCTTAGCACATGGATGAAACTAAGGAACAACATGTTTCTTCAAAACTGGCTTCCAAATGGCAACAGTCTAGCATAAGGGTGTTTGGAGCCTACTGCACAATGCTTAGTTTACCTTTACTGGCTCAGCTTTCTTCATAAAGCGATAAACAGCTTTGGAAATATTTCCAAGGGGGTCTCACAGCCTGGTGAGTCCCACAAACTTCACGGTCCATTTAGACTTACCAAGACTTTCATGCAGTGGCTCAGGTGACCTCTCACCTGACAGCTCAAGATTGCTGTGCATTGCCCTTGGCAGTACTACCAGACCAGTCATGTCCTCCGGGACTGCACTTACTGGGGATCTCCTGCAGCAGTCAAAATTGGTTGGCCATTCCAGGGCATCTCATCACACCTTACACTGGTTTTAACAGCTTGGTCACCAGTACTGCTTCTACTCCAAACCCTCCAATCCTTTTTGATTTCTGGACACTACAGTCTCACCCTGTCTTCTGTCTTCTAGTAGACACATTCACAGCGACCCACTTAATAGCAGTTGTGCTCTTGGGCCTCTCTGTCTCTGTCTGAACCTTAAGGGAAACTTTGCAAGTGTCCACTCACACTTTTAAGGCAAATAATGCAGAATAAACTACAGGAATGTTCAGTATGTTTTTGTTAGAACTGGGGGTCTCTAGTTGGCAGAGGTAGGTACCTTTGTCCAAATAGGGACCCTTGCTTCTAGTCAGAGTAAGGGGTACACTCCTGAAATAACCCCTGCTCACCCTCTTGGTAGCTTGGCACGAGCAGACAGGCTTAGTTCAGAGGCAGTGTGTAAAGCATTTGTGAACACATACAGTAATCTAGTGACAACACTACAAATGGACACCACACAGGTTGTATTATAAAAATAAGTATCTTTTATATAGATTTACCACAAGACCATAAATGACATAAATAATCCACAATACTGTACTTTAAGGATGGTAGAATTAGCTTGAGTCTCTTAAAATGAAAATGCGACACTTTGAGTTCAATGTACCTTAAGATGCGTAACGCAGGGCAACGGAAAGTGTTGTAGGGAAGGTGATGGGATAGTCCCTTACACGCAAGGACAGTGATGCGTTGAAGATCTGGTGCAAAAGAAACAAAGTGGCGTCTTCTTGAGGTTGCGACAACGAAGAGGTGATGCGTGCACGCCCGACGGCCGTGCGGCGATTGCGATGAGTCTTTGGAGCCGCGACAGGCCCTGCGACACACTTCCCTGGCGATGCGACGGCGTCTGATGCGAAGTCGACGATCTTCTCCTGGAATGCGGGGCGCGCCTCGTGTTGCCATGCGTCGGCGTCTGATGCGAGGTCGATGCTCTGCCCCGGGGATGCAACGGCGTCTGATGCGACGGCGACACTTTTCTCCGGTGCTGCGAGGCACTTTGAAGGATGCGGCGCGCTTCTTCGGGGATGCGCCGGCGTCTGCTGCGACGTCGACACTCTTCTTCGGCGATGCGATACTCAGCGGCTGCGGCAACACGCTTCTTCGTGTTGAGTCGCGCTTCCAGCTCCCAGAGACACGCAAGTGTGTCAGAAGGTCCAAATTCCCAGCAAGGGAACACAGGGGGAGCTGGTGGGTGAAGTCTGTTGTCCCTGAGACTTCAGCAGGAGGCAAGCTCTGAAATCAAGCCCTTGGAGATCCTTCACAAGTTGATGAAAGTACACACAAAGTTCCCTTCTCCTTTCTTTGGCAGTCAGGCAACCACTGCAGGCAGATCCCTCTCAGCTTAGGGATAGTCTTCTCCTCAGTTTCTTCTTGGTTCCGCTCCTCAGCAAAGGTTTCTTCTTATTTCCCAAAAGTGATCTAATTTCCTAGGGGTCTGGGTCCCCTTTTTATACACCTTTTCTCTTTGTTCTCTGAAGGCAGAGAGGCCTTTGCCTAGTCCAAAACCAGTTCTGGTCAGTCCTGGAGCACTTTGTTTTCCTGACTCCTTCTTTCCTTTCAGAATGTGGGGCAGAGTGCTCAGCCGCCAGGCAGGAGGTGGAGTCCGCATTGTGGAAGGCAGGCACAGCCCTGTTCAGACCCAGGTGCAACTCCTCCCTCCACTCTGGATGCAGATCTTTCTATTCAGCCCTGTGCTGACTCACCCTGTCTCCTGTAGTCACCCCAGCCCCTGTCACTCAATCTCCAGACAAGGAATACACAACCTAGCAGAGGCAGGCTTGGATAGTTAAGCAAGAAAATACCCACTTTCTAAAAGTGGTATTTTCAAACACAGAATGTTAAAACCAACTTCACTAAAAGATGTATTTTATCACCCTGAGTTCAGGCATACTAAATTCGTTTTTCTACCATGTTCCCTGGGTCAGTTCTGACTATAAGGTGTAATAGTCAGTCTGCCCATTCTGGCCTATGGGGAGCAGGTAGCCTTGCAATAGTGAAAAACGAAAATGGCTGTAATTCACTATTAGGACATGCCACACACACCAGGGCATGTCCTACCTTATACTTACAATGCACCCTGCCCTAGGGCCTACTTTAGGGGTGACCAACATGCAGTAAAGGGAAGGTTTAGGGACTGGTAAGTGGGTGCACTCACCAAGTCGACATGGCAGCCCTAGGCTGCACACAGGCTCTGCAATGGCAGGCCTGAGACATATTTTACAAGCCGCTTCTGTGGGTGGCACAACCCGTGCTGCAAGCCCACCAGCGGTATTGGATTTACAAGCCCTGGGCACACTCAGTGCACGGTACTAGGGACTGACAAGTAAACCAATCATCCAATCATGGAGTCACTAATACATACATCAATTTATAATGGGGAGAGCATATGCACTTTTGCACTGATCAGCAGTGGTAAAGTGCCCAGAGTCATAAAACAGCCAACAACAGGTCAGAAAAAATATAGGAGGAAGGCAAAAAGTTTAGGGATGACCCTGCAAAAAGGGCCAAGTCCAACACAACCCCCTTCCAGCCAAAAACGCAGGGAAGACCAATCACTACCCTGATGGGCTTCCCTGCTTTGGGCGATAGAACCTGGACCCTGGCCCACAACAGCAAGGGCATACTCCAGTCCTACGCCAATCTGAACCTATTGGAATCCCTCTGTCCATACTCTCAGGGTCCACCAAGCTAATCCATGGGGAACCCTTCTCCTCACCTGTGGACACCATCTGTGCAGCACCTAACCTTAACTTGCTCACAGGTGTGTCCCAACAGACAGAAAGCAAGCCACAGTGGCCACTGACAGTGGTCAGGGATGAGACCCAGGCCTTATGCCTCTCAGGACTCTCAAACCTCTGTGGCGTCAGAGAGCGGGGGGCAGTAGCCCCAGGTGCTTGGCACCCTTTGTCCATTCTCCCTCCTGTCAGGTCAGGTATGACATCCTGACACTGATCTACCAGCCCCGGGCCTGTACCCGGCGGCTGGACTGGAGACTGGGGTGGGCTTTCCCACACCTGGTCCTTCTCCTTGGGGCTCTGTACCCTCCCACCTGGAGCGGTACCCCCTTCCAGAATTGTCAGGGCACCTGTGGCCGGTGTCCTGCACAATTCGCCCACCAGTTCAGGGGTTCTATCCTGCAACTGGGCGTCCAGGTCAGGGGGGACACCCTGAACCTGGTCCTCCAATCTAGGGTCTAAACCCTCCAGTTGAACCGGGGTCAGAGGCGAGGACTCCCTCCCTCTGCACCCCCTTCCAGAGTACTGCCCCCTCCCATCAGGAGCGGTTCCCCCTTCCAGAATTGTCAGGGCACCTGTGGCAGGTGTCCTGCACAATTCGCCCACCAGTTCAGGGGTTCTATCCTGCAACTGGGATCCCAGCATAGGGTCTGTACCCTTAGACTGGGCAGAGGCCAGGGGTGAGGCTGTCCTCTCCCCGCCCCCCTTACTGGGGTCCTGCACCCTCCCACCTGGAGCGGTGCCCCCAGAAGACAAACTGGTAGGGGCACTGTTAGCAGCTGCCCCTTCCTCCAGGTCAGGGACGACACCCTGAACCTGGCCCTCCAACCCAGGGTCTGTACCCTTAGGCTGGACCTGTGCCTGGCAACCCAGGACTTCCGGGAGGGTACACCAACCCCCCCCAAAGGAAACACACCCCTCTAGAGTTGTGTAAGAATCTGCCTGGCGCACCAGGACTTCCTGGGGAGCACGCATGCCCCCCCCCAGAGGGTAACACATCTCTCATGTGTTGTGTGACAGTCTGCCTGGCACAGATCTTCCGACCCCTGTCCATCTGACAGTGCGCGAAGATCCCCCAGGACAGAAGTGGTGTCACCATGGTCATTCACTGGTGACTCAGCCCTTCTGGCTGGTCCCTGACCCACTGGTTCTTCCACTGGGGACTCTCTCCCCTCTCACCCCTCACTCTGGACTTCTGCACCCTCCCAAGTGGAGCGGCACTGCCAGATACCAGAAACACTGGAGCTCCATTTACAGACGCTCCAGGTTCTCTAGACACTAGGAGATCCTCCTCAACAGGCGGCCCATCAGGACAGCCTAGGCTCCCTACCTGGTGTTCCCTTAAAGAACCATCCAGGCTCTGAGACTGGGTTTCGGGCACCTTGGGACACGCAGCCCCACACTCACTCCTTCTCCACTGAGACAGGATGTGAGTCCCTACACCCCTCCCATTACCACGGGACCTAGCTGGGCTACACTGAACCTCTCCCACCACTCTGGGTTGGAAGACACCTGAGCCACTCCTCTTAGGGTCACTCCCCAATGCCTCTTCAGACCCTCTGGAATCCACCAAAAGGTCTGCCTCCAATGTGAGCTCCCTGAGGTCAGAGAACTCACTCTCCAACAGGTGTTGGCATAGCTCTGGAAAACAGGGACTTACAATATGCTCTCCCAAAATTGGATCACACAGTCCCCCACAGGGGTTAACCAAACTATCCTTCACCTCACCATCCAGTGCCTCGCACACGTACCCCACTCCACTCTTCTGAGATTGGCAAGACAGTATCTGACTGTCTCTGTCACTCAACCCACACTCTTCTGGGCGGTATTCACACTCACATACCAGGACTTCAACTGTGGGGGAACCACTCTCCCTGCACCTCCCATCTAGAGTCAGTAGAGTGTCCCTCCTGCTACTAGGACCATGAATCCCTGCGTCAGTTTCCCTATTCCTCTCAGGGACACTGCGCACTACTGGAGCTACCTCATGTCCTTGAACCTCCTGGTGTATGTTAACCCCTCCAAGTCAGGTGCCACATCTCTGGGTGTGTGTACTGCTCCCTCAGCACTAGATAACATAATTTTGCTGCCACCATCTGAGCTGGACTCCCCCTCCAACTCAGCACAGCTCACTCTCTGAGCTACACACATTTCTTTTTGCTGGGCTGAGACACTCATGGCCTCCAGCCTCTCGAGCTTTAAATCAAGCTCCCTCATTCTCAACTCATGCTCCTGATCCATTCTTTTTTCTTCTAAGGCCAACTTTCTAGATTGCAATTCAAATTCCAACTGCCCCTCTAACTTGAGCTTGGTCAGCTCCATCTCATGCATCCTACTCTTTTCTCTGTCCTCCAGCTCCTCTGGGGACAGACCTTGGGCAGAAACCCTGCTACCCGCTGGGGAAGTTACTCTCCTCCCCCAATCATAATCAACAGATGCTCTGGATGCTGCTGTATCCATGGTGATTAAACTTGGCAGTTTTTAGCAAACATAGAAAGTCCCAGAAAAGAATATCTACCAAAAGTATGTGGTTGCGTTATGGTCTGCACTCACTAGGTAGTGTTCACCAATCACTGTACATGAGTCACAAATGCAAGTCCAGAATCCTCACCGCTGACCACCAATGTTAGAACTGGGGGCCTCTAGTTGGCAGAGGTAGGTACCTTTGTCCAAATAGGGACCCTTGCTTCTAGTCAGAGTAAGGGTGTACACTCCTGAAATAACCCCTGCTCACCCTCTTGGTAGCTTGGCACGAGCAGACAGGCTTAGTTCAGAGGCAGTGTGTAAAGCATTTGTGAGCACATACAGTAATCTAGTGACAACACTACAAATGGACACCACACAGGTTGTATTATAAAAATAAGTATCTTTTATATAGATTTACCACAAGACCATAAATGACATAAATAATCCACAATACTGTACTTTAAGGATGGTAGAATTAGCTTGAGTCTCTTAAAATGAAAATGCGACACTTTGAGTTCAATGTACCCTAAGATGCGTAACGCAGGGCAACGGAAAGTGTTGCAGGGAAGGTGATGCGATAGTCCCTTACACGCAAGGACAGTGATGCGTTGAAGATCTGGTGCAAAAGAAACAAAGTGGCGTCTTCTTGAGGTTGCGACAACGAAGAGGTGATGCGTGCACGCCCGACGGCCGTGCGGCGATTGCGATGAGTCTTTGGTGCCGCGACAGGCCCTGCGACACGCTTCCCTGGCGATGCGACGGCGTCTGATGCGAAGTCGACGATCTTCTCCTGGGATGCGGGGCGCGCCTCGTATTGCGATGCGTCGGCGTCTGATGCGAGGTCGATAATCTGCCCCGGGGATGCGACGGCGTCTGATGCGACGGCGACACTTTTCTCCGGTGCTGCGAGGCGCTTCGAAGGATGCGGCACGCTTCTTCGGGGATGCGCCGGCATCTGCTGCGACGTCGACACTCTTCTCCGGCGATGCGATACTCAGCGGCTGCGGCGACACGCTTCTTCGTGTTGAGTCGCGCTTCCAGCTCCCAGAGACACGCAAGTGTGTCAGAAGGTCCAAATTCCCAGCAAGGGAACACAGGGGGAGCTGGTGGGTGAAGTCTGTTGTCCCTGAGACTTCAGCAGGAGGCAAGCTCTGAAATCAAGCCTTTGGAGATCCTTCACAAGTTGATGAAAGTACACACAAAGTTCCCTTCTCCTTTCTTTGGCAGTCAGGCAACCACTGCAGGCAGATCCCTCTCAGTTTAGGGATAGTCTTCTCCTCAGTTTCTTCTTGGTTCCGCTCCTCAGCAAAGGTTTCTTCTTGTTTCCCAAAAGTGATCTAATTTCCTAGGGGTCTGGGTCCCCTTTTTATACACCTTTTTCTCTTTGTTCTCTGAAGGCAGAGGGGCCTTTGCCTAGTCCAAAACCAGTTCTGGTCAGTCCTGGAGCACTTTGTTTTCCTGACTCCTTCTTTCCTTTCAGAATGTGGGGCAGAGTGCTCAGCCGCCCGGCAGGAGGTGGAGCCCGCATTGTGGAAGGCAGGCACAGCCCTGTTCAGACCCAGGTGCAACTCCTCCCTCCACTCTGGATGCAGATCTTTCTATTCAGCCCTGTGCTGACTCACCCTGTCTCCTGTAGCCACCCCCAGCCCCTGTCACTCAATCTCCAGACAAGGAATACACAACCTAGCAGAGGCAGGCTTGGATAGTTAGGCAAGAAAATACCCACTTTCTAAAAGTGGTATTTTCAAACACAGAATGTTAAAACCAACTTCACTAAAAGATGTATTTTATCACCCTGAGTTCAGGCATACTAAATTCGTTTTTCTACCATGTTCCCTGGGTCAGTTCTGACTATAAGGTGTAATAGTCAGTCTGCCCATTCTGGCCTATGGGGAGCAGGTAGCCTTGCAATAGTGAAAAACGAAAATGGCTGTAATTCACTATTGGGACATGCCACACACCAGGGCATGTCCTACCTTATACTTACAATGCACCCTGCCCTAGGGCCTACTTTAGGGGTGACCAACATGCAGTAAAGGGAAGGTTTAGGGACTGGTAAGTGGGTGCACTCACCAAGTCGACATGGCAGCCCTAGGCTGCACACAGGCTCTGCAATGGCAGGCCTGAGACATATTTTACAAGCCGCTTCTGTGGGTGGCACAACCCGTGCTGCAAGCCCACCAGCGGTATTGGATTTACAAGCCCTGGGCACACTCAGTGCACGGTACTAGGGACTGACAAGTAAACCAATCATCCAATCATGGAGTCACTAATACATACATCAATTTATAATGGGGAGAGCATATGCACTTACCACTGATCAGCAGTGGTAAAGTGCCCAGAGTCATAAAGCAGCCGACAACAGGTCAGAAAAAATATAGGAGGAAGGCAAAAAGTTTAGGGATGACCCTGCAAAAAGGGCCAAGTCCAACAGTTTTCATAAAAATATTTCTGAAGCCGTAAACAAAGATATATTAAGTTGTATATTTCCATTGTGTAGTTGGCCATGGGAGCACAGTGAAAATCCATTGCATTGCTGGGCCCTCACGACGCCACACAGATATCATTCTTGCATTTTAGATTATATTTATGGCATAGAATACTACATTCTGCTGAGAATGTACAACGTACGATGCTTCCTGATGCGTCTGGTCTAACCAATAAAGGGGAAAACGTATATTCAGGCACCAAAGACACGGTGCTGTCAACCAATAACGAGAACACACTGGCACACCTGTACATCAGGCCCGGTTCTAGGAATTTTCATCTGGATGGGCCAAGGGTTCGGTTGGGTGGGCCAATGCGGGCCCAATTTTTGTCAATTCTGTAGGTAGCCTACAAACCCTAGATTTTCATTATATCTTCTTCCAAACAGGAATACAATGCATCTAGAGAGTTATTGGACAGTAAGAGCTGATGTCTATACTCAACAGCCTAACTCATCATTTCCAGCAGGATAGGCTTTAGCACCAGGATTCCAAGCAGATTGTAATAGTAGTTCAAGGTTAAGGAGGTCCCTGTTACCTCTCCTAAACCTTAACATTTCACACTAGGAAGACAGGCACTGAAAGCTTGATCCGGGCTTGAGCCTGAAGCCCAGCTCTGGCTCAGCTTTAAGTCCTGTTGGAACTTAAAGCCCATAATGAGCCAAGCTTTCATGTACCTTTGCCTGCCACCCTCAATCTACCCAGGATGTGACATTACGGTGAGATTGTCCAACTTTGGAACTGAACAAACTAGGTTTGAGTCTCGGCGTTGGCTCAACATCCTGTGATTCTGGGCAAAATCTCCAGTGCCAAAAAGAAATGAATGTGACCTTATATAATGTAACTGGTGTTCATGTAAAGCGCTTCAATATCTCTAGGCTGAGTTCACACTATATAAAAGCAGCAGAAAACTGCACAAAGTAGTAAAAAGTAAGCATTAACATAAAAAGCAGAGACAAATAGATATCCTGTACCAAAACTCGTTTTTCTTCATATTTGAGCATGAAAGCACATTCAAATACATGAATCTGAAAACCAACCATACAAAAACCTATTGTGTTTAATTTAATAGACTAATGTTGCTCTATAATAACCTGGGCCACATACAAGGTCCACATGACAACTGTTTTGCATCTTGGTTCACTAATGGCACTGTTACCAGTGTGAGGACGGGATAGGAATGACTGTAAGCTCATATTTAAAAACTATCACATTTAATAAGTACTTCTCAGGGCAGCGCTATATTGTGATATTTATGTCAAAGCTTCCATGTGTTAAGCAAATACAAATTTTTGAATTTTGAAGAGACGGTGTCCTATTTGACATGATGTTTGTCGAATGTTTCACCTAGCAAACATTTTCAGGGCTCGGCTTGTGCATGGGCTCTAAGGACCAAGCCAGAGACTTAGCTCGGCTCTCCCTATTAATTTGTTTTCTCGCCCACCTCTACCCCCAAAACATACCACTCGATTTCAGTTGTAAAGACAGTGGAAAAAACATTTCGACGTTCTGACTTTGAAATTGATGAAGCACTCAAGAAGTGCCTTCTCCGTGGCCTCTTCTGTTGTGACTGGGTGGGCCAAAGGTCATGTTTGGGTGGGCCTGGCCCACCCGGCCCCCCTGCTAGAACCGGGCCTGCTGTACATGCATCTAGACTTTGCCTCCCTATTTCGACTGGGGCCGCAAATAAACTCGGATCGTGTTTAGGTGCCAGCCATCTGCTGGAGAGTCTGATGCAAGAGCAGCCAGCTCAAGGGGCCTCTGGGAATGAATTTCGCACGCTGAGCAAACTCATTAATGAAAATCAAGAGGGACCAAGGGAGACTGGTGCAAGGTAAGGACATGTTGCCGAGGTCTGTGGAGATGCCAGGTAGCCAAGCCAAAGCCTTGGAAGACACAGAAAAGAAAGCAAAAAGACAGGCGTTTCATCAAGCAGCTTGGGAAATTCTAATTTTACAGGGGCGGTTCCTTCGTTGGAGCGGAGGAGCATCGCCCCACTTCAGTTACCCCCCAAAGATGAAAAATACATTACCATTTTATTTTCCATCCTCGGGCTGCTGCTGAATGACAGCCACAGGGAGGAAGGTGGGCTGTGTTGCACTTTTTAAAGTGTGCTTGTCTTTTTGACCGGCCGTCTTGCGACGGCCAGTCACACGTGCACTTTAAAGCCTCTAACCCAGCTGTCTCAAGACAACTGGGTCAGAGTAAGCTCAGGGCTCCAGTGTCCTTGAGAGCAGCAAGTGAAGCCCTCCCTCCAATCAGTCTGCTGCTCTCACAGCATGAGAGCAGTGCCAGGATTGGTGTCGCACTGCAGCATCCGGTTGAGAAGAGGTCAGGAGTTGAAGAAGTCAGAGGACGTCGGTTAAGGTATGTTTTTTTTAATTAAAATGTATGCTCGGGTGCCCCTCCACTCCCTATAGATGTCAGCTGCCACTGTCTAAAAATGAATTGGTTTCGACGGTAGTCTGCTGACCGACCCCTATGGAGCCATTGGAAGAACATTCTTTCCGTTTACAGCAAAAGCATTACTTTGGCTTCAACTTGATGGTCCAAAAGAAGATTAATATTCAAATATGTTTAACTGTCGCCCTTTGGAAGACAATCATTTGCGGATTCATTTAACAGCACTGGCTCCAGTTTTGAGCACAATGTTTCATGTGGGATGGAAGATAAAACTTACACAGGCCATCCAGAGCAGAGAAAAATCTGTTCTCTCTGCCCTGCATCATCCAATCACCAACAATACGCAGTTCAGATTATTCCTTTGATGATGTCTGCTTGGATTATGAGGCTTACTGTGACATCATTTAAAGGATGGCACCCTTGACTTGAGCGTGTTATCCCTGGATGACATGTCAAAGGTACCTCTTTAAAACAGTGCTCTCCAGAGTTTAGAGCTGTGGGGCAAGAATACTGCAGATTCTGTGTAGTTTACTCACCAATTAGAAGCAAACTACTCACCTAATAGAAGCAAACTACCTTTCACTGGCAGCACATCACTACCATACCAAATCAGACTTCGGTCTGTGATATAGAAAAGTATTGAAAGTGCAGTAAAGCCATATTTAATGCAGACCATGCCCTATGCAAAAGTTGAATAACAAGAACAGGAAACCCTACACTATTTAACATGCTCTATATCATCTGGGAATGGAAAGAAGCCCCCTTTCACCTACGACATGCCATTATAAAATAAGGCATGGCCATAGGTAGAATCAGTGACATGTAATTCTGCTTCAAAGGATAGAACACTATTTTGAGAATAACCCGCATGGAAACTCACACACAACAAAAAAGGGAAATGGATGTCATCATGGATGAATGACGAAATAAAAAGGATAAAAGCATAATTTTGTACCCTTCAAATCCAATGTTACCAACTGAAAAGCAATAAATAGAAAGAAAAACACACTCAAAGATACAACAGGTTTAATAAATCCTCCATCAAAAAAGCAAAAAGAGCCAATCACTTAAACAATATTTCTGACACCACATCCCTCAAAAATGAACTTCACAAAATGGGTAGAGAATGTACATCTGTTACATCACCTGAATCACAAATATTTCGTAACATAGTGGCTGATCACTTCATTACCAGAGCAATACCTACTAAACAAACCAACCAGCTCCTAATGTGAAATCCAGGATACTGAGACTGATACTAGAGTAACTCAAAAAAGAGTTACTCTAAATTCTTTTCAGGAACTGATTGGGAGGGAATTCCATGATATGATAAAAGGCAGTAGACCTGTCAGCTTGCCATCACACCCTCATCTGACTCAACTTTTAAAGACAATACTACTACTAACTTTGGCTCCAATTCCAACAACCAATATAATCAGCAACTCCTTAAGCACAAGTAAATTTCCAGTAGAACTCAAAAACTTTTATATACAACAATTCATTAAGGAGAATACCTTGGCCGCTAACAACTACATTTCCATTCTCAAACAGTCTGTTCTTTGAAAATGAATCGAAAAGCAGATCTCTTGCTGCCGTCACACCCGGAAGCAAATTTCCTACCATTTGACCAACAAACAGGCTTCCATCCAGGCAGGTATATTTAATCGGCATTGATTACGGATGGCCTGAAAATTATGGCAAATAGAAATAGGGTAGCAGCACTACGACTCCTCGCCCTATCGGCAGCCTTTGACACAGTGGATCAAGAAACATTCTTAGATAGACATAAAGAAACTGGCATTGAAGGAAACATCACTGGATCTCCTCCTACACTTTGGGCAGAACAAGCATCATATCTGTACCTCATTCACCTCCACACCATTCAGCATCGAGGTAGATGTACCTCTATGATCAATAATTTCACCACTTTTTTTCAGCATTTACATTGGTCCACTTCTTGAACTCCTAAAATCATTTCGCCTCACATTCTATAACTACACTGATGATACCCAGATAATCCTCACATTGCAAAAAACCTAATGACCTTGAATTTTCTAAAATATTTTATTGCCTCACTGCTGTTGACCAATGGAGGACAGAGACTGACCTTAAACAGATAGCATCAAAGACTGAGATGCTGAGAGAGGAGTCTGGCCCAAAGAATTTGAAAAAATACTAACAACATAAAAAGAAGTAAGAAACCTCTGAGCTATCGTGGACACAGCCCTCACTATGAACCTTCAAGTTAATCAAGTAACAACATCTCCATTTCATACCCTTTGGCTACCACAGCACATTTTCCTGCATCTGAGATTCCCTTAGAGGTTCCAAGCAATTACATCCATCATCATATAGACACTTGATTATGTAAATGGCTTGTACAATAGAATACCACCATCACTTATGAGATGCCTCCAAATAGTCAATAATGCAGTGACAAAACAACTCCGATACGTAAAGCTACAAAACCGCATCTCTCCTGTGTTAAGGATCCTTCACGAGCTCTCTGTTGCTAGAGGAATTACTTTAAAAATACTCTTCATTACATATACGGCATACATGGAAAGGTGCCCTTTTCATACTGATGAAGCTAAATAGATACTATCAGAAAAGACATTACATTCCAGACTAGCACTCCAATTAATATGTCTACCCTACAGGAAAAGTACAATTGATGGCACATGCTTTTCCACCCACACAGCTAAATTATGAAACACACTTGAATCAAGAATAAGAGCCACCAATAATCACATAGAATTCAGGATGATGGGAAAGAACTGGATTTACTAAAGGCAATAGACCAGTGCTAATCTTCTTCCTATCTGAAAGATAGGAAATATAGAATCCAGTTTAGAACAAGGAAAATACCAAACACACTTAACTAAGTCAAAATGATAACCCTCCAGCTTCAATCAGAAGAGATGGAAAGACTACAAGAAACTCATTCTCAACTGCAACACCAACATAAGCAGAAAAAAATTAAAGGAATCGAATTATTCAATAGGCACAAGTAAATAACAAAATGACATCAAATTACAATTCCGGAGCATACTACTGTTTGATGCCAATAAAGATTTCTTAAAGCAATCCAAGAAATTAAAAAAACATTTTTACATAATTTTATACTTTGTATGACCCCTCAATGTCAGTTATAAATGAGGTTCTGCTAGAATATGCTTGAACTACAAATGTGATTTTGCTGTCCAATCAAACACAATTCTGTATTACTGTTTTGAGCTTTCATACTTAGACTAAAAAGCACCTTGTAATATTCCATAATAACATATTACAATTATGTATACAAATGGCATAACTATGTATTAGCCATATGCTTGACTACAAACAGTGTAACAAACCTTATCCATATCTATGACAATTGTAACGAATAGTGTGAACCTGCACAATCTCATACTAATCTGTATGAGAGGAATAAACAAACTACCTGGCACCAAATAAAACTGCACAACTAGTCACAACCCTTTAAATTCCCTAATCACTAACATTTGGCTGCCATAGAACTGCATGCTACCTAATCTCCAAAGTACTTCACTGCCTCATCAGGGGTAGAAAGCACTATATAGATATTCATACCACACCTTCCTTCAGGTTGTGTGGATCCAAAAATATCTACGATAATCTCAAGGCAGGTGTTATGGACACCGAGGTGAACCATACTGGGAGCTTTACATTTTACACCATTGATATTTGCCAATCAGTAACAAAATCCTGCTAATTGGGGGATACATTAAGACAATGGTTGTACCTTACTGCATCTACTTCCACTAAATAAACCAACAACTGCATTGAGGGAACTACATTGAGGAGCATTATATTTTCAAGGTCAATTTTTAATTGCAACTTTAAATCTAACAAGTCATTGTTTACCATGTGCTGCTCAAGCTGTTGAGTGGGAAATACATCTATTCAATTTGTCACAAATGTGATGTTTGGAATTGGCCAATAATTGACCAATTCATGTTTATCCTAGTTATTTCCATTTCTTAAGCGAAGTCAAGCTGCCTTTTTATTCCAATGGACAAGGTGAATGTCTCGCTCAAAATAGGATTTTTTCTTCTTTAAGATTTTATTAGGGCCTGGTTAATGCAACAAATAAAAAACATTTACAACGTAAACAGATTTGTCGCATCCAAAAATATATTAGAAAAAAACCTATTCAGAAGCATTGGTTTAGGTGATGACAGCCAAACATCATTCACTATAACCACCTAAAATTGTAAGGTTTTTTTGTAACAACAAATGAAAAAATCTGAATTCTAATTTGTTGGCATAATACATTCACAGTTTTAAATTGTTCTTGCATATTATTTCGGTCAGTGATTATGCCACACAATCAATGTGAATTAAGAACAGGGAGCTCTGTTTAGAAACAGTATCACATAGGGCAGTATCAGGAATCAGAGTGCACCCTTCCTCTCTGACAAGTCAGCAAGTCATATCTGTAATTACTGATGAAGGGACAGCATTGCAGATGTTGATCAACTTGAGCAAACTTCAGCATCAAAGCATCTCTCTAAATAAAAGGTGTTTATTGTTTACGAAGATGGTCAGAACTTACTACTTGCACCCCTGCACCTTAAAAAGCTTTCCAATGATTAAACCTACAACCTCTGGACATGACTAAAACAGAGTCTAGATAGCGTCAATTCTTTCAAGTATGAAATGAATGACCGCCCATACACGTGCATCTCTTAGATGATAAATCAAAAGAGAAATGTATCTAGCAGACTGCCTGTCTGAGCCACTGCCTATTTATTGATTAATGCTATAGTAGAGTCACAATTTTCCAACCCTGGAAAAAATCCCTATTTCAAATTCCAAACAGTGTCTGTCATTATCATCATCATCATGCCAGCGGAGTATCTGCCCGCCAAATTTAGAGATGTCTACTGGCCAGGCAGACATCTCTTGCATTGGCAGGAATCACTGTCACTACAATTCCTGTCAATGCATTGAAAGTTTGGCAGATGGCTCTGTCAACATGATGTAGCCATATGGCAAACCTTCAATAATTTTTTTATTTTCAAAAACAAAATAAAAAAAGCAATGACCTCTTCACCATTGGAGATTTCTCCCATGGTGTAGGGGCCATTTACATGTTTTCACTGCCCCTTGCTGCCAGGTTTTACCAAGCAGCGACAGACAGTGAAAACTGCCATTTGACCACCCATTCTTAATCGGGTGGGTGGGCGGTCAGATGGCCAAACCTTCAACAGCCCACTCCATTGGGCCATTTTAGGGGTATGTCAGCTGCAGAGACAGTGTAGCCTCTGCTGCTGACATACTGAAGGTCCGCCCGTCTCTAAATGAGGCGAAGGGATCTCGAGGATGGCAGAGAGGATACTTTGCATCAGAGTATCTTTTTCTTTGTACTCGAAATCAGGTCCTAAGTCAAAAGGTAAAAAACCTTTACCAGGGTGACACACTTGGTGTGTCCGACCACATCACCATTGCAGTCGGCCTAAAATTGCCCTACGTACTATGCTGCCACTAACACTGATTTCTGATTGCCTCTTTTCGTTTTCTTAGAGCTTTTTGCCTTAAACTTTAAACATTCATATCTCTAATCTGGTCCCCTTATTGAATTTTAGTCATTTTAGTGTCATTCTTCTTATTCATTAAAAGATTCTTAATTTTTATAAATTGGCTGTGTGATTTTTATTGTGTTGTAATTTGACTTTTTGTCTGTTCTAGTGTTGATAAATACTTAGCACATGCTCCAAGGCTAAGCCTGTCAGCTCTGTGCCATAGCTACCATGGAATGAGTCCACGTTGATATTATTGTAACTCTGTGTTTGGCCTGACAATATTATGGGACTTCTTACTTGGTAGGACTCACAACCTCCCCAACTAATAACACATGACCCTTTTTCCTAGAGTAGCAGAGCAATCTAACATATTACGTTTTTTTGTATGTAACATGCAAATCACTTGAGACTTTCACACATGATGCTACTTTAATCATGTGTAGCACATTCACATTAACTTGGCTCAAAATTCCAAAGTAATGTATGCATTTCAGTTTATAAATTCTCATTAAGAAAAGGTTAAATGCATTCCTGCAATCCATCTCAAAATAATTCCCTGTTTGGAATGTCCTCATGTAAGCAACTTTTATTAGTTATTACTTGAGGGAGGTGAGAGTCCCACTCAAGTAATGAACACAAACTTTGTCTTAGAAGTCACTAAATAAACCTGTGCTTAACCTCTGGTTGCTTGGAACAGAAGCAGTCAGGCTTAACTTAATGGAAATATGTAGAGTATTTATACAGCACTCAAACAGTAATAAAATAAAATCACAACACAACACAAGGAAAATCCTAAACCAATTTAGAAAAATAGAGTTAACCCTAGTAAATAAAATGACACCAAAACAACAGACATCCAATCGGTGGAACTAGAATTATGAATTTTTAAAGTTGCAGGTAAAAATAGCACCTAGAAGCACAATGTGCCACTCACAGTCATCTGGTCGCACTGGACCAGTTCAGGCAGACCGCAATGGAGCATGGGTCAGATACAGGGACCAGGTTCATCTCCCTATAGAGTTTACTTCTCAATGTCCAAGTCCTAGCAAATAGCCTTGTCTATAGCTGCACACTGGGAGGGGGGGGCAAGAGGTCAATGGTGCGAGGAGAGATCGTCGCTGGAGCTTTATCTTGGCAGTTTATGTCCCTGTTTCACGCGAAGAGCAGGTCGCTGTCGGAACTTTGCGTTGGAAGGAGACATGATGACTGTTGCTGATGAGAGGAGCCTGCTTGTGGTTGCGAAGATCCCCATCACGTGGAGTGTAGATTTCTGTAGATTTGGGGCATGAGGAGTACACTAAGATGTCAGCCAAGGGTCCTGGATGTGGGGGCACCTCTTGGGGATCAGGACTCACTTCAGCAGAGACCAGCAGCAGGGCTCAGGCAGGTCCAGGTGGTGCTGATCAGCTGGGCAGTTGCAGGAAGTCCTGTGGAAGCTTGTTGTGTCCCTGTAGCTCAAATAGGAGGTCAGCCAACTGTCTCTTGGAGTCACTTCTGGGAATCCTGGGGAGCGGATGTAGCCTTACGGCTAGAGCGGTCGACCTCGAAGCTGGGGAACCGGGTTCGAGTCTCGGCAACGACGCTCAACATCCTGTGATTCTGGGCAAATCACTTAATCTCCCCGTGCCTAACAAAAATGAATGTGTTCATCTGTAACGAAATTGGTGCTCGTGTAAAGCTCTCCCAATACCCGATGTCCCGGGTCTAGTTCGCGCTATATAAAACTCTAAAATAAAAAAAAAAGGCAAGCAGGTCCAGTCTTCCTTCTTCCAACAGCAGGGCAGTCCTTCTTCTGAATCTTCCACAAGGCCAGGAGTATTCCAGTAAGAGGTTCTGAAGGTGCCACATTTGTACCTAGTGCCAGCCTTTGTGTGGGGGGGGGGGGGGTGGTCACTGGCCTGCTCCCAAAACTGGTTCTGGTCAGTTCTTCCCCTTCCCCTGGGTTTGGCTCCAAACTGTCTAGGGTGACAAAGGCAAAGGCAGGACTGGTGTCGGCTTCCTTTGTGTATGGTGCAGGAAGGGTCCTTTGAAGCGTAATCAAGGCAGAGCACAACTCCTCCACGGCCATTCTGTCAGGAAGACCCACGCCATCTACACACAGCCACACCTTTGTCCCCATGTCAGGAAGGAATACACAACACACCTCAGGGGGGCCATTCACAGTCATGTGACCCTGGACACTGGCAGAAAGGCACATTTGATTTAGCAGAAAAATGTCACATTTCTAAAAGTGGTATTTTCAGAATAGTAATTTACAATCTGACTTTACCAATAAAAAGGATTTAAAATTACAATTAAAATGAATGGGAGAAGCATTTCTCCATCTGTTCCCAAACTGAAGTTATCACTTATTAAGTGTAATAAGATAACCCAGGGTTAGTCTATGGGAGTGATAGCCTTTCCATAGTGAAAAACGATTTTATGCGTTTTTCACTATCAAGGCATGTAAAACTTAAGTACACATGTCCTACTTTTTAAATACCATGCACCCTACCCTATGAGCCTTTAGGTCCTACCTTAGGGGTGACTTATAAGTATTGAAAAGAAAGGCTTAGGCATGGTAAAGGTTTGGCTAGGTTGAAATGGCAGTTTAAAACTGCACTACGGGCTGCAGTGGCAGGCCTGAGACATGTTTTACAGTGCTACTTTAGTGGGTAGCACAATTGGTGCTGCAGCCCACTTGCAGCGTTTAATTTACAGGCCTTGGGTACATGTAGTAGCATTTACTAGGGACTTATGAGTAAATTAAATATGTCAATTATCTGTATACCAATTTGACCATGTTTAAGGAAGGAGCACAAGCACTTACCACTGGTTAGCAGGGGTAAAGGGCAAAGAGTCTTAATGCACTCCAAAAAAAATTCAGCAAAAACAAGGGGGCGAAGGCAAAAAGTCTGGGGAAATACTACACCAAGGATGTCAGGTCTAACACCTTCTGGGTAGAAAAAACAATGGAGGTTATAACAATCACTCTAATTATTCTGACATAGAATTATTCCTAAGTACTGGAATTCCGAAACCATTTTGTATCTTCTGGATAACAACTAACTATGTAAATAAGTTGCATTTAAATCCATCACATGTATGTTTATCTAAGTTGAACATACTAAAATTCTGGTATGTATCTAGCCACTTTCTCACTGATTGGATTGCTAATCAAGAAGAGTTCCCACAAACTCTAATCTGTATGTGCAGGACAAATCAAATTCAGGCAATTTGTTTTACATTCTCTGCAGAGCTGGCATGTGCAATGAAGTTCTGCTAGTTCTGACTGCTGTTCCTCTACAAGCCATTAGTGAATTGAACCAGAGGAGCAATGAGTTGGGCTGAGTTTTGATTAGTTAATCAATTTACTAAAAATACAATTGATGACCTGGAATCATCATACTAGTCATACAAACCTTCTGAAATAAAAATCCAAAATTTGGGAGTAATATACGCAAAAAAATTAGACCTCCAGTGGTCATTGAAAGTGGCACATTTTTAGATCTTGATCAATTCCTTCCAATATATATCATAGTCTAATTAAACTAAATACACAAAAGTGTTCTCTCCTGCCATTATTTTAGTTAGTGCTACCTACAGCCCTCCAATGTATTGTAGAACAATGGAGGCTAATGTTAACACTGTGCATGTAGTCAAAGAAATATCATGCTCAACAGAGAAAACCCTGTGGCAGAAATTCCAAAAAGGTAATGTACTTGGCATTCTAACTGCAACAAATTCAGTTTATTTTATGCCCCTGGTGATAAGAGATAGCCGTCTATATAACACCAATTAGGCTAATTCATATCTTTTGGCATATCACAGACGAGGTGCAGGAGTTGGGGGTCACTACATAAGAAATAGATAATTTCTATTTTATTTCAAAGTCATAAAATATAATGGAGGTTTAGAATTTGTTTGTATAAATTAACCTGATACATGTACTACCTGTACAACACAGGTTTATCATATTTTTATTGCAATGTTCATAACAGATTTTGATTCATGACTAGGACCTGTGTATTTTGCTGTGTGTTTTTTAATCATGATGGCATCATAACTGTATATTTTAATGAAATTACAAATCAAAGAAAATTCAGATTGTTAATATCCTTCCCTTGTACACCAAGGCATAGTGATCCAACAGCTTATCAAACACACAAAACGTGATGGAAGCAATGCTTGCAATATGTCTAAGCGCTGGCAATTGCTCGAGTAGCAGTCCAATTCATTGCTCTTTTGCCCACCATTTAAGCCATATGCAAATCAATCTTGATCTTGCTCCAGGAACAGCCCAGTCCAAACTACCAGGTCCTTCCTAAACCAGAACTCAAGCAACCCAAGATCCGTTTCAACCTGATTGGGGCTTAACAGTTGTGTACAGTGTGGTTCTAGTGGCACAGTGAGCACGGGACCTCCGTCTGGGAATACCCTTGTCACCTAGGGTGGTACATCAAACATTCCATTCACCTCCTTGTTGCTGTTGCACTTTACACCCTAAGTGTGATGGGTATGCCCAAATGTGGGATCCATGCTCACTGTACCATAGGATTCAATCCATACATCACTGACGAGACCTAAGTAGCTCGAAACCAGTCTGGGGTTGATTGTGGAGGGTATACCTAGCAGTTCAGGATGGACTGTTCCCATGAGGAGGAGGATCGGTACAAATTTGCAAAAGGTGGGCATTTGTCTAGAGTGGCATGGTGGGCGAAAAACAATTGACTGGAATGCAGCCCAAAGCGATTGCCAGTGCTGAGATTAATTCAAGCATTCCATTCATCACCTTGTTGTTGACGAAACAGCTTATACACTTTGAATAAAGTTACTTAAAAGATTAGCATTGACTGTATTTTGTATGATTTAATGTGTTAACATCACTACTCTAAAATTAGGCAACCGTTTCATAAACCATTTTAAAAAGTCGTAAATCTTTATATCACTTGAGTAGGTTTCTAGATATTGGTGTTCACAAAAATCCCTAAGTCTACTCATGGAAATATAGTGCTGCAGACTAAGTTTTGCATAACTGTACATTAACACAATTTTTCTCCAACAAGAAAATCTTTTCTTGGTGTTTAAATCTCTTCCTCTAGTAATCCCTTTCACATATATGATTTTTTGGTGAATTGCTACACCCTAATGGTACGTTCATGCCAACTCTTTTTTTTGGTAAACTCATTGTGTAATTTTGGCAAAGACAATTATTGGGAAACTAAGTGAATGCCCACTACCTACCTCACGGATACTACTACCATTTGTTTGGGAATGTTCATGTACCCACACAGAAACTTAGGACTATAGAAACCTGCCACACTGGCATATTTTCTATGCTTTCAAGATCCAATGAGAATCCAGGACTTAAGCGCGCAGATGGCATTTTAGCACACCAATGTTGAACTTGGGTGCACAAAGAAATTGTAAATCAAGTGGATATTTAGGTGGCGTCTATATTGAGCACGACAACCGAAAACTCTCCCACTTTGGAAAACAGAAGAACCACAGTTGGCTTGCAAAGATTCCAACCTTGCAACTATATGCCAATGTTGTCTATACGACGAATCCAATAGGCATCACAACCAATGTCAGCCATTCCTAATAAGCATACTTTTACACAAATGAATGCTGTGAAAATATGAAATTACCTGCAAACAATTACAATTCTGGCTACTACAACATGATTCATATTGGATCCAACCCAAACATTTTGACAAAGGTAGAAGCGACGGCCAGAGTCAACCTATTAAAGCAAATAATGCTTTGTTTCTGATTTGTATCATACCTTCCTGGGGGACGTCTCGCTCCAGCGAGAGGCACTGGTGTCCCTGGACCAGCCCCAGCAGGCACTCCTTGCAGAACGAGTGAAGGCAGGGCAGCAGTCTTGGCTCCCTCCCTCTCATCTTCTGGCTGCATATCAAACACGTGTGCAAGAAATCAAAATCCTCTCCGCCAAGCGGTGAAAACATCTTCGGCGAGGCGCTAACTGGTGCTTTGCAGCCTGGACTGTGACGTTCGTGGGGTGCTGGGTCGGCACTTGGTTTCTTCTGCCCTTCGACTGTGACAAGAGCAGTACAGTATCCTCATGAAGAAGAAAGTAAGACCAAACTGAGAGTCGCCACTTACAAAACTGACCACTTTTGCTCAGTCAAATTCTGGCAACACACACGCCTACACAGTGGTGAGCTGAAGTGTAAATGAGAAAATCCGGAAGCAGCACTCTACTTTTTTTTTAGCTCATATATTAAGCATCTGCACAGTCTGGACGCAGCAACACGATGCTTTGTAAGTTAACAGCTGCATTCTGGCACTTGCTAACACCACTTCCTGTCAGGGGAAGAAAATGAGTAAGTTTGCATGTTCGGGAAAGCACCTCTGAAGAGCTAAAGCATTACCCCGGTGAAAATGCACCTGCTTGTACTAGAATGCTGTACTGTATGTAGCCAGGTATGTGATTTGATTCTAATCTGGAGCTTCTGACCGGGCACGTCGAGTTGAACTCAAACAACAGACTTTCGGAACAAGTACTCCATGGAGAGGTTCAGAATAAAGAACAATCCCTTTGGTGTGAGCAGCCACACCACAAACCCAGCGTCATTCAGCCCTAAACAACCAATTCTATGCTCTTTAACACTGTACTGCTTGCCACCTGATGTGCTGGTCCCACATCTTCTGCTCACATTTCCACCCATTCTATATAAATATATACTTAGGGGAGAATCCAAAAATAACTTTCAGGTTAAGGCTATGAAATAAATAAATCTGAAGACCTCTTTGAATGTAAGCCAACACCACTAAACTATTTTGCACCAAATTTGGGGAAAGAAATTGGTTTGCTGACGCAGCATTAGCTTACAATAGAGCAGTCTTTCATAAATATGAAAGCACAAAAGACTTGCTTTGCTCCAGTGAAGACAATGAAGTACCAAGGTCCAATAATGGCGGGTATATATTTTCTGCTCCAATATTTCAAAGTTTAATTTAGAAAAAGTTTACTTCCCGTAGGTGGACTATTCTACTAACAATATCTTCTGCCTAAGGTACAACAGTTGCTAAAGGCTCTCTGCCTCACTATAAGACCACTGCATGCAGCGTGGGCCTTATAACGAGAGTAGAGGCATTTTTGCGCGACCCTTGTAGACCTTGACAGCTGGCTACAATGGTAAATTAGTGCTTTTGCCAGAGAGTAGCCATTCCCACCTTTCCCACTAGCCTTCCACAAAGAGCTCCCAGCACCCAGACATACACTGTGCAGCTAAATCTTGATTGATTGAATCAGCTGGACTCCACCTCCACAGAAGGACAGATTGACATTTAATGTTCTGATCCTGATTGTCTGCGGTGATGACAAATACTGTCTGACCTCCACTTATAAAGAACGAAATCAGACAAAGTTGTGGAAGAAATAATCGAGCGTTCGTGGTAGCATTGCTATTGTGATACCATTTGTCTGTGGACTTGCCAATGTGCACACGATTCTGCAATTTAGTAACAAATCTCATATAAATTCTTGCAATTTCAAAACACCTTTGAAGTCCTTTGATATTCTGTCAACCCCTTATTACTGGGAACAAAACTTCAGAGGTGTCCAGTTTGCTGACTTTAGGAGGAGAAGATGCTGTTTTGCCCAGTGCTTAATTTGTAAAATTTAAGTGCAGGTGCTCTCATTTTTTAGGAGGCCACAGCCACTTCCCCCGGCTCCGCCCACTTCCTCCAGTGGCTCCACCCACTTCATTTATTAGCTCCACCCACACCCATAAGCCTCAACACATCAGAGCCGCCTCCTCACTTGTGTTCCGCAAGAAGCTGAAGCCCTGGCTCTTCACGTAAGCACTTAGGGGCCTCACACCTACACACCTGTCCAAGCGCCTGGATACACTCTTGAGTGATTAGTGCACTATACAAATCAATATAACATAATATTATATATGGGAACGAGGCTGCGGTGCGCCTGGTTCTGTGTATAACCGAAGGTCGAGTTGTGTGGGAAGATTGTTTGATGGATAAGTGACCGCCAACCTACCACCGAGGAGTCTTCAGCGGTGATGGAGGTTGGCGCGGCTGCCAGGATGTAAACACAAAATCTGGTGTGTTTCTTTCTTGAAACCTTTAGCAAATATTAACGCCAAGATATGGCGACAACGCTTCAATTGATGAAATATTAACTTCTATATTCATTTTTTTTAAATATATTGTTTAAAGTGCTGAGTTGCGGTCTCAGTGATTACAAAAAACTTGTGATTATGATTTTGTGTGTCACGCCCGGTGTGAAGTCATGCCTGAGTGTTTATTTATTGACGTCGCTAGAATGTCAACTTAGTTTTTGCCTAATACGCGCAAACTGTACTCCGTCCTTTTCACTTTCTTTTGCCAATGCATTGTGTATTTTTTAAAGGAACATAGCTGGTAAGGTTTCAAAACAATCAACGTCTGTGAGTTTAACTTTCTTTCTCTTGCCATGATTGGTCATTCTTCGGTCCTTGCTTGTTTTGTAAAAGAACGTTGGTTATATAGCGCTAAAATCAGAATGAACGTGTAATGGCTCACCTGGATTTACTGCAGGGGTGACATGGATGGAAGCGAAGCTAAATCCCAACTTCCCTCACCCACTTCCTTCGCCCAACTTTAGTCAAAGCAAAAGAGGGAAGGTGGGGAAAGAGGGAAACAAAACAAGGGAAGGAAGTAGGGGTAGACGTCCACTGGATCTTCGGTGGGGGTAGTCTTCTAAGCCCTGAAGGAGAAAACACAAGGTGAGTACTACACTTGGGTAAAAGAGTTAGCTATAAAATGCCCCTCCCCTAATTCTAATGAGATACCTTGAAGGGAATATGCCAAGTGTGTGCGAGGGTAGCGACTCCCAAGGTTGATAAAACACTCCCACTGTATACAAGGAAAGACAAAATTCAATATACAATAGGACTGCTGAAGTTTGCATTCAAAACAAGAAGGGAACAATAAAAACACATACCTAGATTAAGGACATCTTCGGAGTGGATAGGACCCTTAGTTAAGAAAACAATAATACACACGTTACTCCTGCAATTAGGGAAAACCCAAAAAACTCATTTCCCTAGTCAGGAGGAAGCACGGGACAAAAAAGGGGCAAAAAGAGCAAGGGTCCGAAAAGAAGCAAAACACTATAGTGGGGTATTGAATTATTGAAATAGAGTTTCTTTCTTAATCTTTTTTGCAGCCAGAAAGAAGTTTACCAGATGTCACAAGAACCTCAAGAATAGTCGTCAAGAGGGCAGAACCATCAGATAAGTGCCTTTGCTATTTTCTCACAAAAAACAATTCAGAATACTACAGAAAACAAGATACTATGGTTCTTTAAACCCTTGCCTATATTTTTGTCTTTCAGGGACAAGTACTGGGAAGCAAAGGGTTAAGGAAACAGAAGCTCCCTTGCTACATTGTTACCAGCCAGGAAGGAGCAGCGTGACTACAAGCCCCGGAAGAACACCAGCGGTCCCAGGACGACGAAAAACACACCAGAAGTCCAACAACGCGAGCAAGGGACTGAAGAAGAAACTGCGGCCGATTTGGATGCAGGTAAGTCGGGGAAAACAAGCGGTGGGAGGCTTAGCGGGATCCGAGCTGGAACGCGAAGCGCGTTGCCAGTGCGGATCCTGTCTTAAATACCTGTTAAGCGCCTCCCTCTCCTGCTGACAGGGATCGGCGGGCGGGGCTCGTGTCTCCGCGCTCGAACGCGGGAACAGGCGCCGCTGAATTCGGCGCTGCCCGCGGAGCTCGACAGTACACCCCTCAAAACCCCACCCCCAACGGGCTTGGGTTTGTGCGGATAGCGACGATGAAACAAGTGAACCAAACGGGGAGCATGCACATTAGAGGCCGGTTCCCACGACCTCTCATCCGGCCCATAATCCTTCCAGTGGATCAGGTACTGCAATCGACGACGCACCCTTCGGGAGTCCACAATATACGCCACCTCATACTTGGGACCATCATCCACAAATACAGGGGGAAGTTGTGCAGGAACAACAGTACCAGGGGCGACAGGTTTCAATAAGGACACATGAAAGACAGGATGGACATGCAATGATTCAGGTAAGTCGAGCTTCAGGGCGACAGGATTCACCACTTTGGAAACAACATAAGGACCAATAAAGCGGGGCTTAAACTTGGCTGAACCCTTAATCTGGATGTTCCGAGTGGACAACCATACCCTGTCTCCTATAGCATAAGCAGGTGGTGGTTGACGATGCTGATCAGCTCCTTCCTTATACCTGCTCTTGGCCTCGTCCAAGGATTTCTTGGCAGAAGCATGAATATTCTGGAGACGAGACACCAAATCCAGAACGGCCGGATAATTAGTAGGTTCTAAAGGCGAAACCAGACCACAGCGAGGGTGGAACCCATAGTTACAGAAAAAAGGCAAAACCCCAATAGATACATGTTCACTGTTGTTATATGCAAACTCCGCAGTCCACAAAACCGAGTCCCAATCCCTATCTCCCTGTAGGAGGTGACACTGCAGGTAACGCTCAATACACTGGTTGACCCTTTCCGTCTGACCATCTGTGTGAGGGTGATGGGCAGTAGAGAGCCGTACATCTATCTCCATCATGTTATTCAACCCTCTCCAAAAACGGGACACAAATTGAGGGCCCCTGTCTGATACAATGACGGAGGGTAGGCTATGAAGGCGCACTATCTGTTGGAGAAACACGCAAGCTAGTTCTTTAGAAGTAGGCAATTTCTTCAAGGGTATGAAATGGGACATTTTGGATAGCATGTCAACAACAACGAATATGACAGTATGCCCTTGGAGGCAGTTCTACAATAAAGTCCATAGTAATGGAATGCCATGGTGTAGGCAGAGGAGTTAAGAGACCGACTGGTGCTTTTTGTACATACAAACGGGCATCTTGATTCATGGATGGCCACCAAAAATGCCTCTTAAGCAGGGCAAAGGTTTTCTTGTGTCCAGGATGGCCCGCCAGAGCGTGTGTATGACACCAACCCAGTGCTTGTGCCTGGAGAGATTGAGTAGGGAGAACCAAGCCACCTTGAACAAAGACTAAGTTGTTACTCCTAACCCCATTGTATTTGGTTTCGAGGTTCCTGAGCTCATCTGATTCGTGTGCCTGAGCCACTTTGTTCAGAAATGATTCCTCTGAGAAAGTACCTCCCAAAACACGATCAGGAGTTAGAATGAAAGGTGAGTCTTGTGTGCTCTGCTCGTCAGGGATTTCATAGCCAAACCGGCGTAGGGCATCTGCCTTGCTGTGTTTAGTGCCAGCCTGAAACTGAATGACGTAGTCAAAATCACTAAAACAAATGGGTCCATCTCAGCTGTCTCATAGATAAGGCCCTAGCTGCTTTCAAGAACTGCAGATTTCTGTGATTGGTGATGACCGTAACAGTGTGCACAGCTCCAAGTAGGTACTGACGCCATTCTTCGAAGGCCCTTTTTATTGCCAATAACTCCCTATCACCTACAGAATAATTCACATCAGCAGGTGTTAACTTATGAGAATAGTAAGCCACGGGATGTAGATGTCCTGTCTGTTTGTCTCTCTGTGATAACACTCCTCCTATGGCTACTTGGGATGCATCTGTCTCCAGAAGGAATGGCTGTGAAGTGTCAGGATGTATCAAAACAGGGGCTGTGACAAAAGCCTCTTTTAAACAGGAAAAAGCATTTTCAGCTTCTGGTGTCCAGTTAAGCGACATCCCCTTTTTCAAGGGTCTGGTGATGGGAGTTGTAAGAGTTGCAAATCCTTGTATGAAACGTCTATAAAAATTGGCAAAGCCCAGAAAGCTCTGTACTTCCTTTACTGAACGAGGAGAGGGCCACTTAGTGATGGCAGCAACCTTTTGGGGATCCATAGTCACCCCTTTCGCTGACAATACAAAACCTGAGAAGGTGACCTCAGGAACATGAAACTCACATTTGTCTATTTTCACGTAAAGGTGGTTATCTCTGAGACGTGTTAGGAGACTCTTTACATGTTTGACGTGTTCTTCCACAGATGACGAGTAGATCAGGATATTATCGATATAAGCAATAGTGTTTATATCCAGGGTCTCTCTTAGTACGTCATCAATAAAGAATTGAAAAGCTGCGGGGGCATTACACAGCCCAAAGGGCATCACTAAGTACTCATAAAATCCAAACTTTGTGCAGAAGGCCGTCTTCCACTCATCTCCTGCTCTTACTTGAACCAAGTGATACGCACCTCTTAAATCCAACTTGTTAAATATAGAGGCTTTTTTCACTTGGTCGAGCAGAGTTTGTATTAGAGGCAAAGGATATCGGTTCTTAATAGTGACGCAATTAAGGGCTCTGTAGTCAATGCAGCACCTAAAACCCCCTTCCTGTTTTGGTATAAAAAAAAAGAGGGGAGGACGCCGCAGATCGAGAAGGGCGAATGAATCCTTTATGCAACATGTCGTCTAAGTACTCCCTCAGGTACGTGTTTTCTTTTTCTGTCAATGCATATATGCAACTACACGGTATTTTGGCCCCAGGTACCAGATCTATGCGACAGTCGTAAGGCCGATGGGATGGTAGAGTAGAGGCCTTCTCTTTATCAAACACTTCTCTGAACTCTTCATAACAGTCTGGTAATACGGGTAATGTACAATCAGTACTACCACCCACATGTTGCAGTGTTGTAGAAGACTCCAGACAGTGGTTCTTGCAGTACTCAGAAGCGAAAACTATGGTATGGTCTTCCCAATTAATGTCAGGGTTGTGTTTCATCAACCAAGGAAGACCAATGATGGCTTGGAACTGTGGCGAGGAGATAACATTGAAACAAATAGTTTCATGGTGTTTGTTTAAAAGGAGCACATCTAACTGTGTGGTGGTATGAGTAACAGGTCCAGACTTCATATGACTTCCGTCAATGGTCTTAACTATGTCCACAGTACTTTTTGGTTTCATAGGAATATGCATGATCTCTACCCATGCTGAATCAATAAAGTTCCCAGTGGCACCTGAGTCAAGCATGAGTTGTACATCTATGCGTTGATCAACCCCACCTGAGCTGAGCCGAGAGAAAGAAATGTTGTAGAGGATAGGAAGTAGGTTTTAACCCTACCAAATGGGAGACCAGTAAGCCTGTTTCACCTGAGCGATTCGTCTCCACGATGCTCAGGCGAGTCAGTTTCCCGATTCCGTGCGTCTTTGAGGTTTAACACGGCAATCCCTCAGAAAGTGACCTGATTTGCCACAATAGAGACACAGATTGTTAGCTCGTCGTCTCTGCCTTTCTTCCTGGCTCAGGGGCCCTTTAATACTAACTATTTGCATGGGTACCGGCTCCTCGACTGGTTTGTCCATTTCTGGTTTCCTTTCTCTAACAGTAGGATACTTGGTGTCAGTACGTCCTTTCTCCCTTTTTCTCTCATGCAAACGGTGATCCAATTTTACTACTAGATCGATTAAAGCATCACAGGTTTCTGGAGGATTGACCACTTGTGCTAACATATCTTTTAGTTCGTCTCTCAAACCTTTGTAAAAAAAGAGCACCTCGTTTGGCCTGCGGCCAACCTGCTTCATCCACCAATCTGTTGAAACTGGAGATGTAAGTCATAAGATCTTTGGATCCTTGCCTAAGGTTTAGCAATTCAGTATCCACAGACTGCATGAATGAATGCCTGTCGAATAAATGCCTTAGCTCCTCCTTGAAGGCTCTATAATCATATAACAGAGGATCGTTTCTATCCACTAAGGGAATTGACCATGTGGCGGCTGTACCACCTAAGTATGGTAGGACAAAAGCCACCTTGAACTGTTCAGTGGGAAAGCCGGAAGCTTTGCACATGAAATGTAATTGACACTGATTAATGAACGTTGCGAACTTAGCTGGATCACCCATGAATCTTTCTGGGGGTGCTAAAGGGATAGAAGAGGGTGTTGTGATGTGATACACTGGAGGTGTAGTGCTAGATGGGGAAGAAGGAAACGTAAACGTGGTAGCATAAGAACCGGAAGGCAAATCAGAAGGGTGCACAGTCCGAGAGGCTTGCTGTAGGGAGTCAACTCTAAGAGACAGGGCCTGGGTTTCTTTCTGTAGGTTCCCTATCATACTGGCCACATCTGCTAACGTTATCGGATGTTCCTTCATGTCGCCCGGGCAGTAAGTAAAACGTGGGCTTTGCGTTCTGTAATGGCTCACCTGGATTTACTGCAGGGGTGACATGGATGGAAGTGAAGGTAAATCCCAACTTCCCTCACCCACCTCCTTCGCCCAACTTTAGTCAAAGCAAAAGAGGGAAGGTGGGGAAGGAGGGAAACAAAACAAGGGAAGGAAGAAGGGGTAGACGTCCACTGGATCTTCGGTGGGGGTAGTCTTCTAAGCCCTGAAGGAGAAAACACAAGGTGAGTACTACACTTGGGTAAAAGAGTTAGCTATAAAATGCCCCTCCCCTAATTCTAATGAGATACCTTGAAGGGAATATGCCAAGTGTGTGCGAGGGTAGTGACTCCCAAGGTTGATAAAACACTCCTACTGTATACAAGGAAAGACAAAATTCAATATACAATAGGGCTGCTGAAGTTTGCATTCAAAACAAGAAGGGAACAATAAAAACACAAACCTAGATTAAGGACATCTTTGGAGTGGATAGGAACCTTTGTTAAGAAAACAATAATACACCTGTTACTCCTGCATTTAGGGAAAAACCAAAAAACTCATTCCCCTAGTCAGGAGTAAGCACGGGACAAAAAAGGGGCAAAAAGAGCAAGGGTCTAAAAAGAAGCAAAACACTATAGTGGGGTATTGAATTATTGAAATAGAGTTTCTTTCTTAATTTTTTTGCAGCCAGAAAGAAGTTTACCAGATGTCACGAGAACCTCAAGAATAGCCGTGAAGAGCGCAGAACCATCAGATAAGTGCCTTTGCTATTTTCTCACAAAAAACAATTCTGAATACTACAGAAAACAAGATACTATGGTTCTTTAAACCCTTGCCTATATTTTTGTCTTTCAGGGACAAGTACTGGGAAGCAAAGGGTTAAGGAAACAGAAGCTCCCTTGCTACATTATTACCAGCCAGGAAGGAGCAGCGTGACTACAAGCCCCGGAAGAACACTAGTGGTCCCAGGACGACGAAAAACACACCAGAAGTCCAACAACGCGAGCAAGGGACTGAAGAAGAAACTTCGGCCGATTTGGATGCAGGTAAGTCGGGGAAAACAAGCGGTGGGAAGCTTAGCGGGATCCGAGCTGGAACGCGAAGCGCGTTGCCAGTGTGGATCCCGTCTTAAATACCCGTTAAGCGCCGCCCTCGCCTGCTGACAGGGAACGGCGGGTGGGGCTCACGTCTCCACCCTCGAACGCGGGAACAGGCGCCACTGAATTTGGCGCTTCCCGCGACGCCCGACAGTACGCTGTTTTGAAGAACTACTGGGTCCAAATTACGCAGTTTGGTACTGATGCAATAGAGTTTTCCGCTAACATTTCTATAGATTGTGTTACATCCTAGCAATGTGTCCTAGCAACAAGGCTTGTGTTCTTTCCAAGGTTACCAGCATCCGAGTGTTCTGGAGCTTGACCAGAGGAGAAGAGACAGTTGCTGCAGACAGGACGGATCTAGGGGTTGTTCCTCTTAACTTCAATAAAGTTCCTACTTTAAATAAATTGTCTGCGCCTCTTAAAAGTGGCGACGAAGATGGGATGTATATTCCCTGAGGGCAGACTGGCCGTGTAACGTTACAAGTTGTTAACCCCACGATCATTATTTTTAACTGTCAGCAGGTGCCTTTTAAGATGTGCTGTTGACATTGCATTACTCAAGGAAGTGCTGCTGTGCTGCTGTGCAAGGATACAACTGCTGTGTAAGGATACTACAACAAGGAGACCGACTGACTGGTATCGACAAACTTCACCACACGGAAGCGACTACTGGAGTCTTGTCTGTACTCAAGGTACATGCGGAGTAAGTACTGATCCATGTGAGGCTCGGCTAAGAGCTGTGACATTGCATTGTGTCTGCAGGAAACGAGTTGGCAAAGTGTGGTGTACCCTTGACTTCCGGAAATTTGTATTACCTATCCATCTTAAAAAAAAATGATGAGAGCATTTGATTGGAGCGGGAGCGTTTAAGTGCCTTTATTGTTAAGCTTATTGACCACCAGTTAGACGAGGTCAACGGTATATGCCATTCAGATCGGGAGCTCAACTACGCGTAATCAGTCGTTCCACACCTGAATACACGTCACAAGCGCGCAGTGCACAGTGGGAGCCGCGCTGAGTTGTGACGTGCATCGTGATTCACGTTCAACAAAGAATAGCTTATGGTTGCCATGCAACCTAATACAATGCGATCGTAAAGGCAGAACCGGCATTTTAAGAAGGAAAACAGCAACACGATCGCAGAAGTGGAACCTGTATATAAAAAAAAAAAGGGGAAAACAGCAAACAAAGTATAAAACTGTCAGCAGCCACAGATTGAATTACCAATATAAGGAGACTGAGTTTTTGACACTGCTCTGAACTATCACTACGTGGACTACGGTGACTACATTAATTTTGTTAGTTTTTTTTTTTCTTCCTTATGTTTTCAGATATTCAATGCCAGTGATTGTCAGTATAATGCTTATTATTGTTGTTTCATCATAATACCAACTTAATTCATAACTATTCTTAGGGATATTCTCCAAACACAACATTATTAATATTCTTCAAAAAAACAAATCATCAATATGGACCTGTCATCCATTATAGCTCCGCTCAAATTTTTACAAAATCCAGGAGTACCCACTTTGCCGTGGGAAGATTGGCTAGAGTCTTTTGAGACGTATTTAGAGGCTATAGGTGGGGAGGATTTTACAGCTTCCCGAAAGGTGGCATTGCTCAAACATAATTTAGGAATAGAGGGCAGAAAGGTACTGAAAACCCTACCTATTAATAATGTCAAGGGACATATTATCCTAGCAGAGAAAACAAGTGATAGTGAGGGTAAAGAAGTGGGTGTGGAAGCAGATGTACATTACGATGAAGTACTCCTCGTTGATGAATATGTGGAAGTAATTAAGGCATTAGAAGAAAACTATGGCAAGAAAGTCAGCATAGTAGTAGAAAGGAACAAGTTTTTTTCTCGAGCACAACTACCTGGGGAATCTGTAGAACAATACATTTCTATATTGAGAACTCTTGCTGCCACCTGTAAATTCAGGGACTTACATGAGGAGATCATAAGGGATCAATTCATAAACAGAACGAGTAATGTTAAAATTCAAGAGAAATTATTAGATATGAAAGATCCCTCCTTACAGAAAACAATAGAAGTAGCAAGACGGGTAGAGAACACTTCCAGATATGTTAAAGAATTAAACACGGAAAAGACTGACACGGCTAAAGTGTGTGTTCTAGAAAAGAATGCATTAAAGAAAAAAGAAAGTAATGCAAAAACCATTATACCCAAAAACAGCAGAGTGTGCTACAGATGTGGTAGTACGAGACACAATGCAGATTCTGACAAATGTTTTGCAGTTAAGGAAAAATGCTTTAAATGCAATAAGATTGGTCACTTAGCACGTATGTGCAAGGCTGGATCTTTTTCCACCAAAAAATGGAAGCGTCCCGTGAATGCTATTAGAGAAAATTCTGAGGATGACAACTCTGCTAATGAAGAGGAAGTTGAAGTCATGGTTATTTGTGATAATGTTGTTAATGATGTATCTGAAGGTTACAACCCACCCAAATGTGATCTTGGCATCAATGGTACCAAAATATCAGTTTGGGCAGCCTCTTGCTCTCCTTACACCATCATAGATAAGAACACATGGGAGAAGGTAGGTGGTCACCAATTGATTTCCCCAGATGTTGAACCCATAGGTTACTGTGGGGTTAAGCTTCCATTGTTAGGTTTTTTCAAATGCATCTTGTCTCACAAGGGTAAGGAAGCTACTAGCAAAGTATATGTGGTGGAAAAAGGAAGAGCAATGCTTTGGTGGTGCGAACAAAAAATGTTGGGTATTACATTGGACCCTAACCACCCACAACAAGTTCTAGTCACTGAGGATATAGAGAAAACCAAGCGGAGCACCAAATTTCCAAGATTATTTGGGGAAAAGTTAGGATGTTTAGAAAAATTTGAACACCGCATTGTACTAAAGTCCAATAGTGTTCCATGTGTGCATAAAGCAAGAAATGTGCCTTTTACTCTTAGAGAAAAATTAAAATTAGAACTGCAAAGATTATGTGATGCACAAGTCATCGAACCCATTGAGTCATCTGAATGGCTCAGTCCGGTCGTTTTAGCACGCAAACCCGACGGTAATTTATGCATGTGCATTGATTTGAGAGACCTTAATTGTAACATTCTAGTTGACCGGTACCCTTTACCCCACATAAATGAAAGGGTGTCCTCTGTAACTGATGCTACATACTTTTCACTAATTGACCTGTCCAATGCGTACCACCAGATCAAGCTGCATCCCACATCTAGGCATCTCACTTCTTTCATCACACCCGAGGGAGCCTTCCATTTATTAGAATGCCCTTCGGTCTGGCATCCGCCTCTGCGGTTTTCCAAAGAGTAATGTGCAAAATATTGGTCGGTTTATCCAAAGTGTTAGTATTTCAAGACGATGTGCTAGTGTGGGGGGCGAATCGCTCTGAACATGACATGATACTGACACAAACTCTACACAGGTTACAAAATGCAGGTCTAACGGTGGGAGTCAAGAAATGTAAGTTTGGGGTCAAACAAATTCATTATCTAGGGCACACTCTATCGAGGGACGGGGTAAAACCAAAAAAGAAATTATTGGATGCCATCACAAGTGCACCATCACCTTCTGACAAGGAACAATTGCGTTCATTCCTAGGTCTTGCGGAATTTTATTCCAAATTTGTTCAGCATTTTGCTGACAAAGTCCATATCCTCAGAACACTAATGAAAAAGGGGGTCAAATTCGAATGGACTGATGAATGCCAAAAATTATTCAATTCCATTAAAGAACAGATTGTTAAAACTGTTGCATTAAAACCATTCAACCCATTACATCACAACATAATTGTGGTGGATGCTAGTGCATACGGTCTGGGTGCTGTACTCATGCAGAAACATTTGGGACATGAACGGGTAGTGGCCTTTGCATCTCGCACTCTCAAGGGTGCGGAGGCCACATATTCTGTTATTGAAAAAGAAGCACTTGCATGCTGGTGGGGAGTGAACTACTTCAAAACTTACATCTGGGGGACCCATTTTGAAATTAGATCTGACCACAAGCCACTTATAGAGTTGTTTACAACTAAAGGTGCTGGAAAAGCAACCCCCAGGACAGCTAAATGGCTTTACAGGCTCCAAGGATATGACTTCTCATTACAGTATGTTCCAGGCGTTCGCAACGTCAATGCCGATTGCTTATCCCGTTTACCATTGGAGTGCGATGATGATGACATTGATTCCAATGAAGATTGTGTGGTAGCAAGTGTATCTGAGTCTTGTGAGGGTGTTATATCCATTGACAAGTGGAAAATGGCAATAGCAACAGATCCCATTCTCAAAGACATAATGATTGAATTGTCTAATCCATCTGGTCCCAACTTTGTTCTCAAAAAGAAATTTGGAGAGTTTTGGACAGTCTGGACAGAACTTTCGGTTGTGGATGGTGTGATGCGCAGAAATGGTAGGCTAGTGGTTCCGGCAAGCTTGCAGTCCAGACTGTTGAAATTGTTGCATGAAGGACATAGTGGAATGTCCGGTATGAAGAGGAAGGCTAGAGAGACATTTTGGTGGCCAGGGATGGACAGGAACATAGAAGAGCATGTACGTGGATGTATGGAGTGCATGTGTAGTGACAAAACCCATCGGGCAGAGGAATCCTCCATCTCCCCTACTAATTTTCCGAGCAAACCTTGGGAAAAAGTGGCTATGGACATCTGTGGGCCATTTTCAGCCAAAGGTATAACCAACAAATATGCATTAGTACTAATTGACTACTATTCCAAATGGCCGGAAGTGGCATTCACTAGGGACATCAAAGCTTCCAATGTCATTGAATTTTGTGACCAAATCTTTCGTAGGGAGGGTTGTCCTGACATGTTGGTCACGGATAATGGACCACAGTTTTTAGCGGATGAATTCAAAACATATCTTACCAAAATGGGCATTTCTCACCACAATACCGCTGTTTATAATCCTAGGGAAAACGGCCTGGTTGAGAGATTCAACCGAGTCCTGAAGGAGTGTATCCAATTATCAGAAGGCAGCGGTGGAGACTGCAAGGAGGCGGTGAGAGAAATGTTGTGGAGTTACCGTACCACACCTCATTGTGATCCAGCGGCTTACTAGCAACAAGCATTCATACACCGAATACTCACCTGGGCCCATTCATTCATACTATGCTAGCAATTTCCGCTGGTGGGTCAGTTGTACTCTTTATCAAAATCCCTGCTACCAATTACTTTTCTGATTGAAGAGTAATGACTTACCAATGGACCCTTTGCTAATTGGGAAGTTTAAAATGAGTGACGTTCATTACAATTCATAAATTCTAAAATAATCACTGAGTCTAGAAGTTTTAAAAAGTTTATCTAAAGTTTTAGCAGAGTAAAATACAGAACCACATGATACTTAATCGTATATCAAGGATGAAGCATAATAATCAATTATCGATCAATGACGGTTCCCCAGAAAGAAGAAGCACAACTAAAGGTTGCATTTATATTTATATTTACCTAAAGGTGCGAGACACCAAACCCCTTGGCCAAGGAGTTGGAAAGGATCGGTCCCATAAAGGATGAAGATCAAAGACCTCCGGACCAGGTTCAGGACAGGTGACCTCTCTATCAATGACGCCTGCGTCGTTCCCCTCTCTGATACTTCGCTTCTCCTTGCTTCTCTCGAGTCGTCTTCTAGGAATCCGCCTCCCCCACCTCAGGACCTCTCTGGACCGCGAATCAGCCTAGTTCTGCTCAGCATCAGAGTCTGGATCAATGAATGTAGCATTGCTCAACTAATTAACTAATCTATACCGATTATACCCTTCTACACCCAGGTACCTCCCATTAATGTTTCAAAATTATGGGCCCACTACTTCTGATTGGACGGGGACAGGGGGTTGATCCTCACACCATGTCATTTTAGTTCAATTTCTTTAAGCCCATTGTTTTAAAATACCGCCCATCACAATTAATACATTTGCTTTATTTCCCACCCATTTCCCATTGATTTAGCAATACATTTTTGTATACAATTGTATCGTCTTCAAGTACATTTCGGATGAACTTGTGAACCAGGCTTCGCGACCTTGGAGAGCTTCCAAGTTGACTTCATCGCTTCCTTTGGTCAGCCTTTCAGGGCGCATGTGCAGAACCAATGTCTCTCGAGCTGCAGTTCAACCAACCCAGGCCCATTTACGAACTAATAAAAGTCAAAGAAGAAAATATTAAAATCACAATATAAATGGTTTCACTGTATACCCACTTTGTCTACTCTATTCCCATTTATTTATAAATCTATTCGCATTAATAGCATTAGAATACCACAGCTTTAATTGCAGCGTATGCGCAAGCTTTTAGCACGTGAAAACTTTAAGCAGCCATTTTAATACACACTGCGCAGAAGCAAAGATTTCCCTCCAAGCAAAGAAAGACGTCACACCACGTGATATGGTTGACACATGCGCAATGAAATTCCCGCGCATTAGCGGCCATTTTAGATTTAGACAAGCGTTACTTGTTAGTTTAAACACATAGGCAAGCTTCCCTCGTTTTGTATTGATGTGTGCATTGGTTAGTACGGACATTACAAAGATTAATAATTAATACTGTGAGAGGATTGCTTACGAGCAAGTCTCATTGTGAGTTCTTGCTCCATCATCCCCTCTCTGATGGCGTTTCTGAGCCATCAAAATACTACCCACAACCAGATGCCAACTTTTAGCATAAAATTGTCTCACTTTCATTTTTACACTTTCTATTTTTATCATCTCCTTTCAGTTTCTTGTATAATTCACTTTTCAGATCTTCTAGTTCAATTTCGTCAAACTTTCGTTTCTTTCCTTTTTCTGTCACTCTATACGTCTCATTCTTTCTACAACATTTGCACCATATTATTATTGATAGTACTATTATTGCTATCCCTGCTAAGGGTACTAATGTTTGACCTACAAATCCTTTCCCTACATTAGCAAACCAGGTACCAATTGACGCTATACTATTCGTCAATCTTGCCCATACACTATCAACTTCCAGTGGTTTAAGTTCATTCTCAAGTTTTGTTATATTCTGTATATATGTTCCAATTTCTGCACTTTCGTCAGGTATGTAAGTGCAACAGTGTTTCGTCTTCAATAATTTACAGACTCCGCCCTCTTTTGCTAATATTATATCAAGAGCAAGTCGATTTTGCATAACCATAGATCTAATCGCAACCATCTCCGCATTAATCATTAGAAATCCTCCAGCAGTGTCTGTTGATAAACAATCAACCACTGTAGATAATTTACATATTTTCCTTGAGTTCAGAATTATTCCCACTGAAGGTATCAATGCACCGAATATATCACCTACAATTTCAGAAAAACTAGCCCTTTTATTACGTGTTATTTCACTATTATTTTCATTGCTCCCAGTGTTTCTTTTTACGTGGTATATTTTTGGAAATACTATTCCAAAATAACAACTTCCATACCACCGTGCAGGAAGCCTAAAATAAGCCTTATTCCCACACACATAATAGATTCCAGGAAAAACTGAATCTGTTCCTCCTTTTAGTCCCCAACCTCCAAGAATTAAGAAATTATGTTCACATTCACTGGTACCGATGAAAATATTGTTATACTCAGTCTTTAACCTATGTAGACAAATTTTCCCTGTCTTTACAAAATCCAGAGCCATAGCAGCTTGAGCCTTGCCAGGTGTGTAACTACCCTCTTTCTCAGCCCAAGGTGTCAGACGCTTTCTTTTGGAAATCTTGTCTTCTATTTTCTACTAAATTCAAAAATATCTTTTCTTCTTCATGTAATGAACATGTTAGATTGCTTCTATGTGCATGTGTTATGTCTATCGATTTCATTGTTAAGAAAAATTCTCCCATAAACTGTGCATCTTTACTACTAAGCACTGGATTCATATTCTTTCGAATCGGAACCTCAGAAAATATCACATCCATGTCTGAATAATAATACTGAAGTCTCCCTGTTCTATAAAATAAACCAGTCACTACACTACATGATATGCCATAAGTTAATGGTAAATGATGATATGTTAATCCTTCAGCTACTGATTCGGGTAACTTTATACAGACATAACAATTACTAACTTCCATGGTATCTACATATTGAAATAATAATTTTGTGAAAACATTCAAACTAGTGTCGTTATCTGTTACCTCATGATGAAACTCTGGTTCATCTTCTGCCTTTAATTCTACTCTATTGCTTCTCAAGTTATCTATCCTTCCCTTCGTTTCGTTGTTAATCTTTTTATCCATAATCAGAAGGTAAGGAATTGCTACGATCACAACTAACCATACTATAAGCACCACTACCAGACTACATATGCATATAGCACAGCATCTTTTACAACATTTCCGTTTTGGTCTCCCAGAAACTCTGTCGTCAGGCATTTTGACAAGGAAGATTTCTCTTCTTATCTTTTCTTTTCAAGACTTTAACGTTATCAAGGTGGTTTTATTCCTTTTTCATAAGTCAGTTCCGCACTTGTTCCTTCGTCACCACTTTCACTTGACTCTGAACTCTCGTAGTCTTCAAGGATTATATAAGTCCAATCAGGACCTTTAAATTTATTGTTCACAAGTTTCAGTCTTTTGCTTTTTAGTTTTTCAGTTCCACTTGTTTGTCCAGTTAGGCTTGTTACTACATTTACTTGTTCTGGATCTTCACTTCTGGTTCTTATATGGTATTTCACTCTTTTAATGACATTAGGCCAATGATCACCTTTTCTGATCTTCTTTGTTTGCACTGTCTCTTCACTTCTTAATTCTTCTTCAGAAGTCTTTTTAATTTCAAGTTGTGGCACAGTTTGTTTTTCTTCAATTTCAGTTTCTTCTTCTATTTGTTCTTTTTCAGGTCTTATTGGTTTTTCTTCAGTTGCTCCATTGTGAGTTTCTGATAACTGACTTGGTTCAGCATTTGCATCTTCATGCTTGATATTCTCGTGATCTTCTTCTTGAATGTATTTTCCTAAATCTAACTGGTCCTGATCAGGGCTTATTGCACTTTGTACTTCTGCAGCCTGACCACGTTCTTCTAAACCTGTCTGTCCCTGCTCAAACTTTGTTGTTTTGTGGTTGATTTGAGCCCAATTTCCTCTCCTTATCTGGTCCTGCTCAGGTTCTTTTATTGTTTCATTTTCCTGATCCTGAGCGGCTTCTTCTTCACCTATCTGGTCTTCTCTAATTTCTTCTAATTTTGATTGGCTTCTAGTTCTGTTGTAAGCTTCTGGTACATCAACCACTGGTATCCAGTCCTGACTTGTGCTCGGTTGTTCTTCTTCAGCTTCTCTCGAATCCCTCACCTGAGATTCTTCAGCTGGGCAACCTTCAGCTTCCTCAGTTATTGATGCTATCTGAGGATTCTCTTCTTCAGGGTCCCGTACCCTTTTGGTGTGGCTTACATGAATCCAATTAGGCAATCCTGCTCATTTTAATGCTGTGTTCGTAACTAGTATAACCTGACAAGGTTCGCCCCACCTGGGTGATAGACACGTTTCTCTTGTGTGATGCTTTACAACCACCCAGTCTCCGGGATTCAGATCATGCTCTTGCTCAGGCTGCCTGGACACTGCGTCTTCCCCAACCTGGTGAGAGACAGAACGCACTAGGTCAGCCAATCCTTTGCAATAATCCAGAACCATATCATCAGTTATATTCAGCAGTTTACTCGTAGGAACATGTGCTTGTCTCATTGCTCTTCCCATGATTATTTCATGCGGACTCAATCCGGTATTTCTATCGGGAATGCTTCTGAGTCCCATTAAAACAAGTGGCAATGCATCCGGCCAATCTAATGATGTTGATGCACACATTTTTGCCAGTCTGGATTTTATTGTGCCATTTATTTGTTCAACCACTCCAGAAGCCTCTGGGCGATATGCACAGTGCAATTTTTGCTCAATCTGGAGTGCTTCGCAGATTATTCTGATCACATCGTTGTTGAAGTGCCCTCCTCTATCTGATTCCAAAGTTACTGGGAAACCGAACCTAGGAATGAGTTCTCGTAGTAACAGCTTTGCGACTGTAATACCGTCATTCCTTCTGGTAGGGTAAGCCTCCACCCACTTTGAAAACAGACCCACTATGACACGTACATATTTTAGTCCTCTACATGGTGGTAACTGAATAAAATCAAGCTGCAATCTCACAAATGGACCCTCTGCCTTTCCGATTTTTCCAAAACCAATTACTGTTTTCCTTCCTGGATTATTCATTTGGCAAGTTAAACATCTCTGGCAAAGACTCTCTGCTGCAGCCCTAAACCTTGGATTATACCAATTTTGTCTGAAGAGCCTAATCATAGCATCTCTCCCTACATGTGTGTCTCCATGATACATTCTGGTCATTTGTGAAATCAGACAGTCGGGCATGACTGGTCTGCCATCGGTATAAATCCACACATCGTCATCTGCCCTTTGAGAACATCCCATTTTAATCCACGCATTTCTTTCATTCTCATCAGCATCATCTTGCAGTCTTTTCACATCATTCCATGTTTCAGGTGGTGCATATAGCATAAGTTGGCAGCTGATTCCCATCCTTTCAACCCTTTTATTTACTGACAACCTGTTTTTGGCACAGTGTTGAGCCACCAAATCTGCATATCTGTTACCGACTACCACCCAGTCATCTCCTGACTGGTGTGCGGCACACTTCACCACAGCCAATTCTTTTGGTGATTGTATTGCTTCCAACAGTTCCTTTACAAACTGTCCATTTTTAATGGGTGATCCTGAAGAAGTCATGAAATCCATCTGCATCCACAGTTGGCCAAAATCATGCACAACCCCATAACCATATTGACTATCTGTAAATATAGTTCTTTTCTGATTCCTCCCAATTTTGCAGGCTTTAATTAAAGCAATTAATTCAGCTACTTGTGCAGATTTGACTCCTGGTAAATAGGATGCTTCGACTATTCCAGTTAATTCGCATACTGCATATGCTGCACTTAGTTTACCATCTTCATGCCTTTGGCATGAACCGTCCACAAACAGCTCCCTGTCTGGGTCTCAGAGGCAGTTCCTGTATATCAGGACGCGGTTTTGTGCACAATTCTGTGACTTGTAAACAATCATGTTCCTCTTCATCGTCTTTAACTTCCTCATGATACGGGTCTGGTAATAATGTAGCAGGGTTTACAATTGTGCACCTGACAATAGTTACATTTTCAGCACCTAAAATTATTCTTTCATATTTAGTCAGCCGACTAGGAGTAAGATGCTGAGTTCTTGTTCTTGTCAGCAGAATCACAACTGAGTGTGGAACAAACACTTTTACAGGATGTCCCATTACAATTGATTCACTTTGCTCAATGCTCAAACAGGTAGCAGCTACTGCTTTTAAGCAACCTGGCAACGCTGCTGCCACTGGGTCCAACGTAGCAGAAAAGTATGCTATAGGACGTCTGTCCAAACCATGTCTCTGAGTTAGGACTGAAAGTGCACACTTTTCTCTCTCATGACAGAATAATGCAAATCCTCTTGTAAAATCAGGCATGCCTAGGGCAGGTGCTTCACACAAAGCACTTCTCAATTTTACAAAAGCTCCTACGCTCTCATCATCCCATTCAACTGGGTCCTTTGCCTTCTTTTTCGTCATTTGAATCAATGGTTTTGCTAGTAGAGAAAACCCTACTATCCACTGCCGACAATATCCCACTATTCCAAGGAACATTCTCACTTCTCTTTGAGTTACAGGCATTTGCATTCTTTTAATTAATTTTACTCTTTCAGAAGTTATCCTTCTTTTTCCCCTCTCAATTTGGTGTCCTAGATATTTAACTGCTGTTGTACAAAACTGTAGTTTTTCAGGTGAAACTTTATGCCCTTCTTCTGCCAAGTGATTTAATAGTGCAATGGAGTCGACAACACAGTCCTCTCTAGTGTTAGATGCCACTAGCAGATCATCTATATACTGCACTAAAACTGAACTTCCTGGCATTACTAGCTTTTCGAAGCACTTTTTCAATATTTGATTAAAGATGGAAGGACTCTCTGTGTACCCTTGATGAACACGATTCCATACATATACCTTGTTCTCAAATTTAAATGAAAAAAGATACTGGCTATCTGGATGCAATGGTATGGAAAAGAATGCTTGACATAAGTCAATCACAGTAAACCATCCTGCACTCCAGGGAATCTGGTATAGGATTACTGCAGGATTTGGCACTATAGGACCACAAGGTTCCACAATTTTATTTATTTTGCGTAAATCCTGAACAATCCTATATTTTCCACTAGGTTTCTTCAAACCCATAATTGGTGAATTACAAGGGCTACTCATTACTTCTTTTAATATGCCTGTTTTACCATTCTGTTAATTTCCTCAATAACTCCTGCTTTTACTTCAGCACTCATTTTGTACTGTCTGGTATTTGGAAAAATTGCACCTTCTTTTACAATGACTTTTACGAGGTCTATCTTAGCCATTAGTCCTACTTCTTTCCCAGTGAAATCCCATACTATGGAATTTACTGTAGTTCTTAATTCTTCTGGCAACTCGTCTTTTGTTATCAAAGAGAACATCTCATCTACCTCTGTACCTTGCTTTGCAATCATAATTTTATATACATGGTCTTCATCCGGGGTCTGAACTGCAACACCATCCGGTGTGCAGACAATTGTGCAGTTCATTTTACACAACAAATCTCGGCCCAATAAATTCACTGGACTGGAATCACACACTACAAACTGATGCATCTCTCTAAAATTTCCAATTTTTACTTCCATTGGTTCGGTAAGAGGTGTTTTAATTTTACGATTGGTCACACCCACAACTTGGATAGCTTCTCCAGAGAGAGGAAGGTCTGGGATGTCTGCTGTTCTCACAGTAGACCTGGTAGCACCAGTGTCCAAAAGGAAAGTGATATCGTTACCTCTTACTTTCCCTTCAACATATGGACCTGACTGGTCTACTGGCAAGGATGCGCCAAGTACGCACTCCTTCTTCCCCTCTCCTAGGCACCGTCATTGGTCATATTGACAAAATTCATCCTGTAAAAGAAATTGTGAAGTTACATAATCATTTTTACCACTTCCTCCTTGATATCCGACGTCTGTACCGTGCTTTGCTCTGCTTACATTACCCTGTATAGGTGCAGGTGGTAACTAACTCTGAGGATTTACACCCTGCTGAGAGTCGTTCTGCGTCTGTGGATTTAAATTATGATTTGGGCCATTATTATTTTGAATCTTTTTACATTCGTTCTTCCAATGCCCCAATTTTCCGCATCCATGACAAGGAAATTTCTTTTTAGCCTCTTCTCTACTCATTCGTCCTCTCATTTTTTTACCATTTCCTGTCACCATTTGTTCCAGAATCTTTTCCCTGATTATCAGTTGGATTATCCAAATTAATTCCGTCGCTCAACCATTTTCACTTGAGCCCACATCACTTTCTCTTGTAATTTCTTGTGCTTATCCTCAATATCGTCTCCACAATATTTCGCATATTTCAAAATCTCGTCTATGGGTTTCCCTTGCCAGCACAGCATGTGCTGCTTAATCATCTGACAAATCTCTGGTTTTAATCCATAAACAAATCGGTAAACAAACTGACTCATGTTTTTATCTCCAATGTCCTCAAATCCACTATACTGTTTAAATACCTGCAATAAACGTTCATAATAGGCATGTACCGATTCACTTGCTTCTTGGGTAATTCGGTCTATTTTCACCCAATCCGTTTCTTTTGGTGGTATTTTCCCTTTCAAGTAAGTTATTACCTGCTGATACTTTTTCATTACATCACTTGATGGGGCACCTGTCTTTGGATCTCTAGGATACTCTTCACTCAGCCAATCAATTGTGATTTTACAATCTGTCCACAAATCGGCAGGTACCACTATGTCGAACAAACCATCCAAATCCTTCAACAATACTTTTGACACTTTCACAAACCTCTCAACCTGCTTGTACCATTCAATGGGCTTTTCTCTCAACTTGAGGAAATCATTCCTAAATGACAGAATGTCCTGTCTATTCCATGGGACATGTACATAACCTCCTCCAGGTACTTCTCGCATCGGGTTCATCTGATCTGCTTTCCCTGTTTCTTTCAATAAATATTCAGAAGTTGTTCTACTGTACCGTGCCTCTTCCTTTTTCTTTGTCCATCTAGTTTTCCATTTATCTAGATCTCCCCATTTCTGTAAAACTGACATTAATTCCTTTACTTGTAGTTTTCGGCCAGAGGCATTCATGTTTTCTAAATCTTTGTCAGAAAAGTCTGCTCTATAGGGTTTCTGTAGCACTTTTGACTTCCCTATTTCAATTCCCATCTGCAAGGCCAAATCTGATAATTTTTCATGCAATATCTTTACATTTCTAGTGATGCTTCTGCAGACGAACAATAGTTCTTCTTCTTCATCGTAAGTGTTTAAACGATCTACTCCCACATTTCCTGCTATCATTTCTTCTAACTCGACTTTTAATTTGTAGATGTCCATGATCTTTGGGGGTGAACTCTGTCTGTCTGATCCTTGTGCCCATCTTTCTAAGTCTTCTGGCGTTACTACTGTGGCACTCTTAGTTCCAGATGATGTTACTATATTTACATCTTTGGAGCAACCAGGTGTTATTCTTCTAGGAGTGCTATTTACAGATCCTCGAATTGGTAAATCCATTAGGGATATCATAGATTCACAATCACTGATTTGATTATCAATTATTACAGGTTCGGGTTTAGGAATTTCTACAGGTGTAGGCATCACTAATGGTTTCGGATAATTTACCTTGTCCCCATATAAGGGAACCACAGGACCAATTGTTACATGTATAGTCAGGGAATCAGGATGTACGTTCAACTGTGTTATTTTCTGTATCAATTCTGCTCTGTTTTTGTCTATAGCTTCCTTCTCTTTATCCTGAAGTACCCTATTAACTTGTGGATTATGTAATACTTGCGGTACTAATGGTGTCTTTAAAAGTGGTGCACTTGGTGTACATCCACTTGTCCCTTCCTGATATGGTGGTGGATTCTTTAATATTTCTTCCATAAATTCGTCTTCAGAGTCTCCAAGCCCTGTCAAATGTTTTGTCTTTTCTGTACATTTACTCCCTAATGAGTCTTCTGCCATTAATATTGGATACAAACCTTCTGTAAGCATCGCTCTTCTCCACTGCTTCATTTGACCGTCCCTTGACTCATTTTGGTATCTAGGGAAAAATCCCCGATAACCCCTACTGCTTCTTGCTCGGTCATGTTCGAATGCCTCGGTTTCCCATTCTTCTAAGGCTTCGTATTGAGTTAATCTTGGTCTAGGTTCTAAATCATTCATCCTCAATCTCAAATTTTGAAGAATTCTCCCATTGAAAGTGCCATTCTCTGGGAATGCTAATATTCCATCATTTTTGGTATATTCTATCCAATTTTCTAACCATACGCAAGTATGATAACCTCTCTCCATCATCATAAATGAAGCAGGCGTTTTTGCTGGTGGAATAATAATTCCTTCTCTAGTTTTGATGGGTTTATCTTTCTTAAAATAATTTTTAACCTTCTGTAGAAATGACATTTTTCTCTTTTGCCCATACATTTTGGGTAAATATCTATGTATCGAATTATATTCTGCAAATCCTAAGAATCTCTTGTCTGGACGGGTTCCTGTTAAGGTCGGATCACGTTTCCACATATATCTCCCACTTATCCACTAAGACTTCGGCTTCTATCCTACCAACCAATTAAATTCCAACTAACATTTGTCTCTGAACCAATCCTAGCGCGGCTTTTCAGTGACATCTATCTGACGACCCCTCCTTTACAATCTGCGCTTTTCTGTCCCTCGCTGTTTCGACCAATCCCAGCGCGACACCTGTGACGTCAGTATTACTCCTGACTACTGACCCCTCCTTTACAAGAGTCTTTCCCCACCCGCTGTTTTAACCAATCCCAGCACGGCGTTTTGCGACGTCAACTCCCTCTCCGGCAGCTGACCCTCCCTTTACAAAATCGTACGCAAAACTTTATTTTCTTTGTACTTCTTATTAAAATTCAGTAACAACATAAAAACATTCGCTATCATGTCAGTTTCGCTAACTTGAAAAGAATTGTTTCTCTCACACTTAGTAAAACCTTTCCGTTTACTAAACATATACTACGAGTAAAACCCTTCCGTTTACTCTTCACGTAAGCTTCAGAAATACCTGCTACTTCTTCAATGTTACCCTTTCTAGGTGATATAACATCAGATTTTCACCAGCGTATTCCTTTGCTGTCACTCACACGCACAGAGTCCCTAACGAGTACTGATAGCCCTGCTTAACTTTTCAGTACTATTTCTGCCTGACAGATAACCTCACTGCAGTATGGCTTCCACTTATCATCCGCTATTCAATTTTCCCCCGGGGAATTCTGGACAACATAAAACAAAACTTTTGAACAAACGGATGTTAGTTTAAACGAATAAAATTCTCATTACCCAATTAACAAAGTACAACCATAACCATCCTCTGATAGCCAGAAAACTGATCCAGCGGGTTACTAGCAACAAGCATTCATACACCGAATACTCACCTGGGCCCATTCATTCATACTATGCTAGCAATTTCCGCTGGTGGGTCAGTTGTACTCTTTATCAAAATCCCTGCTACCAATTACTTTTCTGATTGAAGAGTAATGACTTACCAATGGACCCTTTGCTAATTGGGAAGTTTAAAATGAGTGACGTTCATTACAATTCATAAATTCTAAAATAATCACTGAGTCAAGAAGTTTTAAAAAGTTTATCTAAAGTTTTAGCAGAGTAAAATACAGAACCACATGATACTTAATCGAATATCAAGGATGAAGCATAATAATCAATTATCGATCAATGACGGTTCCCCAGAAAGAAGAAGATAGAGACAGCAGCACAACTAAAGGTTGCATTTATATTTACCTAAAGGTGCGAGACACCAAACCCCTTGGCGAAGGAGTTGGAAAGGATCGGTCCCATAAAGGATGAAGATCAAAGACCTCCGGACCAGGTTCAGGACAGGTGACCTCTCTATCAACGACGCCTGCGTCATTCCCCTCTCTGATACTTCGCTTCTCCTTGCTTCTCTCGAGTCGTCTTCTAGGAATCTGCCTCCCCCACCTCAGGACCTCTCTGGACCGCGAATCAGCCTAGTTCTGCTCAGCATCAGCGTCTGGATCAATGAATGTAGCATTGCTCAACTAATTAACTAATCTATACCTATTATACCCTTCTACACCCAGGTACCTCCCATTAATGTTTCAAAATTATGGGCCCACTACTTCTGATTGGACGGGGACAGGGGGTTGATCCTCACACCATGTCATTTTAGTTCAATTTCTTTAAGCCCATTGTTTTAAAATACCGCCCATCACAATTAATACATTTGCTTTATTTCCCACCCGTTTCCCATTGATTTAGCAATACATTTTTGTATACAATTGTATCGTCTTCAAGTACATTTCGGATGAACTTGTGAACCAGGCTTCGCGACCTTGGAGAGCTTCGAAGTTGACTTCATCGCTTCCTTTGGTCAGCCTTTCAGGGCGCATGTGCAGAACCAATGTCTCTCGAGCTGCAGTACAACCAACCGAGGCCCTTTTACGAACTAATAAAAGTCAAAGAAGAAAATATTAAAATCACAATATAAATGGTTTCACTGTATACCCACTTTGTCTACTCTATTCCCATTTATTTATAAATCTATTCGCATTAATAGCATTAGAATACCACAGCTTTAATTGCAGCGTATGCGCAAGCTTTTAGCACGTGAAAACTTTAAGCAGCCATTTTAATACACACTGCGCAGAAGCAAAGATTTCCCTCCAAGCAAAGAAAGACGTCACACCACGTGATATGGTTGACACATGTGCAATGAAATTCCCGCGCATTAGCGGCCATTTTAGATTTAGACAAGCGTTACTTGTTAGTTTAAACACATAGGCAAGCTTCCCTCGTTTTGTATTGATGTGTGCATTGGTTAGTACGGACATTACAAAGATTAATAATTAATACTGCGAGAGGATTGCTTACGAGCAAGTCTCATTGTGAGTTCTTGCTCCATCAATTCTGTCACTAAAGAATCTCCATTCAGACTTCTCAAGAGGAGGCAACCAGGGACAAGAGTTTCTCCTGTGTGGATGGTCAAAAATTTTCCACGGTATGTGTGTGACAAAAGTCTAGAGTGTAGAGTAAAGAAGCACCAAGAGAAGTATATGAACAGACACAACAATAGATTAGAAAAATTCAACTGTGTATTTTATACTGGAGATTGGGTGAGGACATATAGCATGGGTACTCAAAAAAGAGGTCTGTCTAAATGGTCAATGCCCAAGCGCATAACCAAGGTCATCGGTAACAGTGTTTGGTTGAGTGATGGCAAGAAATGGAATATTCGAAGTGTCACTTTGTGCAACGCTGTGGAACTAAATGCTTGGTTGAAAAAGGCAGGTGATGATCAAATAGAAAATTGCAGTAACAATGTAAGTAATGATAAACGTGTCAGAACGGCTCCCAAATGGCACAGTGATTATGTGACATATTGATATTCCTGATGTTGTTCTTTAGCATATTTTATTTTACATTTGTAACATTCTTTTCTCAGACATTCCTGTAATATCATTGTTATTCTTGTCCTGTAATTTTGTTTTATTATTAAGAAGGAAGATGTGTTACATCCTAGCAATGTGTCCTAGCAACAAGGCTTGTGTTCTTTCCAAGGTTACCAGCATCCGAGTGTTCTGGAGCTGGACCAGAGGAGAAGAGACAGTTGCTGCAGACAGGACGGATCTAGGGGTTGTTCCTCTTAACTTCAATAAAGTTCCTACTTTAAATAAATTGTCTGCGCCTCTTAAAAGATTGCCCACCGTGTAATCAATACCTTTGAACCTGTTAACCGTTGCAAACTTCAATTTTCACACATCATTCAGTAAATAGCTGTTTTTGCATATCAGGCAGAAGTACAAATGTCGGTGCAAAATGGTACAGCAGGAGAGCAAAGTGTATGAATCCTGACCATGGCAAACAGAAGTGGGACACGTAGGTTGAGTAGCTTGATCAGGGTAATATCTTTTTGGAATGGGAAGGCAAGATTTGATTTTAGAACATTTTGTTCCAATAGCGTAGCCAGTGTGTCATTGGCCCTAGTGCACAGCAGAAAATGCCCCTACCCACACCCCACTCCTAGCTGCTGTTTGGATTGTAAACAATAGCAGTAGTCCAACTGAATGAGCCTCGGTGCCACTGCACCTGCTGCATCAGTGGAAACTACGCTCCTGGTTAATTCGAAACCAAGAAAAGTAGTCATAAGATCAGCCCCTGCAAGTAAAATCCAAAATAAAAACTTTGTTAGGTCCTTTGACAAAACTGAGACACATACATCCCTCCCTGTCACCACAACAGAATCATAACAACTCCGTGCCAGCTCCTTGCTGAGGAGTCACGGGACCTGGGAGTTAAGAGTGTGATTGAGAGGGGGGAAGAGGGCTGTGCCTGTGCGGAGCTTGTTCCAGAGTGTAACGCTGCTCTTTGTGGGATGCACGTTCCTGTGGTGGCCAAGGTGGCATGTTAATAATGCTCGTCATTGCAGCGTGAATGGCTGGCCGTGCACTCATGGCATTGTTCTGTGAAGCACGGGTCCTGCACCGCCCCCTTGTGCACAGAGTATAAGTGATATGAAAGGTAGCCTGGAGTCCTCGGCATGCGACATTTGCCTCCGCCAGCACCAAGCACCGTCTCTGACAGAGTGCGCACCACATGGTGCCTGAGGGCAAACTGCCCCTTCGGAGAATGACCGGAATGACCAGCTGAGGGTGGCAGTTAGAAACACTGGGCTTGGACTGGCCTGTGTGCGCCTTTTTCCTTTTAAAATATTCAGAAACAGGGGGAGCGGAGCTAGCCACGCTGGAAGATGGCAGCTTCTTAAGCGTGCTCCTTCGGCCGCAGAAATATCCTTGAAAATCCTGCACGAAATGAGACTGCGGAGCCTCACATTTACGAGGAAATAATATTAGAAGATAGTGGCTTTGCATAAACCCCTTTGTTGCGCCATGAAATGACCCCGAACTGCTGCGATGACGATCGACACTGGTGAGGCCTGTGGAGTGTAAGCGCGAGCTGAGACAGCGGGCTTGCGTGGAGGACAAGCTGTGACGCAAGACACGCACACCCGCTAGAGTCACCCTGCTGTGTGCGGTGGCGGATCAGAAGCTGCGCTGGAGTGATTGCCGTTCAGAAGTCGGATTCCTATTAGGGGGCAGCGGAACACCCGGGGACCCTGCCGGAGCCCGCCCGCCACAGCGAGCCCGTGTTTGAAGCCTTTATTGACCTAAGGTGAGAGCGACGCTGACGACGGGCTGCGGCTGCAGGCGCGGTCGGCGGCTCGGCAGATCCCGCATAGACACCCCAGCGGCAGCGTGTCAACCAGCGGTGCCATACCGGGGCTGTGTGGACTCACATCGACACAGATGGTGGGACCTTGTGCAAAAACTGCAAAACCTGTAGCGGGTGGAATAGCCCCCCCCCCCATAGCGTATATTCAGGGGGGTGCCGGAAAGCCTGGTGCAATTTGAAATTCAATGTGAGCTGCGACCCTTGGAGGTGCTGGACGGCCCGATAACCATTAATCTGGCCTGGATGTGGTGTGTTAGACAAATAGTGAACCGCTACACTGCAGGAACGCAGAGATCACTTCCAGGTTGAGTCCACACAATCACCACTAGGAGGCCTACGCACCAAGACTGTCTGCCATGAGGCCTCTTCTAGGGTCAGGAGAATGCGATCTATGGTAGCAAAGTCTGAACATTAATACCACACGTCATAAGATACTGCCATAGCTGCTGTAGTGCAGTGCAACCTTTTCACAGCGAGGTCCATAGCGCCTGGTTGTTGGAAGCAGAGTGCTCATCAATACTGTTACCGAGGTGGACTGCGGCGCGAAAGACGCTCTTCCACCCAAGAACATCAACCCACGAAGTGTGTCTGCGGCACCCACCTGGCTTTTAGCCCGTCCGTATTTGCTGCCAAAGCCTACATAGCAACAGTGAGCTTGCAACGACATGTGCGGAGGAACTATTAGCAACTACTTCATACCCGCGCTGTATTCATACCATAAGGTGCAATTCAGCAAGTGAGAACTGGGCACTACTGATAGTCAAGCCATGGGCAAAACAGACAGGAACCAACCTAAACTCACCTTTGAACAATCCAAAAAACCGACGGAGCACTGCTCGGACGACCAGCAGACTACGCAGCCGGCCGCCGAGACCGCGAGCGGAGTCACTAGTGGTGATGTGCAGGCCATGTTTACAACGATACAAGCTGCTCTCTCCAGTATTGATGGCAAGATTGATTCTTTAACCTATCGTGTGGACCGAATGTCAGAACGGTTGGACCGACACACAGAGAGGATAGATATGGCGGAGCGCCGGATCTCCGAAGCCGAAGACTCCCATAGTCAAATGGAGACCAAACAGGGGAAAATGGAAAAGCAAATGACGGCATTAATGGCAAAGGCTGAAGATATTGAGGCACGATCCCGCCGTAATAATATACGCCTGATGGGAGTAGCAGTGGCGTAACGAAACTTGAGGGGGCCCCCCTGCAAAGTACATGGAGGGGGCCCCCCACGCTCTGGACCCATTCAGGAGCTCTCAGGGCGGGGGCCAGCCACTCCTGCACAGTGCTGGAGGGGGCCCTCTGGAGCTTGAAGGGGCCATATTTACAAGGACAGGAAAAGCCACGCACGCAGTGTGGCTTTTCCTGTCCTTGTAAATATGGAGCAGTGAAATGCGCTACCAGTACGTCACAAAAAGTGACGTACTGGTGGCGCAGGGGGCTTGTAAATCTGCCCCGCTGTTCTCAGCCTCCCGCAAATGATACAGCCACCCACTTCTTCCTCTGAGTCCCCAAGAAAATCAAAAGGCTGTGTGAATTATGTGCAATCTCTGTCAGTGGCAAAATTTCAGCTGTGCAGCATTAACCATGTTATTTATTTATTTGCGGAGTTTTATAAAGCGTGAACATGACTCTTCAGGGTATCAGAGCGCTGTGCATATAACAGTCAAGTCATACATACAACAAAATACAAGATGGAAAATGCAAGGAGCAATGCAAATACAAAAATAGGTACAATATACCAAAACGGCTTGTTAAATCGGAGGAGTCCACATGAAAATGCTCCCGCTGAAGTGACTAAAAAGATAATTAGTGAAGGAATCTATTCATCACAGTGCTGAAAAACTCCGCAGGCCCAATTGTGTTATGCAGTCCCCTTTTGGCACCTTCAAAGAAAATGCGTTGTAAAATGTTGCAAATGTTGTAAAATAACCAACAGTTTTAAGAGCAGAGAGGAGTGTGTGTGCGTGAGTTTTTGTCTCTGTGTGCAGGTAAAAATTATTGGTGAAATCCTGCAGCCACCTCACCATACCCGACTGAAAGCACCTGTACCCAACTATTCACTAGACTAGAGAATACATTTATTTTGGGGGGGGGGGGCGTGGTGTAGCGCCCCAAACATACACCTCTGATTGACTTGTTCTGTGGGAGGACGTCACAGGACTGTGAATGTCTTAGTTGCAGTTCAGGGTGTGTTACTGTCTCTACTGTGATGTGGCACAGGATGTCAAAAATGTAAGCCTTACCTTTTCCCTGTTAAATGCAAACTCTCCCCCACCTAGTGGTCTGGGAGGCAGCGAGGGGGTAGTAGGGTACAGAGTGGGGGTGCTGACATCAATGTTACATCACACAAGTCATAGGGAGTGTGAAAATTCCAAGTGTCACGCAAAGAACGCAAAGGTGTTCACCAGGACAATGGTAAGGGTGTAGTACTTAGCTGGTGGTGCTTTTTTAGCACAACTCTGTCGCAGCTATATTACTAAAGCAAGGAAGTGAAGAGTCATTTACAGACTGCATATTTTCCATTTAAATGGCCACTAAATTTGGTCAGAGACCGTTTTTATTGTTAAAAAGAGAGTAAACAATGCGTGGAAATTCGCCTCCAGGAAATAATTATGTCTTGATTTATTTTGATCCTATTAACATCTTTATTTCCATCATACTTTAGAATTAAGAAAAAAAATGTGTTTATTATTTTGAAAAAACTGGTCAGCACTAGAATGGCAGATACCATCTCTCACAGCAGAGAACCACTCACAAGACACTGGCAAGTCCAATTCAAGGGCAATACTGCGTATGGATAACAGATTAAGACATACCAGACCACTGACATTAATGACCTGGAATGTTAGAGGCCTCCATAATCCGCAGAAAGTCTGCAAGGTCCTAGCATACCTAGATCGACATAGGTAGACGTTGCTTGTCTACAAGAAACACATCTCACAGACCTCACTGAGAGGAGAATAGGCGCCAGGTGGGCATCTTATCGAATGGCATCTTCCTACTCTACCTATGCCAGAGGAGTAATGCTCCTTGTTAGACGCGGTACCCCCTTCACACTCATTAGTTCTATCAAAGATGATCAGGGACGGTACGTAATCATCCAGGGTAACTTTGGAGGCACTGCTTTAACTATAGTTACAACATATGGTCCGAACAATGATGATCCGCTTTTCTATGCACACATCTGGGCAAAATTGCGCGACCTACCATCAACAGCCATTCTATGGGGGGGTGATTGTAATACATGTCTGGATCCAGCTTTAGATAGGTCCACAGGTAATGAACGCTATGGGAAGCAATCGGCTAAGGCGCTTAGAGAAGGTATGGAAGAGTGCGCAATGGTTGATATCTGGCATTTGCGACACCCAGGCCGTAAAGAAGGCACTTGCACGTCTTCTGCGCATAATACGTGGTCCAGAATAGACTATTGGTTGGCCACACAAGAAGTCTGTACGTGGACAACAATGGTGGAACACATGCCTAGGACACTGTCAGACCATGCACCTGTCCGTCTTGCACTAGATGTCCCCGCACACACTCCACGTCAGTTCACATGGCATTTGCAACAGGGCGCACTCCTAGACCAGGTATTCCGTGTTGAATTGCATCAGGCAATTGTGGAGTATTTTGACCTCAATGCTGGATCTGTTAGAAACGCGAAAACATTATGGGAGGCCTTCAAGGTAACTATCAGGGGCCACTGTATTGGTAAACACGAGGGTATATTGAAAGACATCCAACAGCAACTATCAATGGCAGAACGGGATATCAAACAACTAGAGGAGGAATATGCGGCTACACAAAAACCCGAAACACTGGCGGACATCAGGCAAAAGATAGACACCTACCATGAATTCGCGGATGATGAGGTTAAATATATCTCGTGCAGATACACTGCACGTAACTATGGCGAGGGGGGAAGACCAGGCCGGGCGCTTGCATACAGAATTCGACCCGCACATAAGACAGCATATGTAACACAGATTACAAACACGCTTGGGCAACTTACCTACGACACCGCATCAATTTTAGACTGCTTCGCAGAGTACTACACTCGCGCCTTTACTCCACGCAATCGAATACGTCCCCACCTGAAATTTGCCACTATTTAGATGACATTGCTTTAGCGTGGCTATCAGACGAACACCGCGAATACTTCTGCCACCACATCACAGAAGACGAGATTAAAGAGGCAATTAACTCCCTCCCAAATAATAAAGCTCCCGGTATGGACGGACTCCCTGGGGAATTCTACAAAGAATTCAGAGACTTATTAATTCCACATTTAGCCGAAATGTATGAAGAGGCATACGAAGATGGTAAGCTCCCGGCCTCGTTGAGAGAGGCGCTACTGATAGCTATCCCTAAACCCGACAAAGACCCAGCTCAATGCGAGTCCTATCGCCCACTGTCTTTAATAAATATAGACGCCAAGATTTTAGCCAAAATTATTGCAACGCGAATACAACCTCTGTTACGTAACCTGGTAACCTGGTATTGCCAGATCAGGCTGGTTTTATACCGACAAGATCCACAACGCAAAATTTACGTACCATTTTTGCAATGTTTCACCAATTAAATCCCGACATGCCAGTAGCTGCAGCCCTATTGGACGCGGCGAAGGCTTTTGATTCAGTGGACTGGACACAAGGGGACCGCTCCGTGATGTGGCTGTGCTTGGGGGCGGCCAAGATGGCATTGGCGGCAGCATGGAAGAAGACAGAGGCCCCGTCCCTTACCCAATGGCATGCCAGGCTGTGGCGGGCGCTAGCGATGGAACGAATGACGGTTGTTGTGGAGGATTCGAGGAAGGGGTTTGACTATATCTGGGCCCCACTGGTTGAATACTTGTCGGAGGGTCTACCCTTGTTTGCATGTGGGCCCAGATTGAGGGCTCTTCACCTCTTCCATATCTAAGATCCCCGACGGTCCCTCGACCAGGATGGGGGGGCCCCATGGGTGCGGGAGGTCCCCGGTCCCCATTGACTTGCCCTCGCCCGCAGCCATGCTTTGACTTCTCTTGACCGTGACACCATAGTTTGTTTCTCTTTTGTTCTTCTTTGAGTTATGGGGGGTGGACGGGGGGGGTGGTGTGGGAGTCGCGGGTACCAAAGATCAACCTGACCTACTCTGTTAACTTCTGGTCTAGTGGCATATGTTTGGCCTGGTTGGGGCCCGTAGGGGTCCAGAAGTGAACAAATTTCACAGATCGAGTCCTAGTACACAAACTGAACATTGTACTCTAGCTCTCTGTAACTCTCGATTTGTAAAGATGTACTGGCGTCTCCCACCAATGTTGGTCTTGTATTGTTTTGAATTGAAAACCAATAAAAACATTTTGACATAAAAATATAAATTTTGGATTGACTGAGACTTAGACGTGATTTGAGGCTGACCACAATGGTACGGAGGTCGAATCACAAAACAGGAGCACTTCAAACTAAGGGTCTAATTTATAGTTTGGTGGGCGCCCAATTGCCCATCAGGATGGTGGAGGACATTTCTTCCACCGCCGGCCATACCTAGAGATCACCACCAACCCAGCAATGATCTCTGTGCCTTCAGAGGCACCGCTGTTATGGCCGTTCCTCTAAAGGCACCATATATTTGGTGTGTGGCCATCATCTTTCAGGTGGCCACACAACAAACATTTTTGTTTTTTAAAAGAAAAACACCCAAAGCTGGAGATTATTATTTGAAAAACAGAAAACTAACAATATCTACACCCTGGAAGTTTTCTCCCAGGATGTGGGAGTTATTTTTTTTTTTATTTCTGTTCAAGACAGCCAGCTTTTAACTAGCAGTGACAGACAGAAAATAAAGGTGGTTTGATGTTCTTACCCAGACGGCCCCTTTTCTGACAACCCATCGGAGTAAGCTTTCAAATGGCAGAGCCAGAGGGGACATCATTATTTGGAGCTCAAAATCTCCCAGGACGTCCGAGGTAAAAGAATGAATTCAGTGAGGGTTCCATGAAATCATATAAATCATCGTCGAGCTCCTTAGGAAGCCATTAATTTTGGTGCCAAAAGCTCTGAGTGGGACAAAGCTGGATTTTGTTGCCACCTAGGTCACTTTGCAAGTAGAGTGGATCTGCCACCATACCCAGGTACACGGAGTAACCTTCAGACTTAGGGGCATAATCACAACGAAGTGGCGTGGCAGAGCGTGGTATTTGGCTCAATGGCTTAACGCCATGCTCCGCCACTTCTGAAACGCGGGGCTGCACCATATTTACAACAGTATGGTGCAGCCCTACGTTCCCCCCTGCGCTGGTGCTAAATTTAGCAGCCTAGCCCCAACGCAGGCACCCTTGCACCATTGAGAGGAAGATTGTTTATCTTATCCCTTCTTGCACATAAACAATCTTTAAATGGCGTTTTGTCACTTCTATGTGTGCTGCTTAATGCACACAAAGAAGTTACAAAATGTCTTTTTTTTAAAAAAGATTGTTTATTTGCAGGAAGGGTTACCTTCCGGCACATACACAATCAATGGCAATTTGCTGTTTCTATGTGTGCTACACAACGCAACACACATGGAAACAGCAAAAACTAGGAGAAATAAAGCATTTCTCCTCGTTTCACCTGTTTAAGACCAGGTTTTCCCTGGTCTTAATTTTGGCGCTGCCTCCTATTTACGCTGCCCTGGTAAATAGGGGGCAGCGTCAAAATCAATGGGTGTTACGGTGGAACGCCCATCGCACCATCCATTGCCCTCCCCTTTCACGTTAAGTACAGAGTGACAGTGTGCCTTATTTACAAGGCAGCGTTAAGCCACGTTAAATGGCTTAACGCTGCCTTGCAAATAAGGCGAAGCACACATCGCAACAGGAACGTCACTAAAAGTGACGTTCCTGTGGCGATAGGGGCTTGTAAATATGCCCCTAAGGGTCTTATTTAGTGTTTGGCAGACATGGTACTCTGCCACAAAGGCAGCAGAATACCCTGTCCACCAAACTCTAAGTCCATCCACTCTTTTTAAAGTCAGCTGAACTTTCTGGCTCTGCCGACGGAAGCCTAAGATCCACTGCTGCATGGATATCAGGCCGTCAGTCTAAGTGCCTGACACCATTCGTCCTCTTTAGGGAGAATGTTCTAACACACATTTTTACTCTGCTCAGGACTGTCAGGAAAAACCTAAATATCTTGAACAGGAAAAAAATTCAAAAGGTCCCCACAGGCTGAGAGAAAACTCACAGGGTGTCAAGGCAATCGGGTGTTTCATTTTCAAAAACACAGTCCTGCTTTGGGACTCAGTTTATTTTTTTTAAAAACGTTGCTAAGCTACCACATTAAACATGGTGGTAGTGCAGCAAAATTAAAATGCCTTAAAAGAAGCAGTCAAACATGCAGAAATCTCTAAATATGGCCGATGGTCATCCGCCAAAGTGGGGGAGGCTATGACCTACGCCATCCTAGCGGGAAGGCAGACTGTCTTCCTAACTATAAATAAAGCCCTTGGTCACAATTTCAGTGCTCAAAATCCTTTGTGTTGGCAAAACTAGAAGCTGCAGTGAAGCAGGACTCTGTAAGGCGCCAGGTATCTTTATGACAAGGTCCAGCTTAACCCATTTTCAGCACCTCAAAAAGCTCACAGTGGGAGGAACTTGATGTTTCTACTCGCCTACAGTGTGCCTTCCCTAGGGATGTATAGCACCTTGTCCTAGTCCTCTGGAGATGTAAGAAAAGACCAAGGCCCCCTTTTTCATCCTAGCCATTCCTACAGGCCTTAGGGAAGGGGACTTGGAACCAGGTCTCACCGATTCAGGGCTTTTCAAGGATCCAGTTTACAGTGGTCAGCTGGGTCTTGTTGAAGTCAATAGTCCTTGTGCCCCTGGAACAGGTAAACAAGAGGTCAACCACTGACCCTAGGAGAGCTGTTTCAGTTCCTGGGTGGCAGCAGGAGTCAGGAATCCCCAAATCATTTTCTTCAAGTAGGGTCTCTTTCTTCATATGTTTGCTTCCCAGTTCTACGGGTCTTCCAGTCTTGCAAGGGGGTGGTCTGCCAGTCGTATCCTGTGCTCCAATGATTAAATAATGTTCTACACTGAGTCATGCCTACTCTCTCCTTGCTTTTGCAACACTTCCTTTTTGCTTTACTGTAAAAATTCCTAGAAGCCATAAATCCAGGGTGTCTATCCTCTTCTTCCATCAGAAGCGGCTCTGCTTTCCCTTAGCTGTTTCTCTATTTACATGAAGTGCCTTCCCTCCAGAGAGGGTCAAAAAACGTTTTCCTCCTGCTGGGATTGGAGCCAGTAAGCAGGCTTTGTCAGTCCCACTTGGCATCTCCAAGTCCTTTATTTTGCCATCTGTTCCTTTATTTTGCCATCTGTTCCTGTACCCCCTTCTCTGATGGCTAATCCCCATTAAGGTAGAGATGTAGAATAAACATTTGAATCAAACCTAGACCTGTTCATGGAAACCACAGCATCAAAGGGTTTCTTGGCACTGGGGTGGCAAGGGCACTTACAGTGAAGATTAACTATGGTAAGAGAAGAGTTTTTTTCTGCATTCCAGAATAGCGGTTATGGTTTTTAGATACAGTGGGAAGGCATTCCAGTTATCCAGCCAAGATATGAAATGGAACGACCACCCAATGTGCATTTATAGATTCTTGGTACTTTTAGCAAAAGCTGATTTGCAGAATAGAGTGTTCTGGTGCGGATGTGAAGCTGGATTAAATAAGATAAAAAATGAGGGGTGGGCGGGTGCATAGACCAATGGATAAAACAGTGGGCCTTGAACTGGAATCTGGCATACATAGGAAACTAATGAAACTGCTAAAAAAGAGAGAGGTTCTGGTAAAGTGGTGGGAAAGGGCAGTAAAAATCTGCTGGCTTGGTTCTCAGTGCAATTGACCGTTGCCAAGACCAAGGTAAACTGAGTTGCAGTAATGCAATCTAGAGACACTAACGGCAGTGAAAGTGGCTTGGCATCCTTCCTGAGAGTTGGGCAGGGTGTTTTTCGTAACTTAAGTAGTTAGAAATTAAGACAGATGTCACTGCAGACACCGAAACAGACATGATCAATTTCTCATCTAATGTGACAGCTATGTTTTTTACATGTATGAACTGGTAGGAACTGGGCCAAGTTCAGTGGGGCAAAAGTGTATATAAGTGTTATCTACCATTAAAGTTTCCATCTTTTCAGAGTTCAGTTTCAGCTAGTTTTAGGATAATGACAATTTGATCTCACTGGGACAGATTTGAAAGTCACGTTCTGCTTGAGAGGGGCCATTTAGGCATCAGAGCGGCTGTGCCTCCACTTCATAGGTATAGAATTTCAGCCTAAAGGATTGAATCAGGGAAGCTAGTGGTTGAACGTAAACATTGAACAAGAAAGGGGACAAAGCAGAGCCATTTTGGACCCCACAGTCAGTATTGTTGATTTTAGAAGTGTATTTGCCAAACAGAACTCACTAAGTATAGTTACCTAGGAAGAAGATATACCAGTAAAGTACTTGCCCACTTATGCTGTTAAATGAAAATATTTTAATAGGATGTCAAATGCCACTGACAGATCCAACAAGTGAAAATAGCTTTCAGTTACGTATTCACCGTGAGAGAACACTATCTCAATAGGTAGTGTTCCATTTGTTTATATATTAAGCACCTACCTCTTTGGGTTTTGAAGGCATACATTAGTTGAGACTTAAAAATATATAAAAATAGGTTTTCCTACATGGCAAAAGTACTTTTCCTTTTCATGTGCTTTTAAACAGTGGTACTCCTGGCAGCCACATATTTTTGTCATATATGTGGCTGGTATAAATACACATGTAGCTCAAATATGACACATAGCTTCCATGCTATTGCTGCATTTTCTATGCCATCTACAATCTACCATGGCATTATAAGAAAATTAAATCTCTGTATATGGTATTTCTATGGAGCAAACCTAGCCAAAAGGCAGTGTAATGCTGTACATTGTCAAAGACAAGCATAAAGTCAAGGAGTGATACGAGAGGTAGCTGGTGTGTGGACTGAAAGGTATATCTGCAACTCTTTCCTAAATTGGAGAGTCATTAGAAAATGTAATGCATATGACATGTTTAATGGAAAAAACATAGGCGCTATAGTACTATAGCAAATAGTATAGCACTATTTGGTAGAAGCATACCATACGGACCCAAAATACAAAAAAAAAAACAGACAGGAAAAAATGGGGGGGACCACAATACAAATAATATTGTTTCTTACACTAAATAATTTTAGTTACATGTAATATAAATCCTGCTCAAACTATTGTTTTTCAGTAATTAGACTGGTATCTTCACCTGTGTATAAAAATATATTCCTTGATCATCTGTCTGGGAATTTATGTGGCAGGGAAATGGAACTGAACCTCAGCATGGAAGTAGGGAGAGCTATTCCAGACCCAGTCATTCAGACTCTATGAGCAATAAATCTGCATGAAAATTAAACAGTACCCTCTGCCAGTGCACTGTTTAAGACGGCTTGAGATAGAACACTGTTGTTGTAGTGGGATAGCTGAGTAAAATTATGTTATGTAATGCAGATTTGTAGAGTGCACTATCACCCAGGAGTGAATCCTGGTGCTGAGCAGATGTGAGTCTGGCCACATTTAGGGCCTAGTGGGACTACTTGAAATCCCTAATTCTATTTAGCATACTTACAGATTACCCTGCTTTTGGTAAAAATGGAGCTCTCCTGCTTAACTAAGCAATCACTGTTGGGAAGAAAAGCATTCTGAGGGAATGGAAGGCTAAATTGAAACTGAATATAGAGGGGTGGCTCATTGGGATGTGCAAGCTAGGAACATTATATCGTGTACCATTCAAGAAAGGTGCTAAGGACAGAGATCAATTTTTATATCTTTGGAAATTATCTACCATCAAGCATACTGTGAATTTGTGTTATTTTACGGCATATTTTACTCTAAATATTTGGTTTTAGCATCTGCTGTTGCCATGGACGTTGGTTTGCCAAAATGCCTTAGCTAGCAGAAGTGACATCACACAGCCTTTGACCTCAATGACTTCACAGGAAGTGACAACATTAATCCCACAAAGTGATGCCACAAGACCTTGATTCTGATATCACAATAATTGGCATCATGGAAGCCTAGTTTATCACTTAAAGAGAAAATGTATTAATATATCACAAGGAGACGCCCAAAAAAGAGATTTTAAAAAAACAACCGACCACCTAGATCACATATTGTATATGAATTATGTTATTGGCTTGAATTATTTCTTATCAATGTTAGATTTGTTTTAAGATCACTTGTAAAGCACTATCACTTGTGGGAATCACAGAGGCGACGGTTGCAATCAAAAAACATTTTTCATGGATTCACAGTAATGAAACATAGAAACAAGTTGAGAATGTGTATATATTTTCAACCTTATTTCATTTAATAATGTATTCTAAAAAGTGTGTATTTCACCGCTGATGTATTTACTTTATAGAATTGAAAGCGTAATGTGCGAATAGGAGCTGCAGAAATGAAAATGTTCTCATAAGGACAGTGTTTTCTTTCTGCTCTTGGCACTACGTTTGCCACCTGAGCCAGGGGTGGCAAAAGCAGTGATGGGTAGGAAGGTGAAGCCAGGTGTCGCAGCTGCCACCACTGGCGACCTCTAAATGACAAGTGGATGTTGCTCATTGTGATCTAATGAATTTTAAAATGATGCATGCTTTTTTGCCAAACTTTCTCTTTTATTGTTTAGGGTATACTTTCTTAAGACATGAAATTACATTTTTAAATTGAAAATAAAATATTAATATCACTGTGCATATCATCTACAATTCTATTTCATGTTTTATCTTCTGACTTCATACCTGAATAGTTCCTTTGCTTTCCTTTAATTATATCATCATATGGAAAAGTAGTATACTTCAGGTTTTAGAAATTTACATATCTTCTTTAATATTGTTTTTTTTTTTCATAACGTAATTTTATTGTTGACAGCCGGTACAAGTCTGGTGCCACTAGGAACACCAGTAATACACAGGTATTGGCAGAGGTAATGATATCAACATTTCCAGTAGTACTGTAGCATCGTTTGTGAAATAATCGTTTTACATAATAACTTTTTAAAACAAACAATAGTGCCATATAATACTTGCAGGAGAAACAGGTCGATCTTAAATACAGGGGTTGATGCCATTCGGTATAAAGACAAATATAATCATCATTCGAGTCCCAGCACGATACAATCATCTCAACACCTGCTCGACAGCAGAAGCAGGGGGAACCGGTTCTAGATATAACCCTCTGTATTCTGCCCACCTTTCCCATATTTTAAAATGTTTCTGGGGGCACCCCCTTGCCTTAAAATGCATATTTCCAGGCCCATGGTAAAATCCAGGTCTTTCTTCCATACTGCCACTGATGGCGGGGATTCATCCTTCCACGCCCTGGCAATATCTTGTTTAGCCAAAGTGAGGCCGAGGAATAACAAGTGACGTTTGTATCTATTATCGCCCAAGCCCTCAGTAATGTGCAGCATGACTAATCGTGGAGGAAGCGGAATATCCCAGCCTAGGACCTCCGATAAACATGTGGTCACCCCTCTCCAAAACCTCGACAGGGTCGTACACTGCCACACCATGTGTATAAAGGTACCTTCAGCTGTTCCACAGCGCAGCAGTGTGGGGAGGCGACCAGGCCAGCGCACCACAGCCTGCGTCTGGTGTAGTAGACCCGATGTAAATATTTGAATTGGATAAGTCGCAGGCGGGCCGCGAACACCGCACTGCGCGGGAACTCCAATGCCTCCACCCAATCGTCCTCTTCTAGGGACCTAGATCCAGTTGCCATGCGTCTCTGATTTTATGTACTGTTGTAGGGCCATTGTTCAGGAGTGTGCAATATATTTTGGTTATTTTATGGTCTCCAAGCTTGCCCATGAAAACCTTAGCTTCTACGGGATTAAAGTCAGGTATGTCGGCTTGTTGTGCTAGGTACGGGGTGAAGGCATGTCGAAATTGAAGATATCTATAGAATTGTGAACAGGGCATGGCATATTCTGTCTGGAGTTCCTGGAAGGACTTTAGGTTCCGACCATGTATAACTGCTCCCACTGTGTCTATCCCGATGGCCTCCCAACCTCGAAAGCCAGACAGCTGTGTCAGCTGTGGCAACTGACCATTTTGCCATAGGGGGGTTTCCCTCGTGAGCCTCCCCCACCACCCCATTGTACGAAGTGCGCGTTTCCAGATCATAAATACCGTTCTGGTTTCAGGTGGCAGTTCCCTAAGTGTCGGCGCAGAATACAGGACCATATGTAATGAGTTGGCGGCCAGCAGCCAACGTTGAATTGCGTATGCTGGGTCCCCTCTATCACCATACCACCAATCGTTAAGAACGAGAAGGTGTGCCGCTGCATGGTATGCCTGGACATCTGGGGTGGCGATGCCACCGCAGTACGTGGACTGGAAGCAGGTCCTCAAAGCTACTCCTGCCACACCGTCCCCCCAGAGGAATCGGGCCAGAATTGCGTTCAGTTGACGAAACCATGTCGGAAGTATTAGATACGGGTGGTTCTGGAGCTGATATAGGAGGCGGGGCAAGGAGACCATTTTAAATATGGCAGATCTGCCAAATAGGGACAACGGCAAATGCGACCACAGACGAACCTGGTCTCCTATCTGTGTCCACAGTGGAGCCAGATTTCTGTCCCATGCGATAGACTTAGACGCTGAGAGAAACACCCCCAAATATTTGAAGCCATCTGGGACCACCGCCACCTCCCGCAACCATCCCCCCAACTGATCTCCCCCACGCAGGAGCCACAGACAGGATTTGCCCCGATTCATGTAGAGGCCCGATGTCTCACCAAAAATATGCATGATTCCGAGTAGACGCGGACCAGACCTATCGGGCCGCGTGAGGAAGAACAGTACGTCGTCCACATAGAGCGCTATGCTGTCCGGAACCTCCGACGACCACTCAAAGCCATGGACCTGTGCATCCATTCTCACCCAGGCCGCCAGCGGTTCCATGGCCAACGCAAAGAGATATGGGGAGAGGGGACATCCCTGGCGTGTTCCCCGTCCAATAGAAAAGCTTCTCGATGTGGACTCCGCCACCCGGACTGATGCCGTGATGTCGGTATATAAAAGACGTATTAAATTTAGTAGGCGGGGCCAATATTTAGGCAGCTAAGCAAAGCGAAGAGGTAGGTCCAACTGAGGGAATCGAAAGCCTTATCGATATCCACAAGGAGGAGTGCGGCCTGTCCCTCAAGTCGGTCGACGGCAGCTGTGGCATTGTGTGCACGCCGAATATTATGCCGTGTAGCGCGGCTAGGCATGAAGCCTGCCTGATCAGGGTGGACTATGTCCGTGATATGGGGAACCAAGCGATTGGCGATTGCCTTGGCCAATAGCTTAGCTTCAACGTTGAGAAGAGATATCGGGCGATATGATGAGTAGTGTTCTGGCAGCTGGCCTGGCTTTAAGAAAACAACTATCTCCGCATGTCTCCAGTCCGGCGGAAGACAGCCATCCTCCACAGCAACCTCGAGAGCCGCAAGGTATGGTTCCATCAACTGAGATTGATGTTTTTGAAGAAACTCGCTAATGAAGCCATTTGTGCCTTGTGCCCTCCCCGAGCGCATATCCAATAATGCTGTTTGCAGTTCCTCAACCGACAGTGGAACGTCCAGTGCCGCTCGTACAGTGTCGTAAAGAGCCCGCGGGGGAGATCATCAATGAATTTGTGAATGGTTTCTGCAGGTAGGGTCTCTCGGGGAGCATATAATTCTGTGAAGAACTGGGTAAAGCAATCTGCAATTTGTGAAGGGTCTGTGGGTATCGTCCCATCAGGGCCATGCACGCCCAGGAGGGTCTGTGGGCGTAGCGTCTGTTGACACAAGCGGTGTAGCAGGGCACTCGATTTATCCCCCCACTTGTATATCCGACTACGGGTAGCGAGCCAATAGAGTCTAGCTTCATCCAGCAGCTCACTGGCATATGTTTGCTGTGTGCTCAGCAGCTGCCTGTGCGCAGCGCCCCCGTTCTCTCCCCTACTTCTGCACTCTAAGTCAAGCAGTTGGGCTTCGGTCTGCAATAGTTTCTCGCGGCGCAGAAAGCAATATCCGCCCCCCTAAGTGTGGGTTTCATTGCTTCCCACAGAGTTATAGGGGAGTCTACCGTGCCGGTATTGTGTGAGAAATAGTCAGTGAGGGATGCATGCATTTGCGACCTGTACTGCTCGTCCTGCAGCAGCCATGGCGATAGCCTCCATGGGAACTGGGAGCACCTAGGGTCTAAGGACAATTGCAAGGATACTGGCGAGTGGTCCGACAAGCCCTGGGGTAGAATCTCGGCGGATAGTAACCGGTGGGCGTGGGTTGTGGATACAAATATGTAGTCGATACGGGAGAAGGACTCATGTACCCCGGAGAAATATGTGTATTCGTGTCCTGCAGGGTGTAATGCTCCCCAAGAGTCCACCCACCCCATCCCCTGAATCAAGGACAGCAGTCTAGATTCTCGGGCCGCTGTCGCCCGCTCCGTGCTGCGCCATCTGTCTCTCACTGGGCAGATACATCATTCAAGTCTCCTCCCACTATCATCAGGCCGGATGTGATCTCAGTCCAGAGCGTTGTCAAGCGCTCCACAAGGTTCCATGCAAGGGGGAGCGTAAATACTTCCTAGAACGAGGGGTTCCCCATATAATGTTCCATAAATCACTATGAATCTGCCCTGTGGGTCTGACCACGTCTTACTGTGGGTAAATGAGACGTTGCGTTGTATAAGGATTGCTACACCGCAGGAACCTCTTGTAAACCCAGAATGAAAAGTTTGAACAAATCCGAATCTTGCCAAGCATGGTGTCTTAGTGCCCAGCAGGTGGGTCTCTTGAAGAAGTAGGACTTCCGCTTTATAGCGTTTGGCCTGTCGGAGCACGGCACTCCGCTTGATCTTGTCTAGGAGGCCACGGATGTTGCAACTAAGGATCCGAAAATCTCGACTTCCAGATCTCGTTTAGCCCGACGTCATGTCTGGTATCGGGGCATAGGGACAAATGTATATACCTGTATGGCTAGAGCACCCCGGAGACTATGTGTGCAGTATCTGGTAATGGCACTAATAAAACACAAGAACTTCCCATAAACTCCCCAACTAACCCCCTCACCCAAATACCTCATAAATACTGAAGTATCTATCGCGGCATGATGTGTCCCCGACCCCCAACGGGGAGTATAGGCAGCATACAGCCAATGGATCCCCGATAAGAGTCCCCTGTACATATTAGAGTCTAATGATGGGGGAACCTATGTACAGTTGTAGCCTGATTGTTCATATCATCCCAATTGTTCGGGTCGTAGTTGCAGATCTTGGCGGGAGATCTGTTAGGAGGACGCAGGTTCCGGCTGATCATCCGACATTCACCTACGGGAATTGCTACGAGTTTTAGATCGTTTTTTGGAGCGCGATCGGCGACGCTGCTTGCCAACCGCTCCAGGCGATCCACGTCCAGGCCCCCCAGATGAGGAGTCCGAGTCAAGGTGGAGTATGGGGTTTAATCTTCACGGTTTCATCCATCCAGCGAAAGACCTCCTCCGGTGTCTCGAAGAAGTGTGTACGTGACTGGTAGGCTACCCTCAGGCGGGCCGGGAACAGCAGGGAGTATTGGATTTTAAGACCACGGAGACGAGCCTTAGCCTCCACGAATGATTGTCGGCGCTGCTGTACCAGCCTGGTATAGTCTGGAAAAATCATGATATGCTGAGAGGCGAATGTGAGGGTTGCTTTCGCTCTGGCTTGCTGCAATACAAAGTCCCTGTCCTTGTAATTAAGAAGTCTCGCTATTATTGGCCAAGGGCGCGCGCCCAGTGGTGGCTTCTGTAGTAGCGCCCGATGTGCGCGCTCGATTTTGAAGCACGGAGAAACCACACCCGGCGGGAGCCACTCCGTGAGCCACTTAATGAGGAAATCTTCCACGCTGCTTCCTTCGCAGCCCTCAGGGGAGCCAACAAAGCGGAGATTGTTTCTTTGGGTGTGCCCTTCTGCATCTTCTACCCGTGCCGCCAGGCCCCTCGTAAGTGTCTCCAGGGTATTTCCTTTTTTGTGGAGTGTACTCACTGTGTCTTCCACCGTTGAGATCCGGGATTCTGATTCCGTGATGCGCTGCACCACATTTCTGAGATCTTGTCTGAGCAGCATAACGTCAGAGCCCACAGCACCAATCCTGGCCTCCAGCATTTCCCTGGACTGCGTAATCACCGCCAGCAGTGCCGCATTGTCCAGCATGGCCGCCCCCTGGTCGCCCAGCGCCGGGGCCACCGCTCCAGCATACTTGTCCAGCGTGCTTTGCTTGGTTGATGTGCCAGGAGGCTTATCTTTAGCCATGGTATACTGTAGTGAAACAGGGGGTGATCTGAATGCGGAGCTAAAGATATCCCGGAGTTCCACACTGCAGTAAATCATTATCTCAAGTCGTTCGCTGCAATGAGGCCCGATGGGGGGGGGGGGCCCACAAGCCGCGTCAAAACTCGTTTAACCGCCTCCGTGAGCTGGGCACCCCCACCTCCCATAACAGGCACCGATCCACAACCCCAGGCTCGTATGTGTCTAATGGGCAGATCGTCCAGAGCGATCCCTCGAGCAGGGTCCCCAAAGCAGCCGATATCAGGCACTCCACATGAGACCCACCTAGTCCCCCAGCACATTCACGACCAGGGAGGGGAAGAGATATTATGGTGCAAGACCAAAGATATGTCCAGCAGTTCACCCCCGGCACGGCAGCAAAGGGCGGATCTCTTCTTGCATCTGTCCCACCTCAGGCCCCCGACCGGCACGGCCCCGTCGCTGCCACGGCCCAATCTGGCCGCCGAAAATTATGCAGGGCCCAAGGCAAGCCACATCTCATCAGCACCTTCCCTCAGCAGTAGCCACTTCGCCCTAGTGGGCACAGCACAATGCAGTGGCCCCCGCAACACCACCACGGCCGCCCGCACCTCCACCGTCTGCCATTCAAATCTGCGGGGGTCTCAAGGACATCGATCTTGCATGGCCGGGCCAAGAAGTCTATACGATTCACGCCGGCCCCCGCACTGCGGCCCGGTCTGGCCACCGGCGCTCCGGCAACGTCCAGCCAAACGCCTCTGGCCTCACGCCTTCAGCTGCCACCCACGAGGACCTCTCTTCCTGGAGCGTGACCACTCCTGTGGTTCTAATTCAGGCAGGCGTCCGGGGGGGGGCTCGTCCCACTCAGCAGCCCACCCGGGCCCCAGCGCCGGGGCCGACCGCCACACAGCTGCACCACCGGCTCCAGGCCCGCACGGCCGAGCCCAGAAATCCGCTCGGGGCACGTCGGCCCACAGACTGCGGCCCGGCCCAGCCGCCACCTCCCCGGCAAAGCAAAGCGAGCGCAGTCAGCCTCACAACCCCGGCCGCTGCCCATGATGGCATCACCTCACGGCACACAGCTGCATTCGTGGCCTTCTGTCGGGTAGACGTCCGGGAGAGCCAGCAGCACGTCTCGTCCCACAGCAAATTCAAGCCTCGGCACCGAGGCCGGTCGCTACGCAGCCGCACCGCGACCGCCAAACGTCAGCTGTAGAGTGACCGGAGCCCACAGTTTGCAGCGATGTTATGCCTCTGAGCTCCGCCGAGATTCAAAATGGGCAATAGTACACGGATGATGCAGGATTAATGAAGGATTCATTCAGGCTAGGGGAACCTCGCTAAGGCGCATCCGCCATGTTGGACCGCCAAGCCACGCCCCCCTTTAATATTGTTTTTAATTAAATGTTTTTAATTGAATATATAATTTCAAGCATTGGTGAGCTAATTCATTAAAATGAACTCATGATGATTGAAAGGTATTACCAAAATAATGTCTGCATAGTACTGCAGTGATTATATCCCTTTCTGAATATCTAACTTGGCTTTGAATTTTTTTATGCTTCTGAGAGGTAGCTGAAATTGTTAATCTCTATTCACATTATTTAAGTCAAAATCTAAGTGCAGCTCGCTATCCAACATGAAACCAGCCACAGTAATATTGCCACTGCTATAAATGTCCCTACCAAGATCTATGTGGAATGGGAATGAGTTGAATTTCCATTTTCAATGTGATAAGCTTCAGAAGATTTGATGTCATCCAATGTGGTATTTTTTCAATTCCTTTTTCACTTTTCTTCATTGGTTTTGCAACATCTGACTTGCATTACATAAAAACCTAATCAACATTCCTATTATTCATGTTCTATCTTGAAGCATTTGAGCAAAATCATATAAGAAGGAATGGAACCCAGCAAGTTTCAAGGTATCAGTGGAGGGAGCGGAAGCTGGCCAATTTCATAACTCCCATTGGGGCATTCACATTTTTGAGAATGCCTTTTGGGTTTCCGTGACCTGTTTCTTCAAGAGAGTGATGATATCAATTTTAGGAAATATGGAAGGTGTTCGCTGTTTTCAGGATGATGTGTTGATTTCTGGGATACCCTAGGAGAAACACATTGGTAGAATATGCTCTGTCTTAGAGAAATGTACAAAAGCTGGTCTCACTCTGAATGTGGATAAATATTTATTTGGTAAAAGTGAGATATCATACTTGGATCACACTTTGACACCTTGTGGAGTCAAACCCAAGACAGAATTAGTAGATACCTTCTGTAATCTCAGGCATCCAAAGAATAAGGAAGAACTGATCTAAGTTCTTGGGATGGTTGTATTGTATGGTAGGCTCATAACCAATCATTCAAGAATTACTAGAGAGATGAATGATTGTGTAGAAGGGGTGTTGGGTTCCTAAGTAATGCCAACTGTCAAAGTGAATTTAAAAGGTTAAACATGATTTAAGAAAAGGATCTTGGGAGACACAATAAAGTAGTAACTGATACAAATAACAAAGGGTTGGGTGCAGTGCTTCTTCAGGTTGACAGTGGAGTAGGAAAACACTATTGCTTGTGCATCATGGGCACTGAGAGAAACAGGACATAACTATTCTGTGATTGAAAAGGAAGCATTGGCTGTTTGTTGGGCTATACAAAAGTATAAAAGTTTTCAATGGGGCAGTAAATTCATGGTTGGAACAGATCATAAACCTTAAAGGAAATGTTCATTTTCATAGAGTGTGTTTCTGCAAGAATTTGCAAATGAGTTGCAGAATTAAAACATTACACTTTCTTTCTAGAATACGTTCTTGGAATACAAAATTGAACAACTGATTGCCTTTCATGCTTAGTTTCAGAGAGCAAAGCTGATGAGTGTTTTAATGATGTTGTCTGGGGAGATGAGTGTGTGTGTATTGTACTGGAAGTTGCAATTTCTGAGGAAGAACAGATTGGATGAGAGGATCTGCCCATTCTGGATGGTCAGGGAAGTCCTTTAAATTCATGATGAATTTCTGTTTAAAGCAGACTGTCTTGTAGTTCCAATACAACATGCAGAACCAACTAATTGATACTGCCCATGAAGGTCACTTTGGAATTGTCCAAACCAAAGAGAGACTTGGATTTGATTTCTGGTGGCCAGGTTTTGATCTAGAAACAGAATGAAAGATAAGAGATAAAGAGAATGATACAATTCATACATAAAGGTAGGTGCGTAACAATGAGCTACAAGAAACTTCCCAATGGTCCTTGGCAGAAAATTGCCCTTGACTTAGTTGGTCCTCTGAAAGGTAAATGATCGACATCCTATTTATTTGTGGTAATAGATTTATTTGCCAGATGACCAGAAGTAGTGTTTGAGGGGGGTATAACAACTGGAGCAGTAGCTTGATTTCTAGATAACCTTTTCAGAAAAGAAGGTGTACCTATCAGTATACTAACTGACAACTGGATACATTTTTACTCCAAAGAGTTTGAAGATTTTATTTCACAATCTGATATAAAATACAAAAAATCAGCATTATATCATCCCGAATTGAAAAGTATGCTAGAAGGGTTCAACAAAACACTCAAAGAAGGTTACCAACTTGCCAGTAACAGTCGCTTAGATTGGAAAAAGAGTTACAGAAACGGTTAGTTTCTTATTGTCTATCACCTCATATGCATTTCAGAGAAAGAAAACCCAATTCTAAATTGTTTCCTGTATAAATTTGGAACATTGGTTGGGTAAATGTTTCTGTAAAAAACGTTTGGAAGAAAAGAGAGCATGAGAAAATGATAGAAAGAAAAAAACTTTTATGCAAGACATGTTGTGAGAGAACTTGAGGTAAAAGTAGGAGACATGATAAGGATCCAAACTCCTGTGGGCCTCCCAATAGGATCTAAGTTCACTGAGCTTACAAAAGTCACTAAATTGTTCCAGAATGCTGTCAAAAAGACAACGACCTGAATGGAACCTGAATGGAGTAGTTCTTTTAAAAAATAGTCACATTTTAACTACTTTGAATGAAAGTGAGAATTTGCCTAAATGTATGAGGAAAAGAAGATTCTGCAAAGTACCCACCTATCTGGGTGACTATATTCGGTTGTAAATTTACACTTTCTCATATTCTTTCTCTGTCCAAACAAATGTATTTTAATTCCTGTGAAGAATTACAAGGTTATATTAGAAATGATTTTCACTATATCATAATTTCAACAGAGGAAGACGTGTGATGTCTCTTGAATTATATTTATCTAATATATACTATTAGACCTGGGCGGCTCTTGTTTGTTCCATCTCACTACATCATTCTAGAATGTGAAGCCTGTGTTGAAGCAAAAGTGGCAGCTGGCACCGGAGCAATGGCTGAGGCTGTAATACAGAACCAATGCTCCTAGTACTTTATTTTCTGTGGTTTTCTACAGCTTTTCATCACTCCTGTGCTACTCCTGGGAGATCCCTTCATTTGGTGGTTATAGTGATTTAGTGTCGTACTTAGAGTTTGATGAACAGGGCACCCTGCCACAAACATCATGAGTAGCCTATCCACCAAATTCCAGGACGACCTTTCTGACATACTTTTTTTTTGTTCAGCACACCCCAGGGAAAACATAGTGGTCCCAATGGAAAAATAGGCATGTGACTTACACACACTGACACACACACACACACACACACACACACACACACAAAATTCCCAGTGCATCAGGGACATTTGTTTTTTGTTTTGCAAAAACAAATTCCTGCTTTGGGAGATTATGTTTGTAAAACAAAAACTTTGCTGTGCTGGCACATTGAACATTGCAGCCGCATAGCAAAGCTACTTTGACTCAAGCAAATTCGCCACAATAATGACTCCTCTGAAGGTACAGACATCACTCCCAGTCAAGTGGAGATTTCTGTATATGGTGAGCTGTAGCCTGCAAGGGCATCTGAGTACATCCCTCCACTGCCCTGATCGAATGGAGTACAGACAGCCAAGGTATAAATAAGGACCTTTATCTCAGGAAGAATCTATCTTCTAAGAAGTAAAGTAATTATTCTCTGTTATATCCTCTATGTGCTCATTTGTGCATGCATTAGAGTAACCATGTTCTTCTCAGCATTATCAACAAGCTCCTGCATACATGTCTGAATCTTAGAAATTTACTTTTCTCGTCCCACTCACATGACACTACTACAGCCCCTACTATATTGGACACTTCAGGGGACTCAGTAAAATATTGTGTTCAATCTTGAAACTTTACTAGAATGCTGTCTTTTTGAAGAGATATATTTACTAATCTCTGTTTCTCCATCTGCTGCCATGCCATCACCTTCCAAGTTAAAAGCAAGAAGTGAAAGTATTTTATCCCCAACACCTTTTGTATAAACAGCATAGGGAGTGGAGTCTGTCTATGGTTCTCTAATTCACTTCCAGACCTATCCGGAAGAGCCATTTAATATGTAGGCTAACAAATATACATGTCATTGAGTGTACTGTATAGCACTGTCTTTAATGTCTGTTCAGCTAATTTTATTGAGTTATTACATTGAATGAAATAATAATAATTGCCTCTACTCCTATGGGCATTGGACAGATCTCTATCAGTTTTAAGTCAAACTGGGATTAGATTTCCTGGTAGTTGGTGTATGTTACTGTATACATTGTTTCAGAACCAGTACACCTTTAATATTCTCAATATGGTACCACACCTTCATTCGCCTCTACAAAAAAAAAGGACTAGATTTCATTATCCTTATACTCCACTTTCCAATCAGTAAGATGAATGTAAGAACCAATTGCCTATGTTTATTCAGTGAGGTTTACCTGCTGGCATTCTATACATCCACACATCATGTTTCACAGTCAACTGTGAGAAGCGAGCAAACAGAAAATCAAAGTCAATTGGATGCTAGCCCTCGACAAATTTGATAAGTGGGAACAAAATATTAGATTACTAATATATACAGAGTAAATTGCTAAGTTTCTGAGAAACCCCACCTCAGGATATCTAGAACATTTGCCAGATTACAATTGAGTATGAATGAATGCATGAGAGGGATTTGTAAAGCGCACAGCTACTACGAGAAGTGACCTGACACTATAAGCTTAGAGTAAGGATGGCGGAAAGGCGTGCTACTGTGCTGAAAAGAGATGGGTTTTTAGAGATTTATGAAAAAATAGTTCATGTGAAATATACCCGAGAGAAAAAGGAAGCCAGTTCCTTTTACCACCTGCCAAAACCATGGAAGAACCACCACCAAGTCTTACCCTGCGAAACCTCGGGATGGCGACCAGCAAAGTCGAGGCCCAACACAGAGATCTGGAAGGCTGATAATGCCTGGTTCGACTAATCAAATACTGGGGTCCCCACCAATAGAATGGCCACTGTGAAATGGTGAGAGCTTTTAAGTGAATCCTATTTTTAAATGGTAGCTAGTGTTGCTCTCGAAGATGATGATAAATATGTATTCTCTGAGAAATATCCAAGATCAAACCTGCAGCTTCATTTTGGACCCTGAATTTTCTTAGTCAGCTTGTCAGGAAGACCAAAATACAGGCTGTTAGTGTAGTCCAGTTTCTAAGTTATAAGGGCATGAGCCACTGTCTTGCATGTCTTCAAGGGCAGGAGATCTAGGAACTTACTGAGGGATCTGAGTAAAGAAACACAAGTGGAAGCAACGGTGGTAATTTGAGGTGAAAAAGACAGCTTGACATCTCACAGATTCCTGGTTAGTGATTAAGGGCCTGGGGGTGGGGGGCAAGCAGGTTCATAGGCCAGTAGTTAAGCAGACATTGCTCTTTAATATGGCCAAACAGGAGAATTTCAGTTTTATCAGTAGTACATGATAGGTGGCTTTCTCTCAACCAATGCAGAGTAGAAGAGAGGAAGGCTTTGAATGCCTCCGCTGTGATGGATGAAGAGGGAACGACTGTAAGGAGGAGCTATGTGTCGTCAGCATAAGAGATAGTCTTAAAGCTGTAAGATTCTATTAATTTAGCCAAGGGAACTAAGTAGATGTTAAGTAATGTGGGGCTCAGGGAAGAGCCCAGGGACACCTCATAGACAAGCTTCTTTGTTGATGACAAACAGTGAGCAGGCCATTCCCATGCAGTCCCGCATATGCCAGCCTCAGAAAGACATAAAATGGGGTGAAAAACAGTATCAAATGCGACTGATAAATCAAGTAAAATAAGGGCAGCAACGTGATTGTACTAGTATCTATGATCTCCAAAAGAGTTGTTTCCATTTTATGACATTGACAGAAGCCTGACTGAGTGTGATGCAAAAGGGAATCATCTTCCAGATAAGAAGATATCTGAGCATTAACTAATTTTTGTTTGAATGCTGCAGGCAGAAGAGATATAGGACGAACATTGGACAAGATCTCAGGGTTGGTGGACAGCTTTTTAAAAAGGGGAACCACTTTAGCGATAACCTTGCTGGCCATTCTAAGAATATCTGGTGGACACATATCACTAGGTGACTGACTTACATAGCAAGAGAGCCTGAAAAATGTATTCCAGGAAAAAGGCCCAAATTTAGTGAGAGTACAAGCAGTAGCATTGGTTGGTGGCTGAACCACACTGCAACTGGACTCAGTCTACAAGGGGCACGGACAGTAGATGTTTGGCCTTATTTCATGTCGGAAAGGATGCCCAGATTCAGAAGTAAGATTTGAATGCAGTTGGATAAGGAAACTCCTGTACTGCCTCAGCAGCCTCCAAAGACTGCAGACTGAGCCGTTCGGTTTCCATGATGAAAGTCACACGGAGAATCATTAGAACAGGCATGATCCCAACTACTTGAGAGCAGAGAAGACTCCACACCCATTTAAGATAGCAGATGAAACAACAAAGACATTGAAGACAAGTGTAGTGCTCTCACAGTTAACAGGGACCCCTCCTGCTTTATACTCAGTAATGTCATGGAAATTAGAGTAAATGAAGGGAAAGCCTGTGGGTGTTCCTGTGGCTTTTACAGGGACATAGGATCAGTCATAGCAGTCCTAAGGCTGCAAATTGACCCCTCTAGTAAGTATTTCTATGAACTACCATCTACAAAGGTTCAGGGGAAATGAAGGGGGAATGCAAAAAAAATCACCCAGTTCCAAAAAATGTAGCAACTAATGTCATACTGTGTGACAGACCAGTGGCTTCACATTCGTGCCATAATAATCATGGCCAAATGCGTGTAGCCTTGCACATGAAACCACTGCTGGCTGTCATTGCCATTCGTGACAACAAGGCTGTCAAATGTCTCCTGAACTTAAGAGCATGAGCATCAACAAGGAACTCCTCTCCCATGGCTCTTTATAATATTGCCCCTACAACCTCCAAGGACAATGAAGGAAATAGTTGTGTATTATTCTGACTGATTAGCCAGCAATGGTTCCACAATCTATTACAGATTTTCTGTACAGTAAATGAAAACAGAGAGGCAGATACCATATATACTAGCCACTCTTCCAGGTATGTGAGGTGGTGGATGCCTGTCACAAGGGTGACTGCCAAACTTGAGCTAGGAGCTGGCTGAAAAAACACTTTGGTGGCAATGACCTTTGGTACACCAATAAAATATAAAAGATATAGCATATAACATACAGTTGAATTGTTACACAGGTGTCTTAAAAATAAAAAATGGGTAGAGTCTATAAACATCTCCGTCAGATAATGGTAAAGTCCCTTAAAAGTGGCAGAAAACAAAGGAAGAGAACATATAGAGTGGGAGCAGCGAAATAGGATGGGGAAAGTCATGATCTATGAGCCTCTAGAAGATTGAGAAAAAATAGCACAACAGATTGTCCCACATGCCTTGCCAATAAACTAATCTAATTAGTTATTAGGAAGATATAGGAGGGTGAGTGGATATTCAAATTTTCAATTCTTAGGCCAAATTTGTATGTTTAAAGATGTTCTTATTAAATCATTATTTTCCTTTATTGTTTCTAGGAGGTATACTTTCCCAAAGCCAAATAATACAGTCACTCATTACTCGTGACTTCTCTATTCAAGACCATTTTTGAGATGTATAGGTTGTGCAGTCTCATTTTTCCATAATCAATTTTTCATCTTTGGCCCTGATTCTGAGTTCATCAGAATCAAGGTGTTATTTATCGCACCTCATAAATAACGATACAACAGGGTTTGTTATTCAATGGGTGCAATAAATAACACCTATCCTGAATTTTTGGGGAATAACGTGGATTTTGGTGCTTACAGCACGAAAATCCACATAGTAAGGTAAATACTGTAAACTTTTCCCCTGTTAAATTCTGGATGAAATTTAACAAAGGGTGGGGTGTTTAGCATATACAGTGATTAATAGGTGTGTTAAATAACACCCAACTTGTAATTCCGATCCATGCACAAAAGCCTGTCTGCGCAAGGGTCAACCTGAGCCTTTCATAAAGGTATCATCTTCATGTGCCAACAATGCAATAGAATACCTGGATGAACATGCGGAAACATACAACAGTCCCTTTGCAATCTAAAAGACTAACTTATACTGCCTCCATTTGGTCAAAGTCTTTAAAATGCTTTAGTATTGAGCAGATATAATTCCACAAACGCTGTTACGACAAAGTATTTATGGAGGTATTTAAGGCATGGCAGACTGTCATGTTGGCAGAGGCATCACGTACGTCTTCCAATGGCAGACCGCCCCTTATAGTTAGTAACCACTGCTAACTCAGCAGGAATAGCTTTGTAGAAAGTATCTCCACTGGAGCAGTGGAAGCCTTTTCAGCAAAACTAAAATGTTGGCTGCATGCCATGTATGGGGGATTTATTGTTGTCATAAACAAATCCCCACAGCAGAGGTTTATTTCTGCAAAACAAATTATCAATGGCCCTGACATGCTGTGAGTTTTCTTTCAGTGCATGGGAGTCATTTCTATTGTTTCATGTTTGGGACCATCAAGCCATGTAGTCCTGAACAGGAAAATGGTACTTCAGAAGGTCTGCCCTAAATAAGAAATATTGCTATAGCATTTTCATAGACCTGCAAGGGACAATTCTCTGTTCTGTGTATCTGGAGCATGTGCACTTAATGGCCTAACCCAATATTTACTAGAGCAAAATTTGTTTTTCGTGGATGCTTGTATCAATTCAGCCTACTTGGTCCTGAAACGTCTTTTTTTTTTTTTTAGTTTCAAAAGTAAGTTTATTGATAGAAATTGAACAAACATCAATACTTCGTACAATTAAACATTAAAGACTACATAGAAAGTAGCATTAGTATTAGGTATTCTGTCTGGGAGAGAGAAATAAAACGCTTTAAGAAATACAAAGAGCTGGTTCATGAAAGCCGTAATAAAAGAAGAAAAAAGAAGAACGACTTAATATACTATAAATATGAATTGCATGTATAACCCAGAAATAACATACTAAACATTGTTATTATCAATAGAAGGGAAGTCAGGGAGGCTAAACAACTTCTTGTACCAGGGGGATAGGAGCGAAGGATTTTTTGGCGCTATTATGTAAAAACTGTGTGACAGGAGACCATAGCTTTAAACGTTTCTTAGCAAGAGATAGGGGATATACAAATGTTGTATCCAATCTGTGGTTATGACAGACAGCGTACCACCAGGTTAAATAAGATAGTTTAGATGTATCCTTCCAATTCTTTGTAATCTGTTGAAAAGTGACTGCTAGCAACAAGTCTATGATTTGCACTTGTGATTGACGCATATTCCAATCAACAGATAGGCTTCCCCAAAAAATGTTATTGGGTGAAAAGGGGGCTGTGGTATGAAAGATAGTGTTGATCTGAGTCCAGATTTGTTTCCAAAATTTGAGGACATATGGACACGTAAAAAGTAAATGTTTTAGATCAGCGTGCTCAAGGGAGCACGACCAGCAAGTGTCAGGAATTCCGACGTGCATTTTGTGTAAGGTCATGGGTGTTAATAAGAGTCTGTTATAAATGAAGAAAAGAGTTTGTGTAGTGTTTGCTGCTCTAGATGATTTCCTATTTTTTGTCCAAATCCTATTCCACAGGGTGATGGACCATTCTGTGTCAAATCAGCTTCCCAAGAAAGTTCTATTTTTGTTTTGTCCCTATCAATGGAAGAGTTTGTCAGGCGAGAATAAATACTAGAGGCTTTGGGATTTATGCCAAGAAGGTTATACCATGTAGAGCCGTTCAGGGAGGAGGAAGGGCTTAGAGATTGAAAGAAAGTGGGTGCTTCAAGTATTGCAGTTCTTAAAACTGAAAACTTGTGTTTAAAGGAAGGGGGTAGCTGAAAAAGAGAGCGTACCCTCGAGAATGTAAGAAATGTGTCTTGTTCAAATAGTTGATGTACCCAAAGTAGTCCCTTATTTCTCCATGTTTTCCAGTAAATGGGTTTATTTTTGACGAGTATATATTTGTTGTGCCAAATTGTGGAGGCGAGAAAGGTGTCAAGATCCTTCGGGGTAGAATGAAGGACAGTGTTTAATACCTTACAGGAGTGTTTAATAACTGGTGTGGATATCTTTTGCAGTTTACGAGTGAAAGATAGGTATTCATGAAATGAGAAGGGTGAAAGGAATGATTTCTCAAGATCAACCCATAGCAGAGAGTCTAATGAGGAATCAGACATCCACTTGGATAATTGTCTTAATAGGAATGCTTTATGATATTTAGGAAAATCAGTGAAGTTAACACCTCCTTCCGATTTTGAGCGTGACAATTTTTGCAGCGACATTCTAGAATTTTTGTTGTTTCATAAAAAAGATAAGAGGATGGAGTTAATTTTATGAAAAGACTTAGCTGGGATGGATATTGGAATATTGGATATGATGTAGAACAGGGGTACTCGCAAACATTTCCCCGGGGGCCGCAAAGTACTGTCTGTGGCATGCTCGAGGGCCCCACTGATGGCAGCATAGTGATGAAAGGTGGAAGTAGTGAGACGCGAAGCAGATGCATGGTGTCCTCCAACAACGCTCTATTCTCATGTACCAAGAATTAGAAACAAAGCCTTAACTTCTAATGTAAAACATGAGAGGGGAAGAGATAGTCATCTGGTTGCTGTATTGCAAAATGTGAAACCAGAAAACCTGGGATCAGTCCTGGCTTCTCCACCTGACGAAATTGTATGATCAAAGGCAATTAGTTAATTTCACTTTGCCTCCTATTTCTTCGTTACCACATATGAAAGCCCCTTAAAATATACGAGTTCAGGATGTGTGCTGTACAAAACCTTCTCTTGTGTTTTATTTAATAAACTATGATATTGTTCCAATTATATAACAATCGAGGCTACACATAAGGTGCACCTGACAAACGACTTGCCTCTAGGTTCACTAAAGGCAATGTTTTCAGAATGGTGGCAGCAGGAATGTTTCCAAGATCATGTTTGAAAACTATCACTGCTAATAAATGCCTCTCAATGCAGTGATATAATCTGATCTTCTAAGGTAACGCTCATGCATGTTCATAAAATACATTTTTTTTAAGTTTGCAGAGAGTTTATCATGTTTTTACATGTTTAAGGCAAGATGTCTTTAGGGCTAAAGATGTTCCTAAAGAAAGGCTGTCTAGGTAAATATGCCAGTTTGTTCACAGCTTACTGAATGTTCCTGCTGTTCAAGTGAACAGCAGCCCAGTGTTTCTGTTCACCAAGGGGCCGCAATTAAAGGTCAGGAGGGCCGCCTGCGCCCCCCGGGCCGAACTTTGAGTATCCCTGATGTAGAGTATGATAGGGGCCAACATCATTTTGATAGTGTCTCGGCGACCTCACCAGGACAGGTAGAGAGGTGCCATTTCGTAGTGAGTGTAGTTAATTTATCTAAGCATGTATCAAGATTTAGGGAAATTGATGTTTTAATAGATGGGGTGAACCATAGGCCAAGGTATTTGATATGTTGGGGGCTCCATGTAAAGTTAGAGATTGAGAATTCCTCTTTAAAAGTGTATTTGGTCAACGGCAGTATTTCACATTTCTCATTGTTTAGTTTGTAACCAGTTACCATCTTATAGGAGTCAACCTCTTTCAAGAATGCTGGGAGTGTGTGTTGTGGTTGAGAAAGGAACATTAGTACATCGTCTGCATAAGCCGCTAGCTTGATCTGTTAGGTGTTAGAAGTGAATCCAGTTATGTATTGGTTTTGTCGTATTCTACATAAGAATGGTTCCAGTGCCAAATTAAAAAGAAAAGGGGATAAAGGACAACCTTGACGCACTCCTCTATGTAAAGTAAAATAGGGGGAAGTAAGGCCATTAGCGAAAATAGCAACTTTGGGTTCAGAGTAAAGTAAAGAAATTAGGGAAATGAATTTTGGGCCAAATCCAAACCATTTAAGTGTGTGAAAAATAAAAGGCCAATACACTCTATCAAAGGCCTTTTCTGCATCTAAGGCAATCGCTGCGAAAGGTTCTAAATGATGTGATGTTTTAGATAATAAAAAAAAAAACATGTGTTGTCAGTAATATAACGCCCTTTGACAAAGCCCGATTGTTCCTTGCCGAGTAGTTGAGGGAGATATGATTCGAGTCGGAGGGCTAAAGCTTTGGATAACATTTTGAAGTCAACATTGACTAGGGAAATGGGTCTGTAGTTTATAAAGTAGCGCAAATCTTTGCCCTCTTTTGGGATGAGACAAATTAGGGCTTCTAAAAAGGAGCCAGATGAATTACGTGAATTGATAAAAGAGGATATAAGGGTGTGTAAGTGCGGAAGGAGTATTTGGGCAATATGCGAGTAAAATTCAACTGTTAATCGATCTGGACCTGGGGCTTTATCTTTTCGGAGAACCTTCAATGTGTTGAGCATTTCCGTCTGTGTTATATCAGATTCCAAAAGGTCTAAGTTTGTTGGGGGATCTGCATGCTTTTGGATAGTCAAAGATAATGGGATATATCTGCGTCTGTAGGCATGTTCTCTGGTGCGTATAGTGATTTATAGAATTGTACGAACTCTTGTAAAATTTCGTAGTCTTTATGTTTTGATGTTTGATTTGCGTCGATAATGGATTCGATTTGAAGTTTTTTCTGCTTAATCTTGAGGTAATTAGCTAACAATTTACCTGATTTGTTTTGGCCCCATAAAATTTCGCACTAGTTTTCAGTAGGTACAACGAAGCGCTCTCCGTAGAATCTATATTAAACTCAATCTTAGTATTGATAAGTTCTGACAGATATTCCCTCAACTTAGAGGTGTAAAAGGAGTGCTCCAGTCTCTTTATCTTAGTTAGAAGTTCAGCATTGAGTATTCAGGATTGTTTTCGTTTGATGGAAACATATCTGATGATAAAATCAAGTGTGGCAGCTTTAAAAGCATCCCAAATTGTATGGAAGGGAATATTGTCGGTTTGGTTAATTTGAAAATATTCATGAAAAAAGGAGACAAACGAAGAGTTAAAATTGGAGTCCAAAAGTAGGGAATTGTTGAAACGCCATCTTTTGGGAAGCACAGGTTGAGGTCAAATATCCAGCTGAACCCAAACAGGAGCATGATCAGATATGAGTGAGAGACATTATGTGAAATGAAGATATGATCAATTCTGGACTGGGTCTGATGGGGTGGGGAGAAATAGGTGTACTCTTGTGCAGAGGGATCGCAGAGTCTCCATGCGTCCGTTAGGTTTCGTTGTTTTATGGTTTGTAAAAAACCTTTATGTGCTTTATTTGGGGTGAAAAAACTTTAGATTTTCGGTCTTGAAAGGAATCAACCACCTGATTGCAGTCGCCTGCAAAAATAAAGTTCTCTGCAGGGTGTTTTGCAAGTAACCTGGAAATTTGGTGCCAAAAAGGAGCATATATATTGAACAAAGAGACTGGAGTTCTCCCGGCTTAGCATTTAGTGCCTTGTGACATATGGTTATAACACCGTTTCTTTTGCCATCACCAGGTGAGAAGAAGACTTTGCCTACCCAATTCCTGTTAATTTTTAGTTTTAATGGGGGAATTTAAGCCTCTGACATTCCATGTAACAATTTTAAAGACATAAAATGCTTATACAAAGTGAATAGTTAAATAAACCAGCGCTGATGTATGGGGTATTAAACATAGACCATAATACAAGTACGAATATAATGACATTGAGAACCAATGGGTTGAGAAAGGGAGAGGAAAGAGGATAAGAGATATAAAAGTGATAGTAAAAGATATTATAGAAAGAAGATTTGAAGGAAGAAAACAAGGCAGACTTAGAGAAGAGGAAGATTGATGTTAGAATTACTAGAAGAAAAAAGATTATACCTACATAAATTCCGAAACACATAGGGGGTGGGAGGATGAGGCCACATGGAATAGATGACATGTCCAGACTCCATGAGAGAAGCCGGGAGGGACCGCAGCACAAACGACGTGCCAAAGGGTAGGTCATACAACAAGGAGATGAAACCTGTAAGGAGAAAAAAAAGATTATTATCACCTAATAACTTTTGTTAAACAAAAACAGTTTCCATATTCTTATTCAAGAAATCATCAGAAAATATCAGATATAACTCTAAGATATAGAGGTGTCCATAGTTTCTGTCCTGCGAGAATTGAGGAAGCTTTTCAGTCTAACCGGATCTTCGTAAGTAGTTGTCTTGTTGTTGTAGGTTACTTTGAATAAGCAAGGATGGAAGAGGCCAAAACGTGCACCAATAGAGCAAAGATCTGGTCTCATAGCTAGGAATTCTCTGCGTCTATCAGCGGTATCCTTTGCATAATCCTATGAGAAGAATAGAGGATTGCCCGACCATGAAACTCGTTTTAGGGATCTGACTGCTGACAAAACCTTAAGAAGATCAGTATATTCTAAAAAATACATTATGACCCCTCTCGGTTTTCTCATGTTGGAAGTAGCTGTATGTGGAGGACCCAATCTGTGAGCGCGCTGAATATTAAGAAGAGTGCCTTCGGTAAATTTAGAACTTTTGGGAGGAATGACTTGAAAAAGGCGATGGGATCAGAACCTTCTGAGCCCTCTGATAGACCATATAGTCGAAGATTGTTCCTTCTGTTCCTGTTTTCAAGGTTCTCTACCTGCTTCTGAAGAGACGAAACCTGGGACTGAAGAGCATTTACCTTAAGACTGGTTGACCCTAGAGATTCAATGTTTTGTTCAGCTGTAGTGATTCTTTCTTCCATCCGTGTCCATCTATCCGTGAGAATTTGTAATTTAGAGTTTGTCTCTTCTATGAATGGGCGTAGAGCGTGAATCTCTTCTAAAAGAAGATCCATAGATCTTCCGTCTACCCAAGATAGCCGCCGAGCAGGAGCTCTGGTAAAGAAGCTCCCGGGTTTGGGATCCTGTATCTACAAATATCCCTGTTTTGCCCCACCATCCGCATCTGTGCTATACATCTCTGCAAAAAGGATAGTTCCTGGAACATTCTGAATGACTCTACCTACATGCCCGACTCGAGGTTTCTGAAGGTATCGCTATACTTATAGTGAAAGGACTACAACTGCAAGAACCTCGATGTTAAACTACTACAGCAATTTCGTGAACCCATTCATCAACTTGCCTGCCTCAAAACAGACGATCTCCCTCTTCCTGCGACTGCTTGCTTGTCTGGCTGAGAGGCTCTCCTCCATCCAACTCCGCCGCCTGGGGACCCGAGATGATCGTGACCCTTCTCGTTCTGCCTGGTTGGGTCCGGAGCGCCTCCATGGATCCAAGGTGCTCCGTGACCCGGGAGTGACCGGCGGCGACCGTCGAATCTGGCTGAGGTGATCTCCACCCTCCAACACCGCCACCTGGGGTCCCGAGGCGATCGCGACCATCCTCGGTCTGCCTGGTTAGGTCTGGAGCACCTCCATTGAATCCGAGCAGCTCCGTGGCCGGGAAAAGACTGGTGGCGACTTGGGAGTCTTCCGGGCATCACATCTCGTCCTGGCTGGCCTAGCCACAGGCCGCCGAGCGGGACTCACACCCTGGGAGAGACTGTGGCAACTGGGAGAGACCGGGGGCGACTAGGGAGTCCTCCGGGCATCTCATCTCATCCCGGCTGGTCTATTCACAGGCCTCCGAGCGGTACTCCCGCCTTGGACACCTTCGAGCCGATTCAGCGGATGGTGTGGGGCCACCCCGTTTGGGTGAGGCCACACGGAGGCGTCTTACGGGCTGGATGCCCTCGCGCACCTGGCTGTCTCCCTCCGGCTGCCCGCCCTGATTGACCGACAGACCTCCGGCCCCCCCGATCCGCATCACACGGAGGGGAGTGGTTCGTGTCCAACGATATTGTTTAGTAAATCGCGCACTTTGCCGGCTTCATCCGACTGCCCTCATTGATTGACGGCAGACATTCCGCCCCCCCCCCGATCTGTAACACATGCGGGAGAGAGGTCGGGAACAACGATACTGGTTTGCCACATCTTAGCTTGTTTTTCTCACCGCACCCCCACTTCCCAAATTGCTGCTGGCTCCGGTGCAGGCCCACGCTTGGATGCTACGGTGTAGGTCCTTGCGTGCTTTATATTGGCGGTTTGGTCATGCTCTTTCCCAGGCTAGAGTGCATGGTTCACTCACTCCTCCGTGCCGTTCACGACGGAGCCCCGCCCCCGATCTACAGCTGATCGTTCTAGCTAAGATCCCTGGGTCTGAGGTATAATGTCTCTGCAACTGGCTATCGATCCATAGCCTCAAGATGGCTCCTTCATAGATTCTTCAAAGGGGCCTCCAGCCATTTTGTCCGCTAATTATGATGTCCCCACTCCTCATCACCAAGAATCACCACTACAAGATGGCGCCCGTTTTTTTTGTCCACAAACCAAGTCTAAGTCCCACAGTAATCCTTATCGCAGCTTGAGCTTCTATCAAAAGGGAGGTAGGACTAGCCCTCCCTATCGCGACTCACACCAGATCTTAGGGTTGGGAAACTGCAGTAGGACAACTCCCCTCACCTCAATCAGAGAATTAAAGACTAAGGTAGGACTACCTTCTTGGGACATTTTAACAAAGTTGGACATCTTTTTCAGCCCATCCACCTGTATAATTGACTCCACAGTCCCCTGATAGACCGCATTAAGACTCTCACTGCTCAGGCACATAGCTAACTCACCTGCGCTCAGTTAATTCCTTCTCCACCCACAGCTCTTCTTGCTGGATTTTTTTTTTTTTTTCTTTCTTCTCCAACTCCCCCTCCCAGTTCCCCTATCTTCCTTAGGCAGTCTCCCTCCCCAACTAGCCTACCCCGAAGTCTAAAACTATTACACCTAACTACCCACACCAAACTGACTCCGCCTACCCACTAGGGCCTCTATCGGCCTAATTAGACGTGAATTGAGAAATAAAACCGGCTTCACCTCCATAAACCCCTTACTGGGGCCCCTCCCTCGCCAGGTCACACCATCAATATGGAGATAAGTCTCATTCCCTCAGGATCTAACGCCTTCATCATCAATTACCCACCTAACCTCTCTAAAAATGCCGCCAAAAAACACAAACATCACATACTCAAGGCTAGACCCGAAACTTTAATCTCGACGTCTACTTCTGTGCAAACAAGGGTAGTAGAGTTAATGACCTCATCTTCTACACCAGAAAAAGAGCATGCTGGCGGAATGTTTTCTACTCCATGCTTCGAATATCAGGCACCAGGAAAACACCTCATGGTCTCAAATTAACAACGGCGCCCTCACTCACTCTCAACGCCAATGCCACTATCACCCTCTATAATAATGGTATCATCCTAATCCAAGCCTCCAATGTCAACCTAGTTAAGATGGCCAATATCTTCCCTACACTCAAAAAAGCGGTCTCTGCGAAACCCTTTGACCCCTTCCCACTCACTACCATTACTCAGGACCTAACCAGCCCTCCCCCCTCCACAGCCAGGAGGTCCTCACTCTCTCTAAAACATTCTTCCCCTTTAGAGGATCGCAGAGCCTCTCTATCCCCTGTCGAATTGGCCCAACCTTCTAGACCCCCGACCCAGAAGGCGAGCGACATTACGGGTTCGCTCTGCTCACAGCTCTCCAGTCCGAGAATGAATGATTCTCGAGCGGAGAGATTCCCTAGTGACCTACTATCATTGCTCTCAACGAAAGATCCCTCGCCCCTCATCCCTCTTTCCATGACACCCACTAGACCGAAGACCTGGCAATTGCCCTCCACGGACCTTGATCGGCCAAACCCACTCAATCTTGACTGGTCCGTCCCTGACTCACAGCTCAACGACCAGCCCACCCTCTCTCTTTTACCAACCTCACACTCACAGCTCAACGTCCAGCCCACCCTCTCTCTTTTACCAACCTCTCTATCCAAAGCTCATGGATCACCGCTAGTCCCTAATGGTCAATTCCCCCCCACCCTCCCCCGGAACTACACATCACCACCTTAGACCCCATGGGCATACATCAAGGCCCCCCTTCTCCGCCAGATCTACCAACACATCTCGTACCCCTCTCCCAGCACTCAGACTTGGTGGCGCGCTTAGACGATATATATCTCCAGTTGCACCTTCTCACTGTCGAACTACATGACTTGAAAGCCCTCTCAAATGAACATTTCCCCTTGATCAGCTCCTTCCTTTCCTCTGCGAATTTGCCCAGAGCCCCCCTAGGGTTAAAGCTCGCATGGGCCAGCTTTCCCCCCCCTCTGTCTCGAAAACCTTACCCTACCTAACGCCCCCTCCCGCCCCAGGAGATTGAAGGCCTACCTGGCGTTGAATGATATTGATGACCTACTCAACTCTTATTCGCCTATGCTCGACACCAACACGATCCCTCTGGAGCAAATACAAGCCATCCACTCTAACCCGAACAGAGAACCCCCTCACAATCTTAGAGTCATTAATAATGACAACCTCACGAGAGTGACCGTCATCCAGACTCCTTCCCCCTTTAATCCGGTATGACTTAAATGCGTACTACTCAACTGCAGGTCAGCCATTAAACACACCTCCGATATCTTCGACCTCATCCAACACAACGAGTTAGACATCATCATCCTCACTGAAACTTGGCTAAATCCCGCCTCCACTCCTATCCTAGACTTCCTAGTACCCCCTACACACGACATAATTCATCTTGACAGAGCTCTGAAGATGGGTGGGGGCCTAGCCTGTATTCATCGGAGCACACTCTCGGTTTCCCACTCTGAGTCCTCTGCGCCATCCTCCTGTGAATACCTTTGTCTCAACATTTCTAGCAATAACCTGCCGGTGTGCAAACTCCACACTTTTTATCACCCCCCGGGGGACAATCTCCCCTTCACCGAGCAACTAATGAAAATCATCTCTGGCAATGCCGACTCTATATTGTCTCAAATCTTCCTCGGTGATTTCAACCTTCACTGGTCTAACCCAAACGACCAGGCTGGAACTTGCCTTAAATCTTTCTTAAGTGATCAAGAGTTGATTCAGCATTGTGACCGGCCAACCCACAATAAAGGAGAAATTCTAGACCTCATCATCTCCAAAGGACACACCATCACATTGGATATCATTACCCCTTGCAATTGGTCCGACCACCACTGCATCCTCTTCTATATTAACAGGGAGGTGTCTATGAGGAAGACTCAACCAACTAAATCGAAGATCTGGAAAAGGGACCTCAGATCTATCAATACAGGTGAACTAGCAGCCCACCTTAAATCTGCCCTCTCCACCCAAGCTGACATGTCTGAGGTTCAGGTACTCACTGACTTTTACAACTTGACCATCTCGAACATCATGGATGACATTGCACCACTCCAACAAAAAAATGCCTCAACAAAAATATCCAAACCATGGTTCAACGACAATTTAAACGCGGAACGCTGCAACCTTAGGGCAGTTGAACGATCCTGGAGATCCAAACCCTTCTCGGATCAACTAAAACTCCTTAGAGAGGTTAGGAGCTCCTACAACAAACAAATCAAGAACACGAAGGCAGACTACTTCAGATCCCAACTTGATCAAGCTGCTAACCGCCCCAAGAAACTTTTTGAACTGGTTAAACAGCAATCGGTGGAAGCTCCAAACCACTCTGACTCTGGAGTCAGCCCTCCCTCATGCGACAAATTGGCTGCTTTCTTCACTGAGAAATTAAGACTCATCAACATTGAACTCGCTTCTAAGAAGGCTCTACTGCCATCCTATGGGTCTGCACCACCTCCTGCCCTCTTAGAGAAGCTCAAACCTATCAGCCTGAGCACCAAGAACAATACATCATGGGGCACCTTTACTCCCTTCAGTGAAAGAGACATCAACAAGATTCTTCAGAATATCAACCCATCTAATCACTTCAGAGACCCGTTGCCCCCTTCCATCTTCAAAGAAATCAAGAATGTCGTCATCCCCATCTGGACAAAGATTGTCAACGCTTCACTGTCACAAGGCACGATCCCTGACTGCCTAAAAGAAGCTCAGGTATCACCTATACTAAAAAAAAACTAATGCAGATAGCGCTGACCTTAACAACTTCCGCCCTATCTCTAACATCCCCACCCTAGCCAAACTCCTAGAAAAATGCGTCCAATCACAACTCTGTGCTCACATAGAGACTTTCCATCTCCTGGACCAGCATCAATCTGGCTTCCGGAGTGGGCACAGCACTGAATCGGCTCTCACTCACGTTATGGATGACATTTTAAAAATGCTTGACCATAATGAATTCTGCCTCCTAATCCTCCTGGACCTTTCCTTTGCCTTCGACACTGTCAATCACGACAACCTCCTATCCATTTTGAAGAACAGGATGGGCCTCTCCGGTCGGGTGTTACAATGGTTCTTGTCCTTCCTCCACCACAGATCTCAAAGAGTCAAGGCAAACCACTCTCTCTCCCAGCCCTCTCCAGTTTCCATGGGGGTCCCCCAAGGGTCCGCCCTATCTCCTATACTCTTCAACCTGTTCCTGGAACCACTAGCTAATACACTAAATTCCACAAACATTCTCTTCCATATGTATGCGGACGATACGCAACTTTATCTGAAAATCTCCTCCCCGGATAACATCATTTCACTCAACACTACCCTAACGTCTACTCAGAACTGGTTAACCGAGAACCACCTCCTGCTCAACACCTCCAAAACAGAATTCCTTCTCATCTCTCCTCCGAATCACATCCCCAAGCTGGACCTCTGGCTGAATCACCTCACTGTCTTTCACTGCTCCCCCCTTATTATCGACTCAGCCAAATCTCTCGGAATCACCCTGCACAAGCATCTGAACATGAAGAACCATATCAGCAACGTGTGTAAGGGAGCTAATCACTTGATGAGGATACTCAGAAATATCAAACCATTCCTTCCACAAGCTGATTTCAAGCAGGTGGTCCAAGCGCTTGTCTTGCCGAGACTAGACTATGGCAGTGCTACGCTCTGTGGCCTCCCCAAATATACCTTGGCTCCACTAAGGGCATCACTGAACGCTGCGGCCAGATTGGTCACAGGCGCCAAAAGAAATGCGCACATATCCCCAGTCCTAAAATCCCTTAAGTGGTTGCCCTACGAAGCACGAATTCAGCTAAAGATTGCTTGTCTGTCGCACAAAGCCCTCCATTTCAAAAACCCCCAGTTACCTAGCGCAAAAGCTTGAATTATCCGGAGGGGGTAGACCCTCAAGAAGTGCTAACACTTTCCTTTGAAACCACAGATCATTAGCAAAAAGAGAACTTGCCACCGAGCCTTCTCCGCCGCTGCCCCTAAAATCTGGAACTCTCTTCCAACGGAAGTACGCAGAATCTCCTCCACGGTTGCTTTTAAACTGGAAGCCAAAAGATTCTTTATGAACAAGTTCTTACCTTAAAGGGGTTAGGACCATCTGCTCTAAGTCAATGTTCTTACAACCGTAAGACCTCCATTGGATGCCTCTCTTCTTTACCCTTTCATTTGATCCCCTCTTAGCCCGCTATGTACCAGTTAGTGTATTATTCTCCTTTGACCCCTTTGTCCTGTAATTGTTCCGTTCTGTTATTCTTATCTGATGCCGTTATTGCATTTGTTACCTCCTTCCATCCTTTGTAAAGCGCTCTGATATCCTTCAGGATCTTGTTCGCGCTATATAAAACTTTATAAATAAATAAATAGAGACAGTCGAGATCTGTTTTGGAGGGGAAGGAGGGTCTTTTTTCAGACATTTAGTTGGTGTTTTGCTAACTGCAGAAGGTGTATTAATATTGGATGAAGAGGCACCTTTAGATAAGGAGGTCATAGAGTCTTCAATTGAGGCAAAGTGTGTGAAAAAATTTGATCGATTTATAAGCTTGTGAGTTGAAGGCGTCAGCAAAGTTTTTCTTTTTTTCAGTCTGCCCATATGAGGAGGCAGTAGGAAGCAGGTTGAAATACTTTTATTATAAATATCCTCTTGTAGAAATTTTATGTAGTAGCTTGTTTGAAGTAACACTACATATACTTAAATGATATGAGAAAAGTCAGTGAAGCCCCTTATTTTTTTTTTATAATTCTTTTTATTAATTAAACTTCGACATATATCATACAATTGAAGGAGACAGATGACGGTATCGTAGCATATACACAATAAATGGGCTCATACAGTGAATTACAATAAAACAGTTCAGTGGGTAGGAGAATCATCTCGGATAGCATGTGGTGGTGGGGTGCAGATATCCCCCCGATAATTATTCCACATACTCCATATTCGGGACCATTTCTTGGGGCAACCCCTAGCCAGGTAAACCGTCTTTTCCCTGAACATACACCAGTCAAGGTCTCTCTTCCAGGCCTCCACCTTGGGTGGCTGCGAGGCGCCCCAAAGTTGTGCTATGTTTCTCTTTGCAATCATAAGGCCCAAAGTGACCCAGTGTTGGTTGCATGTGGTAAGGTCAGTGGGCTCCCACACATTCAGGAGACATCTCTTAGCCTCCACCCGCAGTTCCAATGCCAGCACTTCACTGAGTATCTTGTGTATCTCACGCCAATATGTTCGTATGTGGTCACATTCCCATAGTATGTGCATGAATGTGCCCTCACTTCCGCATTTTCGCCTGCAATCCCCTGTTTCTGCCCTACCCATTCGTACCAGGCCAGGCCCCGTCATATAGACCCTGTGAAGTATCTTGAGTTGCACTAATCTCATTCTAGTCTGGATAGCTACCTCTCGAGGGGAAGACACCGCCTCCCGCCACTCTTCATCATCAAATTCCAACCCATCGTTTGCCCATTTTTCCCTGAGTGACTTGAGTGGGTCCTCCATGTTGTTGATTAACTTTTTGTACGTCAAGGAAATGGCTTTTTCAGGGAGGTGCCCATCCATCAACCTATCTTCTAGTGGGGAGGCATCTGGGGGGGAGGAATCCTTCGGGAGGTGTGTCCCAAGTGCATGACGGATCTGTATGTATCGGAACTGTTCGGAGTCAGCCATGCCATATTGTTGTCTTAAGGAGGCGAAGGAAATCGTTTCACCATTAGCCCAGACGTCCCGGACACGTGAGATTCCTATAAGGTCCCACTTATCGAAACCCTTCGTCTTCCACAGGCTCCCTAATTTTTCGGAATCCCATAGCGGGGTTGCTAATGTGAGCTTCTGATCCCAACCCATGTGCCTGTTTACTCTGTGCCAGATATATACCGAATGCATGGTAGGGCCGGTCAATGGGTATTTCCCGGGCTTGGAATATAGTGCTCTGTTGTAATTCCCGCCCGAGAGGAGCCATTTGTCCATGGCATAGCCCGGATCCTCCGGGTGGCTATAGGTGCCCTGATTAATAGCTGCTAAATGCGAGGCCCAGTAATATTTCCGGATGTCTGGGAGGCTGATCCCTCCATCGTACCAATTCAGTGTCAATTTGGTGAAGGCTATACGAGGCTTTCCCTCCCACAATAGCTCCCTTTGTAGGCTTTCAATTTCTTTAAAGTATGAGGAGGGGACTAGGTCCAGGGAGTTTTGCAGCGCGTAAAGGAGGCGTGGCAGCGCCATCATTTTAAACAGCGCCGCCTTGCCTAGGAGTGAAAGCGGAAGCGTCTTCCAAGTTGTTATGTCGTGTTTAAGTCGCTGCAGCGGTGGGAGGAGATTGTTCGTGAACCGAAGGGTACGGTCCAGGGTAATAAATATACCTAGGTATTTGAATCCTGACGTGTTTATTTGCATGGGGCAGTCTCGTGGCAGGGCTGGCGTGTCACCGCTCAGTACATAAATAAGGGATTTACCCCAGTTAATAGTGAATCCAGAGTACCTGCCAAATATGGCCAATATATCTAGTACCGCTATCAGTGATGCTTTCGGGGAGGCCATGTAGAGCAGAATATCGTCCGCATACAGTGAGATACGGTCCTCCCGTCCGGGGGACCACCGCAGACCTCGTATGACCGGATTCTGGCGGATCCAGGCCGCCAGCGGCTCCAGAGCCAGGGCAAATAAGAGGGGGGAGAGGGGACAACCCTGACGGGTTCCTCGATTGAGTTCAAACATCATCGATTTCTTATTATTAACTACGACTTGCGCCAGTGGCTCCGAATAGAGAAGTCGGACCCATTGGATATAGTTCGGTCCGAGCCCTAGTTTAACCAGGACTGCAAAAAGATATGGCCATTCAAGAGTGTCAAATGCCATTTTTGCGTCCAGTGATACTATTATGGCTGCCTCTTGAATCGTAGCAGCCCTTCCCAGCACCCCATGCACCCGTCGCAGGTTCAGGGCGGTATTTCTATGAGGCATGAACCCAGATTGATCCGGATGTACCAGGGTGTCGATGACTTTCACCAAGCGATTCGCAAGGAGCTTTGCCAAGATTTTGGGTTCCGCGTTGAGTAGAGAAATAGGCCTGTATGAGGCACACTCATTTTTCGGTTTGCCCTCTTTGTGAATGGTGACCAATGTAGCCACTCTCTGGTCTTTGGGCAAAGTCCCCAGTTCTCTGCTTTCCTCAAACATGGCCTGAAGATGCGGGGCCAGTATATCGGGTTTGAGTTTGTAAAGTTCGATAGGGATCCCGTTGGGCCCCAGGGCTTTGCCCGAGCGTAGCGACCTTATAGCCTGTGCTATCTCGTCGTTAGTGAGGTCAGAATCTAAAAGCGGCGATTGTCTGCTGTCAATGAGGGAAGTTTTATATCTTGTATCAAGGACTTGGAGTCTTCCTCCGTAAACGTGTTTTCAGCCTGGTAGACCCCCTGATAGTGGTGTGCGAATTGATTCGCTATGTTTTGTGGGTCAACTATGGGGATGCCATCGGAACCTTTCAATTCCGGAACCAGTCTACTGGCCAGCTCTTTCTTATCTAGCCACGCAATAAGCTTCCCCGCCTTGTCTCCAAGGTCATACAGCCTACCCAGTTGTTCTCGTCCCATAAGTCTCGCTCTATCTGTGGCTAGTGCTCTATAGTCGTCCCTTTTCAGTTGCAGCAAGTGGAGAGTCTCGGTAGTGATCTCTGATCCCAGTTCCTCCTCCATGCGGAGGATCTCGTCCTCAGCGTCAACCATCTCTTTCTGTCTTTCTTTTTTGGTACCTGCGATCAGTGACAGCGCCTGCCCTCGTATAACCGATTTAAATGCCTCCCATAGTGTTTGTGCAGAATCTACTGTTCCTTCGTTTTCTTGGAAGTAATGATTAATTTCGAGGAGCAGTGCTTTCCGAATAGTAGGGTTGCGAAAATACCAGGGGTTGATGGGTGCAACTCTTCCTACCCTTTCATAGTTGAGGACTATACTGGCCCACAATGGAGAGTGGTCTGATATTCCCCGTGCTAGGTGCCGTATCTCATGGAGGTGCATTATTTGGGGTGCCGGAACCAGGAGATAATCTATGCGTGAAAGGCTATGATGGGCCCCAGAGTGGAAGGTGTGTTGAATCCTATCTGGATGATGTGTCCTCCACCCATCTGCCAGTCCCATCGCATCCATGAATTGAGATAGACACCGATGCGAGGGTCCAAGCTCACGCGGCGGGTGTCGGTCTAGAGTGCCCGACACTACCGCGTTGAAATCCCCCCCCACCACCAGGAGCCCCTCCAGGAGTGCTAGGATAATGGTACCTAAATCTTTAAAGGTTTCCTTCTGTAGGCCAGGGGGTACATAGACTGACACAATCGTTAGGGTCTGTCCCTCCCAGCGTCCCGATATTATTATGTAGCGTCCCCTCTCATCTATCCACGTGGAATCTACCGAAAGCGGGAATGAGTTTTTCACCAGTATGCCAACTCCCCTCGAGCTGGTCGTGAATCCAGCGTGCGCTACCAGCTTATAGCCCCATCTGTTGAGTGCCCTGCATGTGTTCCCCACCAGGTGAGTCTCCTGGAGTAGTGCTATGTCTGGAGACTGTCTCTTAATATATTGTAGGACCACACTACGTTTGAGTTTATCTCCCAACCCATTGACGTTCCAGCTTAGGATTTTTACACTTTTAGCCCATTGGCCTGCCATCAACTGGATTGTGCTTTCCCGTCTCCATTACAAAATAAGAGCGATATGTCGAAATAAAATTCACAACAAACAACAACATAAAAACCCCCACCCAACAACCCCCCTCCCTGCTTCCCTGCTCTCTGGGCTTTGAACTGCCCATATCAAAACTTGCAGAGTGCCTGTCGCCCAACAAGTTAACTAAAAGAAGTAAAGTGAGGTGCGTGGTGTTCCGTCTCATGTTCCCCCCTATGTATGGACAGCACTAAGTTCTCTAAATGAGGTTATATTACTCCAGTCTATCTTACAGTCTCGGAGGGGTCCCCCTCATCAATCAGTTCTGCTGCTAGACCCCGGTACCTGAGCCCTCGGCGGGATCCATCCATTGACGCTGCATGCCAGGGTCCGAGTTCTCGTGTCGGTCGCTCTATTCCACTCCCGGGCTGTTCTACTAGTTGCCGGATAAGTTCGGTCTGTTTTCGAGCCATTCGGTCGCTGCTTCCGGGTGATCAAAAAACCATGCCCGCCCCTCCGCCTCCACCCTCAACCGAGCGGGGAACAGCATGGCATATTTTAGGCCTTTGTCTCTCAGTTTCTTTTTGATTGGTACGAACGATCTTCTCTGTCGCTGCACCAGCTGTGTGAAATCGGGAAAAAAGGTTATCTCTGCATTTTCATATCGCAGCGGAGGGGCTACCCTGGCCGTTTGCAGAATAGCGTCCCTGTCTCGAAAGTTGAGGACTCTCGCCAGCAGGGGTCGAGGGGGGGCCCCGGGCTTTGGACGACCACCGGGTACTCTATGTGCCCTTTCTATTACGAAGAATTTACTCAGCCCTTTAGGTTGTAGTTTCTTAAGGATTAAGTCGTCCACGAAGAGGTCCGGCGATTGCCCTTCTGATTTTTCCGGCACTCCGAGAGTACGGACATTATTTCTCCTGAGGCGGCCTTCATAGTCGTCCAGCTTGGTTTCTGTGAATTTCCGGAATGTTTGCAGTTCTTGGACCTCCCTCTGCAGTTGCGTCGTGTCGTCCACTAGACTTGTCGTTGTGAGTTCCACTTGTTTGACCTTTTCGTTGAGCTTCGTGAGGTCGGCGCAAATAAGGGTTACATCAATAGATATGGAGTCTATTTTGTGTTCTAGTGAGGTTTTGACTCCTTGTATCGCCTCCATAACGTCCTTTAAGGTGGGATCTGATCATTCTTCTCCCGCATCTCCAGAACGCTTGTCTTTAACTGCCGATTCATGGGGCAGGTCTCTGGGACATGTGTAGCGGTCAAGTTTGTTGGTCTGCACTTGTTTCGGTCCTCTTGTGGACGACATCCTGGCCTGGACGGTGATATTGCTGCTTGGCTACTACTATAGGTGCTAGGCCTCACAACGGCGATCGCAGCCGGTGATCTTTTCCCCTGCCAAGTAAGCCGTTCGGGCCAGTCGCGGGCTCCGTCTAACCCCGAGCAGCCAGGGGGTTCCGTAGCTGACAAACACAAGAGCGCTTAGGCTATGAAACAACAGGTATACCTCAGGGGTCTGTGCGTCCGCCTTCCCGGTTCCCCTGGCGGGCCACTACGCCGTCGCTAGTAGATATTGCTGTCCCCAGATGTTTCCGTGTGCGTCTCACAGGGCGGACCGCTCACTGCCACCCACGGCGGGACACTCCGTGTAGCAATCTGCTGGGTGCACTCTCCCCCGTCCCCAGACAGCAGGCCCGTTGTGTAGTAGGCACTCACTCAGGTTCTGTTTCCTGGCGTTCAGTTTGGGTTTCCGGGGTGGGGGGGAAAAGCTGCAGGCACCGTGGTCCGGCAAGTGATTTTAAGCGTGGCTGCCCAGGTCACTACAGTCCACTCCACTTGCACCTATAGGGCGGTCCGCTCCTGGCTCGCACGATCTCGCCAGGCCCCGGCTCCAATTTCAGCCGTGGGCCAGAAATGACGACGGATTCTGCTGCTCGCGGCTGCCCGGGTCACCACAGCTCACACGCCGCCCCACCTGCGCCGCCGTCGGCGCACCGCTCACCGTCTCTCGGCCAGGGCCTCCTCGTTTTGATGTGGTAGGGAGTTAAGCGGTACACTCCGCCTCAGGCGTTACCGCAGCTCGGTCCTTTCAACTACAGGCCCCGGGTCAGCCTCAGAGCGGGCGCTTCACTTTCCCCGTCCGAGCTATGACGCCCCTGCCAGACGAGCCTCTTCCGGCTCACACGATCACGTCAGGCCCCGGCTCCAGTCTCAGCTGTAGGCTGTAAATGACGGGCGTCTTATCTCCGGGCTCCGGCGGCCGATCAGCCTCGTTGTTGGTTCCTCGGGGGCAGCACGTCCTCCGGTTACGGGAACTGCCTGCCAGTTACGGATTTCTGTGCCGGATAGTTAGGGGAAGAATCGCTGGAGACGGAGCTGGTTCAGGCAGCGGCCATCTCGTTACGCTGCGTAGCCACGCCCCAGTGAAGCCCCTTATTAAGAAAGAAAAAAAAAGGAATAAAAAGGTGGTTTAAAGGGCATAGATGAGGAGAAACGCCATGTCAGCACTTAAATTGATGAGAAGTGCCGTAAAATATAGTTGCGCAGCTATTTCATGAAAGGAAGTTAGAGCGGTTTTTTTTCAAGCCGCTTATTTAACCATCGAATGTTACCTCAAAAAGTGCTGCGTTTGAAGAGACGTGCTGGAAATGAATGCTGCGTTCCTCTCAGGTACTGGGAAGAGACATGTAAGAGGATAGTCTCCGTTTTAATCCCTCAGGACTGCTTGCAATTTCTAAGATTTGTGAGGAAAGTACCGGCACGCCGCTACCTTCTCATTCAGTGCGTAGTTCCTCAAGATTGCGGTCGGCATGCTGAAGGAGCCGCTCATGGTAGAGAAAACAAAGTTGAAGGCTTGCAGAGCACTGAAGCGTAAAACACTCACTTCCTCATCATTTCATCTGATTATGAAGCTTGCGACCCAATTTTCAGTGGTTCGCAAGCATCATGTACGCCGTCAGTGCCGCTGGCCTCCGTGCCGTCCCGAGGAGAGTCACTGAAACACCGCCATCTTCCTTGGGCGCTAGCCACGCCCCCCCCCCAGTCCTGAAACGTCTAATATACATTTACATCCAAACATATTTGTGCGATCTCTGTCTTTAGTACAAATACGAATGTCACATTGGACACATTTTATACAGGTATCCGTGTCTTTGAATAGCTAAAATTTTGCCCTCTGAAATACTGAGGCCATCGAGGCAAGGTCAAATGGCATTGACTTATATCTGAACAAACCATGCATTGTGGTGAAGGATGTTACTAAGCATGGCTCTGGTCAAAGTTCTACTTTGTGGTTAGAAGGACTTAGGTCAAGTATGGAAAACACAGGTGCCCCTTCAAACATTTACACAATCTGGGTAGGGGCTGACTATCCATGATAGTTTTAGTATTTAAAGTCATCAGTCCACGCATAAATTCAACCTTTATTCCCTTTATTTGAAAACACAATGGGAAAAACCCATGCAAAAAATGTACTTCTTAAAAATAAAACCCGATTTTATTACAAGACCGGAGGCTCATATTATGCTTCTTTTTCGTGCTTTATTTGAATCAGCAGCCAGAGATATTAAAAAAAGAGAATGGAATAAACACTATACTACACTGCCCAGAAATCATGGGCACGTGAACTACACCAGATACTACAGATAAACAATTAGCACTCTATAAATCTATGCACGTCATCTCCTCCTCTTTTTTTGCTACTGTTGTGCAGCCGGAGATAAGTGTCATTTTGTTTCAATCATTTTCAAGTCAAGCCATTTGCATTTACACATGTCTATATGTTTCTTTATTCTGTATTTACCAAAAGTGCAAGTCTCTCATGTCCCAGCGGCTTTTTCCCCTGACCGAAGCATTCTTTTCAGGAATGCGCCCAGTCTGCAGAGGTTGCCGTAGGTGTTGCATGCTGTCGGAGCTTCCGTATGTGTACCTGGACATACGTGTGTTCCTTCCCTCACATTCACTGACACAGGGTCTCCCTTTGGGTGACATGAAGAGAATTATCAATAATTTGCTACGCATGCTTTCTAGAGTTGGTTACTCTGTTTTATAATTGGGTAAATATCTTATTCTTTTCCAGAATGCAAAGGTCATTCAGTTTCTTTGGCTCTGACTTTCAAGCGTTTGTGTGGCACACTTGATGTTGTGGGTTCAAGTGTCATATGGACAAAAACAATTTTATTTTTCATTTGGAATTACTTATTAGTCATTATTGTTTTAACCTATTTGTAATATTTATACATTTATTTTAATTCCCTGCTGGCTGAGGATAGATATTTTTCTGTTAAAATGTTGCACAAAAGAATTAATAATATAGAATCTGGGCCGGATTACGGGTTCGGCGGTATATAGGGCCGCCGACCACCGCTGCACTGTGGGACTGCCTGCAGTATTTCGACTGCGGAAGTCAGACCGCCAGGATCAAGGATTCCGTTGGGCCGGTGGTCTTCAAATGGGCAGTAATATGCTGGTGGTGCTGCAGCCGGCACCACCGAGCATATTACGAGTTATCATTTCACTGCCCTTTTCAAGCCAGTGAACCCGCCATGAAAAGGGTGGCAGTTTTGGGTCTGGGTGTGCATGCGGGGGGCACATGTAGTTCCCCCTGGATTTGCACCCTCCCTTCCTGCACGGTGTGGCATCAATGCCACACCGGGCAGCAAGGAGCAGACAGCGCTCTGACTGCGGCAGTCTGCATGATAGGCTCTTCTATGAGTCTAGCAGATTGCCGCAGTCAGACCGTCGCAGGACCGCCCGCCAGACCAGGATTTTACTCCTAATCTGGTGGGCAGTTGCACCACGAGGTTGGTAATCCCACAGTGAATGGCGAGTTGCACCATCTGCTGTGGGACCGCCAAAATCGTATTCGCCCCTAAGTCTTTAAATGTGGAAGGTACGGAAGAGTTTCCTAATGAGAACGTTTTTTTCCCCCTAGTCGAACTGATCGCAGCTTCCACTGCGAAAAGAACACCGGAATGTAACAATAATACTGTGGGTGCAGCTTCAAAATCTGCTCTACTAAGTTCCGACATCATTGGTGATATGAGTGGGGTTGTTCAACCTTTTTCAGGATCTGACTGTCAGTTTATTTTTATATCCCAAAAAAAACAATCTAAGAAGAATTTCAAGTTTATTCATCAAAATACTTCTAAAGAAATTTCAGAAATCCTGGATGGTGCTGCCAAACTGTTATTTGGCCACAGTTTACTTTTTAAGCCTTTTTTCATCTGGCTGGTCTACCCTCCCTCATGCTGTCACCTATATTAAAGCTAGTATTGTGTAGTTTCCTATAAACCTATATAGGATCTGCACGTTTAGACCATATACACTGCAGGATTGGTGTCCAGACTGATTCCAGACACCCCCACCGGGTATGTTAGCCTGTATACCAGCTAGCTCACAGTGCCACTATAAACCCCTCTTACCAAGGAGAGAATAGTTCTTGGCAACTATCGAACATGACAACTCTGTCCCGTCAGGGATCGTGGAAACAGTATAGTACTTTTCGCTCAGTCACTCGTGCTCACTTTGTCTCAGAGAAAAACACAGAATAAACGGTGGGGACGTTTTCCAATAAGCATTTATTGAACCAGCGCAGTGCTTAATTTGTAAAATATGAAGTCCAGGTGCTCAAATGTTTGTCTGAGGCCAGACCTACTTCCCCCGGCTCCACCCACTTCCTCTATTGGCTCCACCCACATCCTTAACTAGCACTGCTGAAAGTCAGATGTAATACCCGATCTGAATTTCAGCAAGGAAGCCTTCCTCCAAGTAAGATTTTGATAGGAGGTTCCACTGCCCTGTACATTTTTTGAAAAAGAGTAAATCAAAAGTGGATATTTTGCGTGAGTATGAGTAATTTGACACCAAAAACCTACCGCAGGAGCACAGTAACGACGAACGCGAGTGGCTGCTGCTTGCGTTCTGTTGCATTTAGGGCTATTTGCTTAGCACAAAGTGCAACCTTGAGTTCATTTTGGACATAAGGGTGCATTACCCTACTCATGTAATGCCATGTAATCTTGTGCAATATCACTCTATTTACTACGCTACAGCAAATTACATGAGTTACACCCACCACTACAAAGGGCTCGATCCTTGGATAGAAATCAGAGTCCTTTGTTAATCCTCTTGAAGGAACTCAGGCCCACCTTCACTGTCCACATCTTTCATGGGACGCCATGAAGAGGGCCGGACCACAGACCAGCCATGCCAAAGGCTGGTGAGGCTGGGGCAGTCACATACCTATGACTGACTTTGTGGCTGGGGCACTTACTTGCCTATAACAGACTGTGGTCCAGCTCTGTAAACCTTCTAGAGAGGCACCAACATGCAAGTGTCTCAATTAAGTCTGTGAATACCAACTCGGACAAGTTACTAACTCTGTCCCAGCCCTACTGTCCTTTAAAGAGTTAAAAGCTGGCAAAAATCTGCACAATTTAGATATTGACACAGAATAAGACACTCTGCCCAGTGAAAGGATTGAGCCTGTCCTCACAGCTCGGGCAGTGCTCACTGGACACTCTCAGATCTCCCTTTGTGCTTCACTGTCCCTACAATTCACCCTTCCTGGAATCACACTGCCCCACTCTTCCAGGTCTTGCAGCACCCCATGCCTATTGTACTCACATCACACACACCTCTCTTTTGGCGTAGATTCTTTCCCTCACATCTCCCTCCATGTGCAGCTCATTCCCCCACATCTCTCTCCATGCACAGCTGCTTTCCGTCACATCTCCCCCATGCCCAGCTCCTTTCCCTCACATCTCCCCCATGCACAGCCTCTTTCCCTCACATCTCCCCACATGCATCTCCATTCACTCACATCTCCCCCCATGCACAGCTCCTTTCCCCTCACATCTCTCCCCACGTGCAGCTACTTTCGCTCACATCTCCCCCATGTGCAGGTCTGTCCTCTCACATCTCCCCCACACACAGCTCCTTTCCCTCACATCTCCCCCCACGTGCAGCTCCTTTCCCTCACATCTCCCCCACGTGCAGCTCCTTTCCCTCACATCTCCCCCATGCACAGCTCCTTTCCCTCACATCTCCCGCCACGCACAGCTCCATTCTCTCATCTCCCACACACGCAGCTCCTTTCCCTTCACATCTCTCCCCACGCACAGCTACTTTCCCTCACATCTCCCCCCACACGCAGGTCTTTCCTCTCACATCTTCCCCACCCACAGCTCCTTTCCCTCACATCTCCCCCACGCACAGCTCCATTCTCTCACATCTCCCCACACACGCAGCTCCTTTCCTTCACATCTCTCCCCACACACAGCTACTTTCCCTCACATCCCCCCCACACGCAGGTCTTTCCTCTCACATCTCCCCCACACACAGCTCCTTTCCCTCACATCTACCCCCATGCTCAACTCCTTTCCCTCACATCTCCCCCACATGCAGCTCCTTTCCCCCACATGTCCCTCCACACGTAGCTCCTTTCCCCCGCATGTCCCTCCACATGCAGCTCCTTTCCTCTGCATGTCTCTCCATGCACAGCTCCTTTCCTTCTCATCTCTCCCTACATGCAGCTCTTTTCCCTCACATCTCCCTCCACGCGCAGCCCCTTTCCTTCATATCTACCTCCATCCGTAGTGCTGTTCACTCACATCTCCCTCTATGCTCAGCTCCTTTCCCTCACATCTCCCTCTACGCGCAGCTCCTTTCCCTCACATCTCCCTCCACGTGCAGCCCCTTTCCCTCACATCTCCCTCCATGCGCAGCTCTTTTCCTTCACATCTCCCTCCACGCGCAGCTCCTTTCACTCACATCTCCCCAAGTCTCCTCGGCTCAGATAATCCTTTTATTTCGTCCAAGAGAATTCTGTTCGCGCTGCAAAAGAGCTGACGAGAGAGACAATGTAGAAGTGTCTGAGGCCAGGGATGTGGAATGTGAGACACTGTGGAAGTGTCTGATGCCAGTGATGGGGCTTGAGTGAGACATGTCCTCAGGGTTGGTTCTAGGTTCAGGGGTTAAGGGCAAGGCCCAGCCCTTCCAGCCTCCTGACTACTGCTGACTAGTACTCCTCCTGCACACGGTGCCCTGCCCGGCGCCAGTCGCATGATTGCTCGGGCCTCGGTTCATCATAATCACATACTGTATGATGAACCGAGGCCCGAGCAATCATGCGACAGGCTCCGGCGGGGCACCGTGTGCAGGATCACTACTCAGGCCAGGGCCTTGCCCTTAACCCTGCCCTGATACAGTTGTAAATTAAACCAGTAAGTAAAATCCAAACAATCTAACGCTGCTTTTTATCGAGCGCAGCGTAGATGGTTTGGATTTTACTTACTGGTTTACTTACAACTGTATCAGGGGTTAAGGGCAAGGCCCTGACCTGACTAGTGCTCCCATGCACACGGTGCCTCAGCCCCGCCCGGCGTCGGACCAATACTCAGTTCATCATAATCATTCATACCAAGTCACCACGCTCGAGAAAAAGCAGCATTGGATGGTTTAGATTTTACTTACTGCCTGGTTTACTCTATGCTGGTGGCACTGCCTTTATTAAGAGGCCTGCAGCTTCTTCAAATTAACAGTGCCCGCCTCCGCCTTGACGTGGTCTTGCTGAACTGGCGCCACAGTGACTCGTGCGGTGCGTGTGTGCCGGGCGTGCTCGGAATTTAATTTGAAAAAAAGGTTACGCAGGCTGCCGCAGCCCCTACCCCCACAGGACCAAATACAGCCCAATCAGTGGCCCGCCCACGGCAACACTGAACCGAAGGCAAATACTCCTGGATATTACACGCGGCTCTCAGATACAGTATGAGCACCAACACTCGTCTTCACCAGGGGGACTCGGTAGACAGTGTACTAGTTTGAACAACACTGCAGTGGGTGAGTCAGTCAATTATATTTACTATGATTATGACGGCATGCACGTGCAATGAGTGCAGTCACGTCCGTGACGTCCTTGATGTGAGTTCAAGTTGGCAGTGGCTGTGGCAGTGTAGACCCGGCCCTGACAAATAAGTGCCGGTGCTAAGCACCGGAAAGCACCGGCACAAATTAAGCACTGAACCAGCGTCATTCTAATGTAAAATAGGTGTGCTGAAACAACCATAAGACAGAAACAGATATAAATAATGGTAAGCACCAATAGAGTAATAGGATGGTAGATTCCTACCATAGTGCTAAAACAATGAATACAGGCAAGTATAAAAAAATACATGACAGTAATAATGCGTACTCCTACGATGCGACCCTAACTAGCTGTACCTAGGTGTACCTAGCATGTATGTAGCTGTATAGCCAAGAATCCCTCTAGGATAAAGTCAACCCCATTACCTGAAGTGAGAGACTGTGGGACCCCGTCTTGGTCTCGAGATGGACACCCCGCAAGGGATGTCAGACCACTGCGAGCTGGAGTGTCTGCGTGCAGGAACCTCAGCGTCTTGAGTCAGTGTGTCAGCATGGAAGTCCTTTTCTCCTCTTCTGCCTCAGTAAAGATATGGTGCTTATATACCCAAAGCGGTACCCCCAGGGGATATACCTTGCTGTGTCATGTCAGACTAGGATGACGGAAGGAGTGACACTTATACATAGTTGTTATACAGGAGATGGTAGTCCTGCTGTGATTCCAAGAATCCTCATGCATAATGAATGAGGCTAGTTTTCAGAGAAAACCCCATGTCATTTAGGCATTACCGTAACTAGGTAAAAGGTCAGTACTAAGAACCGTTATGTAGTGTAATGTCGGGGGAATATAGATGAAAGGTCTGGTTGATACCTGAGCCTATATCGGACACCTGTATGAAACATAACACTAGGATAAGGAACCCTCTTGACAAACCAGTCAGAAATAAAGTTAGACTCTGACAGCCCTCGCCCTTTGCTTACTGACCAGGTACTTGGTGCTGTGTTCATTGACCAAACGCCCCTTGTGTTCAGCACCATGTATCGCAAAGACCCTAGAAGAGGTATAGATAGAAACTGGTCTTCACAGCCAGGACAAATTACTTGAGATTATGGGACCAGTAGTAAAAATAGCAAGACAAGATAAAGAGCACAATTTCCATTGAATCAGCGGAGTTATCTTCTGGATTGAGAGAGTGACATGTTTTATTGGCAATGCCAATGTGACAATATGCCCAGAACACTGAAAGGGTCTCTTAATCAACATAGATCCTAAGCTCATAGAGTTAACTTCTACAGAACCTAATCCATCTGTAGAAAGTCTCTTGTTTGGAAGGAATTTTCTTTAAGAGCTATTCAAGTTTGTCGACACATTTACATCAACTGACTTTAGTCCAGATTTCTATGTGAAGAGGATTTGGGCATTGTGTTTTTGGCAGGACCGGTAGAAGAGGCATCCTCTGCTCTACCGGTAACTTCACATTCGGCAACAGTCCTCAATTTGTCAAACAATCTCTCCTGTTTGGGTTATCTTGAGCTTCTTCGGGCTTCATCAAGTTTCTCAACCGGTGATAGTTCATCTTAGGTTGCTAGTTATTCGCCTTGTAATCTACTGAGATATTCTCAATATAGCCCAGGACAAGGCTTTCATACAAAAACCTTCAGTTTTCAATTTCCCTGCTAAAAGATTTGGGCTTTATAACCAACGAGGAGAAAGCTCTTCTTCCTATTCATGCATTGAGGTTTCTGGGTTTCCAAGTCAATTCGCTCTCTTCCACTGTCTAATTATGGGAAGAAAAACTGAAGACAATTCAGAAACAGTTATTCCAGATAGAATTGTGTCAGCTCGCTAGAATAGTTTGCTTATGAGCATCATTTATTCAAGCTGATTTCCCAGTCACACTTTATTACCGAGTCCTTTAATGCCTAAAGAAATGCCATCTCCAATAATGTTTTTCTTATTCATATGCAGTTCCTTTGGAATTAGAAACAAAGGAGGAGGCAGTTGGCAGCTGTATAATCTGCACTCCTGGAATGGCAAAGCCATCTTCAATTATGCTCGGATCTTCTCTTCGCTTCCAACGCAAGTTTGTCTGAGTGGGAGCATGTTGTAGAAAATACTCGACTGGATGTGCATTGGCTTGGAAGGAGTCCTCTATGCATAGCAATTGTTTAGAGCTATTTGGTGACTCCTTTGCAATCCAAACAGTTCCAAAACACCACGCCTGTTGCTTGGTTTTTATTTAAATGGGCAACCTTTGGCAATAAGGGATATAAGTCATCTAGAGGGCACTCGCTCGAAAGTTCTTAGGAAACTGGCCATATAGTTATGGGAGTGTATTCTTTAACACCATGTCTTAGTCACAGCAAAGTACATTCCAGGATTTATCAATTCCATAGAAGATCTGTATCCTCACCTTTCGAAATACACCCGTGATTGACAATTGCATATTCCTATATTCTAATCCCTCCAAACCCTTTGGGGTCTATTTTCGATGTATCCACTTGCATCCAGGATCAATGGCCAACTCAGTCACATTTACAGCTGGAGACCAATGGCTCAGGATACTGGCATTTTTCTTCACCCCTGGAATCAGGGTTTTCCTTAAGTGTGTCTACCTTTCATAATGATCTCATGTTTAGGGAAATCCGGCATGTTATCGCCTGATATCCCTACTCGACTCCCTGATGAAGGTAGCGGGAAGGATAATCTTAGCCAGATTGCAGACCTGGGCAGAGGAGAACAATAATTTAAGTGACGTCCAATATGGTTTTAGAGAAGGCCTCGGCACAAATGAACAGGTTTTAAATTTAAGTATTTTAATAGGAAAATACACCCATGCAAAGGCGGGTAAGTTTTATGTAGCATTCGTAGACCTTACAGCCGCCTTTGACTGTGTTATACACAGCAAACTATGGGACATTTTGGCGGACTTGAAGGTCGACCAGGTCCTGGTCCAGTTCCTGAGGCAACTATATTCAAGGGCCACCGCCAAGGTCTGTTATGGCACCAAAGGGGAGTGTACTGCGCCGTTTAAAGTAGAGAGGGGAGTGAGACAAGGTTGTGTCTTGGCGCCGTTCCTGTTCACCTTATATACAAACTCTTTGGAACAGGAACTGGCAGGTAAGGCTAGAGACCCGCCATATGTGAACAAACGCCCAATTGTCTCCTTCTCTACGCAGACGACGCAGTACTTATGGCCCGCACGCAGCTTGGTCTACAGAAGGCCCTCGCTTCATACACCAGTTTTATGGATAATCTAGGGCTCAAATTAAATGCCAAAAAAACTTTTATTATGACCTGCGGGCGGGGAGGAAAAAATGTAGCAGTCTCCCTCTGGGGAGTAAGTAGGGTTGCCTCCACTAACATCTTCACGTACCTTGGTATCGTGTTTGAGCAGTCAGGGTCATGGGGGCCGGCAGTGAAGGCAAGGACCTTTCTCTTCATGAAGTCAACTGCGGCCCTGGTAAATTTTTCGAGGAAAATGGGCAAAAGACCTCCGGGGATCCTCTTAAAGATTTACCAAGCTAAATGCGTGAGCATAGCGACATTTGGGGCGGGTGTATGGGGTTTTTATGACGTATCCTCTATCCAACGAGTGGAAAATGCCTTTTTAAGGTATATTTTAGCGGTACCTGTGAGCTCCCCAGTTTTTAACTGCCATAGTGAGCTGGGTATCTCCTACATTACAGATGTGATTAAAATACAACCGGTGCTTCTCTGGCACAGAGTCTGGACCTCAGTTTCACTGGTTTAAACAGGGAAATTATCAAGGACTCAATGAATTTGGATCACGTAAGTAAGATCACCTGGCTGAAATATGTTAAGAATTTTATATTTGATCTGGGGCATCAAGAATACTATATTTCTCCAGAGTCAATGAATTCTATATCAAGGAAGGATCTCAAAGCACTTTACATGTCCTATCTCGAGTCGGTAAGAATGACTGCCGAGATGAATAAGTGTATGGTAGTCCAACATCAATTGACCTTGATTACTTATGATATACAACCATATCTGTTATGCTGTACTGGGGGTTATGATAGATACCTTTTAACGCGTTTTAGGTTTGGCATTTTTCACCATTTGATCAGTTACCCAAGGATGAATGACTGGTCTAGTAACCTCAGCCCATGCCCTTGTGACAACACTTCTTCTCAAACCATTATTCATGCTATTTTATTTTGTAAACACTACAGCAAGGAAAGATCTAGATGGATTATGCCCTTATTGAAGGAGGGGGGATGGGGCAATGTCGTCCTGCTTTTTTATACTTGCAGCTGCTGGACAGCGTGTATTGTATTGGTGTTATGACTGGTTTTCTAAAGAACATCATGAAAGCAAGGAAAAGGATAAGTAGTTAAAATTTATATGTAAATGAATTTGTCCGCATTATTAGTTGTTCTTAAATGTTTTAATATGCTCAGCTTTTGCTTTATCTCTCTTTTATCAAATGAACTGTGGAATTACTGTGCACATCTGTATTTTATCTGCCTGCTTTTATGATTTCTTTTATGACTAAAATTGAATAAAGCATATTTTGACTTTGACAAAAACCTTCAGTTTTCAATTTCCCTGCTAAAAGATTTGGGCTTTATAACCAACGAGGAGAAAGCTCTTCTTCCTATTCATGCATTGAGGTTTCTGGGTTTCCAAGTCAATTCGCTCTCTTCCACTGTCTAATTATGGGAAGAAAACTGAAGACAATTCAGAAACAGTTATTCCAGATAGAATTGTGTCAGCTCGCTAGAATAGTTTGCTTATGAGCATCATTTATTCAAGCTGATTTCCCAGTCACACTTTATTACCGAGTCCTTTAATGCCTAAAGAAATGCCATCTCCAATAATGTTTTTCTTATTCATATGCAGTTTCTTTGGAATTAGAAACAAAGGAGGAGGCAGTTGGCAGCTGTATAATCTGCACTCCTGGAATGGCAAAGCCATCTTCAATTATGCTCGGATCTTCTCTTCGCTTCCAACGCAAGTTTGTCTGAGTGGGAGCATGTTGTAGAAAAATACTCGACTGGATGTGCATTGGCTTGGAAGGAGTCCTCTATGCATAGCAATTGTTTAGAGCTATTTGGTGACTCCTTTGCAATCCAAACAGTTCCAAAACACCACGCCTGTTGCTTGGTTTTTATTTAAATGGGCAACCTTTTGGCAATAAGGGATATAAATCATCTAGAGGGCACTCGCTCGAAAGTTCTTAGGAAACTGGCCATATAGTTATGGGAGTGTATTCTTTAACACCATGTCTTAGTCACAGCAAAGTACATTCCAGGATTTATCAATTCCATAGAAGATCTGTATCCTCACCTTTCGAAATACACCCGTGATTGACAATTGCATATTCCTATATTCTAATCCCTCCAAACCCTTTGGGGTCTATTTTCGATGTATCCACTTGCATCCAGGATCAATGGCCAACTCAGTCACATTTACAGCTGGAGACCAATGGCTCAGGATACTGGCATTTTTCTTCACCCCTGGAATCAGGGTTTTCCTTAAGTGTGTCTACCTTTCATAATGATCTCATGTTTAGGGAAATCCGGCATGTTATCGCCTGATATCCCTACTCGACTCCCTGATGAAGGTAGCGGGAAGGATAATCTTAGCCAGATTGCAGACCTGGGCAGAGGAGAACAATAATTTAAGTGACGTCCAATATGGTTTTAGAGAAGGCCTCGGCACAAATGAACAGGTTTTAAATTTAAGTATTTTAATAGGAAAATACACCCATGCAAAGGCGGGTATGTTTTATGTAGCATTCGTAGACCTTACAGCCGCCTTTGACTGTGTTATACACAGCAAACTATGGGACATTTTGGCGGACTTGAAGGTCGACCAGGTCCTGGTCCAGTTCCTGAGGCAACTATATTCAAGGGCCACCGCCAAGGTCTGTTATGGCACCAAAGGGGAGTGTACTGCGCCGTTTAAAGTAGAGAGGGGAGTGAGACAAGGTTGTGTCTTGGCGCCGTTCCTGTTCACCTTATATACAAACTCTTTGGAACAGGAACTGGCAGGTAAGGCTAGAGACCCGCCATATGTGAACAAACGCCCAATTGTCTCCCTTCTCTACGCAGACGACGCAGTACTTATGGCCAGCACGCAGCTTGGTCTACAGAAGGCCCTCGCTTCATACACCAGTTTTATGGATAATCTAGGGCTCAAATTAAATGCCAAAAAAACTTTTATTATGACCTGCGGGCGGGGGAGGAAAAAATGTAGCAGTCTCCCTCTGGGAGTAAGTAGGGTTGCCTCCACTAACATCTTCACGTACCTTGGTATCGTGTTTGAGCAGTCAGGGTCATGGGGGCCGGCAGTGAAGGCAAGGACCTTTCTCTTCATGAAGTCAACTGCGGCCCTGGTAAATTTTTCGAGGAAAATGGGCAAAAGACCTCCGGGGATCCTCTTAAAGATTTACCAAGCTAAATGCGTGAGCATAGCGACATTTGGGGCGGGTGTATGGGGTTTTTATGACGTATCCTCTATCCAACGAGTGGAAAATGCCTTTTTAAGGTATATTTTAGCGGTACCTGTGAGCTCCCCAGTTTTTAACTGCCATAGTGAGCTGGGTATCTCCTACATTACAGATGTGATTAAAATACAACCGGTGCTTCTCTGGCACAGAGTCTGGACCTCCAGTTTCACTGGTTTAAACAGGGAAATTATCAAGGACTCAATGAATTTGGATCACGTAAGTAAGATCACCTGGCTGAAATATGTTAAGAATTTTATATTTGATCTGGGGCATCAAGAATACTATATTTCTCCAGAGTCAATGAATTCTATATCAAGGAAGGATCTCAAAGCACTTTACATGTCCTATCTCGAGTCGGTAAGAATGACTGCCGAGATGAATAAGTGTATGGTAGTCCAACATCAATTGACCTTGATTACTTATGATATACAACCATATCTGTTATGCTGTACTGGGGGTTATGATAGATACCTTTTAACGCGTTTTAGGTTTGGCATTTTTCACCATTTGATCAGTTACCCAAGGATGAATGACTGGTCTAGTAACCTCAGCCCATGCCCTTGTGACAACACTTCTTCTCAAACCATTATTCATGCTATTTTATTTTGTAAACACTACAGCAAGGAAAGATCTAGATGGATTATGCCCTTATTGAAGGAGGGGGATGGGGCAATGTCGTCCTGCTTTTTATACTCTGCAGCTGCTGGACAGCGTGTATTGTATTGGTGTTATGACTGGTTTTCTAAAGAACATCATGAAAGCAAGGAAAAGGATAAGTAGTTAAAATTTATATGTAAATGAATTTGTCCGCATTATTAGTTGTTCTTAAATGTTTTAATATGCTCAGCTTTTGCTTTATTCTCTCTTTTTATCAAATGAACTGTGGAATTACTATGCACATCTGTATTTTATCTGCCTGCTTTTATGATTTCTTTTATGACTAAAATTGAATAAAGCATATTTTGACTTTGACAAAAACCTTCAGTTTTCAATTTCCCTGCTAAAAGATTTGGGCTTTATAACCAACGAGGAGAAAGCTCTTCTTCCTATTCATGCATTGAGGTTTCTGGGTTTCCAAGTCAATTCGCTCTCTTCCACTGTCTAATTATGGGAAGAAAAACTGAAGACAATTCAGAAACAGTTATTCCAGATAGAATTGTGTCAGCTCGCTAGAATAGTTTGCTTATGAGCATCATTTATTCAAGCTGATTTCCCAGTCACACTTTATTACCGAGTCCTTTAATGCCTAAAGAAATGCCATCTCCAATAATGTTTTTCTTATTCATATGCAGTTTCTTTGGAATTAGAAACAAAGGAGGAGGCAGTTGGCAGCTGTATAATCTGCACTCCTGGAATGGCAAAGCCATCTTCAATTATGCTCGGATCTTCTCTTCGCTTCCAACGCAAGTTTGTCTGAGTGGGAGCATGTTGTAGAAAATACTCGACTGGATGTGCATTGGCTTGGAAGGAGTCCTCTATGCATAGCAATTGTTTAGAGCTATTTGGTGACTCCTTTGCAATCCAAACAGTTCCAAAACACCACGCCTGTTGCTTGGTTTTTATTTAAATGGGCAACCTTTTGGCAATAAGGGATATAAATCATCTAGAGGGCACTCGCTCGAAAGTTCTTAGGAAACTGGCCATATAGTTATGGGAGTGTATTCTTTAACACCATGTCTTAGTCACAGCAAAGTACATTCCAGGATTTATCAATTCCATAGAAGATCTGTATCCTCACCTTTCGAAATACACCCGTGATTGACAATTGCATATTCCTATATTCTAATCCCTCCAAACCCTTTGGGGTCTATTTTCGATGTATCCACTTGCATCCAGGATCAATGGCCAACTCAGTCACATTTACAGCTGGAGACCAATGGCTCAGGATACTGGCATTTTTCTTCACCCCTGGAATCAGGGTTTTCCTTAAGTGTGTCTACCTTTCATAATGATCTCATGTTGTCTCTCCAAACTCAGGAAGGAGTTAGGGTCTTTGACATCATAACTACACTTTAGCCCTCACCAGTAGGTTATCCAGATCTCCTACATGTATCCGTAGACATTTCTGTTCTTCGTTACCTCATCGATCATCTTTTTGTCAATCTAACTACCTATTTCATGACCTAGTTGTATCAAGCAATCTCAGATTAGTAGCATGGAAGGTCTCATGCCAACTTGAAATATCCACTGCCTTTATTCAATTAAATTAGTCAAAAGTTCTTGGGCCCCTGGTACAAGAAACGTCCTCATAAGCCTCCTGGGATCACTGAGGAATGGAATCACATAACAATCCCATTATGGCACATGTCCCTGTCATGCCAAATTTCATATGTTCCCTGGCACTTGCAGGTAAGTCTTATAGAACGGTGAATACTCACAGACTGGCAATACCCTTTCAACATGACTTTGTGGGGGGAAAATCCTATGATTCGACACCTATTAAACGACATTAAGACAAATAATCTCCCTATACCTGAATACGGGGTTTTGTGAGATGTCAATTTTGTGTTGAAAATATTTTGTACATGGCCTGACAATGTTTCTCTTTAATTGAAATGCTTGTTTGCAAAGTTAACAATAAGTTTGTGTTTCACATCCTTCATATAAATTTTCCAATGTTAAAGCTCTGAATTTGTCTGCTAGGTAGTTTACACGTACTGTAGTCTTTCGTTTCCATTTCTAGAAAAACAAAAAAAATGCTTATTTTCTCTGTCAAATATCTTTTTTTCTGATCATCCACAGCTTTGTGTAGTTAATTGTCTTAGAGAATACGAGGACCCTACGGCAGCTCTGAGAAAGTTCACTCCCTAACTCTTAATCTCTTTTAGAAAACCTCATTTACCTGTCTTCTCTGCAACTCTTCCCAGATGGGTCAAATAGACCATGCAACAGGCTGGAATTATAGTTCAGTCCTCATTCCTTTAGAAGAGACCGGGCTTCGAAAGTTTTGCATTTAGGATCAAGATTGGATGACACTGAGTAACTGACTGGTCTTTGGCTTCAACATTTAAAACATTTTATTATAAATCTGTGAAGCATGCACCTACTTCAGTAATATGTAGGATGCAAAATCGCAGAATATGAGCATCCGGTTTTGTAATAAAATCTGATGTGTCCAAGTTTTTATGTAGTCCTAATTTTATTAAAGACATAGAGGTCAGTATTATCCCACACTATGTTTTATGTCATCAAAAGCGTTTCCTATGGTTTTCTTCCCTCAATTTTTTTTCATGTTATGTTCCAATGTAATCCCAGGCACTATAGTCTACATAATTCTTCTGTACGAGAAGGGGAACGAGTGGTGAACTTTATCCTAATCTTCAGTTGTTTTTTTCTTCATAAAATTGCCGGCTTTCCATTAGGTAACCTAAGCCTCTCTGCATCATGTAAGATAAGGAAATTAGGCGCCACGGACTTAGCCAGCACTAATGGATCACCTGTAATAGCTGCCGCAGTTCAGGCACCTAGGGTTGCTGGGAAGTGTAGTTCTGATTCCATGATGAATGTTTCTTTATTGCCCTTTCTCAATTTTTATGGATCTGGCTGATGTTTCCGATAAAGCAAGAAAGTGAGGCATAATCAGGACTTAAAACTGTGGAAAATCCAGATATCTTACCATGGATTGTACTTCTTTTCTCACAGTGATAGACAGCCATTGAAAATGTGTCTGATAAGAGCAGCTCCTATCGGCAGGCATATCTTGTTATATAAACACCTTTAAATTTCACTGACCATAACACTCTGACAAAGAACCAATTGCTTGAGGCCGCAAATTGTCTTCTATCAAAGGTTGCACACTGAATAAGGATCAATTTGATTTGCCTTTTATCATTCCCACCCATCACGCACACACAACATACACATGGTGAAACAACTTTATCCTTGCACCTACAAATAATAAATACTGCTGCTTTAATGTATCCCCTAAAACTAATTGTTTGTCATTCAAAAATAACACATGTACAACAGCATTTTCCAAATGTTCCAATTTTCCACTCAACGCCTTGTCAAAAATGTCTCGAGCAATAGTGATATAGGGTGACATGAAGTTCGCCATAACCTCCCCATCTAAACCCAAACGCCCTAAACAAACAGCTGATTCGCCATTATCCAAATCTCCATCTTCTTTAAACATTAAAACAATATCCTGTCTTTTGTTTGATCCTACATGCACTTCATTCATTCACAGCAACTTTGATTGGTTATATTTATGAGTACATCAAAGAGACTAACACATGCTGCATTTACCATAGTGAATTTGAGAATAAAGTGTACTGGCATGCCAGGCAGTCCCCTATGAATAGCTCCTTCTTGGATTTACTGGCTGACTACCCCGTGGATACACCTGTGCTCTGGAAGAAGACATTGAGCAGCATTTCAAAGCACACACACCCAAAAACCAATGTGCAACTCTGTTGAGGAAGGATAATTATCGGGAAACATGTTACAGAGACGCACATCACCAGCTGCATCAACATATAGCAAACACCACTACTTGTGAGTTAGCAAAAATGTCTCCAAGTACTGAATCTACCATAGGCATCAGGGATAAACGTGTGCTGCTTATGCCAGGCAGATTATTCTCCTCCCCAGTTATACTTGCAAACTATACCATAAAATGTAGATACACCACAGAAACAGAGTTTTAAAATGTGGATCAAGGAGTACACAACAAAAACTTTATTTCCAAAAAGATGTGCACGCCACAGAAACCTAACATTGGGTTTAGCAGAAATATATTTTTCAAGACATTTTCTAACGTTTTATAGTACATTTATGCAATGGAGGGGTTTCCTTCATTCTGTGCAACAACAAAACACCATGGTACATTGGAATAAAACAACTTCTGCGATGTGCTCTTTAATGAATTTCCCTTTTTCAAGTCTTAAATACTAATATTTTATAGTACATTTCTGCAAAAGCCAATGTTTAGCATTCTGCAGTACACTTGTAAAGAGGAATGCAGCACACATAGAAAGAGGAAAGCGTCTCTTTGGATGTTTTTGTGCAGGAAGGTGTTCCAGACGAAAACTGACGTCCAGATGAAATGTGTGCTTCAAACGCCTGGATCTAGGGCTGGCAGAATTATCACACGAGCTTCAATGGGACCTTGGTACCAGGAGGCACCACTAGGGGAAGGCAAAGGCACAGCACACTCTTGCATAGGAGACATGGGTGGTGGGTGGGTGGGGGGGGGGGCGGGTACACCAGGCTGGGCTGGCAGGCAATCAGGCAGGCCCTGCTGGCATATAAGTGGCCACAAATCAAATGCACACACAGGTGATTCGATCATATAGTCCCGCACTGCTGCATGCAGGAGTGAGCATTTTATTTACATATAAAGTGTCGACATACTTGGGGAGACCCAAGTGTGTTGGCTAAGCAGGGGTAATGTTGCCCATCCTCTCAGAGAACACTTCATTTATTCATTTATATTTTTGGCAAGTTGTTTGTTATGGTTAAAGCCGAGCATGTTTAACACAAGGACACTTACTTCCAGCAGCGGTCCGTGCAGGTGGGGGGGATTTCGAGGGACAATACCGACGGAAAATTAATTATTATTTTAATTTTTCCTCGGCATCGTCCCTCGAAATCCCCCCCCCCCCCAACGCGGCCCCACCGCTGTTACCTGCACGGACCGCGGCTGCTTACTTCCTGTTAAATGAATGAATACTTTATTGCGAGATTAATTAAAATCATTGCAAGTTTCCAACCAGTAAAATCGTAGTATAACTTTTCACAACATGCGGCCATAAGTCAAAAGTTAAATACTTCTTATAAAAAATACTTCTTTAAGAAAAACAGTCAATCGTAAACGCCCCTTTTAAAGAGCCAGAATTTCAACTACAGATCATTCATGCCCTTGTGCTTAAAAGATGTGCAAAAAGCAGAGTAAAGTGCTAGGTCTATTGTATAGATTATTCATTATTAAAACATAGCAAAATTGAAAAAAGAATTTGTGCAACAAAACTGCTTTAAAGTGCCCGTCTGACCCCTCAATTCGACCATGTCCTATTGGTTGAAGCATGTGCAAATGAGATAAAATACAAAGTATAGATTGATCGTGTATTAATTTTTGTCCTTATTGAGACTCAGCGGAGTACCTTCTTTCAAACTTACTTTCTGTTTCGTATATGCCCTTCTCCTTGAAACGTTTAAGGCATGAAAATGTTGACAAACATGCATGCACAATAAAAATAATTATAATTTTTTCAAGAAAAAAATTTGAAATCTTTTTCTAAGGTTTGTTACTGGTATATTTCTAGCGAATCAGGAACGTCAGTGAGAGAGGGTTAGAGAACTTTGTTGACAAAGATTGCCCTCTAGTGGTAGAATGTGAAACAAGTAAATCCAATCCGCACAGTTCATGCACAATTATATTTTGAATGTGTTAGTTAGTAAACGTTTCGATTACATGTGCACAAAGCCACATGAACAAGCCAAAGATGTATTATTTTTTTAATGAACTTTAAGTTAGTGTATGGCCTGGTGTGATGTAGAAAGAAAAGAAGATGGCAGTCTGTGGGGAAGTTATGATTTACGAGTGTGTCACATGGGCCCGATCAGGCAAAGGCAAAATTGTGATTATGAAAACCTTTAGAATTGAGATTACAAATAAAATGTGAAAATCATAGTTTTGGAGTGATCTCATGAGGCAACGGAGTGGGGGAAAGTGGCTAGAGGACAAATGCTAGCACAAAAGGAAAGGTGACCAAGGCGATAACCACCTTATGTGCATTCCTCCACCAAGAACTCCGTCATGGGTACCAAAATAATGGAAAAGTAAAATACTTGAGGGCAATGGCAAGTACTTGAATCGCATGAACAAACTTGCAGTGAACAAACACTGACATCTACTAAAACCAGTGGCGTCTCTATAAGCAAATTTTGGTGTTGGGACACACGTTGAACAACAGATAACACTGGTGGGGCCGCGTATAAAGAATATATATCCCTATACATGTTTGCCTAAAATGTGTGTGCGCGTGTGCATATATGCATGTGTAGATGATATATACACACATTTGTACGGGTTTGGGCCGGTGCGGGGACAGTGGATCTGACCCTTAACCTTATGTTGTTGACAAACAAGTATTCTAGAGCAAGGGGAGGGTTGATCCACTTGGCCTTCATGGACCTCAGTTCAGCCTTCAATCGTGTCAACAGAGCTAACTTGTGGGGTGTACTTGCGTCCAAGGGGGTCGAGCCGGCCTTGCTTTCTTTTTCTTTCTTGCAAGCCCTCCATGAGGGCCTTTCTGCAACAGTTAGATTTGGAACGGAGGGGGGAGTGCACATCGTCCCTGGAATTGAAGAGAGGGGTGCGCCAGGGGTGTATTTTGGCCCCCTTTCTCTTCACTCTGTATTTAATGATTTGGAGGCGGCCTTGTTGAAACACCTATTTCGCTCCTTGTCGACACTGGTGCTACCCGTTCCATAGTATGAACAGCGGGAGATCCAAACCTACCCTCTCGGAAGAAAGAATCCAAGTTATAGGAGTGTCAAACCGAATAATGTCAACACCTGCAACTGAACCTGTAACAGTACAAATTGGATCATTTTAGGATTTGCACAAATTTGTGATATGTGATTCCAGTACAGTGAATCTTTTAGGTCGAGTCCTATTGTGCAAATTGAATTGCTCTGTCTATTGTACTCTGAAAGGAATAGAATTCCATACCAATGATGAGGATATTGTATTCATTATGTCAAAACAAAGGACAGGAGTTGAGGGGTTATTGCCTTTATTAACAAGTGATGATATTCCCCTGGAATTGAGAGACTGTGTTCCCAGAGGTATGGGATTTCACAGGCATAGGGCTGATCAAAGGAGTAGCTCCAGTACAAATCACATTGAAACCAAATGCGGAATTTCCTCGAACTCCACCATATAATCTGAGTCCCGAGACCATCGCAGGTATAACCCCTTTGATCAAGTCAGTGACTGAACAGCGAATCTTGAAAGAAATCATGGGAATCCCATGTAATTTACCTATCATGGGAATTCAGAAAACAAAACGGAAAGTAAAGGGTCGTGCAGGATTTGCACAAAATTATCCAGATTGTGATACCATGTTGTCCAATTGGGCCAAATCCAGCCGTGATATTGTATCAGATTCCTTGCGAAGCCGAGTGGTTTTCTGTCAAGCCTTCTTTTCCATCCCTTTGCACCCGGATAGCCAATTATAATTTCCATTCCGGTTCGGAAACCATGTCTTGGCATGGTGCTGAGTCCCACAAGGGTATATAGAGAGTCCTTCCATTTTCAATCAAATATTGGAAAGGAATTTGGAGTCATTGGTAATGCCACACCACTCTGTTCTAGTGCAGTATACTGACAACTTGTTGGTAGCGTCAGATATTCAGGAGGCTTGCATATGTGACACTATTACATTACTGAATCATCTGGCAGTGAGTGGGCATAAGGTGTCACCCACAAAGACACAGTTTTGCAGGAGGGAGGTCCTTTACCTAGGACATCATATTGAGAAGGGAGTCAGAAAGGTGTCACAAGATCAGATTACTGCCATTCTGCAGATGAACCTGCCAAGAACTCAAAAAGAAGTTTGCATGTTTCTGGGAATGGTTGGCTATTGTCGCCAATGGATTCCAAATTTCTCATTAACTGCTAAGCCACTTCAGAGGCTTACGCACAAGAATGTGCCAGATCCAGTTCCATGGAGTGATGAATGCATGTGTTCTTTTAACGAACTGCAAGAGAGTTTGTGTCGAGCTCCAGCATTGGCAATGCCCAACTTTAACAAAAGCCTCACTCTATTCTGCAGTGAGCGCGAAGGCTGTGCATTGTCAGTTCTAACGCAGATAAACGGAACTGTGCGCAGACCTGTTGCATACTTCTCAGCTACATTTGATCCTGTAGCTGCAGCATTGCCTGAAAGTCTAAAGGCAGTTGCTGCCACATGTGCGAGTTTGGAGCAGTGTGAGAGCATTCTGATGGGTCATCCGCTGAAAGTGCATGTACCACACTCTGTTGCGATTTTGCTTACTCATCCTCTAACGCAACATCTCACAAGCAGCTGGTTAACAAAGGTGATATTGGGTGCTGAGAATGTATCATTGGTGAGATGCAGGAGTCTAAACCCAGCTACCTTGATGCCCTTACCAGGAAATGAAGTTCTGATTGATGAAGCAGATCATGATTGTTTGGATGTGACTGAGCTGTGTACGAAACCTTGCCCAGATATTATGGATGTTCCATTGCCTGAGTCAGATCATGTGCTGTTTGTGGATGGATCATGTTTGAGAGATGCTGAAGGAAACCGGAGAGCTGCGTATGCCATTTGTACGGTTGTGGGAGTGGTGGAAGCATCGTGGTTGCAAGGAGTACAATCTGCTGAGGTAGCCGAGCTAATCGCCTTGACCAGGGCTTAAAGCATTACTGAACAATTGAGAGTTACCATCTTCACGGACAGCCAATATGGAGTTGTCCATGATTTTGGGCAGTTGTGGTCTCAGCATGGGTTCATGATCTCTTCAAGTTCACCAATCCGAAACGGAGAGGTGTGAAAAATATACTGCTGTCATTACAATTGCCAGCCCAAATTGCAGTGGTAAAGTGCCCAGCCCACCGGCAAGGAAATGATTATGTGTCGGTGGGCAACCACTTTGCAGATGAGACTGTTCACTATTGCGCCTTAAATCATTACATTTTCAATGAGGATCCATTAAAAGAACAACCTGATGTCGCAGAATGCAGGCTGATGTTTCCAGTTGTGGAAACGTGAGAGGAAATTAAAGCATTACAGAATGAAGTTTCAGAAACCGAACGACAGGAGTGGATCAAACCAGGTTGTGCACAAAGACAAGAGGATGAGGTGTGGGTGTACACAGATGGGAGACCAGTCTTGCTTGATAGTTTGTTGTTACCAATGGCAAGAAACTACCATGGACCTGCGCACGTTGGGAGGGATGCTATGATGCGTCTTTTCCGACAAATGTGGTTCAACCCCCGATTTCAAGCTGTTGCAGAGGTGTTGTGCCAGAGGTGTATATTATGCCAACATCAAAACATGGGAAAGAAAACACTAGTTACAATAAGTCATGTAGGGAGATCTGGAGGCCCCCTTAATAGAATTCAGCTCGATTTCATCGAGATGCCTCCTTTCAATGGATTAAAATGTTTTAGTGATTGTGTGTCTCTTCTCTCGTTGGGTGGAAGCCTATCCAACCAGGCTTACTGACAGTCTAACTGTAGCAAAACTACTCCTTAGAGAGCTTATACCACGGTTTGGATTTCCAACCTCTTTGGAGTCAGATAGAGGGACACATTTCAATAATGAGGTGATACGAATGCTTTGCGCAGCATACAAATTGAACAGAAGTTACACCTTGCATATCGATCAGTTGCATCCGGAGTGGTCGAGCAAGTGAATGGAACACTAAAGTCCCGGTTGGCAAAGGTGTGTGCGTCCACATCTCTGAAATGGCCAGGTGCTTTACCCTTGGTGTTGATGAGTTTGAGAAGTATCCCAGACAGAAGAACTGGACTGTCCACACACAAGATCATAATGGGGAGGGCTATGAGACAGCCTACAGTCCCAGCCAATCAGCTAGTTCATATAGCTGATGATTTGATACTCGATTACTGTAAAGGATTGTCTGATGTGGTTCGTTCTATGTCTCACCAGGTTGGGGAAGCTGCCAATTCACCATAACAGGAACAGTGCCATGACCTGTGCCCCGGAGACTGGGTACTAGTCAAGAAGCACATACGCAAAACGTATTTGGAGCCTCATTGGCATGGGCCGTATCAAGAGATTCTTGTTGCCACAACTACTGTCAAATGTGGTGGTCTGCCTAACTGGGTGCACGCTGCCCATACTTGCCGAGTCCCATGTCCCCTTGAAAATGCGGTACCTGCAATGGATGTGCTGGTGGTCACAGTGAGATGTCCAACTCAGGTTAATCACAGAGTAGAGGGGGGGCTAGCTACCGGGTCTCAAAGCATTGGTTCAGTAGAGGGTCTGAGAGAGTCAGTCCCTGTAGGTAATGAGGGTCAGGTGGAGAGGAATCCAACTAAGCAAAGTAATGACTCCGCTGTTGTGAACAGTGCCAGCGAAAAGTGATAAGTGGAGACCATTGGCCCAGAAGAACTGGCAGATTGAGGCAAGTCTTCTCAGAAGGCAAAATACCTCCAACTGTAATTGAAGTCTCAAGTGAAACTGAACAAAGCGACACAAACGATGAGACTACAGTGAGAAAATCAAAAAGAGCTAATGTACCAAGTCAGAGATATGCTGCACCAGAGTGGACTTATTTAGTAGCAGCAAATGACAGAGAGAGCATATCATGTTTTTTGCTTCAAGAATCTGCACTCACAAAAACCACCTTGAGGAACTATGATGAGACATTTTTGCAAAGCAGAGGAATACAAGGAAATGGCTTATGAATAACTGAAGAGACAAAATACAACGGATTATGCCAATAAATTGAAACTTGTGAACTACAACAGTGGGAGACGCAAGGAAAAATTTGATTTCCCAAGCTCTAATGTATACTTGCGGCAAAATCCTACGTTATAAAGCATTTCCAAAACTCAACGGGAAATATGAGTTCCTTTTCTGGAGAGATGGGAAATCCAAACCTGGTATCGTTAAAACAAACGTATATGTGCTTGCTTTTTAGCTACTTTTTCTATAATTATCGTATTGTTACTTACTGTTCTAAACCTTCCTCATCATGTCTATATGAAGCAGGACATTAACCCTATCCCGTTACTCAACCATTGGAAGAAAAGAATGCTGGAATTGTAACTAATGGCCTAACTGATAAGATTTTTCACCATGATCAATCCATTCATGACTTTTCTTTAACTAAAGTTCTCGATGAGTATGTGGATACTATGGATGCTAGAGATTGTTATGTATGCATGCAACTACCTACCGCAGTATCAGAGGGATTGACTTTCCATCACTTACCTCCTAATTATGGCATTTCTTGTAGTGCACTAACCAGTTTATTCCATTACAAAGGGCAATTTCAATATTATTACTCAAATTATGATTTGATCTTTTCATAAAATACCTATTAAGAAAAATCTAAATATTGTAGCAGATACACGAATGGCTGAAATAATGGGTGAATTTTTCCAACCTACACAAAGCATAGATACAGTATATGCGCATAGACATAATTTAACTTGCTCTTTACATAATATAGAAGAAGATTTGATAAATTCAATTGAGAACAGACGTGGGGGAAATTAAGAAAAATCCTGAAACAATAAAAAATCCCACCTTGGGTACACCGAAAGGGTGAAATTAAAAAGAGTGATACACACTCTATGGCTTTGGATTGGCAACATAAAGGGAAGCTATGCAGATTGAGACGCAAAACTGAATTTAACAATACATTTATTGGTTCCAGTGAATGTGATCACACGTTCCAAACTGTGGGAGGTTGGGCTTTATAACTTGGAGGATCTGATCCTGTTTTCCCAGTGGTGTACTATTTTTGTGGGAGAAATGCCTATTATAGGTTGCCAAAACATTGGTACGTCTGCTGCTGTATGGGAATAGTATTTCCAAAAATGTATCATGTGGGCCAAGTTAGTGGAACCAACGAATTTAAACACTTGTTTAAGAAGGGGAATAAGCGCTGCTGAAATAATTGGGGATATTTTTGGTGCAATAATACCATCAGTTGGGTGATTCTAAATTCTCACAAAATTCGAAAGCTCTCTTCTGTGGTTTATTGTTTTTCAACTGATACAGCATGAAGTTTCCTTGTCAATTATACTGAAATGGTTGCTATCAGATCTATGGTATTACAAAACAGACTTGCATTAGACGTCCTACTCGCAAAGGAGGAAAGAGTCTGTCGAATGCCGATAGTCCAGCAGTGCTGTATCCCTGACAAAAGTAAAGATTTGCAGGGATATATCAGCAACATTACTAAATTGGGAAAAGATTTGACTGAATTGAAAGCTGATGGTACATGGAAATCTATTGAAAAGGGATTTACCTCTGTGGGAAAATGGTTTGCAACATTGGGGGGTAGTTTAGTGGGAAAATATTAACACCTATACTAACTATTGCTATTGGCACACTAATAATAATAATTTTTAGATATTGCAAATGTACATAATTTGAAAAAGAAACCAGGGGAATAAAGCGAAAGAAAGCAGAAATTGAATTAGAAGATAGACAATGTGGATACTATGATGAATTAAAAGCCTTAGAACAAACTAGACTAAAACTAATGAAGACATCCGCCTTATAAATGTGACATCAGATAAAAATAAAAAGATGTGTGATGGCTCAATTCGCCATCAAAGGGGGAAATGATAGAGCATAGGCATTATCTTTCATCTATCTCTATAAATTCACCCTGGAAAAAGGATTTGACACATTAATTTACGGACATGACAAATGTGTAGGTGTGTGATGACATTTAACCGCAAATAAGCTATTTAAAAGTTTAACAAATATATTTATATTTTTTTTCCTTACGCATAAGAAATTCGTGGGATCACCGCACGGCACAAATTTCCTACCACTCAGCGTTCCCCTCAGTCTCCCGATAAAAATGATACCTTACTTGTGTGGATGGGCCAAGTATCTATGACATGGAAGGGCCAAAAACGTGCAGAGATTGAGGGGGGCCCAAACGGGGTCCAAAAGGGCAGTTTGTCTATCCATTTTTAGGCTGACGCTACTTTGGGCACACACACAAGTGAGGTACTATTTTTCTCGGGAGACCAAGGGGAATGCTGGGTGGTTGGAAATGTGTTTCTATGCGGTGATCCTACAACTTACCCACACAGAAATGTGAGTAAAATGTGACTTTGCAAGTAAATTTGAGGTTTGCATGGGATTTTGGGTAAGAAAACGCTGGGGGATCCATGCAAGCCACACCATCAGCCAAGATTCAGTAAAAGCACACCACCATCCACGTACACCGCCAGCCTAGCGCCATCCATGCACACCGCCTGCCTAGCACCATTCATGCACAGTCAGCCAAGCACTATCCACGCACACCCCCAGCCAAGCGTTACCCACACACACCGCCAGCCAAGCGTCATCCCCACACACCCCCCCCAGCCAAGCAGGGCCAGACTGGGAACAGCGACCAGCCCTGGCAGACTGCTGCTCAATAAGGGGGGGGGGGTAGTAAAATTTGCATTAGCTAGTAGTTTACATTACACTGGGTAGGGGACTCCTTGTGTAACTGATTAAAAATCCATGGTGGTAGTATCAGTGGGAACATACAGACATACTAATCAGCCTGATGGTGAAAAGTCCAGCTGGCATCAGTGTTCGTTTCAGTCAAGCTTTGCCTACGTGACCTGCAGCACTCGGCCAGTGTAGGAGCAGCTCTGCCCGACAGGGGCTACTATAGTCTAGGCTGTGGAAAGACTGGGGTAAAGAACGGGTGGTGAGCTTTGCTGCGATGAAGAGCCACCAGCAGGCATGGCAAAACGTGCAACACAATCCTAACTAATCAAGAGCAGCTACAGTATATGGATATCCTGCAAGAGTTGAAAACTGAGCCAAAGGCATCCAGGAATGTCACAAAATTCTCGATTAACTAAATTCAGATGTGGTGTGTTGACCCCGTAGGTGATTAGAATCTAGGTAATCTAGTTATGACAGGCATACCTGTAATACTGTTTTAGATTCAGAAGTGAATGGCCATCCAGCATAAGTTGCGCATTGGCTCAGGAAGTGACTGCTCACCCGGAAATACTAAGGTACGGGGTAATGAAAGCAAGGGATAGACAGGACGTGAATTATCATCCAACTTGTGAGACCCAACGTGACTTTAATTGAACGGTTATCAGCAAGGATGGTTTAGGGCACTGGATGTGAGTAACCATCGGATACTAGGTGTAAGTAGAGGTCCTGGACGTAACCAATCATCTTGCAAAAGATGAAAACTGCAGGGGTTGGAAATGAACAGTTGCCCAGCAAAAGGTTATAGAGGCTGGGAGTAACTAATTTGTTGCAAAAAGCATTACTGGTACTGAAAATGACCAATTTCCTGGCAGGAATGGGCTTAGAAGGGCTGGAAGTGACCAATTTCCTGGAAGGAAAGAAGGCTGGAGTTTTCGGATGCTGATCAACCCACCCTCAGGTGCTAGGAGAAACCCAGAACCTTAAATGTATGCTCCAAGGCTGATGGTATTAAAGTATAAAGATACATTGTAAGATAAAAAAATGGCAATAAAACATAAGACTTTGCCCCTTTTTTTGGGCCACAGAATATCCGGCCTCCTCATGTGCTGAGAGCATAACTAAAAGGAAGGAAGTGCAACAATGAGAAGCAGTATTCACAGTGCAAGGCAGATGCACTTAACATGGGCCTCAGCACAGGGTCAAGAGCAATTCAAGTTCAGTTAGGGTGGAGAAAGTTCAACTAAACTGCCAGCCATGAACAAGCTGCAGTGGGCCTCATGGCCTGTTTTTGTTGCCTGCTCCATCGCCCACACGCATCGCCCTCTGGCTGTGGTGTATGACAATCAGTAGCATTAATTATGCAGAAGAGATTCAGCTCCACAGAAAGATTGCATTGTCTCATTCCTGGCTGTATGTCAAGCTTGGTCATCTAGAGCACATCTGAATAAATGCCCTACATTAAACTGGTTTTCTGCTTTTATTCCTGGTTTAGATTTTCATGTTATTTTTTGACATGACTAAACATCCATCTACATTGTCAACAAACTATTTGTGTGTATGCACCCGCATACCTGCCAACTTAAAGAACAACTCACTGTGTGGGTAGGGCTTTGTGCAGAAAAGTACCTACGAGGCACTTTTGAACCTCCCTAAATCCCCTACACCCCAAAAACTTACTGAGGCTGGTGCCATATCCTGGGGTGTTTTCACGCCCCTTAATAGACGTCGGCAGTTCAAAGCCTTGGAAAACGAGCTGGAAAACCACTAGTTACAGTGGGTCTCAGCTCATTTTCCCTGAAACCGTGTGATATCAGCTCCTCACCGAGAGACCGTGTGATGGGAGCCGATATCGTGTGTCACACGGTGGCACTATGTGAGTTGGCAGGTATGCATCTGCCCACCTCTGTTTTTGTGGACACTACCTTGTGCGGCTGTTTTTCGTTATCTGACAGAGCTATTCGTTGTGGGTGATTTGTCCTGCCCCCCTCCCCCATGATTTGGGTCCCACCAGCACAGCTGTTGAATGTGCCAGGAGGTGACAAAAAACAACTGACAGTACCTTGCCACAGACATTAATTTGTCTAGCGACCTTTCACTGCAAAGCGGTGTTGTTTACATAAAATGTTCAAATTTGCGTTTGAATGTGTGTATAGGTAGTTAGCTATAACTTGATTCGATTTTCTTTCAAATCATAAAAGTACATAGAAAAACCATCATGCAATGTAAAAAAATCGGTATCCCAAATCTCCCAACATTCAATACAATATATACATGTTGGAGCGGAATAGAGTTGGACCTCATGATGAATTATTTGAGTTGATCAAATTCTTATCTCAGAATAACCTCAGCTACTATACTAAATCTCTTAGATCCTCCGATGGATCTGGTTCTGTGCTGAAAGGGATCAGAATACTTAGGGGATGAACAATGATCATATGAGGACCTGAGTAAGATAATTGTTAACTTTAATTTATTACTGATGGAATTTTCAAGATAAGATCTTACCTTTAGGTCAGTTTATTTTTGATAGCAGATTAAATTGGCAACAACAAATAATGAAACAGAATCAGCAGAGTAACTTATCTCAAATTGTGTCTATCAAATTTCAAATGATTAGCATACTAATCTACTCTTAAGAATTGGCAAGATTTAATAAGCATTAACAAACTGTAAAAAACTCAATCTGAAGGGAGTTATCTTCCTCAGCCGAGGGAGATATTATGAAGGAACTGCGTCTATAGGTATCAATTATTTCTCATACAAACCCTATTGCTGAAAGTTCAGTAAATCACCAAATGACCAGCTCCATTTCATGGACAGGATTGTCTGTCCCTGTCCGTACTGCAGCATCAATGCCACAGCTGTTGTCGGAAACCTTCCAGCCGGAGAGATTCCACTACACAAGCAATACCAGCCAGCAGCAAAGGGAGTATTTCGTCACAGTTTGCGTTGTTTCTTTAAGTCCAAATCGTCAGTCTCCGTACCACAGATGGATAGAGGTGAGATAGACGGGAATAGGAAACACCCCTGTCCAGAGTTTAGGCAAGTATACTCCATCGATTTCTGGTTTACACCCCTTGACTTCACCAATTTGTCGGACTACTCTGTCCCATTGGTCAGATTCAGTAGGATAAGATGATGCAGTAGGTAAAAATTATACAAATCCGTAAGAATTAAGTAATCCATTACTTTGTGTTTCTTAGGACCACTATACTTTGTTATATGATTGGTTGTGACATTTAGGAAATGGGCAAGTTCATGTTCTCCTCCTTTGTCAGTTCTTTCCCAAGCATGTGCTCTAGGAAGTAACAATTTTGTTGCAAGTCTAGTCAAGTAAGCTACAAACATGAAAGAAATTATTGAGTGTTGGATCACAAGTAAAAAAACTTAACGAAAGTTTCCCGTTCAGTTCATGCTAGGAAAGAAAAGCACGTTTTGAGGCCTTCATGAAACACAGCTTGTGCACAATGAATTTGGGCTAAAATATAAATCTCACATTGAGTACAATGCATTAGTTCTCCAATCAAGCAGATAAATGATTTACATCACAATCGTGTAAGGATAGAGTACCCCTAACATTTTTTTACCACTTCATTATTATTTTGCATAGGGGGGGGGGGGGGTGGCTCTCCCAACATTTTCCTACCCAGAACCCCCTGCAAACCTCCTATTTAGCTAAAAAAAAAATCAAAATCAGATTTTCCTCACTTTTCTGTGTGGAAAAGTTGTGAGATCACCAGGCTGCCACAAATTTCCTAACCCCCAGCGTTCCCACAGGTCTCCCGATAAAAATGGTACCTCACTGGGGGGCGTGGCCGAGCCGGCAACCAAGATGGCCGCCTGACTCCGAAGCTCCGGAGTTGCCTGCCACGCGATTGACCGCCTGACCCTCCGCAGCCGTTGTCCAAGTGCACGGAGCACAGGAGAGGCACCGCAGACAAGCGGCTATGCGATGGAGTCGCGGGCCTGATCGGCCCGAAAACGATGAAGCTGCGGCCTGCGCGCCCCTGGGCCTGATGCGGCCCCAGGGGTCATGGGCGAGCCTGAGGGCGGGCTCCTGGGTGCGTGGTACTGCGGCAAGTGAGGCCTCCGGCGCCCGAACATACCTGGGTGAAGCGCCGGCTGCAAGGAGTAGAGCCGCGCGGCCCCGATGGACTCGCCGATGGGCCATGGCGCAACACAGTGAGTACATGGGGTGGGGGAGGTGCCCAAAAGAGCACACCGAGCAATGGCCCGACAGGAAGCGCTGCCACTGGGCCCCCAAACCATGCTGAATATTATGCCGGGTCCCCCCCCTGCCAGAAGGACTCGGCATGCACAGTGACTAAGTGCCGCCTGTAACTGGGCACCCCCAACAGACATTTACAGAATGAGCTGCATTTCTCCCCTATGGCTGCTAGAGGATGCGATCTAAACCGGGGCCGCGCAGACATACCTAGACGGCCCTCAATGCTCACCTGAATCGTGCTGCTCCCCTGACCTGAAGACACCAGACCCTCGTTGCTAGACTAGACTGCGAGGCCTCCAGAGAGGCCTATATTTCCTGCGCCACAAAATACCGCCAGAAGCCGCATTTTATGATGGGGTGGGTGGGCGGACGGACCCAAAACAGCTCCAACTGTCCTTTGACGCCACGAAGACCCCAGACGTGATGATACGGAGGGGCCACCGTGTGCCGAAGCTCCCGCATTGGATGGCACAGCCGCCATCATGGCAGAACTGCACTCTGGATTCAAAGTCATTGACACGCACTTAGATACCCTCATTACCCGTCTAGATGATATCCATGGGCAGCTCGAGCAACACGGAACCCTTATTGGAGACATAGAACAGCGGGTATCAAATCTGGAGAACTCGCAACCTTCTACCAGCAAGAGACTAGAGAGAACTGAGCGCTTACTTAAAACGGTGGCCTCCAAAGCCGAAGATTTGGAGGCACGCTCGCGCCGCAATGACATTTGCATTGCTGGTGTGGCTGAGTCCACGACACTGGTCCCATGGCCAAATTTATCGAGACGGTCCTGTCAGATGTCTTCGGCAGAGAGGCTTTTTCTACTACATTTGCAGTGGACAGTGTGTAGAACACTGGGACCACGCCCGGCACCGGAGGCACCCCCAAGATTAATAGCAGCGAGACTCCTCAACTACCAGGACCGCGATGTAGCACTTCGGCTGGCCAGAGAACAGGGATCAATCGCATACCAAGGCAGTGAACTGGCACTCTTCCCAGATTTCACACCGCTGGTGCAAGGGGCGCGCCGAAAGCGTGAGGACATCAAGCAAACACTACAAAAGGCAAACGTGCGTTATGCTATGCTCTACCCGGCACGACTTTGCATCCAAATCGACTGAAAGGAGCAGATTTTCAAGACCTCAAAAGACGCTGCGAAGTTGTGGAAACATTTTTTCAAGAACCGTTGGTTTTCTAATGTTCAGATACAGAGAATCAATTCCGTGGCTAAGTAATTATATGCACACCACACATTCCCAAAATGTTTCATGGCATAACGTATCACTTGTATGTCCCCGCTGAACGCAAAGCATGAAGGATTGCGACTAAAACGCCTATCCTGGAACTTTAGAGGGCTATTGAACCCCCGAAAGGGGCGCCAATTTTTGGCGTACATGGCCAGACATGCCATCCAGCTAGCTTTCTTGCAAGAGACATTATGCTCCACTCCCCTCACACCGATTCGCAACAGCTTGGTGTGCCAATCGCTTCTTTGCCAACTATAGCACATACTCCCAGGGCGTATGCATTCTGGTACACAGAACACTACCTTTCCAGGTGCAGATGAGGAGGGTAGATATCTCCTGGTCGAGGGCGCACTGGGCAGTGAACCGCTTCTGCTCATTAATATATATGCCCCGAACGTAGACTCCACTGAGTTCTTTCCCAAGGTCGCCGCACACATTGCACGCTTCGACATCGATAACATATTAATGGGGGGAGATTTCAACCTAACCTTGGATCCTGTAACAGACATGACTGGGTCAGGACACCTCCCTAAACCACATGCTGTACAAGCGCTCACCTCACTGCTACACTCCTCAAAGACCCATGGAGGGTTCAGCACCCCACAGGGTCCCACACGGTTGATGGTCGAGAATTGACCATTGGTATCTCACTCCCTGGCTCTTACTTGCAGTCCAGTCTATCGACTATCTGCCGCACACACCATCAGATCACTTCCCTGTCCTCCTAACACTGGAAGTACCCAATCTAGTACAACCACACTCCTCTGAGAATCCTGGCTGAGGCACTGTTAGATTCGGTCTTCCACAGCGAGGTTGAGGATGCCATTTGGGAATACTTTCAGCTAAACGAAAGCACAGCGGAACCGCATTCCACACTATGGGATGCCTTTAGAGCCTACATTAGAGGGGTGTGTATAGCCAAACAGGCGGTGTGTTACGGTCCATACGCAGGGAACTTGAGACAGTGGAGGGGAAACTCGGAGATTGAGACAGTGGAGGGGAAACTCTGAGATGGACACAGTGGAGGGGAAACTCTGAGATGGACACAGTGGAGGGGAAACTCTGAGATGGACACAGTGGAGGGGAAACTCTGAGATGGACACAGTGGGTCCCATGCTCTCCATGCCACTGGAATCAAGCTATCCTGGCTGAAGAGGGGTGAAACCCCGAAACCGGTCCTAGGATGCTTGTTTCCAGTCCAGGGAGGACCTGGCTTGGCAGTTCGGGCTGGACTGTTCCCATGAGGCACAGGGTCAAGACTGATTTGCATAAGGCTGGGTTCAAACTGGAATGGCATGGTGAGCAAAAAAAACATGGATTTAGGCCCAGATCTCTGTACTGGGGTGAATGTATGACATTGTTCTGCATTCTGTCCATCAACTGTTGTTTTTGCACTGGATAAATGAGAGCGCCAATTCCTGGTCACCCCCGTCGATGAGGACGAAATTAAGCAAGCAATGGATGGTCTTGCTGGCAGCGGAGCCCACGGCTCGGACGACCTATGGCGAATTTTACAAAGCATACAAGATCCTATTGGCCCCTCGGCTGCTAGAGGTATATGCAGAGGCTTTGCAGGAGGGCTCTTCCAACCCCCGCCCCCCCACCCCCAACTATGCAGGAAGCTATAATCACGCTCCTACTTAAACCAGGTAAATCGCCCCAAAACTGCACATCGTATGGGCCGTTACCGTTACTTAACCAAGATTACAAAATCTTAGCCAAAATTTTGGACACCCGCCTCTTTTAATTGATAAGATCATATACCCTTTTCAGGCAGGATTCGTCCCCAACAGGTCCATCACGGTTAACTTGCGAGCAATTTTTGTGGTCATTAATCAACTGGAACTCACCCTCCCCGCTGCAGCAATCTTATTAAATGCCGAAAAGGCATTAGATTCTTTAGAATGGTCCTTCTTATACGCAGTATTCTAATTCGGCTACTGTATACTAACCCTATGGGCCGCCTCAAAATGAATGGCAAAATATCTACCCAATTCAATCTCACGCGGGGCACCAGGAAAGGTTGCCCACTCTCACCCCTGCTGTTTATTCTTGCTATGGACCCCCTGGCAGGTCACATCCAGGAGAGGCATATTCACCACAGGTTGAAATTCCACCGGGGCCGCTTGTGGCCTCGTTTTATGCGGACGATGTGATGATATTTGTGAGGAAACCGTGTCAATCTCTCCCCACTGCTGCGTGAAGTGGTTTGGAGTATACTCAGAACTGGCTATCAATTGGACTACATCAGACGTCTTTCCATTGACTCCAGCCACCACCCAGGTCAATATAGAATTCCATTGCATTGGTGCACTGATCCCCCCCCCCCCCGATATTTGGGCATCTTTCTACATTGCAGTGCTCCGGAGGTGATTCGCCTCACTTATAGGCCAGCGATTGACACCCTCACAAACACAAGTTGAGCAGTGGATCATACTCCCACTCTCAATCGCTGGCAGAATCGCCATCATGAAACTGGTGGTGCTCCCACGTTTTTTATATCTCTTTTTTCAAATATCCCCATCGGACTCACTGCAAAGTTTTTTGACATATTATGTGCCCTGCTCATCCGCCTTGTATGGGCAGGCAAGCAGCCACGCATAGGGTGGAACACACTAGTCATGCCATGTCAAAGTGGGGGATTTGGGGTCCGAGATTTCTACCTACACTATCTGATCGCCCAAACACACTTTACATACTATTTGTATCATATGGACGCCAGACTGCAATATCTGAAATCAGAAAGTTCCCAGATCCACCCAAACTCGCTCTGTCGTACTGCTGCAGGGGCTACCTCGGAACCCATCCGAAATCCAGACTCTGCCTATCGCGTGCTGAGCATGGTCAAAGTTTCAGGAATATTTACATGCAGAGTTTCTGTACTCTCCAAATATACCCATATATCATTAGCAGACAACCCTTGGATGTCCCCAACATCTGAAACTCACTAAACACACTCTGGCTCGATATGGGTTGCGTACTGTGGGTGACTAAGGACTCACAGCTACGCACTGTAGAAGACCTAACCTTAAATAGAGATGCGTCATATATGGACAAATTTCTCCTGCACAGGGTGCGCTGCTCCCTGAACGGGGGACTTCCCACCACAGCGGCAGAGCCGGCAGATTTCCCACCGCTTACACTGACCATTACAGCACCAAATGTGGCACATTTAGTGCCACGACTTTACCACATGTCCCTAGGCCTCCGTCCAGCTGCTGGATCAAAATCGCGTAAGACCTGGGAACAAGACCCGGTATTCCCATTGACAGACCAGATATGGCTATATTGCTGCGAGCAAACACGATGCGTGTCAAATAACCACAGTCATAAATTATTGCACTTTACATACTTGCACCAAGCGTACATCACACCATATCTTCTGGCCAAAATGGATCCCAGCATACCACACACGTGCCAGATGTGCTGTAAATCAAGCGGGCTTTTCACACTTGGCCTGGAACTGTGGACCCATATTGACATACTGGGGGGTAGGTCTTTTGACTGCTAATGGTAGAACATACAATACAACCTACACCGTTAATGGCCTTGCTGGGTTTCATTAAGTCCTTACCGAAAGGAATGCAACGGTTCACTGCCATTGCCTTGCTCATTGCGAAAAGACATGTCTCATTACACTGGGGTAGTTCTCAAGTCCAGACTGTGAAGGCCTGGATTCGTGACTTGATATATTGTGATACTATCCGGGACATATATGCTACACTGCAACCACCTGCCGCGCGTCCAAGGATATTTGGCAACCGCTGAAGGCCTACCTACTGGCATATCCGCTAGAGCTCGACAAAAAATCATGTATAGACTGATCTCTTGAGCTATCCTCAGGAGGGCGGGATGAGTATTGAATGATACCCCTTGGTACCGCAGATGTAACATACCCACCGGGGTGAGGGGGTTTCGTGCATACAGGCTGAAACATGTTCATGGACCTGCACAGTGATTCCTGAAGCAGGACGGTTATAGAACAGTGCGCATCCCATATTGCTTTTCTTAAATAGCTATGGATGCACTAGGAGACTATACACAGGATATAGGAATATTCAAAATTGATAGCCATAGACAAGATGTTTAACACTGAATTGTGATGTCTATTTCTTATACTGAAGAGCTCTGTATCGAGTTTGTTTAATCTACTTTGCTGAACACATTCTGAGATGTGAGACTTGATCTCCCGCTGGATGATAACATTGTACCTTTGTATACTAAGAAAATCTCACTAAATTAAAAAAATGGTACCTCACTTGTGTAGGTGGGCCAAGTACCCGCCGAGGGCCAGGGACCAAAGCGTATTGTGGAGACATCAAAATGACCCATTACAAAACGACCTGGTTTTGCAGGGGGGGTGGTCACCTGGGTTTTTAACCCCAGGCTCGGCGGCCATCTAGAGAAACCTACCAAACCCACACATTTCTGAAAACTAGACACCCGGTGGGAGTCCAGGGAGGTTTGGCTTGCATGGATCAACTAGCGCTTTCCTACCCAGAATCCCCTGCAAACCTCAAATGTAGCTTTAAAGCAAAGTTCTCAAATTTGTGTGGGAAAGTTGTGGGATCACTGGGCCGACAAATTTCCAACCACTCAGCATTCCCCCAGGTCTCCCGATAAAAATGGTACCTCACTCGTGTGGGTGGGCCAAGTGACGATAGGCAAGGGCCCAAAACGTATTGTGGAGACATCAAAATTACCTATCACTTTTTCCACACATTGTGTGGGATCACCGTGCCGGCACAAATGTCCTACCACCCAGCATTCCCCTTGGTCTCCCGAGTAAAATGATACCTTACTTGTGTGGCTGTCCAAAGCAGAATAGGCTAAAAACTTTTTTCTTAAATGTGCTTAGAATTCGCTGTGCTATACCCTTAATCCCCATGTTTTTGTCCCTTCCAAGTCACAGGCTCTTGGCCCACCCACACAAGTGAGGTACCATTTTTATCGGGAGACTTTGGAGAATGTGGGATGGGTGAAAGTTTGTTGACCCATGCAGATTCCAGAACTTTCCATCACAGAAATGTAGGGAAAATGTTTTTTTGTTTTTTACAGTGCTTGAGGCATGTAAGGGATTCTGGGTAACAGAACCTGGCGAGAGCCACACAAGTCACCCCATCCTTGATTCCCCTGGGTGTCTAGTTTTCAAAAATGTATAGGTTTACTAGGTTTCCCTAGGTGCCAGCAGAGCTAGGGTTCAAAATCCACAACTAGGCACTTTGCAAAAAAAGGGTCAGTTTTCACTGTAAAAATGTGGTGTATCCACGTTGCGTTTTGGGCCGTTTCCTGTTGCGGGCACTAGGCCTACCTACACAAGTGAGGTACCATTTTTATAGGAAGACTTTGGGGAATGGGGGGGTGGGTGGAATTTTGTGGATCCACGCAGATTCCAGAACTTTCCATCACAGAAATGTGAGGAAAATGTGTTTTTGTGACAAAGTTTGAGGTTTACAAGGGACTCTGGGTAACAGAACCTGGTGAGAGCCACACAAGTCACCCCATCCTGGATTCCCCTGGGTGTCTAGTTTTAAAAATTTATAGGTTTGCTAGATTTCCCTAGGTGTGGGCAGAGCTAGGGTTCAAAATCCACAACTAGGCACTTTGCAAAAAAAGGGTCAGTTTTCACTGTAAAAATGTGGTGTATCCACGTTGCGTTTTGGGGCGTTTCCTGTTGCAGGCACTAGGCCTACCCACACAAGTGAGGTACCATTTTTATCGGAAGACTGGGGAACATAGAATTGTAGAGCAACTGTTCTATAATTCACATGCTAGTATGGGTACCTACAATTTCAGAGATGTGCAAATAGCTACTGCTTCTAAACTACATTTTCTTCACATTTCGGAAATACATAGGTGTCCAGGATACCCATTTTTCACTCATTTTACCAAATGAATTTGGCGTGGATCCCTTATAAGAACAAAGTTAAAGGGGCCCAAGCGCAAACTACCCCAAATAGCCAAAAAAAGGCTTAACCGGGGAGGAAGGGGGGGGAATGTTAGGCCTAGCAGCAAAAGGGTTAATTGTGGCTTGGGGTAGAATAACTGATGCCGCATTGGTGACAAGTTTCTTCCTCCACATTAGCACAAAGCTTTAAGGATTCCATAAGCAAAAACCCTCTTCTTGGGTCAGACTAACCCTGCAGTTTACAGTTATATGCTATTGCAACCATGTATTCGGTAATCAAAGGCCTGGATTTTCCATGTATCCAAATGACATTTGGCTATGTTCACCAATGTATCTAAATCTACCATTTCCCTAATGTTCACTGAGGAACATCTTTTAGACTTCCCAACTCAAAGATGGTAGGCATCCCATCCTACCAAGAATCAGATCTCACGTGTCCAAGATGTGACACTCGCATGCTTTATTTTTTTTTAAAGCAAAATCTTGTTATTCAGAACCCATTCGCCTTTACTTGTGTAGCGAGTCCACACTTTACCAGCCCTCGATCCAATGACTTCTGGCTTTAAAGTATGTGGGGAGCCGCTTCGCGAAAGTTGGAGGAGAACGTTGGGACAAAGAGGGGACTGCAAGTCCCAGGAAGCCCTGCCTGACATCAACGCGCCACAGCTGAGCAGGGGGAAAGCCTATTTTACACCTCAAGGCACCCGCTGCGCGGGAGCCGCTTCGCTAAAGTTGGAGGAGAACGTTGTGCCAAAGAGGGGACTGCAAGTCCCAGGAAGCCCTGCCTGACAACGAGCCACAGCTGAGCAGGGGGAAAGCCTATTTTACACCTCACGGCACCCGCTGCGCGGGCGCGCGCCAGGCGAATCCGAGGCCCATCTGAGCCAGTCAGTGACCGGAGGAGACCGGACTGGGCCCCCCCTCTGAGCGCCCATTTAAAATAAAGGTTAGTCCCCCAAATATATTTCAATTACGCTGCCATTAGAGCTGCCCCTAACCTGATCCTTGAACTGATATCAATCTACTGCCAAAATGAATACGCGTCAAGGAAAGGGGAAAAGCGCGTTACTTAGTGGTAGTATGGTGGGTACATTGGATCAATTTCTACTCCGAGCGAGCTCTGTTCTTGCACACGAGATAGCTATTACAGAACGCCGTCTATCTCTAGAACCTTTATTGCCTAAAAGATCATCCTTGGGTGGCCTGGCCTCTGCTCGTACCCCCGACTGTAGCATTAATACGGTTACTCCCATGGATAACAATGATAAGGTGTGTGACCTCTCACAGACTCTAAATGAGTCATTGGAAGCCCCTATCAGCCAACATCCTGCTGAGATTGTGCACGAGGGCACTGCAAATCCCCCCTCCAAACAAACTTCCACTAGATCTGCGCCCTCAACCAATACCATAAGAAAGGAAGTAAACCTTGATCCTTCAGTAAAGAGGAAGAGAGGAGTGGGCCCACAGACCGAAATCAGCCAAAAACCCCAGGACAAACAAAAATGGAGGGGGTGCCCTACCTGAATTATCTACTATAGTTGAATGTACCCCCCCTATTGTAGGAGCTTTGAACTTTGACCCACTACGTGATTTTTGTTCTGATGCTAATGAGGCCATGTGGAAGAGCCATTTCTATCATCACTAAATCCTATTAATTATAGACTTCGCCGGATAGAGGAAAGACTAAATATTGATTTACAGACCAAGTCCAATTCCTGTCTTTGTGAGGGTCTAATTGCTCAAACCGAGTCGCCACTTGTCCCTACATCTTGTAAGCCGAGCACCACAGCCCCAGCTAAACCGAACCACATAAAACCACCGGCAATGATTTTACCATCTACTAAAGAGACATTTGCCATGGCTATTAATTCCGTTCCTGCCTCGGCTGCCATAATTGAGTCTACTGCTGATACTGGGAACATGTCGAGTAAATTCGCTCAATTCATTATGAGCCCTCTACGCGAAGACCGCCCCTCCACAACAATAGCAACTAATAATGCACCTTGGGGCAATTTGAACACAAGTCGCGCCACAGTAAAACAGGTTAGCTCCTTACCAGGGACATATGGTCCAAAACCAACGAATCTGGGAAGGGCGAAACATAACGCTGCCTTAGAAGGCTCTAAGTCTTTACATCTTCCTCCAACAGCCGCACCTCTAGTGGTGGTCCTGATGAATGTTCCAGTACTGCAGGAAGGTCAGTCAGAAACCACCGAGCAATTACTATTCAAAGCTCTGCACTGGTTAAACAACCAATTGAAGGGTGTTGGGATCTGGGATGGGGATATCTATAATCAGATGATTATGGTTAGACGTTCTGCGTGGATAGAACCCTCCAGGAAGGAAGGGAGGGGTGACTGCGTAGTTGTTAATTTTAATAATGAGTATGTTGTTAGATTTCTTTTGGAACATTTGGGCTGCAATACAAGAAGTTATTCTGACAATATTTCTGTTCTGCCATTAGGGTTCTTTTATAGACCCTATCTCCGATGCCTTTTAGAGAGGGGCCTACCAAAAATAGTGAGAAAGCCAAGGGCCCTACCAAGAAGTACACTTAGATCTCCAGATACAAATCTTGCCAATAGGTTTGCCCCCTTGTCTGAGCTGGACGCATGTGACTGACTACAATCAGTCTCTATAACCCTGGAAGAGAAATTAGATATTCAGTCTATTCCCTCCCCAGTCAATGAGGCGGGACTTCGGATAATGAATTTTAACCATCCGAGTTCAGAGACCTTGATACCGTTAGTATCGGGTGGTAGCTCAGCCTCTTCCCCACTTACCCTTATATCTTGGAATATTGCCGGCCTACACTCCAAGACTTTGTCATCTGATTGGTCAAGTTTTATTGAGGGGCATGATATTATTGTTTTTCAGACTTGGTCACTGAATATGATTCATCGTCCCGGTTATTTGGCCTTTGGTAAATTGGCAACTGTAAGACAGAAAGGGAGACCATGTGGGGGGCTGCTTATCTGGGTTAGACAAAAGCCAGGCTTTCAGGTTGAAGAGGTAATAATCGATAGTCCTGATATCCTGGCCATTAGAGTTCGATCGGGTTGCGAGCCAGATTTCACATTGATAAATGTGTATGCGAGAGGGATAGCAGGAGGGAAAGCATCACCAACTGTTGCCCTATTGGATACCTTTATCGAAGCCATGAAAGGGGTAAACTACTGGCTAGGGAGTGCTCAAGTCACCCCACTCACTAGCTGGTTCCAGTCACATGTGGCACCTGGACCTGCAGAAGAGTAGAGGACTGAAGTTCGAGACATGGGGGGTGGTTCAGTAAGCTGCCCCGAGTCAGTCCGCCTATCCCAGTTCACAGCATCTAAAATGAGTATAACGTGGAGTACCCCAGGGATCCTTGTTATCACCTCATCTGTTCAATCTATATCTCCTGCCATTGATTCAGTCCTTAAAAGAAAGGAAGGTGTGTACGTTCAATTACGCGGACGAAATACAATTTATGTTTACCATTAATAATACACCGGATTCTGTGTTCGAATTTCAAACCACTATGCTGCACATCCGTGATTGGATGAACAGCAACCATTTAAAACTCAACCCGGACAAGACTGAACTTGCCCTGATAGGAGGCACTCAGAATCCATGGAGCTCCCATTTCTGGCCAACCGAGTTGGGTTCCCATCCCATCCCATCCTCCGTAGCTAAAAGCCTTGGGGTGATAATTAACAGCGGCCTTACCATGAAAACTCAAATTGCGTCGGTTACTTCATCCTGCTTCCTTCAGTTAAGAAAGATCAGTAGACTCCTTACTAGGGAAGCACAGATTCAGGCTGTCCTAGCCATGGTGATATCACATTTAGATTATGCCAACTCTCTATATTTTGGAATTCCATCATACCTCATCAAAAGACTTCAACTAGTGCAGAACCAGGCAGCTAGATTGATCTTCCAGCAACCTAGATGGCAACACGTCTCCCACCTCATGAGGAAGTTACATTGGCTCACCATCCCACAACGATCAGCTTTCAAAGTTGGCTGCCTGATCTTTAAGTCCTTGCATGGCCCAAGACTAATTTCCAGCCTTATTCAAAGGCATACCTGCCTGCGACCTACGTTCATCCCACATGAACCTTTTGGCCACACCCTCTTACAAATTAAAGCGACATGGTGGCTGCAGGTTTGCAGTGCTGGCACCTGGATTCTGGAATTCCCTTCCATCTGGCCTCGGAGCATGCACGGACCTCTTGAGATTTCGAAGGCTTCACAAGACATGGTTATTCACCCAAGCCTATGGCTGAATCTAAGCATATGACAAATCAATAGGGCTCCAGCACATCCTAGAATCAGCGCCAAGTTACCAATCGGTGTATGTGCGCTTTACAAGAGACTTTAACATAACAAACCAGAGAGACGTCATGCCTAAGAAGCTCCATTGGCTCCAAAACACCTCACAGTCATTCTCTTGCAAATTCTGTAGTGCCCAATGCAGATTAGAGGTTGAACCTGGGGTGTCCACAGGGGGAAGATACAGATGGACACACATTATGTACTAAAGCCCCTAGGGCCCTCCTCAGGCCCCTGAAGAAACCCACTGGTAACACCCATATGGATCCTGCACATTCCAGGCTGGAATTGAAAGATTGTATTAGATCGCCAGCAAGGTGTGGCTTCCTGAAATTCACAATAATGTAACCCCTTTTTAATTTCTTGGCCATGGGCCCCATCTATCTCACCCTTTGAATAAAAAGGATGCCATTTAACAGCCGTGTAAGACTGGAAGTTTATGTGCAGCCAATGGGTAACTTTATTGACGAGTTGATTTGTGGTTTCAACTACCTGTGCACTTAGTCTCTACGCATTCACTAACACTAGAACAAATGGGAAGGAGTAGGTGACAGATGGGTTATCAGGCCTACGCAACTTGGCATTGGCATAAGATGTGGGAAATGAAAGTGCAGATGGGTGGTTGTCCTGAACGACTTCTTTCCCCCGAACTTTCCTCACACGAGACGTTTGTTGCCCCAGTTTAGGTCCCCTCCGCATTCCTGCCCCTTTCCCAACCTCAACAAGACACTCCCTCAACAAGAGAAGTATTTCTTGAAACTGAAATGCCACCCTTGAGTGTGATCAGAGGGTTACTAGTTGTCCCAAACACACCTAAACTATACAGTTTATACTCAATAACTTAGGAGCATCATAGCGACTGGAAGCCTCACGGTCTGCTCGTCCCCAGCTTGCCGTGCGCAACAGGAAATACTCATTTACTTATGTCATCATATACTAACCACCTTGGTGGCAAACATGGATCTGACCAGAGCTGATCATGTCCTTAATCTTCACACATTTTTAACACAAAATGGCTTGGATACTTTTTATATATACACACTTCTTTGCAGGACTAGAGTGCTTTGTTCTTCATGTATAGAAAAGTGTAACAAACATAAGGCAAACAATTTATACAGAACCTTTCTTTATTCAGACCCAATTCAAGTAGTCAACACCTAAGCCATGAGAACACAAGCTCCCCCAACGCCCTTAATCTTCTCTTCTGCCCTTCTGCTGAAAAACTTGGCTTTTACAATTACAGGCTGTTTTGGTAGCTTGCCTTTCCCCAAGACTTTGTAGTAGCCCTAGAAAAAAATTAAAACAAAGTTAGCCGAAAATACAAAGACTTCAGTAGCAGGATAGTCACATGAAACAGTTGTGTCATGTCTACAGTTTTTATGCAGAGAATTAGGGAATTCCTAAACTCTAGAATACCACTGACTCCAGAGCATTTTATAATGCAGCATTATAGAGTCGACTTTAGCCTTCCCAACAGCAAGCACTCACAGGATTAAACAGGTCAGAGTAAGCTGGGTGCGACCTGCAAATTACAAGTTTTAATTCACAGACATGGTCGACCCCATCCCTCCTTTAAATCAAAGTAGTACCATTAGGTGCCAAGAAAATTGTCTTTTCAGGGGGTGCTCCACAAGTTGTAAATCGATCAGTGCCAAGACCAAGAAAAGATAGCAACCGACTACAGCAACAGGCAGAACATTTATTGTAGAGTCAATCACATTACTAGATATATTTTGATGGACATTACAAAGTAACAGTGGGTACAGAACTGGTGCTTTGTCAATTTAAGAAGCGTGTGGTAATGCTACAGTGCTTTTCGAAATGGTGGTGGGAGAACTTTAAAGTATTTTTTTAACATGTCAAAAATAACGCCTCCAGGCATTTCATGCCCCATCTTTTAAAGAAACCAGTTCTATGTTGAAAACTATTATGAACAGTGCCAAGAAGGTCAAAGTAAAGGTACACGCTGTCATCTCACAAATACCTTATTCAGCCTTTGATTTCACAAAGCTGTATTTTAGTCTCACAGAAACATTCTAGAACTAGAGTATCAATATTCTATACTGATCACGCAATAAAGTAAGGTAAAACTAGACTAGTGCTATAAAAATAAAATGCTGAGCAGTTTAAAATATATTTCAAAGGCAACGGGATGGAGGATATGAGCTCACTGAGGGAGTTAAGTGCAACACTTTTGGTGATGCAATATAAAGTTTGTATGACCACTAAGGAGATTATAGGTTGATGCAAATAATTTCCAGGAATAAACATGAAGATATTCAAATGCATTTGTGGCATTTACAATATCAGTCTCTTTAAAGAGGGCCAGGGATAGCAGCAGCCTGGAGTTTAAGATTAATATCTTTCACTGGACTGTGGAGACTAAAGGAAATAAGCCCAAGAGGTGGGTTTTTAGGTATGAAAGAATTTGCTTCACGAGACAGACAATGAGCCATTGCTACTTTATTTGTACTCCTAGTGGTTGCCTAATCCAAAGCAGCATCAAACCACCCACAATGACTCTACAGGGCCATACCAATAAAACAGTATCAGGGAAGAGATGTTACAGAGGCAGTAATAATTGTAAATATGAATCAGTTTAAATTTAAGGGGCGTTAAATTAAAACCCATCTCAGTTGCTCCTAGTGCTCAGAGTGGTCTAGACAACAAAGCCTTTTCCCGTCAAATGCTTATTTGCAATAGCCCGTAGGCAAAGTACAATGTATTCCATGAATTCAGCAAAGTCAAAACGACTGAAAGAAAAAAGAAAAAAAAACACCTTTGAAATCAAATTACAAAATACCTGTGACTGAACCGGTGACTGGCTGGATTACAATAAACCGCAGCCAGTGAATAAAGATCAGCAGTTAATTTTCGAGACCGTTAGCACACCAAGACAATGAACAGTGCCAGGATGCGACTCTATAGTCTCGGTGTTGGCGTGAAAAACACATTTGCTAATTTTAACTGGCAGTTGCGATCTCAGACCTTATTTGCCGGTAGAATCCACATAGACAAAAAAAACATGCATTAGAATGACCCTCAAATAAACATACCGAGTGTACTACATCGATGATAGGAGCTGGTCCTTCAGGATTCTTCGCATAGTTGAGCCTTGTCTGCTCACTCACTAGAGTCCAGAGTTTATCCAGGTTGATTGTGGGACAGAACTGCTGATTTTTCTTCAGATGGAAATATCTCATACCAACTTTGCCAAAATACCCTGGATGACTAGAAATTAAAATAATAAATAAGTTAAAAAGAAAACAAACTTGAAGCAAAAGAATACATACAAAAAATGCAGTTCTCTGCTTTGAAAGTTATGAACAGCAAGGAGTATTCTATAGATTCAAGCTGCTAACTACAATTAACATACCTTACATTCTCACACAATTTGCAAACAAATATTTAAATCAATACTCAGATTGCGCTAACCGCTTGCAAACATGTCAGCCCCTTCATTGGAAGGTTGTGCACAAACACAGGCACTTGCCACATTGAATTCCAGGGTATAAGAGAAGCCCCCAAGGGTCACAAACGAAATCTGGCGGGGACACTCCATGCAGGCGCCCAATACAGAGCCAATCCTGCAAATTAGCTGGGGTGACACTGCAATAAATCATTAACCCCTTCGCTGCTAGGCCTCCCCCCCCCCGTGCTAAGCCTATCATTAACCCCTTCGCTGCTAGGCCCCCCCCCCGTGCTAAGCCTTTTTTGGCCATTTGGGGTAGTTCGCGCTTAGGCCCCTGTAACTTTTTGACCACACAAGGTATCCAAGCCAAATTTGCGTCCTTTTTCTCCATCATGGGGATTCTAAAGGTACCCAGGGTTTGTGGATTCCCCTGGAGGGGACACAGAAATTAGCCAAGATACAGCTAAAATTTTGTTTTTTTGGGGGAAAAATGGGGACAAAGGGCTCCAGATGAAAGCATCTGTTTTTTTTCCCTGCAAATGGTATCAAAAAAGGGGTTGTGGTGCTGAATTCACCATCTTCCCAGCTTTCAGGGACAAGCAGACTTGTCAGAGAACCAAACATTTTTACACAGTTTTGGCATTTTTCTGGGACATAGCCTATTTTTGCTATTTTTTGTGCTTTCAACCTCCTTCCAGTTAATGGTAGAAATGGGTATGAAAGCAATAATGGATCCTGGAGAGCTATACATTTTAGAAAAGTAGACAAAATTCTGAATTCAGCAAGGGGTCATTTGTGTAGATCCTTCAAGGTTTCTTCATAGAAACTAACAGTTAAATATAGGAAAAATTGAAAATTAGTTGAAATAAACAGCCATGTGTGTCAACTTTTTCACCTGTAACTTCTTCTAATTATGACAGCTGTATGAAAGCAATATACCGTTACATTTGCTGGACCTTTCTGGTTGCGGGGATATATAGGACTTGTAGGTTCACCAAGAACCCGACGAACCCAGAGCCAATAACTAAGCAGTCTTGCAATGGTTTTTTATTATCTACCGGGTATATAGCAATTATTTTGGGAAAATGTATGCATGGAAAAATTGGTAAGAAAGACACCTATGTATTTCTGAAATGGGAACAAAATATAGAGTTTAGAAACAGTAGATATTTGCACATTTCCGAAATTGAGAGTACCCACACTAGCATGAGAATTATAGGTCATTTTTCAAAATGACTTTTTTACACATGGTCTTTCATTTGGAAGGCAGAAATGCATCGAAAGTCAATAGGTAATAACAGTTGCTCTACAATTCTGTGTTAACCCAAGTCTCCCGAGAAAAACGGTACCTCACTTGTGTGGGTAGGCCTAGTGCCTGCGACAGGAACCGGCCCAAAACGCAAGGTGGACACACCACATTTTCAGAGTGAACAAGCATTGGCATAGCCAATAGGTCTCGCTTTTGGGACCTTATAAGTATTTAGTTATGCAGCACAATATCCTTGGTGCAACAACATTAACTGTTGCATGGTTAAACGCTTATAAGGTCCCAAAGGCGAGACCTATTGGCTATGCCAATGCTTGTTTCTATTGGTCTGCCAGTCCACAGCAACCTCGTCCTTCGCCCATTTGTGTGGGAAGTGAATGAGGCATCTGAATGCATATATGATTGTACCAGGAGTGCATGGTGCAAGTGGGCTTGCCTTCACAGGCTTCCATTCGGAGTATAGCAAAATCCACTGGTACCTAAGATGGAGGAAGAGGAAGAAATCAGACAGCCAATGTGAATTGGAGGGGCCTTTACAGACATTACAGATATCTCTGTAGTTGGCCAGACTAGATAGCGTTTAGTAGAGAAGATAGTGCGTCCCTTTGCAGAAAGGAGTTCCCTTTGCTCCCTGGGAGGTACACCTCACTCACTGATTAATAGGTAGACGAGTGGGACAGCTTGCATAGCTTTAGTGCCCTTGTTTTTGGTCTCTCCCAAGAGAAGACTGCCAGTTCCACCTCACCACCCCCTCGCACTTTTACCCTTGACAAAAACCATGACCAGACCAAGTTACCTTTAAATCACTAATCACTAAACTGCGACCTTTCCAGAACCTGTTACAGAGGTAAACAACTGAAATACACAAAGTCTGTCAGAAACTTCTAGTCAGAGTATCAAAATGTCCTGATCAGATGCCTGGGCTCCCACACCAGGGGAGACTGGGAAAATCCTCAGAGCGTCAGGGCTTGGGTAATACTGCTAACTCCCGTGGACCAGTAACCTAGGGAAACTCGACAAGTCTCCGGAAGAGGCTGCCTGAAATTTGCTCAAGAAGTGACTAACTTTTTAGAGTGGGTGATGGAAGTACTCTTGCATGAGGAGGACCCTTCTGTGAAGTAGAGGGGCAGAGAAGGGTCCTAGTGAGGTGACAAAGCCACCACTGAGATATCGAGCGAGCTGCACCACTGTGCCGTGGGTGAAGCTCAGAGTACTGAGCTAATTCCCAACAGAGTCATCCATACCATCCCCTAGTTTGATAGGTTTTGGCTGAGAATTCGACAGAACAAGTTCTGAAGAAGTTCTTTAGTGCCGCAAAGTACTTCAGAGCTGAAAGGAGCAAACTGCTGTCACAGATGAATCACAAGAAGAGACTTGCAACCGAGAGAGACATCACTGCTGCGACCTGGGGTGGGCACCTAGCTTTTCTGGATTGGCTCTGAGCCAGAGAAGAACCCAAGCCGCAAGACTGAAAGCCCCCCAATGCAGCCTTATCACTTATGTGGGCACTGCAGTTTCTGATCCAGCAAAAGGCGCTAGCGGAATTGACACAGAGCACAGATTTGTCAGCTGGGCCAGTGTCACAACACTAACCTTTCTACTCGATGGGCTATATCGGAAACCACCCTCCAGTGCAATGTGCTCCCGCCGACAAAGATGCCAGCAGATGTGCTGGGGTTCAACATAGCTGTACAGACTTTGTGGACAGCAAAATAGTCCTTCGAACCTTATCAAGAGAAGCAGAGAGGAACTATTACAACATGTGAAGCACTGAAATGCGTCTCCATCACTGCCTTTAGTACCTTAGCGATTCCATAACCTCTGGGTATCGGGCAAAATACAGTTCCTGCCATAACCTGTCTCCACAGTTATTGCGGGTACTGTTCCCATAAATACCAGTTAGATTTGCTCACTGTAAATTATGTCAGTAAATCAATACTGATTGTGCGAGTAAATGTCTGGACGTACAGTGATTTGTTAACTTTTATTCAATACTTCTTGAGTGCTGAGCTTCTAACTCCACGCCATCTCCTTGGGTAAGCCGTCGACTGCCGGATTTTGCTACCCAGAGAGGTAAACAGCCTAGTCATTCAAATTGAGTGCAGTAACCCGGTCTGGCACAGGGCTCTTAAAAAAGTACCTACAAGGACATTAATCTAATTACTGGTGTCCCAATCACAAGAGGGGTGGGTTTGCCATTTGTAAAGCGCGGGTGCTGCGATTGCTGCAAAAGTAAAGAAAGAGATGGTTTTTTCTATTTCTTTACTTTTGCTACAATCGCGGCACCCGCTCTTTACTTTTAAAATTAAAAGTAAAGCGCCGGTGCCGCGATTGCTGCAAAAGTAAAGAGAGATGTTTTTTTCTATTTCTTTACTTTTGCAGCAATCGCGGCACCGGCGCTTTACTTTTAATTTTAAAAGTAAAGCGCAAGTGCCGCGATTATGCGAAAGTGAAAAAAAAAAAAAAAAAAAAAAAAAAGGAAGGAAGTGGCGCGGCCGCGAAAGTTAAACAAAACAAGCACGCGAGTGGTGCGCGAGCTTGCGAGCAGCAGGTGTGACCACACGCTCGTGCACCATGGCCTTTTGCTTGCGGTTACCCGCATGGCCGCCGGGTGCGATAATTCAAAACACATGGCAGCCGTGCGGGTAACTGCACGGAACAGGCCATGACGCACGAGCGTCTGGTCAGCTTTCAAAAGCCCACTACATAAAGTCTTCGCCAGAGCAGCGCTTGCGCGCTACTCTAGGCTCGACCTAAAAATGACCCTTTTTTTGCAAAGTGCCTAGCTGTAGTTTTTGAACCCTAGCTCTGCCGGCACCTAGCAAACCCATACATTTTTTAAAACTAGACACCCGGGGGATTCCAGGGAGGAATGGCTTGCGTGGATCCCCCAACGTTTTCTTACCCAGAATCCACTGCAAACCTCAAATTTAGCTGGAAAAAAAAAAAAAAAAAAATCACCTTTTCCACACATTTTTGTGTGGGAAAGTTGTGGCATCACCAGGCTGACACAAATTTCCTACCACCCAGCGTCCCCCCCAGGTCTCCCGATAAAAATGGTGCCTCACTCGTGTGGGAAGCCCAAGTACCTGCGACAGGCAAGGGCCCACCCCCAAGCATAAAAAAAGCCAGCCTAATTGCTGGCACCTAGTAGGCTTTCTGCCCCCCCCCCCCGGGGGGCAGATCAGGGGCCACTGACCCCCATCTGCCCCCGGGGGGGATGGGGGTATTGTCATACCCATTTTGGCCAGCCCCCACCCCTACATGAATACAAAAAAAAATCCCTGGTTTCTAGTGGGCTTTCTGCCCCCCCGGCGGGGCAGATTGGGAGCTACTGCCCCCATATGCCCCCCAGGGGGGCAGAAAGACTGGAATTTTTGCGGGCGGGGGCATTGGCACATCCGTTTTGGGTAGCCCCCACCCCCGATTTAAATTGGCAAAAAAAATCCCTGGCTTCTAGTGGGCGTTTTGCCCCCCGGGGGGGGGGAAGGATAGCCTCCTGGGGCGATCCCCAAGCAGGGATCCACTGGGGAGGGGTACCATTGGAAAGGGGAGATTCTCCCTTTTCCAATGATACCTCTCCCGTCTTTCTACGTGCTCACGGATCGTCATTTCACTGAAACTGGGGGGGGGGGGCGCGCCTCGGGAGCTGGGGAGGTCACAGGGGAGAAATAGAAATCCCTCTGGTGCCTGCACCAGAGGGATTTCCGGGGCCATGTGCCATGACGGCCGGGAGCCGTCATGCACACACGAGCACCGTTGCGCACGACGTTAAGGATACCAACGGTGTTGTGAGCCCATTTTCAGAGCCTCCCGTCTTTTCTGCCAGTCATTCCTCGTTTTCTAATACTTAGGCATTTTAGTTTACACTCAACTTTCAGCCACTGTTAAACCTGTAGGGCAGATAGATGGAACCAACTTTGGAATTGTCTTTACTTCAGTCTGCCGCAATTCTAGCAGAATACGAACTTGTAAATAAGTTCAAAATATTGTGGCCAAGTTGACACTTCCCCAGAAATTATATTATACATATACACATTTGTACTCCTAAGAGTTGCCTCAACCAAAGAGGTATGAAACCACCTACAATGACTCCGCAGGAATATACCAATAAAACAGTATCTGGGAAGAGGTGTAACAGAGGTGGGACTGGAAATATCAACTAGAGTTTAAATTCTGGGGACATTAAATTAAAAACCATCTCCGCTGCTCCTAGTGCTAAGAGTAGTCTAGATGAATAAAAGCCTTTTCTCGTAAAATGCTGATTTGTAATACTGCATTGACCAAGTACAATGTATTCCATGATGCAGCAAAGTCCTAACAACTAAAAACACCTTTGAAATCCAATTACAAAATACCTGTGACTGAACCGGTGACTGGCTGGATTACAATAAACCGCAGCCAGTGAATAAAGATCAGCAGTTAATTTTCGAGACCGTTAGCACACCAAGACAATGAACAGTGCCAGGATGCGACTCTATAGTCTCGGTGTTAGCGTGAAAAACACATTTGCTAATTTTAACTGGCAGATGCGAACCTAAGACCTTAACTGCAGGTAGAATCCATATAGACAAAAAAAAAAACTGCATCGGAATGACCCTCAAATAAACGTACCTAGTGTACTACATCGATGATAGGGGCTGGTCCTTCAGGATTCTTCAAGCCATGTCTGCTCACTAGAGTCCAGAGTTTATCCAGGTTGATTGTATGACAGAATATATATCAAGATACAGAGTTAATAGTAAATCTATACGCTCCTACTTCTAGCTACCTTCATAATATGGTCGATATTTTGGTCACGATATTCTGCAGGATCTTTTTTTCCTTCCGACACACAAGCCTGTCTGCCTACCCAACGATATTCACCATTACACAAAGCAGCCTACAACACTTGGGAGCACAAATGGGGCTGGTAGAGGATACAATGGTGGAAGGGAATGTCGACCCCTTCATTCGCCCCCAAATGCAAACATGAATGGCTGAATGTAGGTCAACACTTATAAGGGTATGTACCACGAACATAAAAACACGTGGCTCAGGTGTTTGACTGTGCAAAAGCAAAGCAATGACTGGCGCAATTACTGCACGTGGGTTCACGGTCATAACTGCGCTACAAACTTGTAAACACTGCCCCCCGCCCCCCCCCCCACTCGAAGAATGAGCACGAGTCCCATTTATCTTGAAGCTCGTTTCCTGCCCTACAACAGTGGAGACGGGTTATCAGCCTGCAGCTTTTCTTGCTTCAGGTGGAGCTGATGGGACGACATTCTTCCACCCTTAAGCTACCGCGACCTCATTTGCACTTCCCGCTCTTCCACGAAATGAACGGGCAGGCAGTGATGTTAAGGTCAGAGGAGCAAAAGAGGCATAACTGACAAACCGGCCGTTCTATCCATCAATTGACTCCAGTCGAGACCGAGCATTCACAGTGGTCTGTACTAATGCAGGACTAGACGGGCACAGGGAAAATGTGCAGAAATAGGAACACTGCCTGAACCAGAAACGTGTTCGTAACTACACTCCGGATCAACCAAAGGGCACTGTAAACGGGGGAAGATCTTCGAGGGGTCTAAAGCCCAGGGACAGGAACTAACTTCAGCATAGACTTTAAAACTAAATTGTCAGGTTCTGCCTTGAAGGTCGCAGTCATCTGATCTCGGCCAGGGATTGCAACTGAAATTAGTACACAAATTTACACTAGATTTAATACATTTACTCTAACATCATTGCATAAACATCGTCAAAGGCAAGACTCTAAAGTGGCAGAAATGATAAACAGAGGTTTAGAGAACTCCCACATGGAGGGGAAAAAAATAAACATGGCAGCTAATACTAGTGGGTGAATATCCAAAGACGCCAAAAATAACTTAAAACAGCATAGTACATACTTGTGCCACAATTGGTCTAAGTCCTATGAATTACCAGCGTTTCGAGGAGTTATTTTCAGATAAACAAGTTAAAAGTGGCTAACTCAGCACATCACAAACTAGGCCAGACAAGAGGATCTCTATTTTGGGGTGGTGTGAAATCGACCACTGTTACAGTACCCTCTAAATGGCAAAAAATAAACAAGTAATTTAAAATTTATCAGGTCACTTTAATCCCATCTATACGCCATACTTGCAATAAAAGCAGCGAGCTATGACTAATAAAATAACCTTTCGCAAGACGCAACTACTCTCAGGTCATTGATACATACATAGGTGGGCCTCGCAGCACACCACGAAACAAGCCTTTATCTATACAAATGTCAATGTACTCAGTTTGACATTAAGCTTTGAATATTCAAAATAATTCACCTTAAACACAACTATGAAAATGGATACATTCACAAACATTGTGCTTCTACAATATCCTGCAAATATGGTGCACTTTAATAGGACAAAGACTTTTTCCTGCACAGAGTTCCTACTCAACCTGTGCCTTTGTGAATTTGCAAGTTATCCTCAAGTAGAGCCAGGCATTTCCATAATTTGACTACTACGGTAAGTACATCGGAAACTTACTATTTGTCAAAGTTGATTCTATGATGATGCATGCCACCAGCATTTCCTCTGCCTCCAGGGTGCTTTCTGTGTTTACCTGAAATGAAGAAAAAGAACATTAACTCACAAGCCATTACCACACAAACTGCCATCGTGAAAAGCAATCGCACCCTGGCTCATCATAACACAGAGTACAGATGACGTCATTATAGTGCCACATTTTCATCTTGTAGACACTTTCACAACATCATAAACATGTTATCAACTAAGATGACAACACACCAGATGCAGGTTTCCAGTACGCCTATAGTACGACCCTTAACTGCCCTAAATCTATGGCTGCAGTAGGAAATTATTTGTCGACTTCCCTGCTATGTGCTTAACTATTTACATTTATCAAGGTTTGGACGAGATTCTTAAATGTGGTTTTGCAGACGTGCATAAGTAGCATAGCAGGTTACACAAGTAGACAAATGAGCAGAAAGCATGTAAAATATATATACATTAGCTAGAAAAAAAAGCTCAGAGAGCACCCAATTATGAATGAGATGTATTCTTGTGTACAAATTCTGGACCAATGCTTAATGCTACATTTTCCAACAGCTCATGGGAGTCCACACGTGTTTCGCCCTTAGTGGTCTGCTGGCCACGGGCTTTTTCAAGGTTTAATGGCACAGTACAGTAAACAGTTTTCTACTCATTACGTCAAAGAGAATGGACTGATTTTGAGTCCATGAGAGATGGTCACATCAAGGAAGTCTGTGAGGTCTGTTTAAAGCGCCTCATTCATCTGGTCTCTGCTATGTTTCTAGCTGTACTGCTGATAAAGTCATGGAACTTGAATGACACCATTTCCGCAATGTGGAGTTGTGCACACAGAACACATTAGGGAAAGGTACCACAGCTGTACAAGTGGGCATGTTCTTTTTCTCCATGGATAATCTTTTTCTCCATGGATAATCATTTCTTTAAATCCGCACCATTTTTTTGAAGGGTGGAGGGATAAGGAAAGCAGATTTGAGTACCACTTCCCACCCAAAGATATTTCACCCAGAATGTATATGTTCACCTTAAAAGTGAAATGAGGACAATGCATTTCACATTCACTCGTGTGATGTGAACAGCTTGCAAAGAAAATAAAACCCCCCAGCCATAGATTTGAAAAGCCAGCAAAACAATGGTATGCAGTGCAGAGCACTACTGAAAAGTACTGATCAAAAACACATAGCATTCAGATAGATTATGAAAAAAACAGTGGCCATGTTACTGAACCGGTGACTGGCTGGGGTACGAAACAGCAGCCAGTGAATAAAGATCAGTAATTTCTGTTCGAGAACTCTAGCACACCAGGACAACAACAAAAATGTCAGATGTGACTCTAGTCTCGGTATTAAAAGCTCAGCTGTAATATAGACTAGCATAAAGCTCGTAAGAACCAGGCCGTGAAGACCACTGGCCACTCAAACACTGGCAAACAACCACAATCCCATAAGCACACACAAATGGCTCAGCTATTTGAACCATGAGGATGAAAATATCTATGAAATTTAATGTAACCGAACACTGTCAAAGTCTTATAAACCTGCTTTATATAAAATTCTCTTGGGTGTGCTCAACAAAATAAATAAAACCAGGCTCAGCAGCTTTGCTCACTCAAGTGGCTGAAATAAAAAGTATTGGCAAAGCCAAAAAGGTCTCGCCTAAACAAACCAGTGCTAATGCTATTTTACCTGTACAACATGGCCATCAACCCTGTCGGAAAGGAAAGGCAGGGTAAAAAGTCAAAAATGGCCACTGCATGCACCACAATGCAAGTGCATGCAGGTGACCACACAACACCAATTTTGCACTGTTTTAGGTTGTGACCTTGCAGGAGGGCTTCAGGAGTGTTTAAGGTCATTTCCACGCCATTACACGGAGAAAAAATGGCTAATTTTTGCTTAATACATTGCATTGATTGAACTGTTTTGGGCTGCCTGAAACACTAACTCAGTTATAATTGATTTCAGCCATCAGATGTTGGTGAGGTGACTTGAGGCTGGGGCCAAGATGACAGTGAATGCTGCAAATCAGAGGGGTCACCTTGCAAGCTGGTTGTGTGGGGTTGAGCTGTTTTGTAAACTGCGGCCCAACACAAATCCTGGTTTACTGTATGGTGTTATTACACGGGTCTGCAGGCCTTGAATAATCTACTCGCCCGCTCGCAAATTGCAAGTAAAATGTTGGCAAATCGAGCTATTTTTGGCACTTACTAATCCCACCTGGAAACTTAGGCTGAAAAGTAACAGGTGTTCTGTTTATTCTGAAAGTAAATGAGCAATAAAGATATTTGATGTCTGTTTAAGGAAAGAGGTCAAATATCAATTTGTCTTTTAACTGATTCCTCCCTGGAAAATTAGGTTTATTTTTCTCTCTTACTAGTAAGATGTTTTTGTCAAGTGAGCTGTCTGAAGATGTCATTTTTCTCTAACAAAACATTTAGATAAATAGCTTGTAAATTAATATTTCAAATATATCAGGAATTACAAAAGCACATTTTCTGTAATTAAAAAGTATGATGCAAACAATGTTAAATAGGAGCAAAACAAACCAGAAAGGAAGAGGTGTGGTGCAGCGGCCAGGGCGGCTGACTCCAGAACACGGGGGAAATCGCAGTTCGATCCCCGGCGGCAGGTTAGCCCAGCACTTGGTGACTGGGCAATAGCGCGATTAATCTTCCCGATGGCCCCCAGCACCGGGAAACCTCTCCGGAGGTAGCTGTGCGCTTTACAAATGCTGGTATTTCTATTTACTTGGTGATGTGCAAATGACATTCGCAGAAACTATTTCCAAACATTGTTTCACTATATAGTTTCATCAGTAAAGCTGCAGGTCAGGGGGAAGGTTTGTGGCCATTTCAATGTAGAATCTGCTGATTACAAATGACAGCGTGCTACGACTTCATGCTTTAGTTATGCGTTTATTAAAAATGATAGTTTTTAAACAAGATTTGAGAAACATTCCTGCCCCCGCCCCGATGAAAATGCTGACAACTAAGAGGCAAGTCAGGGGTCATGTGTATCCTATCCTATATGTGGCTAGATTTGTATTATATATATGGAAAAAAGTTTAGACTAATAAATCAAACAAAAGTTTTGTACAGCAGACATGCTGAACTCGCACATTTGAAGGTCCTTATATGTGATAATGAAGAAAATGGAGGCTCAATAAATTAAATTTGCCCAAGATCACAACATTTGAAACCAGTTTATGTGTCAAGAGCATTACAAATAGGTCGAGTAGATTATTTAAGTCACTAGACCTGCAAGTCTAGTAACATTATGATTTTTTGAGGCCTGGCCTGAAATGCATCACTGTACCTCCTCTCCCACCCGGAGCCATTCCATGACGCACATAGCCACTTATTCCACTGATAAGACCCTTCCAACTCTGTCTTTAGACCAGCTGAAGAGATCAATGACACAATGATGCACCAATTCATGTGTGCTGATTTAAGTCTCCTAAAGTACAAAAGGAGTAAAGGGGGGGGGGGGGGCTACATAACGAGACTGTGGCAAAAGTTGGGCTGGTGGGAAAAGTAGCTGACTGAGGTTAGCCTATCAATAGCTTGGAAATTCGGTCATTCGCCTAGTTATTGCAGAGGCCTGTTGAACGTTCAGGCGTTTATTGAGTAATTAGCAGTTGTGGAAAAGTGCGCAGAGTTGCTGGTTGTGACATCAGCCACTACATCGATTAATTCACAAAAACATCAGAATGCATTTCTTGTGTGGCTGAATTGATAGAACTATATAAGCGGATTAACAAATGTAAGAAGACATTTATAATCATGATTTGTAAATCATTCATCTGGATGGAAGGGAGAACAGACAGGAAGAAACATACAGAAGAAAGAAGGTTAATCAGAGGAACATTCTTTGATCTGCAGATCACGTTTGAATCCCTACCAGGCAGATTCAGCCTACCATCCTTCAGAGGCAGGAAAGGTTAGGACGATTAAATTGAGCAATAGTAACTATTACACCGACGGCTTAAAAAGGGCAGAAGCATGACGTAAAGATAGTTGTAAAACAAGTTTTTTGGTAAATCTACAGCAACATACACAGACTTCAATTTAACTTGATGGGTTAATCACAAATGAGTTACAGCAGTGGTTCTTAACCTGCGATCCGTGGACCTTGAGGGTCCCAGATTCTTGTGACTGCTTAGAAAAGGAAATATTTACAAATAAAACTATAAATGCAAAAAGAGCAAAATGTAAAACCAAAAGGTTTAAACGCTTCATCAATGGGAAGTAGGTTCACTATTGGAGGCTAAAAATTAAGTTGATGTCCTTAGATTGATTCGTGGGAGCAGCAAAATAAATCTAAGTAAGAACGATTGGTGCCTCAAATGATGCCCTGGTTTGTTCCCATATAAAAAGACCATGGATTAAGACCAACAAGACAAAGGGATACGCTAGAGTGTAGCATATCGCTTCATCTTTTAAAGATAATTTATAAAAAAAAGCTACAACCTCTCCATTAAAATATTTGTGTCTGGGAATTCAATTTTAAAAAAAACAAAGAATGTGTATTTGTTTGCTATATGCTTTATTGTTTTCTATCATTTTTAGGTTCAAATTGTGTCCGGCTTAAGGCAGCGGACGTCTCCGGCTTACAGTAGCGATTCGATGGGGTGATTTGGATAGGTCTACTGAAGGCAAATCGTTGAGAATTGCGGAGTTACAGAAACGTACACAGGACTTTTAATAGTATACTCGCTACAAAAAAGCATGTTTAAAAAAATGTGGTTTGCTATAAATAACTGAATAATTCAGTTTAAGTTGTTACATCATGTATCTGTGTACAGACCTCTGGGACAGATGTCTATCTGCAGTATACCAGCTCTAAAGCTTACACTGGTTTCCCAATGGTCTGGACAACGACTTTGGGGCAGAGGCTTACTAGACTCACCACTTATCGCAGAATGAATGAAACGGCTCAGTGACTGCATGCCGGCTTGCTGACAGCTTACTGTAAAGCCTTGCAGCACTGCTGCAGTACCATTATCTCACTCCCTTGAACATCAGTTCCGGGGGGAGGCAGATGAGAAAGGCAGTCTTGGGTAGGGCGTTTCCGTGTCCGCACAAATCTAATGAATAAAATACAGCATTATGCGCATGTAGAGCTCGGTCTTCCCTGTGCATTTTCAGTGTGTTTAGAATGGAGGGGAGTTGCAGATCGCACTAATTATTCTGCGCACAGCGCTTCCGATTCAGACTTGGGAGCGGAAAGAATAGAAGCCCACGCTCTGTCAGAGCGGAGACTTATCGGCATAACCAGTGGGACAGGGATATTAAAAATGTCAGCTGCACCACCTTGGCTGCGTTATTATGCATGTTAAGTATGGCACAATGCAAAGTCCCCAAACTGAGAGCACAGCATCAACACACTAAACCAACAGCAGACAAAATCCCAGCATTTCAGCAACCTTCAGAGGTAACCTATGTGAAAGTGAGCATTGGACAGCCCTGTGCCACCCACATTTGCAAAGGGTGGTGCCATCCAAAGCAGGTGTCATTCCTGGAGCCTGGCATGGTTCTGCCTACATGGCACACAGGAATACATGACTGGGAGAACGTAGACCTGGGGCTAAGTCATACTGCTGCTAGTGAAAATTAAACCGATGGTCTCCGAAAGCTAGGTGAATCCGAAGGCCCCAGCAGGGCTGTTGGGCTAGACTCGGCAGAGGTCTTCAATCTGTGGGGCGCGACCCGCAGGGGGGCCCTGGAGGCATGTGAAAGGGGTCGCGCTCTTCATTTGCTAAAAGGAAACATCCCAGGTGGTTAATTCAGGTTGTTAAAATGCTTTCCCTTGAGTGTTATTCAGGGACACTCCTGTGCTGGGAAATCGAAGCCAGGCAGACAGCTAAACACGCCTTTCTACCAGTGTGTTGCTGGCCTGAAAGAAATGCAAATGTGCACAACGAGTTAATCTGCAAATGTAAAGGATTTGCAGATTAACTCGTTGGGCACATTTGCATTTCTTTCAGGCCAGCAGCACACTGGCAGAAAGGTGTGTTTAGCTGTCTGCCTGACTGATCTCTCAGGACAGGAGAGTGCTGTTGCAGTTACTTGATCTTTTTGAGTGGTAGTGCAGAGTTAACCAAGCTGTTTAGTGCTTGCTTTTAATTGTTGTATTTACATAGCGCTTACTATCCCTGAGAATGTGTTGAAGGGACAGTTATGTGAAGAAAAAAAATTGCATTACATAGGGTCTGGATATTACTAAAATCTATGGGCCTCATTTACAGTGAAATGGTGTAGGCCAGCTCCACAAGTATTTTTGCTGCGCTGCCCTATGCCAATTCGAAAGGGCAGGAATGGACTGTATTTATAAGATACAGTGCATTCCTGTCCTTTCTGCCAGCACACAATTTGGTGCCTAGCGCCAACAGGCACCCTTGCACCATGGTGCCAGCATTGTTTGCAGGATTGTTTTTGTGCAAGAAGGCATGCCTTCCTGCGCAAAAACAACCCATGGAGGCTTTTTCCTCTTTCTGTGTGTGCTACACATAGAAAGAGGAAACAATTGAGGAGAAATAAAGATATTTCTCCACCGCAACGCCCATGGAACACCTCCTGATGCAGTGTAAGGCAACGCATCAACTTTCCCTGCATTGCCCTACACCATATCTAGGAGGCCATAAAAAGCCACTCAAAGTGACTTTGTGTGGCCTCGTAGATATGGGTCTGTACCCTGCGCAACCAGAGCGTCATTAAAAAAAAATGAGGCACCGGCAGCGCAAGGAGCTTCTATTGTTGCTTATTGCTATATTTAGGTGTTACACTGGTACTAATAAGGTGCAACGCAACCATAGATTGACCGTTTCTCTGGAGAACATTTATGGTTGCCCATGATAAGGAGTACCAGGTTCTAGAAATTTGTGTCGGGAGGGGGTCCTTATGCCTAAAAATTTTTGATGGGGGGGTGGGGTTTCGGCATCAAAAAGTTTAAAGACCACTGGGCTAGAGGGTGTGTTGCACTAAGTTCTGAATGCCATAGACACAAGATTACCCATAACTGTTTGGTGCTCCTTCGCCAGGCACCACAAGCTTTTAATCCAAGAATAGTGATTACACTATGCAAGGGTCAATGATTCCAAAAGAAACAGTATGGTGTCTCTGGCACTCAAATCCTGGCGTTAACCTGCAGCAATAAAAAAGCAACAATTGGTGTATACCGAGCTAAGTTCTTTTTGTTTTAATAGGAGTTCCAGTGATGGTTATGTTCAGCATCAGCTTTGTACTTGTTAGGATTGAGTGTAGAGAAGAAAATTGACCTAAATTCAATCTATAATGGCACCGACAATTTTCTGTCAGTCAAGGAAGAGCAGCTGGAACGGTTTGTGGGACTTCAATTTACTTCAAAAGGGGCACAGGTGATGCCTGCTCATTCAAGGTTAATTGTAAGGGGAGACCTGGGGAAGGGAAGGCAAGTTGGGCACTAATCCAGTGGAAGGGGAGCTGGTCACAAAATCAGTTTGGTGAAGCCGAGGAGGTGGGGGGGGGGGGGATTATTTCCAGAAACACCCCCTTGGCTGATCCAGGCTCCCCACGAGGACAAAAGGCAGGCGGCTGTGTATATTTTTGCTACAATGGTGCAATGTGGTATAGTGTGCAGCAAGGCAAACAGGTGGTGCTTGCAAAAATGGGAAGGGTTTACCATAAGAACTTTTACCTCATTGGTTAGTGTCCTGCAACCACTCCCATCCACTGGCTAGTAAAGCCTACAAAAGTGAAACCTCGCCCACACCTCAGGAGAACAATTTCTGACCCTGCTGAAGAACATAAGAGTGCTAAACGTGCACCCAGGACGACAAAGTGGGCTTTAAGGGTAGACTGGCTGGCTGACTTCCAGTGTGTACTGGAATATCACAAGATGCAAAAGGCATTTTTCCTGGAGTGACCGCTTACAACTGGAAGAGGACTTGACCTTTCGGATGGCCTTTACTGGAGCGAGTCCTGACCCCTTGCGGTGTCCCGGAGGTCCTGCAAGTCTATGTGGTATCCAGAAAGAACTACTTTGAAATCACTGAAAAATGTGGATTTCAAATAATTTCGAATTTCCAGACCTCTGGAGGACCAGGTCCAAAGTCAATCCACCCTGGTGCAACCTCCCTGGGAAAAATGAAAAAATACGGTTAACTCATCTTGGGAGCTTTTTGCTGCCTGAAAATCCCGTTCAGCTGAACCTCATTTAAGCTTGGGACTCGGATTAGACCTTCCAGTTACAGTTTGCTGCTTTGCATCGCAGGGGAATTCAAGCTCCACAAAAGAGATTATGCCCAGAAGTAGATATCTTGACGGAGTCAAAAGGATATGGTCAACAAGATTAGTTTCCTACCAGAAAAAAAATGGCTCAAGTAGGACCTTGCTTAACGTCTATCCAACCTTGATGGATGCAGCCCGCTGCCTTGTACCACCGGAGGATTGTTTATTTCAGACATTAAATCAGAAGATAAAGTGTTTGACCAGGACGAACCTGTTTTACATATCTGACAGGCACTCAATAACGACTGGCCTGAAACTGTACTCAAGTCTCAGTCACAAGCGAACAGTTCTATAGGCGCTTTACTTTTTGCTCTCCCTTAAATCTTTACAAATTTCCCCCTTTGGATTTTTGCTGTCTTATTTTTAAACCTTGGAATGGGATATTTAGCATGTTATATTTTACTTTTCTACAATACATGCTTATTTTGAACATTTCCTTCAAGTTAAGCATGCGTCTTCTCAGTGACATGGATACATGGGGTTGAGCTCACATTTAAATAATTGAAACCTTGTGTTGGACCCAACAAGCTGGTGAGTATTACTTGTGGTAGACTTCTGTTTAACCCAAATAGTTATTCACGTTTATACATACCCAGCACATCATCTGGATACCAAGAAGGGCAAAGCGAGGTGCCAAATCACAATATTCCAACAATTCTCCTTTATTGTCACAAGTAGGGTCGCTACTGCCAGCTGTCATGTCACAATGTGCACACAGACAAAACAATTACATTACACACCTATGCGGCCATGACCATGGCTCACGTGGCCTCTGAGCTTTCTGGTCTTGCTCGTTCGTGCTGGCTGGTGAAAAAAGAAAAAAACATGGTTATAAAAAAGTAACATTCAACTGCTGATCTTTCACGTGACAAAAGTCAAACTTGAGCATTTTAAATCACAGCAAATGTTACTGACCAGGTGACTGGCTTGGCCCAAAGAAACAGCAGCCAGTGAATAAAGATCAGTAGTTATTCTACGAATGCTCTAGCACACCAAGACAATAAACAGTGTCAAGATGAGACTCTAGCTTCGCTTCAACATATGAAACTGTACATCTACTTAGTGAAACACAACAGGGGGGCGGGGCTACTTGTGTATAGGAAAATACTGGGTTCAGGAAGACCGGGTTGGACAACACTACCGACAGCCCATTTTAATTCCCAATACCTGAACCTCCTCCTTAGCCATTATTGAAAGGAACAGCAAGAACCTACAGACAACATAGATCACAGTCACAAAAGTTATGGGGAAGGCCCTTCACCCAGCAAAGCCAACACCTAGAAGGTCTACTGCTGGCAGGCTACAGTTCGAAACCCTAAGTCTGTCTTTAGTAAGGAGGAACCCATCCAAGATTCTACAGCCAACAAATGTTCTAAAACATACAGTCTAAACAGTCCAAACTTTAAGCTCATTACAGGGCACCCCGGGTTCATGATAATTACTTTCATTTTAGGCATTTCAATTTGCATTTACCCGTATTTATTCTTTGCTAATCTTATGCGTTTTCGCATATTAATTCAATGAAAACATAAGGCTGCAACTAATTTCCACATTTGCTTAGTTAATAAAAGAACACTTTCACTTCAACAGCTGATGGCTATCAGCACGTATTCAATTCACACGTGAAAATATCAGCGCTGCTGTACAATCACATGCACATACGAAGTTTTTCAAATCTTCATTAGCTGATCTTGTCTTTTTTTACTTAACTCCACTATCATAAGTCTGAGTCTTGGCTGACAGCACTGAGAATCAAAAGTTAACCAATCTTCAGATTCTCATGTTTCTAAATACAGAGAAACCGGTGATTTTCAGTCTGTCTCAATCTTTAAAATATGAAAAAACCGAGTGCTTTCATTTTAATGCACGCCACTTACTAAACTAGAATGGAAGCCCAGAGCAGTGCATTCATCAGGAAAATAGTAAAGGAGGTGAGACCTAGCCCTGCAGAACTCAACATGTAAAGCATTTTGGAGGTTGACTGTACAATCGGCAATCAAGAGCTTGTTTTTTGGTAAGAAATAAATGAATCCTGGATTGGAGTAGCTCCTACAGCAGTGATACTCCAAGTACGGCCCAGGGGCCCCTCGTGGCCTTTGCATGTGTCCCCCTGGTGAACAGCGTTTAGTTGTTGAGCAATAGTATTCAGAAACAAGCATTTGCAATGCAATAGGTCTCGCATTTACGAGAGTCTGAGCTATTGACATTGCAAATAATGCCTTTTATTTGTTTTTAAAACATAAATAAAAGGCATTGTCATTTACAATGCCAATAGGTAAAACTCGCGTAAATGCGAGACCTATTGCATTGCAAATGCTTGTTAATGTTAGTGAACTCAGCAGTCGCAGGTTTGGATAGTCTTATTGGTCGAAAAATATATTTCAATAAACAGCAAATCGAAACAAGTGCCAATTGAGAAGTCCAAGCCTGAGCTAGCTGTTATTAGTGCCAGAACACAAATGATATGCTTTACACACAATGCATGAAAAGTCACACTTGCACGGAAGCCCCAATGGTGTAAAATTAAAGAACGGGTTATATCATGTAGGGCCCAATTAACAAGTGTGGGTGCTATTTACTGCACCTGGTATATAAGAATATCACATGGTTCGTTATTTATCATTAGGTGCGATAAATGGCACCTATTATAGGTTTCTAGGAAACATGCGGATTTTGTTTAGAGCATTAAAATCCGCACGATACGGCAATTACTGTCTGGTTTCCCCCAGTTAAATTTCAGCAGGTGAGACCTGTGCAAATGTATGCGTTAAACACCACAATTCCTAACTCTCCTCGGTACAGCCTATTAAGAGTGCACACTTCTACTGCTCCGCATATCTTCTAAAGTAGCATTACCATGTGTGATCCCCACTGCAGCAACAACCATGTTCTGGGCCAAGTAACAGCGAAAAAGGTTCACTGACTCATAGAAAAGCAGACAGTCCACGACTATATAATAACAAGGGAAGGGGAGCGGCAGTAGTGGGAGAAGGAGGCCACGGAGAAGAAAGAGGGTAGCACCAAGGGGAAGAGGAAGGACAACCCGGGATCGTACCAGTGCACGTCTGTCCGTCCCTTTAGGACACCATTTTGTGAGGGTCAATCAGTACCTCTCCCACCAGGTCATACAATCCCACCCCCGCAGCCCTTAGCGAAAGCGACGACCTCGGCCACAACTGTCCGTCTTTGTCTAACCTTAAGTCCCTAAAGTTCAACCATGCACACAAGCGGTAGACTCCCAGCCCCGGATGCCAGTGTAGTACGCCTCCCTAATCCACTAGCAGTCGTCACCTCACCTCTCCCTACCGCCCGTTCCCAGCCGCCTTCTTCCCCAAGCTGCCATCTTGGAGAGTCGGCACGCAAATGTCTCCATGGAGCAGGCCGCGTCACGGAGCTCTTGGGAAAGCGGAAGACAGACACGCCGTGAGCGTGCACATCTGATGTGCACTTGCCAGGACAGCCGAGCATGCCGTGAGCGTGCACATTTGCTGTCTGGAGATCGCCAGAAAAGACCAGCGTGACGGCGGCCGCATGGGCTGCGAGGTACACCGATCACCCTGTGAGCTCTGGGGACACGCTGCAGGGCATCGCGCTGAAGCATGGCGGAAGGACGGAACGACGGTAAGGTGGGTGGGTGTTGGCAGATGGCGCATGGCTGACTGACACTGGAAGGGGTGCAAGGACAGCTGGGGAGTGCGTGCACAGCTCATGTTTTGCGGCTGGAGAGGACGGAAGGGGGACAGAGGTGCACATCGCGTGTCTGTATGTGCGTGTTCACGGTTGCAGTCTGTCCTGCGCGTGCACATCTCCTGTCTCCCTTCCGAAGCAAGTCAGTAACAATAGATCTCGCTAGCGACAGCGCTTTCGCGCTGCATCGCTAGGCGAGACCTAAAAAAGGTTAAATAAACAGGAAAGCATTTATTAACCTGCAAATAAATGCTTGCCTGTTCATGTAACGTTTTTTAAACCTCCTTAAACAATCCCTGACCCACCCAGACCCCCTACTGCCATCAATGCGGCCCTCAGTCGCACCACAGGCCGTATTTTGTGGCCCCTGGGCAAATGTTTGCCAGTACCCATGTTATACAGCCTAAGAGACTGCATCACAGTAAACTACTAGATATATCCTTCAAATATCAGTATTACAAATCACTTTCTCTAGGGCTGGGCAAAAACCACTACCCAAGAGGGCCACGAAAAATCTACTCGCCCACTCACTATGGCGAGTAAGATTTTATCAGGTCGAGCTTTTTATAGGACCGACTTGTCCGTTCTAGGGAGTAAACAGGAAAGAACAGGTGTTCTGTTCATCCAGAAAATGAATGACCAATAAAGACTCCTTTAAAACTCATCTTCAGGGGTCTTCATTGAGTCCAACTCTTTAATGCTTACATCACTTCCCTGGTTCAACTGATTAGATCCTTCCGGTTCTCAGTGTGCTCTTACACCGACGATAGCCAATTAGTGGTATGTTCTCTGATTCCGTTAAAGTGGCTGCTCAGTTCAAGGCATGCATGAATATCATTGCTTAATGGATGAACCTAAACTTTTCAAAACTTAACTGATAAAACAGAGGTCTTGCCGTTTGGTAACAATGACACCTTTTGGAACAGGACCTGTTGGCCACCCAACTTGGGACACCTACCAGAAGAGTAAGCTAGAAATCTGGGTGTTGGTGCTCAACAGAAGGCTAACATTTGATGATCACTAACCAGTTAACACCTTCTTGTTTCTTTATGTTGAGCTGAAGAAAGCAGTTATTTTAGCACTTCTCTAAAATCGATTACTGCAATGCATTACTTGTAGGATCTCAAACAAGAGTCCTCAAACTTTAGACGCTCCAAAATGCAGCAGCCAGGGTTCTTCTAAATCTTCCAAAATTCTGCTCAGTCACCAAGTCATAAGAAAGTTACATTGGCTCCCTATCCGAGCATGCATTCAATTTAAAGCACTCTGTTGGGACCACAAAGAGGGTCCATACTTTCTTCGGGACATCTTTAAATGGTACACCGCCGCGAACCTTACATTCCAGGTGCAGGTACACGGAATAAAAAAAAGTTCATTGGGGAGAGAGGTTCTCCCACTCTAAATGGTGGAACCTGCTTCCAGACCATTTGAGAATCCAAGATAACTTATTGAAATTCAGGAAAGAACTAAAAGCTTGTCTGTTTGAATCAACTCTCTAATTGTATATTTTAACAATCTCAATCCACTGTTTAATCATAAATCAGTGGCTTACCGCCAGATCTCATATTCAATGCTGATCCGGTGACGCAAGGATGCTAGCACCAAGACAGCTTTTGGCATTAGCGCGCTCTATAACACCCCACATAACATATTTGCAATCTGTTCAAGGACAGATGTCGAATGTCAGTTTGTCTTTTCACTAATTGGTGCTTCTCTTGGAAAATGGAGTTTACTTTTCTCTTATTACAGTTAGGAGGTTTTTGTCAAGTGATCTGACAATCATTGTGAAACAAATGGCTGTGAGATCGGTTAGAAAAAAACTGACATTTAAACAGCTTGCAAATAGTATAAATATTTCAAAATATATCAAGAATTATGAAAACACTTGTAATTCAGAAGTGCGATGCAAACAAACTTAAATAGGAGAAAAATAAATCAGAACATTTTACTTGGAGCTAGGCAAATGACAAATATTTGCAGAAAGTATAATTCTAAACATGGTTTGTACACTATAGTTTTATCAGTAACTTGCAAGTTAGTGGGGAGTTTTGTGGCCATGTCAATGGAAAATATGCTGATTGCAAATGACTGGTACTGTATTTAATTATTAAAAGTGATAGCTTTTAAACATGATTTGAAAAAAACATTCCTGCCCCCGCCCTAATGACAACGATGGTAATGAGGCAAGTCAGCAGTCATGTGCATTCTATATATGGCTAGATTTGCATTATATGGGAGCAAAGGTTTAGTCTACTAAATCAAACAAAAGTGTTGTGTACAGCTGACAAGCTGAATTCACGCATTTGAAAGTGCTCTCATTTGTGATAAAGAAAATGGCGGCACAGCTAATTAAAATATTTGCCCAGGATTGCATAAATTTAAACCAATTAATGGGTCAAGAGCATTATAATCGGGTGGAGTAGATCATTTAGGTCACACCTGCAGGTCTAGAAACTTATTTTTCAAGGCCCAAAATCCTGGCCATTTCAGTTACACACAAGCAGCCAATAACCAGCCACTTATTTCATCTTCCAATATCGAATCTGCTGGAAAACACTGCAGTTAGCAATCCGAGCTACTGCTCGCTCCAAAATACTGCAGACATGCAATAGGCCTTTAGACTATGAAGTAAAGAGTATGCCAATGTTGCCTCTCGATACCGTAAAAGACAAATACAGAGTTGAGCAAAATTCAGCAAAAAAAAAGACACAAAAATGTTTAGTGCTATGCGTTAGCGATAGACGCATCCTCGCATACATTTTCGATCCAGACGCATTTTGCTCTTAAAACAAAATAGCGCGAAAAAAACACAGAAGAGATACAGACAACAACCACTCGTGTTCTGGTCATTCGCATTCTCCCCCTACTCCGGTGCTAAAAAGTTGCCAGAAAACCAACACAGGATGGATTAGACCCGGTCAACAAGACACGTCTTTCAGCGTTTTACGTCCAGTTTGCCTTTAAAATCCATTTGAAAGCACACACAATGAAACTGCGAAGTATATGTGTAAAGAAGTAAAGAAAGATCTCATGAATAAACCTTCACTATCAGCAAAACTGCAGGATCCCACAAAATATTAACATCCTCAGTTCCCCGTAACTTTAAATCATTCTCAAAATCCAAACTGCAAAGGTGTACGATTCCACCCCGACTCGAAGAATAAGACTAGCTTCCCCAAACAGCAAATTCAAATTATGTTTGGAAAGATTAATTCGGCTCTCCATAACAAGAAACCCCACGCAAACATTATTAAATAAGCTAAAAGGAACAGCGCTCCGCAAACGCAAACCTACCATCTCGGCAGCCGCAGGAAAAAGAGAAACCCTCGGTCTGAATCTCGCGATAGCAAGAGCACAGGAAGTGCTACAATCCCCGCCCAGTGATCAAGGCCGTTGCCACGTGCTTTTATTAATTTATAATATTAGGTTTGGTTTTACCGGACGATTATTACGTGTAAATGTCACTTTCTCGCCTTCAAGAAACAAAGACTCAGTTCCAATCAGTTTTTTAAAAGCCATTTTAATCGGTAAAATACTGCTCCGGTAGATAACGGGGGTAGGAAGGTGGAGTTTGAGAGGAGGGGGGCATCAACCAATCGGACGAAAGGACTGCCCAGCAAACAAGCAGCTACGTTATTCGAGGGTAAGGCCGAAGCTGTTAACAAAAAGAACGGACAAGAATCATGACTTACGTGGTGGGCATCTTTGAATAGGAATCTTTTAGGGAAGTTCATATTAATGCCGCCTTAAAAGTGAATAATACCGAAAGATTTAGGTTCCCATTCATTTTAAGAAGCAGGCCAATTATTTATTTTGATGCCTACTAGATTAGCAGTAAAAAAGATTTGAAAAAATATGTTTAATTTGACTTACGGTGTCCAGAAACAAAATATACGTAAACACAACATTATAAGCGGTAGATGATTAAGATAAATCTTTGTCGCTTATAGTCAAGCTGGTCAGCTAACTTTGCTGGTCAAGGAGTGGAACTTTGAGGCTCGGACACTTCTAGTGCGCGAAGACAAGACTGCTGACATCTCGCTTCTTTTCTATTTCCGGTGCTCGGAGACAAGTGCTCTAACCCCGGTAGTGTTTTTGTTTTAGTTATCGCGAGATTCATTTTAGCCCTTTCTCCTGCCGCCACTTAAATGGTAGGTTTGGGACTCGGCGTGGTTAGGTCAGAACCCCCCCTCGCATAAAAAAGAACAAGCATTGGAAATGCAACCGGTCTCGCATTTGTTTGAGTTAGAGCTTTTGGCATTGTAAATGGCAATGTCTTTTATCTATGTGTTATGAAATGTTTGAATGTGGTGTGTAGTGGAATTATGCATGTTGGATTGAATTAGTTAGTTGTGTGTAATTGTGTGGTGTGGAGTGCATTTGTGAAGTGCACTTGTGTGGCTTGGTGTGCTGTGGAATTATGTGGTATGGAGTGTACTGGAATTATGTAGAGCGGGATTGTGTGTTATGGAGTGTAATTATGTGGAATGTTATTTTGTGTTGGGGAGTGGTATGTAGTGGAGTTTAATTATGTGGTGTGCTGTTAATTTTGTGGTTCGATGTGGAATTGTCAGTGGTGTGGATTGGATGTATGTGGTGTGTTGTGTAATTGTGTTAAGTTGTATTATGTGGTTTGGTGTAGACTAGTATATCACTATCATGCGCAAACTTGCAGTTCCTACCAAAGCAGCATCGCCCATCTTTCCGGTATGCCAGCCAGATTTTGCGTCCACCAAATTCCATTGACTTTTCCTGCACTGTCAGCTGCACATGTTTTTAAAAGGCTGACATGTGCTTTCTGTTCTTCCTGAAACGGGTTGGCAAAGACAGCAGACTGTCCATGCATCTGATAGGACTCAGCCACTGGCCCTAGTTTGGGGCTGGTAGACTGGTTTCTTAGCGATAATCCACAGAGCATATTGGTATGACAGGTGCAGTGTCTATTGAGCAGCCATGTCAACAGTATTGTTACTGAAGTCTTCATCGCTGCTGCTGTCCCTCAAAATGTTTCAAAAGAAGTATTTTTTTCTGTAAATGGCATGAACATGACAATTTCATTTATTTTTTTGCAAGTTGGACACTTTGTTCGAAATAGTTGATTTTTTTTTAAATCTAAAGATTGTTGTTAGGGCTCTTCTCTTGGGGATGTGTGACTCAAGGGCAGCTTAACAATCCTTGTGACGAAAAATTCTACTGTCCTTGGAAAGACGGGAACTAGGTACTAGTGCGAGCTCACTGAACTGCTAAGTGCCTCTGTTTAGTGTTTGACTTTCAGGAAAGGGAGAATTTGAACACCTGAGCCTTACTCTTTTAGGGTGGTGTTGGGCAGAACGACTAATTCTGGATGTACACGTATCACTCAATAAATATAATGTCCATGCAGTGTTATTACAGATTAAAGATTAAGTAAACATGTTCAGTAACACAGAGAAGTTGTATGGCACATACTGTTTGCGTTAGCCTATAAATATGCTACAATCGTGCTCTGCTCACGTGGATGGATTTGCCAGGGGTGTATGAAACCAGGAAAATAATCATAGTTGAACTTAACCTGGGAGCACAGTGTGGGCATATGTTACCGTTCAGTAGTGTTTTGCGACTCTTCAGAGTTTCTGTGGACAGTTTTGGCAATTGCACGCTACAACACAGGGTGTCACTCACAGATGCACATTGTGGCTTCGCACCTGTAATGTTGCTTCATCTAGCATAGTGCTCAGAGTTCAGGTTGTGATGGGCATTGAAGCATCACACCCCCTCTTTGTCTGACTCTGCAAAGTATCTCAGAGCAGTAAAGGCTCCAGGGGGATCTCAGGCTGTTGCAGTGCAAGGCAGGGTCTGACAATGCAAGACAGCCTGCCTTTTCATCAGGAGCAGTGGAGCAGGACACAGGGAGAAAGCCAGTTCTGACTACCATAAATCCTATGGAGTTTTATTTTTCCTGCAGACTTTTTCCTAACGGACGCGGTCTCTTTTTATATTGACCTGAACCACAGACAGTGCTCCAGCTCACCTTCCTAACCACACATTTAGTACAATCACATTTATGCTCCAAAGTTTTGCTGCTATCCCAATGTCATTGCAATGTCCTAATGAAAAGCCCGAAAAGCAACTCAAACTGGCGTTGAAATGTCAATGTTTTAATTTCTTCGCTAGAACACATTGAATAGCGAGAGATGGCAGGCCTCCAAACTTCTAAATAGATACAATTAGTGCTGCTTAAGAAGATTCCCGCTTGGTATCATACACATTAACGCTGCTAATTTGTAGTCGTAACTTAATGCCCAACACTTTATTGCTTCCTCTCTTTGACACTCCGGTTTGAGCGCCTTTTAATTATTTGGGAGCATAATATATTTCCTCTTTATGACAGGAACTCTGCGCCCATCGTGGCCAAGTACAGCGCCCTCGGTTTTGTGGTGAAGGACTTACCCAGGCAGATGGTATTTCAAGGCACCGCAACTGGGGACTCTCCAGCCCCAGTCTCCCCTCCGTCGGACGCTCCTTTGTTGCTGGAAGAGGCGATGTCAGCCAGCAGGCCCAGGGAATTTGGGAGCCTTGCCATACTACGCAGGGCAGCAGTCAGTCAAGCCGTGGAGTTTAAAACTTGCGGCAGCTGTTATAAAGCATACTTATATTAAACGTATAAAGATAACTCGGACCCCGAACCCTGTACTAAGTCAGACGACACTCAAACAGCGCATGTCTGTTGTCCCCGCCCCTAGCCACATACAGACCATGTTAAGACAGTCGCATTGTTAATGGGATCTTTTGGACATTTTTAACGTATAAATGAGCAGAAACGTCGCGCGTTGCTCCTAATAGCGAGAGCTAGCTCTTTTCCGTAGCGCAGCGAACGTGAGTTTCTCATTTCAATAATAAGTTCAGTCAGGGTCTGTCAGATGTCTAGTCAGAGGGTAGCAAGCACTGTATAAACATCAATAACAATCTCAAGACTAGAATAACATGGAGCACTTACAAGCGCTGTGTGGGTGGGAAGCAGCAAGGTGGGAGGGAACCAAGCTGTGCGCTTCTTACGAGACAGCACCGAAGTGGATGCCTGCTTGTGCCCCAGGGGGACTGCTGAGTGCGTGCTCGAGCGGAGTCTATAAATGCTTTTTAAATGCTTTTTGCCGGAGCTTCAAGTTCAGTCGGGGTCTGTCAGATGCCTAGTCAGAGGGTCGCAAGCACTGTATAAACACCAATAACAATCTCAAGACTAGAATAACATGGAGCACTTACAAGCGCCGTGCGGGCGGGAAGCAGCAAGGTGGGAGGGAACCAAGCTGGGTGCTTCTTACGAGACAGCACCGAAGTGGATGCCTGCTTGTGCCCTAGGGGGACTGCTGAGGGCGTGCTCGAGCGGAGTCTATAAATGCTTTTTAAATGCTTTTTGCCGGCGCTTGTAGTGCCTTTCAAAGCACCATATAAAACCAGATGAGGGGAGGGAGCTATGAACAACACTAAACATGCAATGCCCATTCGGGAAGAGGAAGGAGGGGCCATCACACGCTGTACTGTGTGATGGCCAACGAAAATGCTCTCTGAGTGAAATCGCCGGGAGGAGAGCTAAACACACAAAGGAGGGACTTCAACAGAAATGCACCAATAAGAAACCAGCATTTCTGAATGCTGCAGCTAACAGCCAATAGCAATGGGTGGGTTTTCCAAAGCCACACAGAGAGATAAAACAGGTCATCGCTGATGCTCAACCTAAAAACGCACTAAGGTCTGGTTATGTTTGCTGCACGTGCTTTGCGGTCAGTAAAACCAAGAGAGTACAATCCACCATGAGTATGTGACGTAGATTTTGCGCCGTTTTTTGCTTTTGGCAGAGGAAGGAGTATTGCAGGAGTCCAGTGTTTGAAAGGGGGAAATTAAGAGGCGACTTGTAATTTGGTCTATGTCCATCAGTTTTAGCCAGACGAAAACCAAGTTTTATCTTATGTGAAACAATTCAGGGACGAACAGGCATTTTACCACGCTTGCCTTGTACTTAATATAAAAATAAGCTTTACATTAGTTTTTATTGTGTGGCTGTTGACTGGAAATGCGAAACTCGCAGTTGTTGCATAAACTGTTGCATTATTTTACGCTAAAACACTTTAGTGAGGCTTTCCTTTACCATGCTGGAAGGATACGATACATGGAGACTATGAACTTGCACAGGTTGGCTGTGTTGGAAGGTCGTCGCCAAATTTGTAAAGAAGACCACGCAGTTGTGAACTTGAAGCGTAGTTTATTAAAAGCTTCCAACACAGATGTAAATCAGGTCAGTGGGGTGAACCGGGAGAAGCGTCCAGTCACAGCAGTCATCAGCTGTCGTCTGGTAACATTCCAGAATGTACAGCTGATGACAGGAGGGAGAGAGGGGTAAGGGAAGAGGAGAGGGACAAAAGAGAAGGGAACGCAACACATCTTCCTCTTTACGGAAAGGATAGGGGAAAGGAGACATGGTTAATCACATACAAAATCATTGAGTTTCTGGGTGGAACTACAAGTTGTCCAACTCTGGTTCTTTGAGGTACGGACACATCATTGATTGTCAAGCGCCCAACAGAATGCCTGGGGGCGGCCTGCTGAGTGACCTGGGAATGACCAACATTTTCTTCATCCTCCCAGAAGTCCCTCAATCTTCCCCTTGAACAAAAGGGAACATGACCATAACGTGTATCATTAGAGTCCTGTCTGTCATCGGAACAAGGAATTGAGGGACTGCCAGGTTTGCGTGCAGATAACCTAGAGAAGTGCCACACTCTACCATCACTCAATCGGGCCGAATTGCAAAACACCTTGTTTACAGTGAGGGGTTTGGAAAACCTGCTGTGCCCTTTGGTTGTTAGCCCACTCTTTTTGACACGTACGGCATTACCCACACGCAATTGAACGGGTTTGCAGCCGTGTCTTTTGTCATAGCGAGCTTTGCACTCTCCTTGTGTTTTTTCTAAACAGTGTCTTACTTGGTCCGGTGACCAATCAACTCTTTTGGTGGCAGATAACCAACCCACATTGTCCTTTGACATGGGAGTTCTACCCCTCATAAGTTCAAACGGGCTGTGACCTGTGCTGTTGCATGGTGTAATGCGGTATGCCCACAATGTCTTGAAAATTTCGTTCTTCCATACCAAGTTGTTATTGTTGGCTAGCTGGACAATGCTTTTGATAACCCTGTTGAAGCGTTCTACTGCTCCATTACCTGTAGGGTAATAAACGGATGTGGTCTTGTGGGCAATTTTGTTCCTATTTAAGTAGTTTACAAACAAATCTGATGTAAACTGGCGGCCATTGTCGCTGACAATACATTTGGGCAACCCCTCCTTAATGAAGACCTCATCAAGAAATTTCACTATGCTGTGGGCATCAGTTTTGTTGACAAACCCAATCTCCGGCCATTTCGAGAAATGGTCAATTAGGACAATGGCAAACATTTGTTCCCCCCGATCCACAACGGGTCCCATGATATCTATGCCAATTCTTTCCCAAGGCATTTTGGGGCAGGAGATGAGATGAAGGGGGGGCCTAAAAGTGACTTGGGATTTGTCTGAGTTACAGCATTGCAGGCAGTCTCTTACGATTCTCTCTATGGCAAGGTTTACCCCGGGCCACCAGTGAAGGTTCCTAACCCTGCACTTGGTTTTGCCAATCCCTAAGTGTCCCTCGTGGCAGATCTCAAGGATTGTGTGTCTGAGCCTGGAGGGGGGGATAATCTTGCCACTTCTCATGAGAAACCGTTTTCCTGTGAAAGTTCATGTTTTACTTCCCAGAAGGGCAGAAGCTCTCTGGCAATAAACCTCTTCTCTGGCCAACCTTTCTCAAGAATACTGAGAACCTTACCCAGGACAGCATCGCTACTTTGCTCTTTCTTCCACTCTTCTAGTGATATGCCATGTGTATCCTCATGTATGCTGGCAACACATCATTTTTCATCCAAATCATCACTGGATTCTTGAACCAAAACAGGCATGCGGCTTAAGAAATCAGCCACTACATTCTTGGTACCAGGTACATATTGGACTTCGTAGTTAAAATCCAATAACCTTACAGACATTCTTGCAAGCCTTGGAGATGCAGCGTAAAGTCCTTTGGTGGTCAAAACCTTGGTCAATGGTTTGTGGTCACTTCTCAAAATTACCTTATTGTCCCATACAAACTGCCTGAAATGTTCCAGCCCTCAGACGCATGCCAAAGCCTCCCGCTCAATGACAGAATACTTTTCTTCTGTGGGTGTCAGTGAGCGAGAGGCAAAGGCGATGGTACATTCTGTGCCCCTTGAGTCTCTCTGTGTGAGCACTGCACCTAAACCTCTACCACTGGCATCAGTGGTGACAATGTTGAGTAGGGATGGATCGAAACCTTGTAGGGGTGGAGCAGAGCACATCCCATTTTTTAGCATGCAAAATGTTTTTTGGCACACATCAGACCACACAAATTTGTTTTTTGTTTTTAGAAGTTGTCTCATGTCAAACGTTTTTGCTGAAAAATTCTCTATGAATTTTGAGGAGAACTCAACGAGGCCCAAAAGGAGCGCAGTTCATCTTTGCTCTTGGGTTCAGGAGCATTGTGGATGGCATCCAAAACCTCTTTTTTTGGTTTGATGCCTTCTGCGGTGATCACGTGTCCTAAGTAGGTTACTTCAGAACGAGCAAATTTACATTTGCTATGTTCAGCAGTAAGCCCTTTGGATTCTAGTATCTCCAATACCTGTACCAATTTATCATCATGTTCCTTCTTGGTTTTGCCCATGACTAAGATGTCGTCCTGGAACAACAGAATATCCTCAACACCTTCAAATGTTTCTTGCATGAGTCTTTGGAACATGGCGGCGGTGTGGAGCAGATTAATTAATAACCTGCTGGTGCAGGGATCACCACTTCGCCACGGGTTCTTATCAAAATGAGGAGGACTCGACACTGGAGCGAAGTCAGACCATGGATAGTTTATTCAATCATTCATGAATGGGTCTCCATCCGACAGGTACCATCAAGATACCCAAGGATAAAGCACACTGAACGATGGTTACATGGGTTTATATAGGGAAAATCACAGACTAGGAACGCCCAGAGATAAATAGAACTTTGGAAAGAGCACACAAATGAGGCAAGGCAAGAATCGACAGTCTCGGTGCCTTGTGTAACTGTCGCGTCTTTGAGGCTGCACAACAAGATAGGCTTATCTGAACAAACTTTATCTAAGGCTTTACCATTGTTTAAAACACACACGAAACCCACAGTGCAGACATCAGCTGTTCTTTTGTGCTGACTTTGCATGTTTACGCAGCCTACAATGTTTCAACTTTAGATTCGTGACCTAATGTTTATGCAGGTGTGGTGTCAAGGGTAGAGTCAGGCTGAAAACAGGTCAAAGGTGAGCATGGATGAAGCACAGCTGAATTAGAAAACGAGAGAGATTCAGATTTTAAGGTTTCACAGTCCTTCCTTTTCAGCTGTGCTGAATCCATTCTAAGAGGTACACGTATTAATTTATATCTCGATTTTAATTATTTCATTAATTTCAAGTTGTACCATCATTTCTCTATTTAATTCATGAACATTGACTGTGGAAGGTTTAATACTACTACAAATATTTATGCAAGTGGTGCATATTATAGGGGCACATTGAATGCAGCAGCAGCAAGTTAGAAAGATGGCTCAATTAACATTAAGGGCTTTTTATGCAAATATTGAACAAATGTATTGTGCTTATATATTTGGCAGTGTGAATCCTTAAGAGAGGACAAGGTGAAGTGATAATGTTCAGATGCGGTAGGAGTAGGGGGCACTAGGCCATGAACAGGGTAATATGTTTCAAGTCTCCAAAATAGACCCAAAAATCCCAATATTAACAATAGAAAACATACAAATATCCCTATTTTTCTCTTTTTAATCCAAAATTGTCAGCTTTTAGCCGGGGCATTCGGGGCAAGTACTTCTATTCCTCCTAATAGATCAAAAAACACCTTCCCAAAGGGCCTTAATGACAGATCGACAACTCTACCCATTTCAACCTAATCTATATACAAATACCTATTTCAGAAGAACACCTAACACTATTCCCTATACTGATCTTTTATATTCAATCTGTATGTTTCTTAGCCTTCCTTCCTCTTACTGTAGTATTTGTTGTTTGATTGCCAAGGTAACAAAGAGTAGCGTAACGATCAGCCAGAAACAGAGCAATGTAATCTCAATTCTCCCAAAATTCCCTCACTACACTATCAGAGAGCATTTAAGTCCCCAGTGTCTTTTGCTTCAAAGCCTCACTGGCAAGCTTATGTACCGGTCCGGATGTTGGCGGTCTTGACCACCGGCATGGGTTGCTACCTCTCCAGAGATAGTTTTTTCAATCAAAGTCTATAGTTCTTTTGGCCCTTGGCCGCATTTTGTATCAGGGCTGAACAATGTCAGGATGTTCAAACAGAATCTGTTCATCTGGGTCAGGCATGATGGCAGCAAGTTATTGTTCCAATGACACCACTTCACCAAGTTTCAAAAAGATCACCATCCCCAAAAGGCACTTGCTGAGAGATCTGATCATATTCAAAGTCAGGTATTCCTCTTGTTATCCACTGATCATATGGTAAAGGAAGTGGCGCTTGCTTTCTCCACATCACTGGCATGAATCCAGTGTCTGTGCCCTGTGCACTTAGCAGTCTGGGTGGTGAAGAGAACTTGCACTGGCCTCTGAAACTGTTGGGTAAAGACACCGTCTCTAGGCCTCAGCTTGTGACCTGGACCTTTAAGACTGGGAGAGAGACTGGCCTTCACTTGTGATTGGATCAAATGCAAATCTTTAGTCAACACAATAATCAACAAGAATGGTAAATTCAATGTCAGATTGTCCTTAATCGTGGTACACCCTATACATTTTGCTGGCCTCCCCGTAACCATCTCAACTGGTTGCAAGACCTTCAATGGGCAGATCTGGGGGTGCAAAATATCCTGTTGAAACAGGGTACCTTTTCCTGTGCTATAAGTATGGCACATCATGCACCTCTTGACATAGAACTTTGCCACCCTGGGAATCAGATTATTGAACCATACATGATCTGACATGGCCACCATTCCTTTAGCACTGATGTGGGCTGAACTGTGGGCCATGGTAACAATAGCATTCACATAATAATTTGGAAGCATTCATCTTTGCTTTCCTGACAGATCTATCCAACATCCTGTCGCATCCTGACACCCATATCTTTTACACTGTTCCTTCTCTTCCTCCGTAGCTTCTTCCTGTACTTCCCTAATGCAATCTAGAGTCTGATTAAACATAGTTACTTCTGGTGTCCATCTAACTGACCCTACAATATACATTAAACTATACTCTAAATAGGCTGATCGTTTAGCTGTTGCATTAGCAAAAATATTTCCCTGTATTACCTCATCTATAATTTTCTTGTGGACAAAACATTTAACAATAGCAACCCTTTTTGGTAACATCAAGGTATCCAGTATCTTTACTATTCATTCCCCATACTGTATCTTATCACTATGCAAAATAAAAAAGCCCCCTTTTGTTTTTAGAGTCATCCGAATGAGTGGGCAACTCCAAAGGCATATACATTGATATTTACAGTCAAATCTTTACTTAATTCATAGGTTCTAGTCAAAGCTGTCAGCTCCATAGATTGCTTTGACATTTGTTGTATTTTACATAACTCAACCACAGATTTCAAGGGAGTAACTGTATAGGCCGCTGTACTAGAGCCATCAGGTAGTTTGTAACATGTACCATCCACGGACAGTTCCCCTGGTGGGTCAGATATAGGGGTATCTGTCAGGTCTACCCGTCCCTTAGTCTCCTTCTCAGTAATAAATATGCAATCATGCTTCTCATCTTGTTGGGACTCAGAAAGGGGCAGTTCGGTGGTTGGATTCAAAATGTTACAGCATTTCAGAGTGATGTTTGGAGCAAAAGTGTCAACTCATACCCTGTTAATATCGCACTGGTCAGGTGCTGGGTCTGAATTATTTTTTTAGATATCCACTAAATGTGGTACCATAACTGTCAAATTGTGACCTTAAATATACATTTCAGATTGCTTTATCGCAGTGGGGTCCAATGTGGAGGAGAAATCTGCACATGACCTATTCCTTCCTACATGGGACCGTGCCAAGCTGCAACCATCTTTTACATGCACAAATTTGTAATAATCAGGGTTTACCTAAAGCAGAAGCATTACATAAAGCATTTTTTCCAATTACAAAAAGACAGCTTCACACTGATTAGTCCAAGGAAGCAGCATGCATACGTGCTTTAATATTAAAGCAAGCAGGGGTTTTGTAATCAGTGAAAAATTTGGTAATAAACGCACAGATATTAGATTGAGTCAGTGGTTTCTGCAAATTCTGCACCAATTATATCCTATGTTGGTGTAGCGTCTTACCCCCTTCGACAGGAGGAGACCTAAATAGGTAACCTTCTGTTGACAATACTGTAATTGGAAAAGAGATACTTTGTCCCAAGGAGGCTAAGTGATGCAATAATTTCACTGTAGTCTGTTTGCAACCTTCTGCTGCATTGCTATGTCTCCAATGAGTGGCTCGTGAGCTACCAATAGATTACCAGGTACCTGTGAGTAGCTCTTCTGTGTGCAGTCCAACCTGTATTTTAAAAAACAAAACTCATGCATTCAAGACAACATTTCTTTTGTATTTTCACAACACATAAACTGATGTCTACAGAAAAATAATTGACATTTTGAAAATGTACTTACAGTTATTATTTCAGTTGGAGATATTTATTACTCATAATTATATCTTGGCGCAAGGGAGTATTGCAGCTATTGTTTGTATCTAGTACCCATGTAATATTTCAGTTCAAATTGTCAAAGCCTCTTTTTTTTTTTTTTCATTACTGCTGAAAACCCTGGCTAATGCACTGATGTGATCACTACTGATACTCTTGGATAAGGTGGTCACTTTTTCATCACTGGTGACTTTTGTTGCAGAAAATGTTAGAGACCCTTGTACTAACATTCAGTTGTTGTGAAATAGGGCTTTGAACGGGGATGCCAGAAAATCCCACAGGTGTATTAACTTTACCTGAGAAATAACAAGATATTGAGGGACTACTATCTTGTTACTTTCTCTTAAATCAATCACAAATTGATAAACTTTTATCCTGTATTCCATCCCCTTTAAGGACATGAAGAATAGGGCTATTAGATACATTAGAGGAAACTTCCTCAAAGCGAGTAAAGAAATCAGGGACGGCCTCTCCCTGTTTTTGCTTACAAGCAGTAAGGAGTGTCCAATATATTTTCCATGCCAGAATTATCGTCTTTATATAAGTTAGTGTGTTGCCAGGGAGGTCCAGTATGAGCTGATTAGGTTTCTGACCAGGTTTCCTATCCCTATCAGCTGCTACTATGGCAGTCCAATCTCCTCCTAACTCAACAACATGATCCTGTTTCCGGGTAAGTCGCCACATATCTGGTGGCAAGATCATGCCAAAAAAAATATCAATATCTACTAAAGTCATGATACAAGAATCAATGGCTGCCTGTACATCATCATAAAATCCTCTAGGATTTTTCCGTATGTCTGATAAGGAGGCTTTTAAAGTGAGTATATCCGTCCTTTTCCAGGGCGTATATATCCAATTATACAAAAAATGGGCTCTAGCATTGGGATTATTAGGGTCATCATTATCTGCATTCCCTCTTCCAGGAATGAACTGTGGCGCAGCTTCCCTCATAGGTCTTATTCGAGGAGAGGAAGAGAGTTCATTACGATATCCAATTATCATTGCTATAGCATTATTAACTCTACTTACAGGGAAGGCCCCTATCTGACATTGTCGATTAATAGCTCTAACATCATCTGGGCCATTTTGTCCTGTAGTCATCTCCCATTGAACCATAAATTGATGAGAAAGCTTATTTATAAGACAAAGAAGCTCGCCTTCAGAAAAATCCTGAATCTGATCTATCATTTCTTCTACTTCCATTTCTAGATCACTTAACCAATTTAATACCATCAATCTTATCGCGTCCTGACGAAACTGAGGTACAGTAGAGCGAAGGACTCGAGGGGTCAGGACAGATGCAGGAAGCACAGAATCATTAGTCATTTCAAATGCAGTGGCCTGAGGTGGAGGCACAGAGCCTTGGGGTGGGGGTGCAGTGGCCTGGGTTGGAGGAGGTAAAGAATGTACCGGTACTGGTTGGAAAATAGGGAGTTGGACAACCGCGGGCAAAGGAGGGGGAACCGGGGGTACAGGGGTAACAACATTTTGTCGTCCAGGGGGAAGAGGTGTTAAAGGTACATATGGGGATGGGGGTCGTTCTATCAACAACCCATCAATATCTGAATCCACATCTTCTTGGTGGACCTGAACTGCTACAGTTGGTCTAACTATATATTCCTTAGATGTTAATAATCTATGCTCCCTATCTAAACATTCTTTTTTCTCCTGAACTTCCTTATCCTTCAATTCCTTATACTTCTGATACTCTGTTTTCCTTTCCGGTTTCTTTTGTACCTTCTCTGCCTTGAGCTGCCGCTCCTTCACTTCTTTCCTCTACATACGCAAACTGTCAAAAATAGCTGGCCTAACTTTCTTTAAAAACAATCGTTTCTCTAGATACTCGAGTTTGTGAGGGTCCATGGTTCCCTCTAATGGCCATTCTAGCTGGGGATCCCCTTTTGTATATGTGTTCCACAATGCATTATACATGATGGGACAAATACCATATTTGTTGTACATCTCAAAATTCGGCGTACCTTCTGGTGGCGCCGGCTGACTTGCTTCCAAAACGCTCTGCTTATCGCAGCAGCACCAACAAAACTTCCAAAGCGTACTAAGTACAGGCATGTTATATAAGATATAAAAAACTTATAAACAGAGAGAAATAAAAAATATTCTCACATTTACCTGTAAGAAAAAATGTTAGTCAAAACAAATAGCAAGTCTCAAAACAAAGCTTAGGTTTCAAAATACCAAACAGATCCTAGGTTTCAAAATTCCAAGCAGATTCCGAACGGATTACCAAACAAATACCAAGTCAAGACAAATACCAAGTCAAGCAAAGATCAAACAGATCCTAACCAAATGAACCGGTTCAATACAGATTTACCTCATGCGTAGTCTTCGACTCCCACCTGTCGATCCTCCCTGATCCAAAAAAAAATGACCGTCCGAAGGCCCCAGTCAAGGCTAGCAGCCGCCAGGAAGATCAGAGTTGGAGAGCTGAAAAATCACCATGGCCCACGAGCAACACTAATCTCATCAGGTGGTGCGCTCGTCTTACCGACCTGATCTCCTCCCCTGGTCCGACTGCAAGCCTTTGATGGGGCCCCACGATGGGCGCCAATTTGTGGAGCAGATTAATTAATAACTTGCTGGTGCAGGGATCACCACTTTGCCACGGGTTCTTATCAAAATGAGGAGGACTCGACACTGGAGCGAAGTCAGACCATGGATAGTTTATTCAATCATTCATGAATGGGTCTCCATCCGACAAGTACCATCAAGATACCCAAGGATAAAGCACACTGAACAATGGTTACATGGGTTTATATAGGGAAAATCACAGACTAGGAACGCCCAGAGGTAAATAGAACTTTGGAAAGAACACACAAATGAGGCAAGGCAAGAATCGACAGTCTCGGTGCCTTGTGTAACTGTCGCGTCTTTGAGGCTGCACAACAAGATAGGCTTATCTGAACAAACTTTATCTAAGGCTTTACCATTGTTTAAAACACACACGAAACCCACAGTGCAGACATCAGCTGTTCTTTTGTGCTGACTTTGCATGTTTACGCAGCCTACAATGTTTCAACTTTAGATTCGTGACCTAATGTTTATGCAGGTGTGGTGTCAAGGGTAGAGTCAGGCTGAAAACAGGTCAAAGGTGAGCATGGATGAAGCACAGCTGAATTAGAAAACGAGAGAGATTCAGATTTTAAGGTTTCACAGCGGTGGAGGCCAACCCAAAGGGGACTCTTTTGAAACGGAAACACCCAAAGGGAGTGATGAAAGTGGTCAAACTCTTGCTATCGGGATGCCGCCTTAAGGTCTATGGTGGAAAAATATTTGACACCCTTGGTAAGTGCTAACATCTCATTGATGCGTGGAAGGGGAAATTGATCAACTAAAATGTTGTCATTGAGATCACGCAAGTCTATGCATAATCTCAAGCGACCGTTAGGTCGCTTAACCACAACCAAAGGAGCAACCCATTCTGATGACTCCACCCTTTCAATAACGTCATCGCTAAGTAGCTTATCCAATTGAGCCTTAACTCCCTCTTTGATAGAAAATGGAATGTTTCTGACCTTGTGAATTTTGGGTATGGCTCATTCCTTGACACAAATTTTGTGTTCGAACCCCTTAATGAGGCCAATGGTATTAGCAAAAACCTTGGGGAACCTCTGAAGTATGTTATTGCAAAGTTCCTCATCCGATTGAACAATGAGGACAGGTTCCTCACTGTTGGGGTTTAGAACAATCCCCAGTTTGCTTGGCCTAACCACCCCAGGACGGAGGGCCCCGATCTGGTACATAGAGTTTACACAAGGATTCTCTACCCTTGAAGGAAAATTTGTGTTTCCTGTACCCTTTAACTTCAACCCGTGAAGGTTTTTATGGAGATATCTGGTAGTTCTAACTGATCCCGAGGAGGGGTGAAAACTTTTCTTTCCATACAGTATGGTTTACAATTGTGTAAGGCGAACCTGAGTCCGTAACTATAGAGATATCTACACCGCCTATAGACATTTCACATGCAAGTTTTTTTTTGCCTGTGTCCTGTTGCATATCATCAACCTGCAAAATGCAATCGTCTTCAATATTGAGTACAAACATGTTGATGTCACTCTCATCGGATGAATTAGAGCTTTCACCTTGTTCAACTTCAATAAATTTGACAGATTTAGAGGGTTTTTTATGGCACACTTTCTGGAAATGTCCCATGACACCACAAAATGAACATTTATGTTTCCTGGCTGGGCAATTTTTATCATTGGCTAAGTGGTTGAAACTGCCACACCTATAACAATGTCTTCTTGCGCCGCTAGAGTTATCAACGTTCCTATCACGGTTGGGTTTGCTGCTGTTGCCCTTTCTTTCTTGCTTGGGTTTCCAATCACCAACCTTAGCCACAATGCTGTCCTCTTTTTTATCTTTATTTTCTGCAATGACAGCTTTAGCGCATGTGCCAGTCAGTTCTGCTCTTCTGGCAATGTCAATTACTGTTTGCAAAGGACTTTCTCCTTTCACCCATAAATTCTCCTGAATATTAGTATTTGACCCCTGCATAACAATTTGGTCTCTGATAAACTCGTCATGAAGCCCTTCAAAGCGACAAGTGACGGCTAGATTTTTCAACGCAGCAACATAGTCATCGATGGATTCTTCTTTGCCTTGCTTCCTGTGAAAAAACTTGTATCTGTCCACCGCAACACAAACAGTGGGCTTGTAATAATTATTTAAGTCATCAATAGCATTTGTGAAAATATCACCCTCATCATCTCCTCTTGTTTTTTTGTTTATCCTTTTGAAGATTCTTATGCCACCTGCGCCTAAGCAATGCAGCAGAATTTTGTATTTCTTATCAGCTGTGAACTCTTCCTCATCATCCAAGGTGGAAATGAAGTTAAGAAAATGCTCCCTCCATTCTTCCCATTTGAGGAGCGCTTCGCCACCCCCAGCTAGAAAGGTTTGAGGAGGGGTGAGATTTAACAAATACCCTGAAGCCATTGCTCAACGGAAGAAGAGAGAGATGGATTAAGCGAGGGGGTTATGAAATCAAGGGTGAAATTACGCGTTAAATAGTAATAAAACAGTTATAAGCATCCAACTTCCCTAAATAAGGTAGAAAAATACATTAGAGAGGCACGTTTAGAAGGAGAAACAACAGTGAAACGAATAAAAATTATTATTTGGTTTTTGGTGCTGTGCTCATCAGCGAAACGAGCAAGGTGGATGATGCTGTGCCTATCAGCGTGGGGAGGCACCGATGCGCCGAGATTTTGCAAGTTAACTTACTGTGGGTGAATGAGGTTTCACTGTGATAGCATTGTCTCTGCTTGAATCCGCTTCTAGACGTTGTGGTGACTCATCGACAGGCTGAGTGCGGGGTGCAGCGTCGGAGGCAAGTTGTTTGAGGAGAGAGAAATTTAAAAATTTGAATTGGAGCAGAGGACTTGTCCGACACCGAAGTAATGCAGTGCACCTTCTTTAAAGATGGCCGCCGCTGACATAGTTGGCGTGAAACATCACACCGTAGCTGGGCAACCGTTGGCGTCTGGAGAAAGGAGGCAGTTGGATGACGGTTGCAGCTGTTAAGGCGGTTGGCGCAGATCAGCTGAGGAGATCTGTTGAGCTGAGGAGAACTGTCAAATAGCTCCGTGTGAGCTGGAAGTAATGACAGTAGAACTCTCCGGCTATCAGGGAGCAGGAGCGTTGCCGAAGGTTGGCTGTAGAAACGTTAATCCGTATAACGCATGCCACTAAATAAACTGCATCTTGTTACAGTCTTTGAGTTCTCTCTTTTTTCCCTTGAATTTCACTGACCTGAATAAAGGTGATGAGGTGATTTACCGTTGACAATATCTGTCTTTTGAGAAAATGTTGAGCACAGAAAATTCGTGCTGGCATGAATTTCAGTCAGACGTTGAAAATGTTCTTGCACGCCGGGCTCGGCTGTGTTGGAAGCTCGTCGCCAAATTTGTAAAGAAGACCTCCACGCAGTTGTGAACTTGAAGCGTAGTTTATTAAAAGCTTCCAACACAGATGTAAATCAGGTCAGTGGGGTGAACCCGGAGAAGCGTCCGGTCACAGCAGTCATCAGCTGTCGTCTGCCAACATTCCAGAATGTACAGCTGATGACAGGAGGGAGAGAGGGGTAAGGAAAGAGGAGAGGGACAAAAGAGAAGGGAACGCAACAGATACGCTATATGAAGACTATGAACTTGCACAGGGCCATCAGTAGACGTTTATTTGATGCTAGACGTGATATGGAACGTCTTCGTGTGGCTCAGCGTGGTATGCCTTCGTCCACTCCTGCGCACGAGGTCACCTTGTTTATGTTTGATAGGCATTCAATGTTCTGGGGTGGAATGAAAATTTTTCTAGCTGACGCGTCAAGAATTTTCAATTTTATTAAAGCGGGAGGGGAGGATTATGCTTCTCATTTCTTTACTACCAAAATTTCAGCAACCAATCGCAATAAAGTAAACAAAAAACTACATTACCCATGTTTCCCTGGACCTTCCAAATCACATGCTCCAATAATATACGAGCCACCCATATAAATATAGATGTCACCATTTTGTGTTCTCTTTCTTTGTTGGATAAGCCGATAAGTACAGAATATTCCGAAGGGAAACAGGGTAATGGTCACCAAAGTTCCATTCAGCCCAAACGTAGACTTAAAGCTTCCAGGAGGTCCAACAGGGATGTACACTAACCAACCAGGGCCTGCGACTGAACTCCGAATTGGGCCTTCAAGATTGAAGCAGAACAACAAGTCATACACAACTCCTCTCAAGAGAATATAATCCACCAAATCAGGGTGATTATCTCAACTGTTCTTCTGGTCATTTCCTGAAATAGAAAGATCACCCATGTAAAGTCTGGCATTATAAAAATATATATTGCAGAGAATTGCCAACAATTATCGGGTGGAAGAAGAAGAAAAAAGAACACAATTGTATATCAGCATATTGTTATAACATTACTTTTTAAAATTGTATCAATGCATCAAAGACAATTGCATCTAATGGGTGGGATAATCCTCGCCTACAGCTACAATAGGCTTATTGTAATATGTCTTAAATGTAGATTCTGAAGACCAGTCTGCCGCTCTCATAATATCTTCTATGCGAGAGCCCAGAGCATACTACTTGGATTCCATGGCTCCTCTGGCAGAATGCACACCGAACACACAAATGTCAATGCCTGCTTCTGCCAGCATTCATTTCATCCACCTGGGTAAAGTAGCTGAAGATACTGGTCTGAGGGGTTTTTGTAAGGCAATGAGTAGTTGTGCCCCTGTCTCACATCACAAGTAGCAACTTCATAATCTTTTAAACATTGAACCACACATAATTGGCTATTATCTGGGAAACTCGTATAGGTTACCAACCTGGAATTAGATTTGGTCCTCTGCATGATAGTGAATGAAACACTTTCTGGAGAGAAAACTCTACCTGCCAAATCCAAAGCTTGTGCATCTGATACCCTCTTACAGGAGATCAGGCATAATAACATCGTGAGCTTGGCTAAAAGTTGTTTGCGTGACAAGTATCTGTTCGCCCGCCATTCCTCCAAGAATTTGAGAACAACATTCACATCCCAAATGGTTGTATACTTGGGTCTCGGAGGGTTGATCATACAGATACCTTTCATCAATTTGCAGACTAAAGGGTGCTCACCCACTAGTTTTCCCTCTATTGGGAGATGCCCTGCGGAAATAGCTGATCTTAAGTTATTTACTGTTCGGTATGCTAAACTGGAAGCCGTCAGTTCTGAAAGAAAGTTTATTATCCTACACTGCTGTATCCCCACGGGATCAACACTCCGTACGTTGCATCAAGCCCAGCATCTTCTCCAAGCTGAGGAATATCGTTTATGGGTGCTATCTGCCCAGGCCTGCCTGATGTAAGTTGCAGCTTGTTGCGGAATGCCTGGGGTATACCATCTTTCCCTGAAACCATCCAAGCCATCAGCTTAAGTTGGCCTGATAGTATCAATGGATGAGGAAGACCCTCCGGGTCTAGAAGGAGATCTGATCAAACTGGGAGTTGAACTGGAGGCATACTCACTACAGTGAGGGCTACTGGGAACCAAGGTTGTGCCCTCAAGTAAGGGGTCACCAGAATGATTTCTGCTCTTTGACGCCTGATTTGCGAAAGGACTCGGGGAATCATCAGGAACGAGGGAAAGGCATAACCCCGGAACTGAGATCATCAGTCCTGGAGAAACGCATCTGTCTCCTGGGCCTCCGGATCCGGACGCCGGCTGAAAAAAATGTGTCAGCTGTCGATTGAGTCGTAATGCGAACAGATCCATTCCGCACGGGCCCCACAATCAGTTCAGTTGGTGGAATACCAAATTATTCGGTCTCCAGTCGCTGAAATTCCGCAAATGATGGGAGTTCCAGTCGGCTATCGTGTTTTTCTTGCCCGGGAGATATTCCGCTGTGTGGGAGATGTGATGATCGAGCCAGAAGTGCCAGAAATCCTTGGCAATCTCTGCTAGTAGACGGGATTTCTCCCTCCCCCCCAACTTGTTGACGCATCGAACCACTGAGATGTTGTCCATCCTCAGCAAGATACAACAGTCCAGCTTTATCAGGGAGAGACTCCACCAGGAGTTCCAGGCAATTTATATGGAGACCCAGCTCCGCCTCTGACCACCGACCCCCTGTCGACACTGTCCCACACCTCACCCCCCACCCCCAACGGCTGGCATCTGATTCGATCACTATTTCTGGGGAGGTGCCAAAAATGGCTCGGTCATTCCAGGATTCCATGCATTCCAACCACCATGCTATCTCCGTCTTGGCTTCGCCCAACAGTGGGACTTTGTTCTGCGTAAGAGAGACCCTTCCTCAAATGTTGAATTTTTCTTTTCTGAAGGGCTCTGTAATGGAGGGGCCATGGAAAAATGGCTTGTATCAAGGAAGCCAGAAGGTCCACAATTCTGGCCTTTGACCTCAATGATACAGCCTGTCTGCACAACGCAGACCTCAATTCCCTCTTGATATTGCACATTTCTTGGGCTGAAAGGAGCAATTGTGCTCGGACTGAATCGATATGGAAACCCAGAAATTTCATTTGTTGAGGTGGAGACAGGACAGACTTCTGCGAGTTGATTAGAAATCCCAAACTCTGAAGAAACTGTATAGTCCATGACAGGTGGGTCCCGAGTGTCTGAGGGTCCTGGGCCATTAAGAGGAGATCGTCTAAATACACAATTAGACACACTCCTCGAGCCCTCATTGATTCTACCACTGGCCTCCTCAGTTTGGTGAAGCACCACGGGGCCGATGAGAGTCCGAATGGAAGGGATTTGAATTCCGTGCACTGCCTTTGGCATATGAACTGCAGAAACAGTCTGAGGTGGGAAAATAGGGACAGAGAGGTAGGCATCCTTCAGGTCCAGACAGACCATCCAATCGCCTTCCTGTAGAATCTCTCTTAGCAAATGAATGCCTTCCAATTTGAAATGTCTGTACATTATCCAGACATTGAAATCTTTGAGGTTTAGGACTAGCCGGTGACCTCCACCCTCCTTTTCGATCAGAAAGATGGGACTTATGAACCCCTTGGAATGTGGAAATGACCAGACATATCGCTCCTTTGTCTAATAGTGTTTGAATTTCTGAGTCTATAAAAGATTGTTCTGTTTGGGAAAAATACATTTGTCTTGGGGGACTAGACTGAATTGAGGATTCGTAAAATTTCAGTTTGAAGCCCTGAATGATCTCTAGTACCCATGGGTCCATGGAGATGCTTTTCCAGTTGTCTGTGAACAACGCCACTCTTCCCCCAATATCACTTCAGAAAAAGGAATAACTCTTACCAGAATATCCTGTGTCTTGGATCGCATTCTGTTGCCCGTGTAGTATCCTTGTTGAGAGCCTTGGTAGGTTCCTCGGTCTGGCGCATGCCCTCCCTAGCGCCCGGCCCTCAGAAAAAGGCCTCTTCAAAACACCCTTTTTAGTGACATTTGAGCCTTGTCAATCATTGTAGGTGCCACAAAATCTGGAAAGTTCCTTAACAAAGGAACCCCCGAACAGTAGACCATCAGCCACTGGGCCGGCTTCTCAGGTGGATAAATCATTCAGTTTTGGGTCTATCCTCATAAGGATAGATCTCCGGCGTTCCGTGGATATGGCGCAGTTGGTGTTGCCTAGCATGCAAACCGCTCGCTGCGCCCAGCCAATCAGATCATCCGTATTAACTGGGGAGTTGGACTCATTGGCATAGCATGCTAACTTCAGGCTCTTTGTCGAGGGTCCTGTAATGTCAAGTAGTTTGTCTTGGCAATTCCGACATGAGCGGTTAATGCCTTTTCTGGGTCCTTCGCATATTTTTTCATAAAAGTGACCATGGTAGGGTCCACCTCTGGTGTGTCCGCTACCTTACCCGCTAGGTCTAGGCGGGGGCATTCAGTGCGGAGGCGAGCACGGACCTCCCTATCAAAACTCTGCCGTAGGTGGGTTTGAACATATTCTGCAACCTCTGGAGGGGGGACCCAATTGGACGCCCTGGGGTGAATTATTTCTGTGGGCTCAAACTGGAGCACCTGAGGGGTCTTGGCTGGGGCACGTTTCCTTTAACTGGGCCCTGCCTTCTCACCCTCATCGCTGTCGTCAGTGTGGGAAGAAGAGTCCGATCCCAGGGTATCTGCAAAAGGCGAGCTGCATGATTGAGAGGACTCTCCCGGGGGGGAGGACGCTATAATCATGTTCAGTCTCTCTCTCACGGCTTAGCTTTTCAAAAGCCTCCCCATGTATCTCTGCCTGCGATTTATTCTTGGCTTTGATCTTTTTTAGAAGGAGCCACATCATTGCTAGCTGGATGGATCAAGGGTTACCAGCCCTGTTGGTGTGCATAATCTCTCAAATGCCCCGTAAAGGGAGCCAGTGCCTGCACAAGGGCCTTATTAACAGATTGCTGTACACTGCAGGCCAGTGCATCTGCCAAATCCAGCTCCAGTTGGTCATCAACATCCTCATGGTAGTATTCTACCTCTGCCTCATAAGGCTCCCATTGTGCCGTTCTCGAGATATACAATCTGAATTTACTGGGGGTTGAGAGAGTAATGGGGGAGTGGAAAAACCCTTTCCAGGCCAGAGAGTGTGCCTCAAATTAAATGTGGAGGGAGCTGCCTGGATAAAACCACTCTAGGCAGAGCCTATGCCAATTTTATACAACCCTGTACACTTTTATATACAGGGCGTAGGTGGAAAATTAATTGCCTGCCACCACACTATACTGCTGGGCTGCGCTATGCTCAGAAATGCCCGCGAACGCTGAGATCAGTTTCTGTGAGCATCGCGTTCAAATTCTGCACATGCAGCACTTGAAATGGTCCGGAAAAATTAGTTGCGACTTTGAACCAAGGTTGTTCTGGTAAAAGATTAGTACTAGCCTTCTGCCTATTGAGCTTCCATTGTTTATCAAACACTAAACATTCTGAACGTTTATTTACGAAGTGTTCAACAGCAACATCCATGCCAGGCCACCAATAATACTTTTAAAGTAATTTTTTAGTGCCAGACATTCCAGGATGCCCTTCATGCGCAGCACATATTAACTTGTCTCTCAAACTTTAAGGTGGTATAAATAGATTTTGTCTAGTTAGTAAACCATTTTCGAATGATAGCTCTGCAGAAACCTGTTCATAAGGTAACAAAAATTTCGACAAATTTCGCACAGGTGGACAACTATTTCGTATATGTTTTTGACTTCAGAAAGCACAACGTCCTTGTCATACGCTAACATCCACTACTCTTCAGTGATACATCCCATAGAGTGTACAGACGCATCAATAAAAGACACAACACATTCTTGTTCTCGGTCAAACTCACCATTCACTGAACTCTGAAGTGGCATGCGAGAAAGGCAATCCGCCTTATTATTTTTGCCACCAGGAATACATCTCACAATAAAGTTATATTCTTGTAGTTTATATAGGAGCCTTACAAGTCTGGCAGAAGCCGTCCCTGACCCATTTCCATTCATAAGATAAGTTAACATTTTGTGATCAGTTACTAAATCAAAACAATTACCCCAAAGATAGGTCTTGAATTTTTCCACCACCCATGCACAAGCTAATGCCTACCTCTCGACGGTGCTCTAACGGGATTCAGATTTGCTCAGGGTATGTGAAATGAAAGCTATAGTACGTTCTTTAAGCGTTATTGCTTAAGTACTACACCAAGCCCAAACGAAGTGGGATCGACAAAAACACACTTGACATACTACAGTACGGTTGCAATGCGGGAGCAGAAACAATCATGTCCTTAATCATTCAAAATGCTTTGTCTTGCTCCTCTGTCCAAATAAATTTCTTCTTTCTAACAAGACATCTTAATGGTTCAACATGGAGAGCATAGCATTGGACAAAACAAGCATAATACTCACTGAGGCTAAAAAAAGACCTAAGTGAGTCTTTGTCAGTAGGCGGGGGCGCTTTGCATATGGCATTAGTGAGATCTGTCATGGCTTTTATGCCATCCACTGTAATGGTGTGCCCAGGGGACTCAAGTTCCTTAACAAGAAACTTGCATTTCTCCTTAGATACAGCCATTGCTCTCTCATTCAAAATTCTCAGAACACTCTCTGATGTAGAATTATGTGCAGCAGTATCTTTACCAGAAATCAGGATTTCACCCCGAAACACTTGTATATCTTTGACACCTTTAAATAACGAGTCCATTAACTTTTGAAATACACTAGCAGCTGATGCTAGTCCAAATGGTAATCTCAGAAATTTAAAGGCGCCAAAAGGTGTAACAAACATCAAATCCTGTGAGCATGGTGACAGTGAAACTTGTTGGTAAGCTGATTTAAGGTCAATGATCGAAAAATATGTAGCACCCCCTATTGCCAACATCTCTTTGAATTTCGGCAACGGGTGGCAATCTACCCCCAGTGTTCCTGTTAAGAGAGCGCATGTCCGCGCATAGACCTAATTTTCCATTTTTCTTCTTAGCTAAAACAATAGTCGAAACCCATTCTGATGAGTCATTAGGTTGTATAATACCCTCCCCACACAATTCATCAAGAAGTCTTTAAATGATCCCTCACATTAAGAGGAACTGACTTGACTTTATGCTTGACAGGTAAAGCATCCATTTTAAGTTTGATATCATGTACTACCCCTTTAACACACCCAACTTTGGTTTCAAAAACAGCTGGGAATTTATCAATTATGCTAATAATCTCTCTAAGCAAGTTATCAGTATGCACTTCAATGGATGCATCTGGCATGTCGCCCAAAACTATAGGTTGATCACTGCCAGGTTTGAGGATAATACCTAATTTCCCAAGATCCCACCAACCAACTATATCATGTCCTTTCCTAGCAACGTATATCTTGGTTAGAATCTCTCTTCCAAGTAAGTAATATATCAATTGATACCATGCCAGGCAACTGATCCTCAGTCGTTATGATGATCCCATATTTTTACGGGATCGAAACGTCGACATACACTCTGACCCATTACATTATGCTTTGTAGTATTTTTGTTTTGGGTGCAGTAATTTTTGCTTTTAATAATAAGTGACCTAAAGGTGTTATATTATTGTTGGTCACTGTTTGCTTGCCTGTATATGCCTATATGTTTTTTGTTGTCAGTTTTTAACACCTGGTTTTCTGTGCAGTATTGTTTTTTTGCTCATTGTTTGTTTGCTGTCTTGATCTTTGGTTTTTGAAATTATTCCGGCTGGGGTAAATCACATTTTTGTTCGAATTGTAGTGATAAAAATGAAAACTCTGATAAGTGAATCTGTTTATGGAACTGATTTTTGTATCCAAAACGACTATATTTCATTTTTTGTTAAGGGGCCGTTGTCTCTAGAATAGCCACTTGACTAAAGACTTCCCTGGATTTTTTAGAAAATGATTAATTTGTACAGGATGTAATTGATTAGACATTGTTAATGATAATCTGAGTGAAAATAGTGCTGTAGGTGATTTCTGTAGTGTAAAACAACTCAAACACTGCACTGAAAATATGAGAAAATGAATGCAGCAAAAAAATGTAAGTCTACCATAACAGCAACCAGATGTCCAACACAACGCGTCCAGAAATACAATGCGCATGTCAATGAAGTAGACAGGCATTCAGAAAATGGTTTGGGCGTATGAATTTCGTGGGAAATTAGCCGTCTGACACGGCGTGCCTAACAATGCCTTGCACGTGACGCCAGGACAATGCGCCCCAGAATTCCAAGCGTGAATCCTTTGAAAACACAATGAGCGCTGAAATTTCCAAACGCGAAGAAGCAAGCGTGATGAGGTAGGTAAGCGTGACTTTTGAAATCGAAGTCTGATCCAAAGTGCAGTGTGAATGATCTGTAATCCAAAGATGTGCAAATAAGATAAATTCAAAAACAGCATGCTGAAAAAGAAAAAAAAAACTTGAAGAAAGAGATACAAAACAGCCAGGAAGTCTTCGGTGGGCGAATGTAATTTCCCGTCGCTGCCAAATTGTGGAGTTCTATTGTCGCATAAACCACAATGGATGTCCTGTGAAAGCGCAGGTTTTATTTGAAGTAAGATACAAGCGCCCACGAAGAGCAGGCAGGAGCCATTGGAAACGCTGCTGTCCAGACCGATAATCCAGTAGGAATGTCGGCTGGTCAACAGTAGCAACCAGGGCAACAGAGCGCACTTATATAAACAATGTAAACATACATGCTTTACCAGAAGTACATAGCACATTTATGGAATGTACACACGCTTTACAAGAAGCTCATTGCGCGTGCATGAAATATACTCTTGCAACAATACACAAGCAGTCTTGCATATTGTGGTCGCTAATGGAAACTCTTCTGATGTGGTCACTTTTAAAATATTAATATTAGTAGCTTAAGATGATTTTGATTGAACTCAAGATTGGCAACCCCTGTCCCAGAATAGGCCTGACTACCTCCTAGCATTACCATTGGAGGGTCAGTTGTAGAAAGGAAGTAATTTAGTTGTTGAACTAAATGATATAATAGGCAATGGGACACTAATAGTAATAACAGTATCCTAGTGCCTAATAACCACCTACTGCCCACAACCAGAAATAAGGCTTCACAATTTCAGTCTGCCTTTCTTCTGTTATCTGAAAACACCAGGATTGCTTAGCAGGTTCAAGTAAGGCAGTGACTGCTATTTAAAAAATAAATAAAACAGATTAGAAAAAACTCTTACACCCTGTCCCACAAAAAAGTCCTCTTGGAATTAGGAGTGACACCTAGTCTCATTTCTACCAAAATGTACTAGTAATAAACTGCATTAAACATTTGAGCAGGCTTTACCAAATTGTATGATCTTGGGCAAATAACGTTCTCTCTGTGCTTTTTCCCCCTTATCTGCCATTATATGTGAACTTAGACACAGACTTGGCACTGGAAAGGAGCACAGAGGACACTCCCAGGACAGGGGGGTCCCAGCACTTTTTGTTTGTACATCACTTTTTTTTGTGTAAATTTGTTTTATTGAGTTTCAAACCATAATAACATCCACACATTGGATGACAACAAACATGCCCTGGGCCTCCCTCCACCTCCCCATGATTAGGCACTCCACTGCTTTATTTCACCACATATTGATCCTGTATACAAATGTTTGTCACCCCGCACCTCCTCTCACACGTTTACATGGTACATTTCTGTACTACTCAGCTATCATTCCAAGACTTTACTATCACTACTCATAGTGTTCCAATTTTGTTCAGGTTCTAATTCACTCGCTACCAGGTCCTAGTCAAACGAGCCCCCTTGGTTTTCCATTCTGCCTTGGAGTTTCCTGCAATCCCCACAAACCACTGTAATCTACTTCAGCATCTCTTTCTCCCAATATTTCATTGTCGCGGGCACTGCCCACTGCCACCTCACCGAAATACACTTTTTCACAACAGTTAACCCCAGTTTTATTATTTTAACATATTGTTTTTTTTGGTTTTGGTAAGCAAGCCTAACAAACGGGCGCATATCACATCGCACAGGCATGTTTGTCAGACTCCCAGTTGGGTGGTTATGTCTTGCCAGTACTGCTATAATAGAGCACATTCACACCTCATGTGTATATACGTGACTGTTACTGTTCTGCATCTGGTGCATATGCTGGTGTTGTCTGGGTTCATTCTGTGCAGAAGCATTGAGTGACATGTTCAATGTATTTGCTTATAATGTATAAGTTTTTATTGCGCATTTCATGTGACCGATTTACAGTTTTCATTGATTGTGCACCACTGTGTGTCTTGTAATTCCTACCCCAGGTCCCTGTGCCCCTGGGCTTTTAGCGGTTCCATACGTTTATCCTCCTGTGGGAGTAATGTCTTGTAGAGACAAGTCTCCCTCCCTCAGGGATATCAACATTTGATTTACCCTATGCATTTCACGTTCCCGGGCGAAATCGGGACATATTCTTCGTGTGGTGACTGCTAAACCGACATAAGTTAAGAAAGCCCTGGCCATCACTGTCCATTTCTGAAGAAGAGGAAAATCACATCACTCTCTCCTCATAGAGATTTCTCATCCCTATAGGATGGTATTTCCTCTCTTATCCATCGAGGTAAGCTCGGACATAGCATTGTTCTCCAAGGCACGAGTTGAGGTAAATACATACATTTGTGACTCTGTTTTAGTCAATCTGTTCCATATCCTAACCAGCGTCTGAATGTGTGTTGGTGTGGTTTTAAGTGCTTTCTTGGACATGAGTGGGATAGACAGCAGATGCCTGGTACCAGCAGTATGTCTAGTATGTTGCACACTGGTTTCCTCCTCCGCTAGCCAGGGGACTACATATTGTGATTGTGTTGCATAGTAATATGCTCTGACGTTAGGAGCCATAGTTCCCCCCTTCTCCAATGGGAGTTTACATGTTGCCAGTGCTTTTCTCGCCCTGCTATTTCTCCAGTATAAGAATCTCATTAGGTCATCTAGCTTACGAAAGCACTTCTTTGATCAGCATGGTAATATGGGCCATCACATAAAGCACCCTTGGTAAGATAATCATCTTACTTAGTGCTATGTGGCCCGTTAGAGACATCGGTAATCTTAGCCATGTATTAATGTTGGCCTTCAGATTTTGTATTAATGTTTCTACATTGTGTTCATAGATTTCCCCTTGATGCCTGCTAAGCTTGAGGCCTATTACCGAAATGGCACTGTGACTAGTTGTAGTGGTATCACAAAAGTATCACCATCCTCTGCCTCTTTCAGCAAATAGAAATTGGACTTTGTCGTGTTGAGTATAAATCCAGACAACTGCTCCACTTCCCTAAATGTGTGATCTATGTTGGGCCATGTCTCCAAGGGTCTCGTAATGTGTTACTCGAATTCAAAATACCTTAAAGAACAAAAGATGAGGCATTTGGCTAAACAGGAACAGTTTGTTTAATTAAACATAGCGGCTGGGAGAACAGTTACGGGCGCAGGGTCTGAGGACTGTCTCAATTTACTTTCAGTTGGGATGCTTCTTTAATATAGTTTTCATCAGGTTGTAAAAGTTCCCTGGTGATCTATGTATGGTGCGTAATGTTGGTTGCTGCCTTAGAGTCATAAATTAATGGTCAAATGGTCACTACAGGTGGGCCTCAACTTTGCGTGGACACAATGTGGCCAGTGGGTAACGTGTCCAGATGTCTGGCATGGGGAGCACGTGATCACTGCGTGTGCTTTGTTCTGATTAGCTTTGTGTTCCTAACTCATGTGGCAACTGACTATATCAATCAATCAGGAGTTTGTTAAAGCGCGACTACTCACCCGTAAGGGTCTCAAGGCGCTAGGGGTGGGGGGGAGGGGTGCAGGTTCCATTCCATCAAGGAGGGGGTCTGTCGAAGAGCCAGGTTTTGAGGTTTTTTGCGAAGATGGGGAGCGATGTTGTCTGTCTGAGGTGGAGCGGAAGGGCGTTCCATGCTTTGGCTGCGAGGAAGGAGAAGGAGCGGCCTCCCGATCTGGTCTTTCTGGTGCGGGGGACCACGGCGTAGGAGAGCTGGGCTGATCGTAGGGTCCTTTGGGGTGCGTGGAATTTGAGTCGGCTGTTCAGGTATGCTGGTCCGGTGCCGTGGAGGGCCTTGTGTGCGTGGGTGAGCATCTTAAAGGTGATTCTCGCCTCGACGGGGAGCCAGTGGAGTGTGCGCAGGTGCTGGGAGATGTGGCAGTTTTTGGCAGGTTGAGGACCAGTCTTGCGGCGGCGTTCTGGATGTTCTGTAGCTTGCGGATGAGGTTTTTGTTTATTCCGGCGTAGAGTGCGTTGCCGTAGTCGAGTCTGCTGGTGACCAGGGCGTGAGTGACTGTCTTTCGGTGTTCGAGGGGATCCATTTGAAGGTCTTACGAAGGAGGCGGAGGGTGTGGAAGCAGGAAGACGAGACAGAGTTGATCTGGCGGTCCATTTTGAGCTTGGAGTCCAGGATGATTCCCCGGTTGCGTGCGTGGTCTGTGGGGGTTGGCGGGTTTCCGAGGGCGGGGGGCCACCAGGTGTCGCTCCAGGCGTCGGGGTCTGGGCCCATGATGAGTACTTCTGTTTTGTTGGTGTTTAGTTGTAGGCAGCTGTTTTTTATCCATTTGGCGACGGCTTCCATGCCTTCTCGAAAGTTGCGTCTGGCGGTGTTGGGCTCGTTGGATAGGGAGAGGATGAGCTGGGTGTCGTCTGCGTATGACACGATGTTGAGTCCGTAGGTTCTGACGATGGGGGCAAGTGGAGCCATGTAGACGTTGAAGAGCGTCGGGCTGAGGGAGGAGCCCTGGGGGACTCCGCAGGTGGTAGGTGTGGGGTCCGAGAGGAAAGGGGGTAGTCTGACCCGCTGCGTCCTGCCGGAGAGGAAGGAGCAGATCCAGTCGAGGGCCTTGTCCTGGATTCCTGCGTCGTAGAGTCTGCGTATTAGGGTGCGGTGGGAGACTGTGTCGAACGCCGCTGATAGGTCGAGGAGGATGAGGGCTACTGTTTCTCCTTTGTCCAGTAGGGTGCGGATGTCGTCTGTTGCGGCGAGGAGGGCGGTTTCCGTACTGTGGTTTTTTCTGAAGCCGGATTGGGAGGAGTCGAGGATGTTGTGTTCTTCAATGAATGTGGTGAGTTGGCTGTTGATGGCTTTCTCGATGACTTTCGCTGGGAACGGGAGCAGGGAGATGGGTCTGTAGTTTTTGAGGTCGGTGGGGTCCGCTGAGGGTTTCTTTAGGAAGGGGTTGACCTCGGTGTGTTTCCAGTCGTCGGGGAACGAGGCGGTCGCCAGGGAGCGGTTGATGGTGTGGCGGAGCATGGGTGCGATGGTGTCGGCGGCTCTGTTGAAGATGTGGTGGGGGCAGGGGTCCGTGGGGGCCCCTGAGTGGATTGACTTCATTGTCTTCAGTGTGTCTTCGGTGGTGAGGGCTGTCCAGTCATCAATCGCTGGTTTCCGGGTGTCGGGGGTGGTTGGTGAGGGTTCAGTGTGTTGGTTGTCTTCGTCGAAGTTGTCGTAGATGCTCTTGATTTTGTGGTGGAAAAAGGTGCTGAGTTTGTCGCAGAGGTCTTGTGAGGGAGGGATGTCGGTAGACTCGCTGGTGGGTCGGGCGAACTCCTTGATGATGCTGAAGAGTTCCTTGCTGTTGTGCGCGTGGGTGGAGATTCTGTCTTCAATCGCTTTTTCCTCGTTTCTCTGATGAGTTGATGGTGGGCGTTGGTGGCGGCTCTGAAGTTGTTGTGGGCTTCTGTGGATTTGGTGTTCCTCCAGGCCTTTTCGAGGCGGCGGCATGTGCGTCTGGACTCTCGAAGTTCGGTGGTAAACCATCTGGCTTTCTTGGCGCGGGTATTGTTGTTTTTCTTGAGGGGGCTATGGTGTTGGTGCTGTCCGAGATCCATCTATGCAGGGTTCGGGCTGCGATGTTGGGGTCGCCGTTTTCCGCGATGGTTGGGGTGGAGTTGTTGAGTGAGGAGGTGAGCTGGTCGTCGGTGATTTTGGTCCAGTTTCTTCGTGGAAGCAGGTGCTGGTGTCTGTGGATGGTGGGTGTTCTGAAGGTGAAGTGGCCGCAACGATGGTCGGTCCATGGGAGTTCGGTGGTGTGGCTGAAGGTGATGGAGTTTCCTGTAGTGAAGAGGGGGTCGAGGGTGTGTCCTGCTGAGTGCGTGGGCTCGGTCACGATCTGGCGGAGTCCAATGTTGTGGAGGTTGTCCAGGAGGGATGTGGTGTTGGGGTCCAGTTGGTTGTCGAGGTGGAAGTTGAGGTCTCCCAGCAGGGTGTAGTTGGTGGATGCGATGGCCTGCGGGGAGATAATGTCCGTGATGGAGTTGGCGAAGGGTCCGTGGGGTCCAGGGGGTCGGTAGATGAGGGTTCCTCGGAGGGTGGCGGTGGGGCTGGCAAGTATCTTGAGGTGAAGGTGTTCCATCAGTTCTGTGGGCTCGTCAGGGAGTGTGCTCAGGCGGAGGCTGGATTTGTGGACGATGGTGATTCCTCCTCCTGGGCGGGTGGGGCGGTCCTTCCTGGAGATCTTGTATCCTTGGGCGATGGCGATGTTCGGTCCCGAGGTGGTGTTGGTCCAGGTTTCGGTGAAGAACGCTACGTCCGGGGTGGTGCTATCGAGGAGGTCCCAGATTTCTGTGGCGTGTTTGTGGAGGGATCGGACGTTGAGGAGGATGCATTGCAGGGTCTTCGGTTCGGTTGTGTTCTTGTGGGCGGGTTGTGCTGGATCCGTGTTCTTGGCGGTGCTGCAGGTGTGCCGGCAGCGGTGACAGCTGAAGGGTCCGTGGGTGTCTGCTGGTGATGCTAGCTTGCAGTTGTTGTTGCAGCCTGGGTTGAGTGCGTGGAGTGCTGCTGGGTCGTAGCGTTGGCAGGGTGGAGGTCCAGGGTTCCTTGCGCTGGTCACGGACGGGTCGCGCACGGGCGCAGACGGGCTTGCCTTTGACGCGCCTTCGGTGCACCAGCGGCGCGCCATTAAGTAGGGGTCGGGGAGGGCTGGACAGCTGGGAGGCGGGAGCGGGGAGGGGAGCTGGATTGGGCCGGTCGCGCTGGGGGCGAGGGGCCGCGGGGGCAGCAGCAGCGGGGAAAGGTAAAGGGAGGAAATAAGGGATAAAGAAAAAAGGGAAAATAAGCAGAAATAAGGCACAAAAGAGCAGAGATGCAGAAAAGTGCAGAAAGGTGAAAGATAAAAGAGGGTAGAAAAACGAGTGAAAACGAGTGAAAGAGCAGAGCGAGAGAAAGGGAAAATGAGCAGAAATAAGGCACAAAAGAGCAGAGATGCAGAAAAGTGCAGAAAGGTGAAAGATAGGAAGGGTAGAAAAACGAGTGAAGGAGCAGAGTGAGAGGAAGGAGACAGAGGTCCACTGGACCACCAGGGATGAGGCGCAGGGAAACCTGCGGGTGGAGGAGGACCTCGATCACCAACACTCAAGAGTGCAGGGGCACCTCACTTAATGGTGGAGCTGCGAGGGTGGGAGAGCAATTTCACTGACAATGAGTCAGTGGTCTTGCTCGCCTGTCCCCGCAGTGGCCGCCATTAAGTAGGGGTCGGGGAGGGCTGGACAGCTGGGAGGCGGGGAGGGGAGCTGGATTGGGCCGGTCGCGCTGGGGGGGAGGGGCCACGGGGGCAGCAGCGGCGGGGAAAGGTAAAGGGAGGAAATAAGGGATAAAGAAAAAAGGGAAAATAAGCAGAAATAAGGCACAAAAGAGCAAAGATGCAGAAAAGTGCAGAAAGGTGAAAGATAAAAGAGGGTAGAAAAACGAGTGAAAACGAGTGAAAGAGCAGAGCGAGAGAAAGGGAAAATGAGCAGAAATAAGGCACCAAAGAGCAGAGATGCAGAAAAGTGCAGAAAGGTGAAAGATAGGAAGGGTAGAAAAACGAGTGAAAACGAGTGAAGGAGCAGAGTGAGAGGAAGGAGACAGAGGTCCACTGGACCACCAGGGATGAGGCGCAGGGAAACCTGCGGGTGGAGGAGGGCCTCGATCACCAACACTCAAGAGTGCAGAGGCACCTCACTTAATGGTGGAGCTGCGAGGGTGGGAGAGCAATTTCACTGACAATGAGTCAGTGGTATTGCTTACTATATGGTGTTTTAGAAGCGCGCGTGCCCCCTCCGGCCATGTGTGCTTTATTTTGGGCCATTCTCCCCTTGACACTTGTAATGTCACTGCACCTATCTGTGGGATTGATCTAAGGTAACCTGTTTGTGCGGTTATCTGCTAGCTACGTGGCATCCCACCTGTGACCTATAATTCAGTAACCCCGGGCCTGGGTCTCAAAGCTTACCTGACTATATATTTGCGAGTAGGGTTGATGTGGAGTTCACGACGGGTGATTTCATAAATAAGGACGTGATTTCGTATCCATAAAAGAACGTATCATTTCCCATTTTCAGGCTATCGTTTTCCTTATTAACATTCCCCCTCTAGTTGATTCTTCAACTACACTAACTTATGCATTTGTACTATTATTTTATTAGGCTCCTGCTGATCTCCTTGCTCTCCTTTGACTGCAATGACCTTTCTAGTTAATTGCATCCTACCTAATTTGAGGACTGTGTTTTTACAGCAGGTGATCCCAGTTGTACTGCCCCACATGTCAATAAAAGCACAGTGATAACTGGCAGCAATGATTTACACAATCCAGATAAACATTGTGGAAGCCAGGAAAACCATTTGGAAAACCACTCCTGCTCAGGGGCACCTCACGCCTGTCTGTTTGTAATTTGTGCAATGCTTGGATGGCAAGTGTCCGAGTTTCGTTATCCATATTCCCTGGAATAAAGGTGCATCAGGGCACACCAATCTTGGCTAACACCCCTCCTTCCATCGCGGTCATTAAGTCTAACACCTATCAGTGCTACATTAACATGAGACGAATGGCTCACAGCTCTTCCTTGATCAATTGAGGCCGAGCTGGTCATCATTTTGAGCATCTCCAGGGCTCGAAAAATCATAAAAATGTTTCTAGACCTGCAGGTCTTGTAACTTGAATACACTACTCGACCTAACTGTAATGTACTTGACCCTTGAACCGATTGTCATACAGTTCACTTTACAAAATCCTCAACTTCAGTCACAGAAAGAAAAAGAAAATGTAGGAAGACAAACTGAATTTTGACCTCAGTCTCTGAAAGCAGAGACATGTTACTATATAATAAGATTTAAAGGCATCTTTATTACTCATTCACTTTGTGAGCAAGCAGAACACCTGTTGTCAGCTCGCCAGAAGGGGTGAGTAGGCCCTAAAAATAGCTCTTCCTGATTAAATCTGCCTCACTAAAGCGAGTGGCTTTTCGAGCCCTGATCTCCCACCGCCCGTGTTGTTTGTAACCAGTGGGCATTAGCTTTTGTCTGCAGGGTAAAGAATGGTTTACACCCTCCCGCCAATATTTGCGCATCTGTGAACAGTCTGAATTCTTCTGGAATGACTTTGAACTGTGCTGAGCCAAAATAGTCTGCAGATCTTTTGTCACGAGTTTGGTGCAGCAAGGTTGATCTTCTCTTTAACGGGTGTTGATACAAGTCAGATAGTTCTTCACCAGGAATGGTCGGTGTGTGCATGGTTACCAGGGAACAGAGTCCGCGCCATCCGGGGACGAGCTGAGTATAGGTAAACTCGCTGCATTGCCAGTAATAATCCATCAGTGCGGAGGTGCCCCTTTGCATATCAGGAATGTGCAATATCATGCCGCAGTTAGCATTCGTGCCTATCAAAAGTGTTCCTTTACCTCTGAAATATAAGGAGCACAGCGTTAGCTTTCGAACAATCAGGGGTTGTCCTTTCCCTTCTAACCAAGTGTACCCCCCTACTTCGGTGTCCCATAATCCCTGAAATGGAGTGGGTATGCTCTCCTTCATCCCTTCCTCATCTGACTCATTCCCGTTTTATCCTCGAGCTGGACAGCACTACACAGGAATTCTGTATCGGGAGACCACTTGTTAATAAAGAAGACTGCACCAGATACGCTAAAGGCCACCGTTGGTCCACAGATGGATGCAGGAACGGACATGTTTGTGCACTGAGTTGGGGGTTTTGCTACCCCCAAGAATCTTCTTTGGGAAGTCTCGGGCCCAAACAGTGTAATCCCCTATGGTGTCCTTACTATACATTCTGTCAAGCTCGGTTTGGATATCCGTGGGTTCAGTGAATAAGTATAAAGCAGTTGGCTTTGTGTCGTAGCGGGTCAGGTTTACAACTGCCCTGTGAGGTTCCACCTTGTTGGGCTGAATCTTGGCCCTTATCCCACATACGTAAAGGTAAATGAGGCACTTTGCTTTTTTGGGTGCTTCCTCCTGGGACAGGTAAAGCCTCTCTGCATGTGGGATCAACAGACAGACATAACGTGACCTGACTGATGCTTGGGAGCCGACTGAAGTCGTGTTGGTACCAAGTGTTGTGTAGAAGGGCGCTATATAGTGCGTGTGGCATGCTAGTGTTCTCTTTAGTGTAGTTGTATGTGACATACGAGAGATCCCTATGCAGGTGCTGTAGTTCACCATTTGTGAGTCCCTTTTGACCCAGCAGTTCCTCAAGGGTAAACAAGTGTGGGATTACCCATAGTAGAGAGTACATATACTCAAGACTATATATAACTTTTGTTGTGATATGGTAGTTTGAGGTGAGATTCCGTTTAGAGCCTTCTGTGCTCTTCCGGTGACTGTCTTGCTTTTGCCTAATTGGAAAGTGTTCGCAAAGTTTAGTTCATGGATTTTATCGCCATTTATTTATTTATTTATTTGAGTTTTATATAGCGCTGGCTAGACCCGGAGGTATCAGAGCGCTTTACATGAGGAGAGTTACATAGGTTACACGTTACACATTGTTACAGAAGGTACATCAATTACAAGTTACATCCAAAGGTACATCAATTACAAGTTACATCCGTTGGTTCATGGCGTGTAGAAGGATAAGGGGGTAATGTAAAAGGGCGACGGAGAGGGAGTTTAAGCGGAGAATAGGCGCAAGGAAAAACAAAGTAGGTAGGGGGAGAGAGATTCAGGGGAGAGAGGAAAGGAAAAGGGGAGGCAAGCCAAGAATGAAAGGAGGGAAGAGGAGGGGGAGGGGGTAGGAGACACAGCACGGAGACGAGGAAGTAACTGTGTCCGATGTCCGGCTGGGTGGGAGACGGCTCCCTGCGGTAAAGGGGTAATTCCCAGTCTTCCATTTTGTGTGATTCCCTTGACGCGGTGGACTCTCTCAGCGGGGTCGCTGAGACTCCAGGGCATAGATGCTGGATCCCTCCCCAACAAGGGGAGAGGAGTGCTTTGGTCACGGGCACACTTAGAAGAATGAAGGAGGGAAGAGGAGGGGGAGGGGATAGAAAACCCAGCGTGAACACAGTGTCCGACTTCCGGCGGGCAGGAGACAGTTCCCAGAGGTAAGGGGATCAATCCCAGTCCTTTACAATGTGAGACTCCCTTGTCACTGTGGACTCTCTCAGAAGGTTCTCTGAGACTCCAGGGCAAAAATGCTGGATCCATCCCCAACAAGGGGAGTAGGAGTGCTTTGGACAAGGACATACTTAAGGGGGCCATTTAAGGGAGTCAGGCTGGTAGGGTTACATAGGTTACAAGTTACCCATTGTTACAGAAGGTACGTCAATTACGAGTTGCATCCGTTGGTTCATGGCGTGTAGAGGGTAAGGGGATAATGTAAAAAGGGCGACGGGGAGGGAGATTGAGCGGAGCATAGGCACATGGATAAACAAAGCAGGTAGGGGAAAAGAGATTCAGGGGAGAGAGGAAAGGAATCTGGGAGGCAAGCAAAGAATGAAGGAGGGACGAGGTGGGGGAGGGGGTAGGAGACATGGCGAGGAGACGAGGACGTCCAGGCTAGGCCCGGAGGTATCAGAGCGCTTTACATGAGGATTAAAACGTGTTACAGCGTTACATCAGTTACAGTTACATTACAGTTAAATCCGTTGCTAGTGCATTCAATAAACATAGAAAAACAAGATCGATGGAGGGAGGGAAGGGAACATAACGGGTAAATGAGGAAGAAAACAATGTCTGATATCCAGCTGGGTAGGTGCCAACCAAGGGGGGTGACCCAGAGTCAAGCTCCTCTATAGCTACATATGATAGCTCCACCGGGCATCAACCAAACATTACTCTAGTTCCGCGATAAGTCAGAACAATTATGGATGACCCTCGGCTTCCCCATTATGCTGTATGCGATAGCTCTTCGTGTACCGGGTGTCACGGGCGTCTGGGTCAAACGTAATATAGCCCCAGCTTGTGAGGCACGCCAGCAGTAATCCGGGCAGTCCGCCTGGAGCCGGCCGCTGCTCGCCGCGATAGAGAGCGCCGAGTGAAGGATCCAAGAAGCGCTGCACCAGGAGAGAGCAAGAGTTCACACCAACCGTCCCAGCGCCGACTTGCCCATTCACAGCTCAGTCTCCTCACTGCGGTGAAGCGTTGATAGAGGCGAGGTCAAATGGGTAGAGAGAGGGAAATGAGCAAGCAACCAGGAGCTGGGCACACAGATCGCCCACAAGCCGTACCCAATCTAATTGGGCCGCCTCTGCAGGGTCAACGGGCACACTCTCGGCGGTCACCGCTAAGGGCAACCACGCTCCTCGCGCTCTCACTCTCTGCCCTGCGGTCAAGACTATTGGCGGCTTCCAGTTCTTGCTGATTGCACAGCTTGTGCTGGGCTGCGCCGAGCGGACAGGCCCTGCGATGCGAAGGTTATCCGGGAGGCTCCAGGGACACACCGGCTGCTTCGGGGGGGAGAAGGAGACATCAAGGGCGCGAATTTTGCGCAGAAGCCCAGGTCGCCCCGGCCGCCATTTTAAGGTCAGGCAGTGTCCCCATCCAGTTCAGCCACATGATCCTGATGAACGGTGCGGGATCCCTCCTGGCGGCAGCGGTCGGCTCAGGCGGGGGTGTTAGCCTACCTCCCCATAGCTGCCGGGATGCTCCAGTAGTGGGCCACACCCGTTCGCCCCCTCCAACTTCAGCCGCAACGTCCCGCAGGCGCCATTTTGAAGCCAGGCAGCCCCGGGGGACGAGCGGTATCGGGATTCCTGGCGGGACCGCCACCAGTAGGACCCTCGTCCACTGTTCCCATGTACGGGGTGGCCAGCTGTCCTTCGGTGAGGGATGCGGGCAGAGCGGGTCCAGACCTGGATCGACGCAGTATGCGCGCCGGCGGGAACGGAGGCTGTCCCCGGCCGCCGAGTCAATCTCGGAGCTCCCCACGGGCTCCACGCCGTCCCCCGTCAGTGCCAACGAGAGGGCTGATGTCACCTTGTCCTCCCTCACCGAGTCTTCCTCTCTTCAAGTGGCGATGTAGGAGCCCACCGCCAGATGCGGGCTCCGTCTATTGAAGATGGTAGAGGGGCGAACGGTCGCCATCTTGTTTCCAGGGTCCGGCACCTATAAAATCAGTTTTCCTCCGGAATCCGCACAGGAGACGGGCCGAACCTGCAGCACCAGATGCACCTCATGTTCCGACACAGGGGTGCCGGTTTTCGGCCAGGTTCGACGCCGTATAATGGGTGAGATGCCTGCCCGTGCGCGGAGCCTTAGCAGATCATGTCTGCCATCGCAGCCATGGAGGGGCTCGACTACACGAAGGAATGGTGCACCCACTCAGGTGTTTAGCTGGCTGTGGGTTTTTCCTCCTTCCATGGACATAAGTGTGGAAATAGATTTTTTGTCCTCTTTCTTGCTTTGTGAAATTTGGTGACATGTTGCATTGGTACACTCTTGTTGTCTTCTCTGTTACCTGGTTTTGAAAAAACTCTGTTGATGGTTAACTCAGAAACATTACATGTGTTCTGTAATTAATGTTTTTTTTCAGAGACCTTGTATTTTTACCCTAAGGGGTGTGATCTCCACACTCCGCTAGTCGCAATCTAGTGAGGCACCGGAAGATGACCCCTGTTGGGCATGTTTTGATGATTTCTGGGATTAATGGTGGTTATTAGCTAGCTGGACGTATTAACTCTTTTTATATGCCATTGAGCCCCCCCCCTCCAAAAGTGATGGCTAGATTGGTGCAAAATGTTTGTGGGGTGGTCTAATGCGTATAGGGACAGATAGCATCATGTTTTAGCAGGGGTTCCATGGACGTTACTAGTTTTCAACAAACGTGTCTTGCCTGGGGTGTGCATGAGGGCGCTATTGCTATGAGTTGCACTTTTCATTCTTCATGTGCACAGGAATGTGCGATGAGGGGACTTGTTGCTGTTTAGTGCTGCTGGTGCTTGCAACATGTCCCAGGATCATGTGTTTGTGCATCACTCTGTTCCAGGCACCTGGCGGGCTGTGGTGTGGTCCTCCCTTGTGTCTTCCAGGTTCCAGGCTTTGCACTTGGTATCTGGAGCCTTCTTTTTGGGCTAGCTTTGGGCAGTTTTCTTCAGTTTCAGGCCTTTCCCTGAATCTCGCGCCATTTATTGTTGTGCTTGTAATGCGGGTAGAGGGTCGGGGGTTGCTCTGTGCCCTTTTTTCCGAACCCATGCCGCCTCATAGAGTCTGAGGTCGGGGCCAACTTCTTTCCCTTGTGGGAGCCTGCAAAATTTGTAGCACCGTTAGTTGCTAGGCTTGGTATGGAGGTGAACGTATTCAGTGCCCTACATTTGTCTAGAGCCGGAGTGGAGATTTGGGATCCCTCTTCCCAGGCGCACCATGTCCCCCGGACCACACCCTTTTTCCTCTCAGCGTGCTGGTGGGCATGCTGCCCCCAGCTTGTGGCTGAGGTCTCTACTGTTGTGTGTTGCCTTATGAATTTTTGGAAGGGTGTGGCAAGGTGACTGAACTTCAGAAATAAAAAACGGGACAGTTCACAAACAAGAAGATGGTAGGCTAAACTAGTTATTCGCCTTGTAACATCGAAAACGTAGAGCTCACCAACTGTGACCAAAAATTGCAAAGGCCTGCTGGGCGACGACAACAAAAATTAGGACTGCTTTCGCAAATCCAGGATGCCTGGTCACCCTGTCGAAACCCCCCAACTGGAGACTTGGACTTGATATCATGTTGAGGCCTCGCCGCATATTGGCTCCTTGTGTGTGCGCTTTGGAGGTCTTACCGTCCCGGGCGCACGGGAATCCTGGTTCCCGCCATTAAAGATAGCTTTGTGTCAGAACTGAAAAGTACCCTCCATTGGGGTGGAGGCTTCTAGCTTTTTGGGGACGTTGTTGGGACTACATGCCACGAGGAAACATTGGCTGTGGTGCCCGAGAATGGGGACCCTTTGACTTGGTAATCTGCACGCGTCCCTTTTGACTTTGATTGCGGGACCTAGATGATTGCTTTTTAAATGTTTTCTGGGAGCCACCCCGCCCCCTCGTCAGACTGCCTTCCCAGGGGTGTGTCTGGCCAACTCCGCCCTGGGGGATCAGCAGCAAAGTGGGGCCTTAGCTCCCGGAAACGCCCCAGGTAACCTGGTTATTCCACGCTCCAGTGAGGTTGCCATTGGTGTAAAATGTTTAGTGAGGATCCCCAGTCGACACAGCTCTCAGTCACTTTGAATTTCTGGACACAAGTAAAAATTTGAATTCCCACTGGCGTCTTATTAGTTCCTCGTTTTTGGTTGGTACATTTATCTTTGGGGAAAGGGTAAGTGGGTGCTAGTTATTAACCGCTAGGTTGTAAGTTGTTGAGGTAATTCCTGTTTATGCTGGGGGTTTGTCTTACTGCGCATTTTGACTTTGAGATTGTGTGAAAGCGCTACCTCCCCACACTGTCACCCCTCCCTGCTGGGGCTGTGCCCCAGTCTCTGTTGTGCTGAGTTCCCTGTCTGAGGTTGCTGTTGCCACGTGTCCAATTACTTGATTCTGCTGCAATGGTGTGGTGGATGGTGGACATCTCTGGGGCAGAGTGTAGGGTGCATTCTGATTCCCTTGCGCTTAGTGTTGAGGAAGGGCATTCGTGGGGTTTTGTGGTGGCTGAAACTGGTTCTCCTATCTCTGCTGCTTTTGATGTTCATAGTATGCATTTAACCGGCATCTCTCTGCCAGGTGAGCCGGCCTGTGGCAATAGTAGCACTCCCTAGGGTCTGGTTGCTGCCAAACTCCCTGGCCTCTACTACCTTAGCTGGTTTGGAACCCTCTGGGGTTTTGCAGTGGAGCCCTCATTGAGACTGGTGCCATTTGCAAGGTTGCAGCCATTGCCAATTTGTGTTGAACCAGTTTTGCAGTGTCTCTTTGGGCCCGCTCCCATTTTTCTCTATCCCTTTCTTGCTTCTTTTTGTGGTAGTGTAGTATGTGGGCCTGTATCTCCTGCCAGGTCTTGGTATCTAAGCCAACTATGCTGTCCAGCGCGCTCTGTATCTCGGTGGGTAACCCTTTTTTAAGAATGTTGTAGAAAAATGCAAACTGTGGGCCCATATCGGTCCACGGCTGTCCTGTCTCTTGTCACCATGGTTCTCTCATCCTACTCAGGAAATCTGTTATGCTTTCACCTGGCTTCATGAGCTCCACCAATAACACTCCTACATCTGGAAGGTCAGTGAATATATCTCTCACGGCTGTCCATATACGGTTCCTGTACGAATTAAACCCGACCCGTCATTCTTGGTTAGCGTAATTGTTGGAATGCGAGCTCCGGCGAACACTGTGTTAGTCTGCTCTCCAAAAACGCACTTAGCAGGCTCTTAATGTCACCTGTCGCCAGGTCGATATCTGTGGTGTTGTTCTCGAAGCATGAAATCCATTTCCCTTCCCCATCCAACAATGACGGTAACTTTGTTCTCAACCCCCTCGCCCCTTTGTAGTAACAGGGTACATTCTTATCTCAGGTGACTCTACGAGTTTTTCCCCAACATAGCTTCCCATCTTTTTAGACATTCCTGCATGTAGGGAAAGTTCCACTTGAGTTCTCCCCCTCCATGCCGGATGCAGTCTTCCCCTAGAGCCATGTCCTTTGGCTCAAATGATCCTCCCCTATGCCAGGACCGGTCTTACTGGTTCTTCTCCCCAGTCCAGTCTGCTAACAGGTCGCAAAATGGGTACGCAGAACTCTAGCCTTTCTTTCTTGCTACTATCTCCTTGGGGGTAGGTTTATCCTTGCCATGCACCTGTGTGAAACAGCGTGAATCCTTTTCGCTGCTTCCCTCAAGTGCACACAAAGGCGCCATCTTATTCTTCCTGTTTATCGGGTGGGTGAGTACCAGGCTGCCTTGGTCTTTTTTTTCTCGATCAGCCCCTCTCCTTTGTTGACTGAGTGGTGAGTCTCTGATCCCTGCTAGATCCTCTTTTATTCTACCTCTGATTATTCCCAGCTCTGCGCCCTGTACTTACTCCTGCTTCCCTCATATGAAGGGTGCGCTGAACTGTATTCTTGCTGTACTTCCTGGTTGCAGGCTCTCTCTCTCTCCCTCTCTCTCGCCTCAGCTCATGCCCATCTTCCTTGCCCAGTCTGGTTTGCCTTCTTCGCTTTGAGTGCTCTCCTCGGCTACCTGGGCAAATCCTGTAGCCTCACCCACATCATCGGTTTCTGGGGGACTGAGGCTCTCTTCTTGCCCCCTACTCGCTGTATCGCTATGGAGAACCACCCCCCCCCCCCAGTTACTCGAGTATGTTCACCTGAACTAGTGGGAGTGCGTGTCAAAGCTCGCTGGCTTTTGCTCTCATGCTTGCGCCTAACTGTCCTTCTTTTGGTGGGGGGCTCGTCGGCTTCTGTTATTGTCAGATTTGAATATCCTAATGCGGGGGGAGCTGGAATGAGCGCCTCCATTCCTGCTTATGGTGGGGGAGGCGCTGACGCCTTGCTTGCTACCGGCATCGTAGGGTTATCGCTCTTGGCCGCTTTGAAGATGGCCCATAGTTCTAATAATGCATTTCTCTTGTCTCTCTTTTGACCGGTATATTTAGTTTTCATATGTGTATTAGAATGCTCAATGATGTTGGTGTCAAATGTTCCCTCCTTTGGCCAGGGAAAAGTGTGTGCATGCCATTGTTGGCAAAACTTACCAAGTTTTCTAGTGTGGGAAACCTAATTTCCATGTGCTTTAATGGGGAATCCATGACAATTTTCGTTCTTTTGTGGACAAATACAGTGTAATATTTTGGAGTTTTGTTTGTTCTAATCATGGGGGAAAAACGTATATGGTGCACTCCAATAATTTTACATACTATGAGCTCAGCGCTGGCAATTATGTGGTCTTTGTGGCCTGCTGATAGTAGCGCCCCGGGCTGGGCACGGGACGTAAGATGTTTTTTCCAAAATTAAAGCCATGCATCTGGACACCGTCCGTCCAAGTCTAAGAGCAGACCTCCGTCACTCTGCATCCCTGTGCTCCCCCAGCATTCCCCCAATTCGAAGATTATTGCAGCTATCGGCTGGCTCAGCCCGTCCTGGCCGCCAGGTCTGGTTGGCTTCAGTGTGGGCAAAGTCTGAGGGTGAGGTAAGGGCAGAGTTCATTTTAAACTCCATATAAAATAGCGGCGGGCACACACTTTAAAATGAAAGACAAGTGCAATTTAAATAATCAGTAGGAAATACATTCATTTACATTATCAAAGCCTCGACTTTTTTTCTTCCGAAATGTTGTTTCATCACATCCACCATACTACATAGAAGAATTAGAAAAAAATGAACGTTATTGTCTGTTTTCTATTTTGTTTTACATTTGTAATATTATGTCATGTAAAGTTGTGTAGAGTTACGCTAGTTACAGTTAAGTGCTGTCTGCAGAGCTGCCCTGTTCTTCGTGGCGTTTCTCTGTACTTTCAGTTAACGTTTTTAATAACACTAATGTGCACTCTGGTATTATTACTAGTAGCAAGTGGCCTGCTTGGGGCCAGGGCTCTCAATGTGTCTTTTTTATTTTTTTTAAATATATCTTTATTGGCATTTAAAATTGTGTACAGAACGCATCATGACATTTGATCACAGTATATAGTATGAAACGCATGTCATAATCCCGCTTAGCCAGAGTAGTGTTCCGAGTCCATTTGTGTACAACCGTGTGCATCGTTATAGCATAATGCAATATCCCACTGTATCTTGCCAACATGTCTTGTAACAGCCTAAAGAAATAAGAAACAAAAGAACATGAAACATAACCCTCCCCCTCCCTCCCCTTCCTTCAAAGCGGTTCAATTCCTGTCACTATGATTACCAATAGCGTTATCATAACTGTATTATTCAGGTATCGGGGCTTGCCGGTCTGGGCATCCGCGTGGGTCATCCTCCTGAGTATCATCCCTCACATTACCCTGTTGGGAAGACTGTCCCTGATCACTCTGGAGGTCTGTTATCATAGATGTCCAAGCTAGTCTGTCCTCCTCAGCTTTTTTGTCCTGCCGTACAAACCTCAACCTGACTAGCTCCGCCGTCGCCCACTCCATAGTGTCCCTCAGCCAGTCTAGATATTTCGGAGGACGTGGTTGCAGCCATGATATTACAATTCGTCTCTTGGCCAACACCAGCCCCAAGTTCACAAAGCGTCTGCTCAGCTTTTTGTTTTTTGGTGCTTGCAATAGGCCCAGTAATACAGGTTTTTATGTCTCGCGAGGTGTTCCACCCAGTGGCCTCATCCAGACTTACTAGGACTCTTTCCCAATAAGGGTGTAGTGTGGGACATTGCCAAATCATGTGAATGAAGTCCGCTCCCTGTGTGGTGCACCGAGGACAACTATTTGTACGGTTTGGGTATATCATATGTAGTGTGCGCGGGGTTAAATATACCTGATGTATAACATTGTAATGAAGTAATTTGAAACGAGCGTTTGCATTAACTTTGTGTACCCCCACATGTCCCCTTCGCCACTCCGCCTCTATCAAAGGTTCATCCAACGTCGCATCCCATTTCTGTTGGAGACCCAACGGCTCTCTCGGTAGATCCTCTCTGAGCGCTCTGTACAAATGGGAAACAAGCCGCTTTCCCTGTACCACCTCTAGCATCGTCTTTAGGACATTGGTAACGGGTGGCTCTTCTGGGAAATTATGCCAGAGCTCCCGTGCGACACTCGATATTTTACCATATTGTAAAAATCGGCCGGGCCCCATCAGTTGACAGCCACCCTCCGTCCAGCGGCTGACCGGCATAGAGTCTGCAATCGCGGAAAACGGCCGGACTGCCCACAGGGGCATATCAGGCGCATATGGGGCATGCTGGACTACTCGCCTGACTGCTTGTTCCCAGAGTGTTGCCACATGCCGTATTATATACTGACGTTTGTCGGGGACCGAGGACCCGATCATCAACAATTCCGCCAATGTGTCCCTCCCATATGTCCCGGCCAGCAGGGCCTTCTCCCAATTATCTTCTTCATCAATCCAGTGGACTGCGTACTGAAGTTGAGATGCCATGTAGTACAGTTCCAGTCGTGGGACTTCCAGCCCTCCCACTTCCCATGTTCTTTGCAATGTTGTTAATCGGACTCTTCGCAGCTTTTTCCCCCACAAGAGAGTACCCATTAGAGCTTCTAGGGTGATAAAGTACGACCTTGGTATCACATAGAATGAATGTTGCAGTACATACAGGCACTTCAGAAGAATAATCATTTTTATGATCGCTATGCGTCCCATTAGTGAGATCAGCAAGTCAGCCCAGAAGCGAACCGAGCCTTGCAGTCCCTCGAGGACACGGCCCATATTGGCTGCATGAAAGGCATCAGCAGAGTTGGCCAGGTGTATCCCTAAATATCTCTGCCCTTCTTCGGCCCACGGTATATCTATGGTCGGCCGCATGTCCGGCTGGAGCGTAGCCAGCTAGCCCATCGGTATCACCCTAAATTTATCGGGATTGATGTATAACCCCGAAATTTTGCCAAACTGTCGCATCTCATGCAGTAGTACCGGAATGGAACTTTTCGGCTGCCGCAGATAGACCAACGTGTCGTCTGCGTACAACGAGATTACATGATTAGTGTCACCTAGTCGTATACCCCAGTCAGCCATGACCGTTCTTAGGTGAACTGCCATTGGTTCCAAAGCAAGTGCAAAAAGCAAGGGTGAAAGCGGGCAACCTTGCCGTGTTCCTCGCCTTAGTCGTATCTGTTTCGACACAGTCTTTCCCACCCGTACCCTGGCCACGGGGGCACATAAAGCAATTGGGCCCATTTAAGATACTGATCGCCTACCCCTATACGCCCAAGGACCTGCCAAATATAGGACCACTCCACCGAGTCAAACGCTTGCTCGATGTCAAGAGACACGATCACATTGTCGGACTACACCAAGCCGGGGGCGTGCCATACGTGCGCCAATCGCCTTAAATTGTATGAAGTGTTCCGTCTAGGGATAAACCCTGCCTGATCAGAGTGGACCAGACGCCTCATCAATGGAAGAAGGCGTTCAGCCAAGATGCCACTTAATATCTTTACGTCAATGTTCAATAGAGATATGGCTCTATAGGAACCCGGTGAATCCGGGTCTTTCTCCTTTTTCAGGATCATGGCGACAAGGGCTTCGCCCATGGTGGTAGGGAGAGAACCCTTCTGCAATGCTTCATTGTAAACCTCTAACAATCTATCTACTAGGATCGGAGCAAAATACCTATAAAACTCTGCAGGGAATCCATCAGACCCCGGACACTTTGCCGGTTTGAGGCGCCCTATGGCGCATTTATTTCTTCTTTAGTAACCGGGGAGCCTAGTGCCTCCCGCTTCGTCATCTGCGGCTTAGTACGCAATTGAGGGGGCTCTCTGTCCAGTGTACCGTCCATCACACAATTAAGATCCCCCGTGAACATTATTGCAGCCCCTAAATATGGAGTGGCTGCCTCAAAAAGATCACTAAAGAAGGAGGGGCTGTCATCATTCGGGGCATAAACATTAATAATACATATTTCTGAGCCGTCGAGTCACCCAAGCAGTATAACATATCTCCCATCAGCATCAACCACATGATGTAAATGTTGGAATGGGACCCCCGGTGCCACCCATATGAGGGCACCTCGTGCAAACCCTAAGTAGGAAGTAGCATAAAGCTGCCCCCGCCACCTTTTCCTCAAACATTTGATTGAATCACCCCAAATGTGAGTTTCTGGAAGACATACCACCGACACCTTATACCTCTTTAAATAGGCAAATATTTGTCTACGTTTGTCGAATGCAGCGATGCCGCGTACATTCCACGTGATTAACTTAGTCATGGTGGACGCCAGAGCATATTCCATTCATCACTCCTCCCAGGATAATCCCACCCGTCTCTTGAGTAGGTGAGCAGTGACCCCCACCGGTACAACAATTGGTAATCTTCGAGTTGTTCCATATGAAGGAAGATCTGGTTACCCCGACTTTGAACAACCCCAACATCCCCCCACTCCTTGGGCAATATCACATTTCCCTCCCCGACAAACCCCCGCTCCGTGAATTCTTATACAACGATTAGAAACAACAGCACATTCGTGCCCATTCCCACCCTCCCCACCCTGTTCCAAGGAAATGGTTGGTGAGCCGTCTAGGTGTGAGGACTAGCCTCCAACTCCATCGACAGGCACCAGCCACTAGGGGGGCAGGCCCCGGCCATTTAATCCAGTGCTTGTGGTAAACTCCGGTATGAGATCAGCCAACCCTCTCACACCCCGAACCCCTTAATAGTTCGATCTTACCAAAAAGTAGTGTCCGCAAAGGAGTCCGATTAAATGTCCCCATTTCGGGTGCTCATCATGCATCTGTGTCTTCGCTCATATTACTGTTCGATGGGCGTCCCGGTGACGAGGCCCTAGAGTCTGGGACGATGTCTGAAGCCTGCAAAGTGCCATCGGGGCAAACCCTGATCCTGCTAGGGCTGCGACTCTTGGCACTGTCCTGAGAGTGCTTCTGCTGCCTTCGACTCCTAATTGGATTCCGGGAACCGGGTTTTCTGGGCGTTACCGTGGAGGGGACCAGGCAGGGTCTCTGTGGGCCATGTGCGTCCAGCCAGTCAGTTGCGTCACCCGCTGTAAAAAAAAAACAGTGCTTTGCCTTCATGTTCCACCTTCAGTTTTGCTGGGTAGAAAAGACTGTATTTAAGGTTCAGGTCCCGCAAACGGCGTTTCACAGCCAGAAAGGATCACCTTTGTTCCTTCACCCTCTGAGTGTAATCCGGATAAATCGATATTTGGTGTCCTTCATAGCTTAACCGACCCTTGGTACGGGATAGTTGCAGTATCGAGTCCCTATCTCGAAAATTGAGAAATCGGGCTATGATGGCTCTGGGGGGCGCCCCTGGTTTTGGGAGAGGAACGAGCGCCCTATGTGCCCTCTCCACTGTAAAAAACTTCGAAAGTCCCCAGGGGGCAGATACGCCTACCAGTCAGTCTTCTAGGAACAACTCTGCAAAGGGGCCTTCCGCTTTTTCCAGGAATCCAATAAAACGGAGATTATTTCTCCGGGATCGCCCCTCTGCATCCTCAGCATGATCGTCCAGGCGCACTAGCTTTTTCTGGAGGGTAATCCCAGTATCTCTTAGGGTGTGCAACTCTGTCTGCATCGTGTCCACCGTCTGTTCCGTAACTAAGCAGATTAACGTCTATAGCGGCAGATTCAATTTTATTTTTCAGTTCATCGCTTGTAGCATGGATAGCTGTAAGTATTTCTGTTATATACGGGGGTCGGTCAGCGGTTTGCGGCGGGTCGTCCGTTTCTGCAGTGACTGGCATCGCCGAGGCCCCGTGGTCCAGGGTGAGCGGCTGGGCATAGTTAGATATTTTATTAGTTTGAGCTGACTTGCCTCCTTTGTCTTTCGCCATCGTATGTCTGTGCATGCAGCGCAAGGAGCTGTAATCCAAAGCTATGCCAAGGTTTAATGGTCTCCACCTCTGCGGTGCCCAGCAAAAATATCAGTCCCTTAGGTCAGGGAGCAGCGGCTCTCCACACTCCACCTCAACGGCTGAACCGCACCCTTATTTCGCCTGCCGGTGGCCGCTATCCAGTTGCGCTGGGGGATCGGCTTCTAGTCCACCAAGCAAGACCACCATCGAGGATCCATTCGCCGCCCTAGAGTTCCACACGGAGCCAGCCCCGGGCCCCTGTCTTACTCGGTGCCAGTAAAGGCAAGCAAATCCAGTTCCACCACACACCGAGGGTCCGACCTCTTTTAATGTACCATCCCAGTTTTGGGCGCCAAGTACTTGCCTTGCCTCCGCGGACAACTCCGCAGCGCGCCTGCTCCCCGTATGGGGCCGCCGCGTTTTCAGTCAGTTGTAGCCCAGGTCCTCCGGGATCGGGTTCCGTCCCCCGGGGTGTCCCGCAACTCACCAGGAGAAATGGTGCGTTTGGCCCCCCTCTGTGGGCTGACGACACCAGCAAAGTCCTTCACCGCGGTGCACAGCGGGGATCAGATCGCCGGGCAGCAGAGACCTGCGCGGGAGGCAGGGCCGCTGTAGGCCTCGTCTACTCGTACTTCCTCCAGCAGGCTTCACCGTTCAGATGTGGTCAAAGCACGTCCTTCGGGCGTCGGTCTGGGTGGTGGGATTCCCGGGCAGAGCTCCGATGCAGCTCCAGCCCCTCCAAAGCGCCGTCCAGTGCTATTTTCGGCTTTCGTCAGTTCCCGAATGCGTAGGTCCGGGAAAATGGCCACTCGGCTCCAGCTTCCCTCGTCGGAGTTACACGGCCCTGTGCCGTATGGAGCCCCGGAACTCAGTGTACAGGGGCCCCCCCAAGTCAGTGAGAGGGTCCAGAATGTCTACCGTGCGTGGATTATTGTTTATCCACCGCCAGGATATTGTCGGATGAGGAGATGACGGGAGCTCTCGGCAAACACGTCTACTCCGTCATCTTGCTTGGCCACGCCCCCCTCTCAATGTGTCATGTTGGTTAGTGCCCTTCCATTTCTGGTGCTTTGCAACATTTTTAAGATCTGCTTAGTGTTTCTCGTTGCTCAAATGGATGTAATTTCTGATATTTATGTTTCCCTCCTGTTCATTGCTTGATTTTTGCTCCCGAAAAAGTGTCACTCATAGTTGTTGAATGTCACTCATAATTACACTGAAATTGTGAAAATGTCACATATAAGCAATCTGAAACCTTGGCAGCTATGAGAACAGGCTGTGGAAGACACTGATAAGTAGGCTCACTTAGGGAGAACCTGGCTCCTTCACATATGTTGGGTCTTCTCATTTAATTATGTTGTAGTTAGGTTGTATGTAGATCCTTGTGGCTCTTGAACATACTCTTCTTGAGTGGCTCTCCATGAAGGTCTCGGTCAGCTGGTAACTGTTTCGGGTGCCTTGATCCGATTTACAGGTAAAAAGTTCCTCTGCCTACTAATTTGTAAGCCTCCGCCTCAAGGCTCCCCATTACTTGGAGACTGACAGTAATCACTGTCCACTGTATGAAAGTATGACCTTTGGGTCATAATCTTTATTGCCGTCTTAATTCTGTGCTTGGTGAACAGAAAATGTTTAGAGCATCTAGTGTTCAGTAACTTTGTCCTTGCACTTCAGGTTTATCTCATCTTATAGTATTCCCCACTTGTGGTAGGTGCATTGTAGGGTTTGAAGACAAGCATAGTTACTATAGCAAGACGATTTTATAACAGTACCATTCAGCAGTTGGATGATATTCTTCACTGAACTTCTACGAACCACATCATAAAGATGCTGTGCTTGCTGAGATTTGGGGAATGTTGTTAGTATTGCATTTGTTTATTTTACAGAGTATTTGTATAGCATTTCATCTGCCAATTCCTTGTTTCTGTTGGTAGTCTTAGTGCAAACTGGGGTCGATGATTTTCCAAGAGGAGCTGCCCTGACAGGAAAGGGTGACTCTGAGGGAAAGGAAAGCCTGTAGGAATAATGGTTTGGGTCCTCAAGATTGTGATCTGTGGATTTTCTGTACACTGATTTCTGGCTAAGGGCTTGGCATTGTGATCTTCCTTATTTGTATGTGTACACACTTTACCTATCCTTCCCTGTAATTCCCCCTCTGTATGTCCCAGTAGATGACTTCAGAATAACCATGCAAGCCTTGGTCTCCATTTAGACTGAGGCAACACACTTCTCTGAGGTTTCCTCAGTACTATCCTAGTACTCTTGAAAGGTATCCTACACACGGTCCAACTAGGGAACATTCATTGCAACAACAGTAAAGTAAAGTAGGGGATAGTTTAGACAAATCTGTCCTAAAACAACTGTAAATTTACACTTGTTGTTTTAGACCAGATTTGTTTTAACTATCCCCTCCTTTAAGGTTGTTGCAGTGAATGTTAACCTAGTTGAACTTCCCAGTTTCCTGTATCTCATACCCATGTATAGCGTGGGTCTAATTGTTGTGTCTTATGGTTTCTATGTGGGTATGCTACATAGAGGCACAGCTTATCAGGGTCTCCAAGAACTTCAGCCACATCACCCCCACATTAAAAGACCTGACTTCGCTCCCTCTTCAGGCCTGGATCATCTCACTTGGCAAAAAAACCATGAACTACATCTGTGGGACAATGCGAGACCAAGAGCGTGGATACTACCAAGCTGGAGACAAAACATTGCAAGAAGAAAAAAACTGAAGGTAAGCCTTCTCCATTCATGCTTCCAGTATCTGGAACAGAATTCCTAACGACCAGCACTGACTTTACGATAATTCATAAAAAAGATCGCTGGAATGGTCTTCTGGGCAGCTAGTCCCCCTGTTCAGCATTTAATTGCTTTTGAGCTAAGTTCTCTCTCTGCAAATCCCAACATGTACATACTATAGCGAGCCAGGACGAGCTATTTTTAGGGCCTACTCACTCGTTCTGGCGAGCTGACAGAAGGGGTTCTGCTTGCTCACAAAGTGAATGAGCAAGATGCCATTAAATCTTGTTACCTTGTCACGTTTCTCAGCTTTCAGAGACAGAGGTCAAAAGTCAATTTGTCTTCCTACATTTACTTTTCTTTCTGTGACTGAAGTTAGAGGATTTTGTAAAGTGAACTGTTTGACAATTGGGATGAGACCAGTTCACCGGTCAAGTACATTACAGTTAGGTCGAATAGTGTATTCAAGTTACTAGACCTGAAGGTCTGGTAAAATTTTTATGATTTTTCAAACCCTGCGTACATGTATGTATAATAATTCTGAATTTTCACCCAAAAAAAGTGACAGCGATATTTTAACTGTAAACATTTTAACTACAGGACTTAAAAATGTTTAAGAACAATTAAATTGTTGCTTCAGATAATAAAACTCAATTTATTTAATCATAGCCATTTTTTATATCTAGCAGGCTTCTAAAATATTTCTTCTTTACACCATTTAACAGCAATCGAAGGTAACAAATGTTGGTGATCTTTTTAGGTTGAAGCCTACCAAATTGGCTGCAAAGACATATTGGGGCCATTCTGAAAGCTTAGCTAGGGTTGCATTCCACCCAGTGCTTACCATTGGGTTTGCATTTTGTCATTCACTGTGCTTGCTTTCTCTTTGCTGACTTTATTTGTTTTAGCTTCCCCCCTCCATCCTCAGTGTTCAGTTTCGCAACATGTTATTTTATGCGGGGGAGTTGGTCAACCTCTTGCAGTGTTTTTGATTCAGGACGTATTCAGCTCCTCCCATCATTGCTTCCTTATATATCTAGCTTACAGAAGGCATTGTCTGTCTGTGTTTATGTGCCAGCTGTTGCACTTATCCCTGTCTCGCACACTGTACCCTGCTTATAGTGCAGGACCAGAAGAAAAATGCATAGAGGTTCAGCAGCAGTGCATAATGCACTGTAACTGCACCCCATATGTATGAAATGAGACCTTGTCTAATCTACACAGTGGCAGTTTGTATCATTGCTGATCTGCTCTCTTTGCTCTCACTCTTCAAGTTCTTCCCTTGTCTGTGACTCAAATGCTGCAGTCACTGCTTTTTGTGCAGTTTGACATTTCTTTTCTTACTTATGGCCTAGTGATGCAAAATGGGTAACTGTTTCTGAAAGAGACCCATAATATTTCCTTTCTTGAGGAAATAACCTGTCCAGTTTTCATTTTTATTTTCAACAGCCTGCCAGAACGAGGAAGACGAGAAAGCTTCGAGGGCATGTCAGCCATGGGCATGGCCGTATTGGTGGGTTCTGCAGTTACTTTCATTGTTTGCTGAGATCTTGTTGCAACATGGGTGAGGTGGCTGCGACGGCTGACTAGTTACACTTGTGGCCCTCTTGTGTGACATAAAAAACAGGAGAAATGAAGGATTTAAATTTCTTAAAGTTATTTTTTCCTTCTGTTTTCGGAGATTCACTATTTGCTGAGTCAATCCTATTGCTCATAACTTTTTTTCTTTGCGACTCATCAACTATGTGCAGTGTTGGATTTAGTGTCTGAAATGTTCACAAATATAGATGCGTACATATTAGTAGAAAACTGCCAGTTTATCTAAAAGGCCTTTTCAAAAAACTGAAACCCTCTATAGTTTGAGGTCGTACCCTGATTCACCCACCCAAACCTGTTGGTGTCTATTGTGAATCCTGAGTTTAAAAAAAATCCTAATTTCAAAATGTAATTTTGGGTTTCTTGTTCTCTGCTTCACCAAGTCCTTGGGGATTAAATTCTAGAGTTTTGTCTTGGCTTTTTTTGGTGACTGCCCAATCCGGATAGCTTCCTTATTTGGAAGTGGCAGATAACATCAGAGTGCTTCTCGGAATTGTGCCCCCAGAAATCCTCATCTCTCATGGGTAAGTGAGATAACAACATTGCCCTGTTAGTTCTACCTCTAATTAAATCTTACGGAAAAAGCATGGCTTATTCTGAGTACACAATCAAAGCTTTTTACGACTCTGTAAAGCCAAATAATTTCAGTGCAGAAAGACCATGCACATATCTGAGGTAAACAGATTGGCTGGGCTTTTTCTTTGTGAATGACCACTGGCTGATTAATTATTAGACTGCTTTAACTTCTCCAGACATCTGCTTTTTATTTATAATTTGGAATTTAGTGGCCTGGTATGACTGTTTGGAAGCACAATCACTTTATAAATTTGAATATAATGCATGATGTCCTGGATGGCTTGTCTTTCCTGTTAGGTTTGTAATGTTACAGTGGCATCAGAACACTGAGGTGGGCGAGCAGCTTTCTGAAAGAGGTGTAATAAGCGGGAATTAATTTTTGCAACAATAATAAATATGCTATATTCTCAAGTTATTGGAGAATATCTGGCAGTACATATCAGAAAAGGGATCAGGGTTGCTGTTAGTTGATTGGTTGCCCATGATTTGGAAATGTTGCCTCAAAAATCGCACTTGACTATCCTTCCTTTTGAAGTTATGAACTCAGAGTTTACTACTTTACCACTGAATAAGGACTTGGTATCGCTACGCTCAGTAGGGGTATATCTTGTGATCTACATATTTGTTTGACTGCTGTAAAAAGGTACATAGCAAAATTAATGACAATCATTTATTTCTTTATTAAAAAATTGTGCTTCCTTTATCTTAAGGATGCATGTATTTTGGTCATACCGAGATTTGCAGATGGATTATTGGTAGAATAAGGAGTGCACCAGTTTGAAGTTCTGCTCTTACAGTTCAGTCACTCATTGGTATGAATCTAGAGACGATATCCACAATGTGAAAATGGCTTCCTGCAGGCAACATTTGAGCAGCACAGTGAAGGGGTATGGGCATCATGGTCAGCAGGCCTCGAAAAATCATAAACATGTTACTAGACCAGCAGGTCTAGTGACTTAAAAAATCTACTCAACCTAATTGTAATGCTCTTGACCCATGAACTGGTTTCAAATGATGTGATCCTGGGAAACTAGTTTAATTCAGTCGTCATTTTCTGCATTATCAAATATGAGAGCACCTTCAAATATGCCAGTTCAGCATGTCTGCTGTATAAAAAACTATTTTGTTTGATTTAATAGACTAAACATTTTCTCCATATATAATACAAATGTAGCCACATATAGGATGCACATGACCCCGACTTGCCTTTTAGTTCATTAACAGCATTGTCTTCGAGGTGGGGGCAGGCATGTTTCTCAAATCATGTTTAAAACCTATCACCTTTAATAAATACATAACTAAAGCATGAAGCGGTAGAACACTGTCATTTGTAATCAGCAGATTTTACATTGAAATGGCCACACAATTTCCCACTGAAATGCGGTTTTACTGATAAAAGCATATAGTGTTCAAACAATAATTTTTGGGAATCGAGTTTCTCTAAATATTTGTCATTTGCTACATCACTACTTAAAGTGTTCTGGTTTGTTTTCCTCCTATTTAAATCTTTGTTTGCATCACACTTCTCAATTACAAAAGAAAATGTGCTTTTGTAATTCCTGATATAATTTGAAATATTGTACTATTCATTTACAATCTATTCAAATGTTGTGTTAGGGGAAAAAACTGACACCTTGCAGCCTTTTCTTTCACGATGATTGTCAGACAGCTCACTTGACAAAAACCTCTAACTGTAGTGAGAGAAAGAAAAATAAACTCAAATTTCCAAGCAGCAGTTAGTAAAAAGACAAACTGACATTTGACCTCTTTCCTTGAACTGACAGCAAATGTGTCAAGATAAAAACAAGGTTTAAAGGCATCTTTATTGCTCAGTCACTTTCTGAATGAACAGAACACCTGTTCCTTTCCACATTGTGCTCTCTTGCCAGAAGGGACCAGTAGGTGCTAAAAATAGCTCGACCTGATAAATTCTGACTCGCCATTGCGAGTGGGCGAGTAGATTTTCAAGGACTGACTCAGTTGTGTTTCATGTCTGTTGAGGTTTTGTAACAATCATACTGGGGATTGTTCCAATTGTAATAGCATTGCACATGTTTACGGGTTGTCGATGGAAAGAAACTGGTTAAATGTCACCTAGGTTTCTTTTTTATCTACTAGATTTGCACCAAGAATTTCGTTGGATTGTTTAAACTGAATTGAGGAGTACCTCTATGGGCTGTTAGGTTTTTTAATGTAGTTTAACCACTGGTTTTAAGTAGCCTGTATGATAATCCTACCTTGAGGATCATCTGTTTCAACTTGTCACATTGAACTGTGTACACAGTCTGAGCTTAGCTGCAAATGATTATAAATACCTTCACAGTTGGCCTGGGACGTCATAGTTTAAAAAAGGAAAGAGAACGGTATATTTTGAGGATGCTGGTCAAGTTGTGGTCCTTGGTTTTAGTCTAATCCTCACATCGAGACTATAGAGTCACATCCTGACACTTTTTGTTGTCTTGGTGTGCTGTAGTTCTCAAAGTGCAAACGACTTATCTTTATTCACTGATTGCTGTGCTTTGTAACACAGTCAGTAACATATCTACTGTATCATTAATATTTTGTGTCTGAATGACTGGTCTGGCTCTACTGTATCCTTAGTATTTAATGTCTGGTGTAGCTCTTCAATACTCTGTGGCAGTGGTTTGTACAGCATAGTGGTAGTGTTATTTAATCATGTCTATAGTTGGAGGAATTTCTGTTTTTTTAAATAAGTAGTTTAAAAACCAAACTTTAGTTCCACACCGAGCTGCAATATTCCACTATGCTCCAGTTTTATTAAATTATCATTGCACACAAGCACGAGTGGTGTGTGCAATGTCAATTAGAGTAATTTTCATTTCCTTTATTTTCTGCATTAGTCACTTGAGTAATGCCTTTTAGTTAGATTAATAATCCAACGAGTACACCAAATAAGGCACCCTACAAAACAGCATCAAGATTATTACTTGTTTTGCACAAGTTTAATGACAATAGATATTAGCTTAAAAGACTCAGATTTATAGTTAATACGGCTCGCAGTGTAATGGCTAGGCGAATGACAGAGGTCAACCTGGCTCTAATCTTTTATTCCAATCGCAGATGTGACAGAATTTAGTCATGTTTGTTGCTATGGCCCTTGAATGTTTTAGCAACCACATCTGTGTTGGGAGTGGTTGCCAGAATCCTTTCAGCACACCGGAATCCATAATTTAATGGGTTGTAATACTCCTTCCCAAGCAACTGGTCATGAAATGGTAGATGAAGGTACGCTCAGAAACGTGGTATTAATTTCTGCTAGTCTATTCAGTCTTCTACTAGAGGTGCAATTCTTAAAATTATTGTTCAGCTCAAGACCTTTCTGAATATCCCATGTTGGGTGCATTCATGATCACTCTATCCTACAATCTGTTTGTTCCTGGATATAGTCCTAATTGCCAGATATTTATGTGAGATTAAGGCTTTTGGTTTTATTAAACCTACAAGAAGATTAGCACAGCTGCATACATAAAGCAGATAGTATGGTCGAACCATAGCTTCTGATTTCATTTTAATACAACTTTTATTGCTGTACAATGAGGCTTTTGTTTTTAATGCACGTGATGGAGTTTTCTTTTCTTCATTTCAGGTAAACACAGAAAACATCCCGGAGGTCGTGGAAATGCTGGTGGCATGCATCCTCACAGAATCAACTTCGACAAATAGTAAGTTTATGTCTGTCATGCAGTTGGTACTTTGTTTTGGGCATGATTGGATAAAAAGTTAATGATAGTTTATATTCTTACTGTTATGTATTATTGTACATCCCCTCTACACCTTCTAAAGATTATTTATTTGACCAATCACCCATACTGAGGATAACGTGATTGTTTCACAAAGTAAGACATTTAATTTTATGCTAGGCGATTGATGTTTGACTGGGCACATTGACATAATTCTTAATCTTACTCCACACAAACAGGCATAAATATCCTGGTGTCCTGATTTTTTTCCCCCCACAAGTTAGACTTCAGCTACCTCGAAATTAATTAGAGGCATCTTAACATCTACCTATTTGCTGGTGAAGTTTCCACCTTTACCAACCGTGAATTGCCACAGTCTTAGTCACAGTCCTGTATTTTGATTAATAGGACACCAATTGATGTGTCTTGACTTAAGAAATATAGTAGTTGCAACCTTCTGTTTTGCTTTTCTTGAGCCTGTTCACATTCTCTCTGCTGCTTTCTCTCCAGTTAATAGAGTGCTGTTGCTCCGCAGTTTAGTTTATTTTCATACTTTTTCTAATAGAATATCTAAGTAGCTCTAATTGTTTTCCTAGTTGTGTAACAGTATTTTCTAGAATTGGGGGAAAGTGCATGTGTCCATGGGAAACTTGAACTTGATTTTATTGTACGCAATTTGAGTAAGAAACTGGAAGGTACAAAGGCCTCATCTCAAACTTCCACTTCATTTATAGGTTTGGTGTTAGCTAAGACCCTTTGATTCTATCTATCTATCTATATGTATATAGATAGATATAGATATTTATATATATATTTCCACTGACTACAGCATTGGGTGCCCCCAGTTCACCCATTGGCGTTCTGCTCTTGCACAAGGAGCATGTCGTCACCCCTCTAAAAATGTGCTTTTAGCCAGTGTGTTTTATTTCATATTGGTGTGGGCCCAGCAACTCTCCCCACAATACAATTTAACAAAAAAGGACAAAATGAGGATTCACACAGCCAAACAGCTTTGTCAGTGCTTGTTTTTATATCTTGCAGCAAGAACAATCTCTGGTTGTATTTTTGTGAGAAACGTGAAATGATGTGATCATCTGCAGTTGTTCTCCAGACTTGCTTATTCTTATTATGCCGGTTATTAAGGTTTTCTGAATTTCCAGTCATCCAGGGTATTTTGGCAAAGTTGGTATGAGGTATTTCCATCTGAAGAGGAATCAGCAGTTCTGTCCAACAATCAACTTGGATAAGCTTTGGACTCTAGTTAGTGAGCAGACCAGGGTTACCTATGCAAAGAAGCCAGAAGGACCTGCCCCCATCATTGATGTCGTGCAGTCGGTGAGTTTATCCAACATGAATTGAAATATACATATTTGTGGTATGGGACGTTCTGCAAGCAGTAGTGGTTTGGTTACAGCGTCCCTTCCAGCCATACTTTCTCATGTTGGTTTTACACCGTAATGCTGAGACTGTAGTCACATCTTGGCACTGCTGATTGTCGTGGTGTGCTTATGGTCTCTGAAATTAACTTGATTTTTATTCTCTGGCTGTTGTATTCCAGCCAGTCAATGGTTCAGTTATAGTTATGTTGCCATTACATTTCAGTAATTGTCTATTTCCAGTGGTACATTGCTAAAGTGAGGAAGGAAAGGCATTTTAAGCAAATAGTAATTTGAGATTACAGCTGATTTACAGCCTATGCAGCACCGCACTGCCATCTTACCTTTTGAGATGCATCTCAGCTACCGTTTATGCTACATTTAAGAGAGTAGTATTCATAGTCTGTCCCTTTCAGCCCTTAGAATATGATGTTTTTCTAGCCAGCACATGACTTAATTTGACTAATTGTAATTTGTTTAATGTTCTCTGTACATTTGTTTAAATTGTACATGATGTCTCAGGAGCTCTGGACAGGGCTATGGGTTTAGTTCAAATGGGGAGGTCTTTATATTGGCAGTTAAAACTTAGCACTATTTACAAAAGCCCTTGCATTTCAAAGATCAAGGCAATTAGTTTTAAATTAAAAAAGAAAATAAGAAATGTTGAGGATCTCGTCAATGCAGTTGGATCAGATTGTTTTGCTTATAATTATTTGCACTAAATCTTGAGGCCGTTATGCTACAGGTATTCTGTATGGCACTCATAGTCATTGGTGTGCCCTTTCAGCATCATTTAAAGGTAGAGTCAGTAACATAGCATGCTTAGTGCACAAATAAATATTAACATATTGTAATGAACCAACAATAAAATGAACATTGTAGTATCCATTTCTGTTTTCAAGCACAAAACCTGCCGTGAGAAGGGAAATTCTTACACTGTTTTAAATGCCACTGACACTGTAAAATGTGCTTCGGCTGAAACAATACCTGCAGCTTAAAACGAAGTAATGGGTAGTTGGAAGGATCTTTGAACAGTAAAATGGTGGATGCAGTTAGGACACATGCACATTGCCTGGAGAAAAAGTGTTCTATTGTATGCAGTTCTGGATAGATTTTTCTACGTTTCTGACCACTTGTGAACGTTTCCTGTGCCGTAACCACAAGCCAGTCCATGAATCAAATTTGAGTGCCTTGATGATCTAAACAAACTAACCTAATGTAATATGTAATGAAAGCACACATTTTATCAGATGATAAAGGGTTCAGTGTTTTCATTGCAAAAGCAGATAGGAGTTCAAGTTTAACAAATCTGTAGTACTAGAATTTTTTCTGTAGACTACGGACACTCCAAGTACTTTAGTTAATAGTTCACAAATGAAATGAGATGGTGGACCCTTACTGATAATGACTTGTTATACTGATCAAACATTTACCTTTATTAATAGACCTCTACAGTACACACCAGTGTCAAAGGTCTCAGGAATATACACATGAAACGTGGAGGAAAAAAAGATTAACATTTATCATCATTAAAGAGGTTGCAGCAACCAAATAATCCTGTTGTTGTCTTGACTTTCAGGACATTTAAATACTTCTTGATCAATTTTCCTAACTGTTTTAAAATAGCTTAACTTGCTTTTAGTGACAGTAATTGTACGCTTTCTTAATAGAAACAAAGAAAGCGATACCATGGGATTAGCAGTTAATTGTATGTGTCATGGACTTTAGTGTAGCAAATAGACCTTTCTGCATGATCATTTAAGTAGTTTCTATCTGCTACTAAATTGCTTCTTAGTTTGTAAAAAGATGTTCAAGCACTTTTTAAAAAACAAACCTGTTTTGGTGCTTTTGTACAGCATTACGGATGCATGTTTATTATTAAACTTGTTACCAAGCATTCAGATGCATAGTCGACATCATAAGAGTTGATATTTTCCTCAATTAGGCTCTCCTGCTCATTTGGTGTGGAATGTGATTCAGTTTGATGCCCTGGTTTGTTCATCACTATTTGCTTCTTTACCTCCTTTATAATTGGAGCACGTATCAAGCTCTGCTGGACATCCTTCAGAATCAGCTAAACAGCACTTCATGCATTGACCAATGAAAGATGAAAGTGGGAGTTAAACATGTGATCTTTGGGTAATTCACCCATATTTGAGCAAGTGTAACTCACTGAGGTATCTTGAAATATAACCTAACACTACATCAAACATCTTCGTGATGTAAAATAAGCCACATATTGTCTGGGTTCCACTAGACAAATGGAAGCACATAAAACGCAAATACTGAAAAATATAAAATTAAATCTTATTTAGTAAAGGTTGTATGTTAAGCATATTCCAGTTCTTTTTTTGTTTTTTTTTATTTAACCAATTTCAAACCTATTGTTAGTGTTATGTTAGCATTAGGTTTCAGTTTAGGACTTCAGGGTTTAGGGGAAGCATTCAGCTGAGATTTAGCATTTATTCATTAACATAGATGGAAGTATTAAATGCATTTTCAGAATTACAAGTTCAGGCCTACAATAATCATAGTTGATTTTATAGATTTAGGCATTATTTTCATTACTTTTTTTTTAGACAGCGCAGATTACGTAGTGACTTCATAGTCTTGGTTATGTAACCATGAATGTAAGACTGCCATGTAAGACTCACCTAATCTTGTTTTCCTTTTTTGAAGGGCTATTACACAGTCCTTGGGAAAGGAAAACTACCTAAGCAGCCTGTAATTGTAAAAGCCACGTTTTTCAGTAGAAGAGCAGAGGAGAAGTTCAAAGATGTTGGAGGAGCATGTGTTCTCATGGCATAATTGTTGACTGATTGAAGAAGCTGTGAATAAAGATATTTCTCTACAAGTGACTTTGTTGTGTTTGTCCTGTCATGAGTATTTTCTGAATAATTCCCCAATGAAAAACAAAGTTGTTCAAGTAGAGCACAAAAAATAAATATATCAAAAGATCTTGTTTTATTAATACTTTTGGTTGCAGTTCTGAGTCTAGCTTTGAACTCTGCTTTCTGTTGAGACCATTATGAAGAAAGTTAATACTTAATTGAATTATTGGTACTTGTCATTGTCATATAAAAACCAAGCATTTAGTAAATATGTGTTTTTTGTTTGTAACGAATCCTCATTCACCAAATCTTCCTTGGTATTCTTGAGAACTTGGTGTGGGTTATGTTCCTGACAGTGGTGGAAGATTAAAACCACAAATCTGAAACCCTTTGTCATAGTTTTGTACACCATTTATACTCCTGCTCTACTTTCATTGGCAGATTTGTGAGACTAAGATAGTCCAATTTTTGTCCTCCCCAATTCTGTTGCAAAGCGCAATAACTATTTTGCACAAAATGGAATAGTAGAGTACAGCTTCTCTGGGCATTATAGATCATTTTTTAAAGTAGTATTAATGGGTTATTTTTCTGCAGTAATATTCAGACCATTTTATGTAAGCCATTAATTAAACAAGCTGAATATATTATAAGGTTACAGAATGCTTTGACTGCTGCCCTGGTATTGGTTTCTCTTTTGGTAGAAGATATTTTTCTGGTTTCCAGTTTCATTTTACACTTGCTATTTTCATGCTTAGAATGATTTTCTTTTATCCTTTATTTAGTTATTTTGTTTCTGGGCATTGTGTTATGTTTTGATTGTTGTTTTGCTCGCATGGAAACTGATGGTACCACCAACCGACAGAGAAGGCTCTCATCACATTGGTTAGCAAAGGATGTTACTGATGTTGGGGGCTTGGTTCTGCAAAAATGCATGCAATTACTATTCTGATTTATTTACCACTCTACAATATTTAATGCCTACCTGCTGTTATGTCCAATAATTATGTAATGGTCTATTTTCTGAGCATCATCATGAGTTTGTAGTGCTTTGAAGTAGGCATACAGACACCAACTAATAAATCCCTGACGTGGCCCCAAATATTAAGGTGCTGTCAGTAATTTCTGCAGTGTAAAAGACACACAAATTCCTCTTGTGTGCAGTTACCGCCATAAGGGATGGGAATTAAAAAGACCATCTCAGTAGAAAAATTTTACTGAAGGCTGTTGGAGCCCTTTCATCAATCTTAAAAATGGAAGTGTGCAATGAAATTAGTGTTTCACGTAGCTTGCATGCATAGCTCTGTCCAAGGTTCCTTCCTAATCGAACACGCTTGAACAGACTTGAGACTTGAACTGCATTATGTAACTCCAGACCACATATTACATGCAATATTCAGCATTCACACATGTCATTTGTTTTCTGTGTGCCAAACAATGCAAAAAAGAATGGATAGAATGCTTGAATTAATCTCAACACACTGGCAATTTACTCAGGATAGCATCCAGTTCCATGGGGGTGGAGGGGGTGTTGCCCATCATGCCATTTCAGTCATAACCCAGCCATGTACACCATCTCTTTGTCTTACTCCAATAGGAATGGTCCAGCCTGAACTGCCAGGCAAAGTCCGTTCTTAACTGGAACACAAGCAACCCCCGACCAGTGTTATCCTCTTTGGAACTCTTCGGTAGAATGCATCTTGGTTTCAGTGGCACATTGAGCATAGGACCTGTCAGACATAGGGTATCTCTACAGCAGTGGTCACAAGTAACCTTGAATGTAACAAAGCCTTCTGTACACCAAGCTCACCAAGTAACACCTTGCCCAACCACAGTTAAATAAATTAAATATGACAAGATGTGGAGAGAATGAAAATGTATTTGTTCATCTTGCAGACAACGCATACTGTTAGAAATGGGATCTCTGGTTGGCTAAGGCTTGCGCCAAAGCCAGGCAGAGACCACCACTCTAGTCAGGGCAAGGGAGTTACACATCCCAGATAACCCCTGCTCACCCCTTGGTAGCTTGGCACGAGCAGTCAGGCTTATCCCGGAGGCAATGTGTAAAGCGTTTGCGCAACACACCCACAGCAACAACATACTAGGCACACCACAAAAAGGAACTCCACACAAGGTTATATATAAAAATAGCCTTTGTATTATCATAAAACACATTAGAATAGTACTCACATAATATACATGGTGCCACCTGGCACTAGGTCATATTTACAAGGGATTATTTACACCTGACAGGGCCAACTGGACCACTGTCAGAACCAGCACAAAGCGAACTTAGTATATGTATCACTTATAATAAATGTAGAACACATCATAAACGTACAGCCAGTAATCACTGGTAATCACTGTACTTAGCATCAGCCTGTAACATAAACTACATTATGCACAGTATCACATCAGGCGCGAATTACATTCTGCGCCAACCTCACCAGCATAACCACAGTATGCAAATAACCTCATAATCATAATTACATTAGAGGTATAAAACAGGGTGCGTAAATCATACTACATGAATTACATTTCCTAGCACCCAAAATCACATTAGCACATGAATCACATTAGGGCCTGGCGCCCTATAAACCTAACTGTCCCCCTGGCCAACTGGCCATCTCTAAAGGGGCTCAAATGCCCTGTGTCCAAAATGTCAGGCGCGCTGCCACAGCAGCGAAAGTCAAGGGTGCGCAACCGCGCAAACCTAAACGTAGCAGCTGCCCACTACTTGCTGGGCAGCTGTGAAAGTCAGGGGCCAAGGAGTGCATCTCACTCCTATCTCAAGTACACTAATGCCCCCAAAGAACTGTGGCCTAAACGCTGCAGCTGGCACTGGTGCTGCGCAGCTGTAAATAAAGTGAAGGCCTGGCACCTCTGTGCCTCCGGTCCCACTCAGGGACTCTCTAACCAAATGCCCCTCATGTTGCAGCTGCCCGCGCTGGTGCGGCGCAGCTGTGGCATTTTTCCTAAAAGGGGGGGCCGGCACCCCTGTGCCCTCTGGACCCCCACATGGCCCTCAAGACATGCCCCCATTGTTGAGGCGGCCCGCTCCCTGGCGGGACCGCCCAGGCACCGACAATGTGCCTCGGTATGGCCCCAGGTCACTGGGGCCCCTTTCAGGCACCAAAGAAAACTGCCCCAAGCGTTGGAGCGGCCCGCTGCCAGACGGGGCCGCTCTGACTCCGTGCCCCCCGAGCACCACAATACTAAAGAGCCGCCGCCCCCACGGAGCCCTACTCACCGGCTCGGGTCGGGGAGGCTCTCTCGGTGCAGGACTCCGTCTCCTCTTCTGGCGGCGGGACCGGCAGCACTTCTCCGCGGCGCGGGGCTTCCCTTTCTCCTGGGAGCCCCGCGCTGCCGTTGGCGGCTACGGCCGCATTTACCTCTCACCCGGGCCCCCTCCTGGGACCCGGGACTCTACAGCTGTGCCGGTGGAGGCGGGGTAGGCTCCCGTCCCTCCCTTCTCCCTTCACCCGGGCCCCCTCCTGGGACCCGGGACTTGTTCCTCGGCACTCGAGGAGGCGGGGTAGGCTCCCGTCCTCCTCATCACGCAGCCAAGCTTCCGGCCGCACTCTTCTCCAGCTTCCGTCCGGCCGGCCCCGCCCACAACCAGGCGGGCCGCGGATCGCGGCGGCAACCTCTGCTCGGCAATGAGGGGTAGGCTCCTCGCAATAAAATCCATCAGCGGGGTGGGCACCCGCTCTTCCCACGCACTCTGAGGGAATCCCCACGTCGGGATTCCCTCGGAAATGATCGCAGCCCAGCGCTGCAAAGCCCCCGCATTCTTGGGGAAATAAGAGTAAAGCGCCCACAGGGCGCTAAAGATGCAGCGAGGTCCTGGGGATGCCAAGAACAGCAGAGGGGACCCAAAAGAGAGTCCTTTAGGCATCAAGGGGGCAATGCAGGGCCCAGGGAGGCAAGCCCTCATGGCAGCCCCCTGGGCCCCAGCAGCAGCACGCCCCAGCAGGAACAGCAACCAAGCACTGAACAGGAACACTGAACCTTTTCATGGGGTCACAGCCCCTTCTTTTATACACATTTCCCTTTGTGTCACAGCACAGGGCTGGGGAAAACCAGACGCAACTGGTTTGGGGGAGCTTTGGAGCACTTTGTTTTGCTCAGCTCCTCTCTCCTTTCACAGGACAGGCTAGGGACATCAGACGCACCACAGGGGGTGGAGCCAGCATTGTGGAGGGAAGGCACAGCCCTATTCAGGTCCCAGGTGCAACTCCTCCCTCCCATCTAGATGCAGATCTCCTATTCAGCCCTGCGCTGACTCATCCTGCCCCTCCTGGAGCCACACACACCTCTCAGCCCCTGTCACTCACAAGCCAGACATGCAATTCACATCAGGCAGGCAGACACAGAGCACACATAAATGCCAACTTCTAGAAGTGGCATTTCTACACCAGTTATAATAAATCTGCGCACACCATTGCGCAGCATTTATTCTCACGAGTTCGCACATACTAAACTCGCCCCTGCACTCCTCTCACACCAGGAATTACCATGGACACACATATCCCCCATGCATTCCTATGGGAGGGCAGGACAATCTCACCACACGCACTCAGCGCGCATGCACTTTACACTGGACCACAGTGCTAAAGTGCCCAGAGACTTAAAACTACTGACATACAAGGCAAAAAGTTTAGGGGTGAACCGGCCAAAAAGGACCAAGTCCAACACAACCCCTTCCAGCCAAAACGCAGGGCAGACCAATCACCACCGTGATGGGCTTCCCTGCTTGGGGCGATAGAACACGGACGCGGGCCCGTACTGCAGGGACACCCTCCGGTTCTACGCCACTTGGAACCCATGGAATCCATCTAAGAGAAAAACTCAGGACCAACTAGGCTACCCCACCGGTACTCCTTAGTTGTCCACGGCCAGGACCAGGCCCTAGGCCACCCAGATGCCACTGGTCCTTGCCAATCCAGAGTGGGGGTCAGTAACCCCTGGCATACAATAGCCATTCTCCACTCTCCCTCTCAGTGTAGTTCCAAACTACCACTGATCCTTCAACCTAGGGTCCGCACCCTCAGGCTGACCAGAGGTCACGGGCGAAGCATCTCCTCCCCCTACCTCTATTTCTGACGTTTCGCGCTCTCCCAGGAGAAGCACCTACCAGAACACAACTCTCCCACCAGTTCAGGACCTCTCTCCATCACTGGTCTACCACCTGGGAAATAAATTCACCGGCTGCACCGGGGTCAGAGGCGAGGACTCCCTCCCTCTGCACCCCCTTCCAGAGTCCGATACTCCTCCCAACTGGAGTGGTACCCCTAGAAGGCAAAACCGGCCAGGACACTGATTACAGCCGCCCTGCCGTCCAGATCCGGAAACACCGGCTACTGGCTCCCCAACCCAGGGACGTACCCTTTGGTCAGATGCCCGGCGAACCAGGACTTCACGAGGGTGACACATAACTAACGGGTCGTGTGACAGTCTGCCCGGCGCAACCCCAGGGCAGAAGTGGCATCACCATGGTCACTCATTGGCGACTCAGCCCTGCTGGCTGGCCCCTGACCCACTGGCTCTTCCACTGGGTACTTTTTCCCCCTCTCACCCCTCACTCTGGACTTCTGCACCCTCCCAAGGGGAGTGGTACTGCCAGACACTAGGACTGCTGGAGCTCTGATTACAGACGCTCCACGTCCTCTAGACACTGGGAGATCCTCCTCAAATGGCCTACAAGTACAGCCTAGGCCCCCAACCTGATGTTCCCTTTAAGAAACAATCCAGGTCCTGCGACTGGGTTTCGGGCACCTTGGGACAGAACCACTCACTCTTTCTCCTCTTGAGACAAGATGTGAGCCCCTACACCGGGACCTAGCTGGGCTACACTGAACCTCCTCCACCATGGAAGACACCTGAGCCACTCTTATTGGAATCACTTCCAGCTCACCTACCACGGGGAGGTCCCCCATACAGAACAGTCCAACAGGACAGACTAGGTTCCTTTCCTGGTGTTCCTTCTAAGAACCATCCAGTACCGGAGACTTGAGATTGAGGCTCGGAATACGGCCCAGTCTCACACCTTCCTCGCAGGACATGATGTGAGGCCTTGCAACCTCCTCACTATAACGGTTCCTAGTTGGGTTCCTCTGAACCATCTCCGCCACACGGGTTGGGAGACACCTGCACCATCCCTCAAGGTTACTCCCCAATGCAAGTTCCTTATTTCAGAGAACTCACACCCAAGTATTCAGCAAGCTCCTTATTTCAGAGAACTCACACCCAAGTATTCAGCAAGCTCCTTATTTCAGAGAACTCACACCCAAGTATTCAGCAAGCTCCTTATTTCAGAGAACTCACACCCAAGTATTCAGCAAGCTCCTTATTTCAGAGAACTCACACCCACTCGTCCAGTGCAACACACCATTTATCCACACACATCCCCCCAGACCGGTGAGACAGTATCTACTGCCCTGAATCTCAACCTGCACCCCTCTTACTGAGCACCAGGTACCATACTCTGGGAACGGGACGGGGAATTCATGCACTGGACACACTTCTGCTGCCACCACTGGATCCCACCCTCACTGGGGAATCCAGAAAACTCACACTGCACTTAGGGGATAATCTACCCTCCCGAGCTAGTGACCATACCAATTAAGTCCCCACTGTAGGCCAACCCAAGAACCAGCGCAATGGCTCAAGGGCAGTCTCTCCTCCAGATTCTCTGGTTTCTGTCCTTGGCAGGACATCCAACTCATAGTGCACAAGAAACACATTTCAAAAAGAAATGACACTTAAAACGAACTCAGAAGCAATAATCCCTTTCCATGTGACTATCTAAAATGCAGAGTTTTGTAATGCAGCCAGTTGTCGCTGTGGTATTGCGCAAACGCAAGTCCTAATCCCCACCGCTGACAACCAATGTTAGAAATGGGATCTCTGGTTGGCTAAGGCTTGCGCCAAAGCCAGGCAGAGACCACCACTCTAGTCAGGGCAAGGGAGTTACACATCCCAGATAACCCCTGCTCACCCCCTTGGTAGCTTGGCACGAGCAGTCAGGCTTATCCCGGAGGCAATGTGTAAAGCGCTTGCGCAACACACCCACAGCAACAACATACTAGGCACACCACAAAAAGGAACTCCACACAAGGTTATATATAAAAATAGCCTTTGTATTATCATAAAACACATTAGAATAGTACTCACATAATATACATGGTGCCACCTGGCACTAGGTCATATTTACAAGGGATTATTTACACCTGACAGGGCCAACTGGACCACTGTCAGAACCAGCACAAAGCGAACTTAGTATATGTATCACTTATAATAAATGTAGAACACATCATAAACGTACAGCCAGTAATCACTGGTAATCACTGTACTTAGCATCAGCCTGTAACATAAACTACATTATGCACAGTATCACATCAGGCGCGAATTACATTCTGCGCCAACCTCACCAGCATAACCACAGTATGCAAATAACCTCATAATCATAATTACATTAGAGGTATAAAACAGGGTGCGTAAATCATACTACATGAATTACATTTCCTAGCACCCAAAATCACATTAGCACATGAATCACATTAGGGCCTGGCGCCCTATAAACCTAACTGTCCCCCTGGCCAACTGGCCATCTCTAAAGGGGCTCAAATGCCCTGTGTCCAAAATGTCAGGCGCGCTGCCACAGCAGCGAAAGTCAAGGGTGCGCAACCGCGCAAACCTAAACGTAGCAGCTGCCCACTACTTGCTGGGCAGCTGTGAAAGTCAGGGGCCAAGGAGTGCATCTCACTCCTATCTCAAGTACACTAATGCCCCCAAAGAACTGTGGCCTAAACGCTGCAGCTGGCACCTGGTGCTGCGCAGCTGTAAATAAAGTGAAGGCCTGGCACCTCTGTGCCTCCGGTCCCACTCAGGGACTCTCTAACCAAATGCCCCTCATGTTGCAGCTGCCCGCGCTGGTGCGGCGCAGCTGTGGCATTTTTCCTAAAAGGGGGGGCCGGCACCCCTGTGCCCTCTGGACCCCCACATGGCCCTCAAGACATGCCCCCATTGTTGAGGCGGCCCGCCCCTGGCGGGACCGCCCAGGCACCGACAATGTGCCTCGGTATGGCCCCAGGTCACTGGGGCCCCTTTCAGGCACCAAAGAAAACTGCCCCAAGCGTTGGAGCGGCCCGCTGCCAGACGGGGCCGCTCTGACTCCGTGCCCCCCGAGCACCACAATACTAAAGAGCCGCCGCCCCCACGGAGCCCTACTCACCGGCTCGGGTCGGGGGAGGCTCTCTCGGTGCAGGACTCCGTCTCTCTTCTGGCGGCGGGACCGGCAGCACTTCTCGCGGCGCGGGGCTTCCCTTTTCTCCTGGGAGCCCCGCGTGCCGTTGGCGGCTACGGCCGCATTTACCTCTTCACCCGGGCCCCTCCTGGGACCCGGGACTCTACAGCTGTGCCGGTGGAGGCGGGGTAGGCTCCCGTCCTCCCTTCTCCCTTCACCCGGGCCCCTCCTGGGACCCGGGACTTGTTCCTCGGCACTCGAGGAGGCGGGGTAGGCTCCCGTCCTCCTCATCACGCAGCCAAGCTTCCGGCCGCACTCTTCTCCAGCTTCCGTCCGGCCGGCCCCGCCCACAACCAGGCGGGCCGCGGATCGCGGCGGCAACCTCTGCTCGGCAATGAGGGGTAGGCTCCTCGCAATTAAAATCCATCAGCGGGGTGGGCACCCGCTCTTCCCACGCACTCTGAGGGAATCCCCACGTCGGGATTCCCTCGGAAATGATCGCAGCCCAGCGCTGCAAAGCCCACGCATTCTTGGGGAAATAAGAGTAAAGCGCCCACAGGGCGCTAAAGATGCAGCGAGGTCCTGGGGATGCCAAGAACAGCAGAGGGGACCCAAAAGAGAGTCCTTTAGGCATCAAGGGGGCAATGCAGGGCCCAGGGAGGCAAGCCCTCATGGCAGCCCCCCTGGGCCCCAGCAGCAGCACGCCCCAGCAGGAACAGCAACCAAGCACTGAACAGGAACACTGAACCTTTTCATGGGGTCACAGCCCCTTCTTTTATACACATTTCCCTTTGTGTCACAGCACAGGGCTGGGGAAAACCAGACGCAACTGGTTTGGGGGAGCTTTGGAGCACTTTGTTTTGCTCAGCTCCTCTCTCCTTTCACAGGACAGGCTAGGGACATCAGACGCACCACAGGGGTGGAGCCAGCATTGTGGAGGGAAGGCACAGCCCTATTCAGGTCCCAGGTGCAACTCCTCCCTCCCATCTAGATGCAGATCTCCTATTCAGCCCTGCGCTGACTCATCCTGCCCCTCCTGGAGCCACACACACCTCTCAGCCCCTGTCACTCACAAGCCAGACATGCAATTCACATCAGGCAGGCAGACACAGAGCACACATAAATGCCAACTTCTAGAAGTGGCATTTCTACACCAGTTATAATAAATCTGCGCACACCATTGCGCAGCATTTATTCTCACGAGTTCGCACATACTAAACTCGCCCCTGCACTCCTCTCACACCAGGAATTACCATGGACACACATATCCCCCATGCATTCCTATGGGAGGGCAGGACAATCTCACCACACGCACTCAGCGCGCACGCACTTTACACTGGACCACAGTGCTAAAGTGCCCAGAGACTTAAAACTACTGACATACAAGGCAAAAAGTTTAGGGGTGAACCGGCCAAAAAGGACCAAGTCCAACACAACCCCTTCCAGCCAAAACGCAGGGCAGACCAATCACCACCGTGATGGGCTTCCCTGCTTGGGGCGATAGAACACGGACGCGGGCCCGTACTGCAGGGACACCCTCCGGTTCTACGCCACTTGGAACCCATGGAATCCATCTAAGAGAAAAACTCAGGACCAACTAGGCTACCCCACCGGTACTCCTTAGTTGTCCACGGCCAGGACCAGGCCCTAGGCCACCCAGATGCCACTGGTCCTTGCCAATCCAGAGTGGGGGTCAGTAACCCCTGGCATACAATAGCCATTCTCCACTCTCCCTCTCAGTGTAGTTCCAAACTTCCACTGATCCTTCAACCTAGGGTCCGCACCCTCAGGCTGACCAGAGGTCACGGGCGAAGCATCTCCTCCCCCTACCTCTATTTCTGACGTTTCGCGCCTCCCAGGAGAAGCACCTACCAGAACACAACTCTCCCACCAGTTCAGGACCTCTCTCCATCACTGGTCTACCACCTGGGAAATAAATTCACCGGCTGCACCGGGGTCAGAGGCGAGGACTCCTCCCTCTGCACCCCCTTCCAGAGTCCGATACCCTCCCAACTGGAGTGGTACCCCCTAGAAGGCAAAACCGGCCAGGACACTGATTACAGCCGCCCTGCCGTCCAGATCCGGAAACACCGGCTACTGGCTCCCCAACCCAGGGACGTACCCTTTGGTCAGATGCCCGGCGAACCAGGACTTCACGAGGGTGACACATAACTAACGGGTCGTGTGACAGTCTGCCCGGCGCAACCCCAGGGCAGAAGTGGCATCACCATGGTCACTCATTGGCGACTCAGCCCTGCTGGCTGGCCCCTGACCCACTGGCTCTTCCACTGGGTACTTTTTCCCCTCTCACCCCTCACTCTGACTTCTGCACCCTCCCAAGGGGAGTGGTACTGCCAGACACTAGGACTGCTGGAGCTCTGATTACAGACGCTCCACGTCCTCTAGACACTGGGAGATCCTCCTCAAATGGCCTACAAGTACAGCCTAGGCCCCCAACCTGATGTTCCCTTTAAGAAACAATCCAGGTCCTGCGACTGGGTTTCGGGCACCTTGGGACAGAACCACTCACTCTTTCTCCTCTTGAGACAAGATGTGAGCCCCTACACCGGGACCTAGCTGGGCTACACTGAACCTCCTCCACCATGGAAGACACCTGAGCCACTCTTATTGGAATCACTTCCAGCTCACCTACCACGGGGAGGTCCCCCATACAGAACAGTCCAACAGGACAGACTAGGTTCCTTTCCTGGTGTTCCTTCTAAGAACCATCCAGTACCGGAGACTTGAGATTGAGGCTCGGAATACGGCCCAGTCTCACACCTTCCTCGCAGGACATGATGTGAGGCCTTGCAACCTCCTCACTATAACGGTTCCTAGTTGGGTTCCTCTGAACCATCTCCGCCACACGGGTTGGGAGACACCTGCACCATCCCTCAAGGTTACTCCCCAATGCAAGTTCCTTATTTCAGAGAACTCACACCCAAGTATTCAGCAAGCTCCTTATTTCAGAGAACTCACACCCAAGTATTCAGCAAGCTCCTTATTTCAGAGAACTCACACCCAAGTATTCAGCAAGCTCCTTATTTCAGAGAACTCACACCCAAGTATTCAGCAAGCTCCTTATTTCAGAGAACTCACACCCACTCGTCCAGTGCAACACACCATTTATCCACACACATCCCCCCAGACCGGTGAGACAGTATCTACTGCCCTGAATCTCAACCTGCACCCTCTTACTGAGCACCAGGTACCATACTCTGGGAACGGGACGGGGAATTCATGCACTGGACACACTTCTGCTGCCACCACTGGATCCCACCCTCACTGGGGAATCCAGAAAACTCACACTGCACTTAGGGGATAATCTACCCTCCCGAGCTAGTGACCATACCAATTAAGTCCCCACTGTAGGCCAACCCAAGAACCAGCGCAATGGCTCAAGGGCAGTCCTCCTCCAGATTCTCTGGTTTCTGTCCTTGGCAGGACATCCAACTCATAGTGCACAAGAAACACATTTCAAAAAGAAATGACACTTAAAACGAACTCAGAAGCAATAATCCCTTTCAATGTGACTATCTAAAATGCAGAGTTTTGTAATGCAGCCAGTTGTCGCTGTGGTATTGCGCAAACGCAAGTCCTAATCCCCACCGCTGACAACCAATGTTAGAAATGGGATCTCTGGTTGGCTAAGGCTTGCGCCAAAGCCAGGCAGAGACCACCACTCTAGTCAGGGCAAGGGAGTTACACATCCCAGATAACCCCTGCTCACCCCCTTGGTAGCTTGGCACGAGCAGTCAGGCTTATCCCGGAGGCAATGTGTAAAGCGTTTGCGCAACACACCCACAGCAACAACATACTAGGCACACCACAAAAAGGAACTCCACACAAGGTTATATATAAAAATAGCCTTTGTATTATCATAAAACACATTAGAATAGTACTCACATAATATACATGGTGCCACCTGGCACTAGGTCATATTTACAAGGGATTATTTACACCTGACAGGGCCAACTGGACCACTGTCAGAACCAGCACAAAGCGAACTTAGTATATGTATCACTTATAATAAATGTAGAACACATCATAAACGTACAGCCAGTAATCACTGGTAATCACTGTACTTAGCATCAGCCTGTAACATAAACTACATTATGCACAGTATCACATCAGGCGCGAATTACATTCTGCGCCAACCTCACCAGCATAACCACAGTATGCAAATAACCTCATAATCATAATTACATTAGAGGTATAAAACAGGGTGCGTAAATCATACTACATGGATTACATTTCCTAGCACCCAAAATCACATTAGCACATGAATCACATTAGGGCCTGGCGCCCTATAAACCTAACTGTCCCCCCTGGCCAACTGGCCATCTCTAAAGGGGCTCAAATGCCCTGTGTCCAAAATGTCAGGCGCGCTGCCACAGCAGCGAAAGTCAAGGGTGCGCAACCGCGCAAACCTAAACGTAGCAGCTGCCCACTACTTGCTGGGCAGCTGTGAAAGTCAGGGGCCAAGGAGTGCATCTCACTCCTATCTCAAGTACACTAATGCCCCCAAAGAACTGTGGCCTAAACGCTGCAGCTGGCACCTGGTGCTGCGCAGCTGTAAATAAAGTGAAGGCCTGGCACCTCTGTGCCTCCGGTCCCACTCAGGGACTCTCTAACCAAATGCCCCTCATGTTGCAGCTGCCCGCGCTGGTGCGGCGCAGCTGTGGCATTTTTCCTAAAAGGGGGGCCGGCACCCCTGTGCCCTCTGGACCCCCACATGGCCCTCAAGACATGCCCCCATTGTTGAGGCGGCCCGCCCCTGGCGGGACCGCCCAGGCACCGACAATGTGCCTCGGTATGGCCCCAGGTCACTGGGGCCCCTTTCAGGCACCAAAGAAAACTGCCCCAAGCGTTGGAGCGGCCCGCTGCCAGACGGGGCCGCTCTGACTCCGTGCCCCCCGAGCACCACAATACTAAAGAGCCGTCGCCCCCACGGAGCCCTACTCACCGGCTCGGGTCGGGGAGGCTCTCTCGGTGCAGGACTCCGTCTCCTCTTCTGGCGGCGGGACCGGCAGCACTTCTCGCGGCGCGGGGCTTCCCTTTTCTCCTGGGAGCCCCGCGCTGCCGTTGGCGGCTACGGCCGCATTTACCTCTCACCCGGGCCCCCTCCTGGGACCCGGGACTCTACAGCTGTGCCGGTGGAGGCGGGGTAGGCTCCCGTCCTCCCTTCTCCCTTCACCCGGGCCCCCTCCTGGGACCCGGGACTTGTTCCTCGGCACTCGAGGAGGCGGGGTAGGCTCCCGTCCTCCTCATCACGCAGCCAAGCTTCCGGCCGCACTCTTCTCCAGCTTCCGTCCGGCCGGCCCCGCCCACAACCAGGCGGGCCGCGGATCGCGGCGGCAACCTCTGCTCGGCAATGAGGGGTAGGCTCCTCGCAATAAAAATCCATCAGCGGGGTGGGCACCCGCTCTTCCCACGCACTCTGAGGGAATCCCCACGTCGGGATTCCCTCGGAAATGATCGCAGCCCAGCGCTGCAAAGCCCCCGCATTCTTGGGGAAATAGAGTAAAGCGCCCACAGGGCGCTAAAGATGCAGCGAGGTCCTGGGGATGCCAAGAACAGCAGAGGGGACCCAAAAGAGAGTCCTTTAGGCATCAAGGGGGCAATGCAGGGCCCAGGGAGGCAAGCCCTCATGGCAGCCCCCCTGGGCCCCAGCAGCAGCACGCCCCAGCAGGAACAGCAACCAAGCACTGAACAGGAACACTGAACCTTTTCATGGGGTCACAGCCCCTTCTTTTATACACATTTCCCTTTGTGTCACAGCACAGGGCTGGGGAAAACCAGACGCAACTGGTTTGGGGGAGCTTTGGAGCACTTTGTTTTGCTCAGCTCCTCTCTCCTTTCACAGGACAGGCTAGGGACATCAGACGCACCACAGGGGGTGGAGCCAGCATTGTGGAGGGAAGGCACAGCCCTATTCAGGTCCCAGGTGCAACTCCTCCCTCCCATCTAGATGCAGATCTCCTATTCAGCCCTGCGCTGACTCATCCTGCCCCTCCTGGAGCCACACACACCTCTCAGCCCCTGTCACTCACAAGCCAGACATGCAATTCACATCAGGCAGGCAGACACAGAGCACACATAAATGCCAACTTCTAGAAGTGGCATTTCTACACCAGTTATAATAAATCTGCGCACACCATTGCGCAGCATTTATTCTCACGAGTTCGCACATACTAAACTCGCCCCTGCACTCCTCTCACACCAGGAATTACCATGGACACACATATCCCCCATGCATTCCTATGGGAGGGCAGGACAATCTCACCACACGCACTCAGCGCGCACGCACTTTACACTGGACCACAGTGCTAAAGTGCCCAGAGACTTAAAACTACTGACATACAAAGCAAAAAGTTTAGGGGTGAACCGGCCAAAAAGGACCAAGTCCAACACATACCAACTGTCCCAGTGGACTAGGATTACAAAACACAATATTCTAAGCAAGTATACACTAAGTAGTGACTGGTAATTGCTTTCTAAATGTATAAACGTAATGGATAGGGAATAAAGTGGTGGGACCTAGTAGGAGAGAAAATGGAAAAACAGAAAATTACACATTTCCATTTAGTTTTCTATTCACATAGAAAAACTAGAACGATAAGAGGATACATAGATTACATTGAAGAGCATACCAAGCTAGAAACTCTTAAGTAGTTCACCACAATGGACTACATAACATCCCAGAGTAGAGCTTTCTCATTGTACCATTTTGCGAGGTACTTGTCTCGTTCTCTGATGTGCTCATTCCCATCCGTAATCACATTTTGACCTCACCGTCTGTTCATCTCAATTTTTATACAGCTATAAATCTTGGTACCGGACCTACTTATTTTATTATGAGTACCCTTCCAACCACACACTCTCGTTTCAGTCCCACCACAACTCTTATTCATCCTCTTCTACCTTAGTTCCTCTGCCCATATACTTATCCGTTTGCTTTACGTTCCACACTTGTCAAACCCCATTGGGGGTATTTACTTGCACCACTTTATTCGGCTTGTTGGAAAACCCTGTCTTGCTTGCCAATTTCCAGCTTCTTGTAAACCACCAGGGACCACATATATAATCCTGTACAGCCATACCTTTTCATGTAAACATTTCTTCCATTCTAGTCTGTTAGCATGTACCCATACAATAATTTTCCTTAATGACTAATGAACCCCACATTATTTTGTGGGTCAATCCACATGCTTTCAAATCTCAAGCATCATGGTAGAGGTAAGTTGAGCCCCATTATCAGTAACCAACTTCTCTGGATACCTTTTCCTCGCAATTGTCTAAAAAGAAAAGTGACTGTATTATTGAAATTATGACTCTCAAATTTCAACTCCGGCTACTTAGAGTGGTACTCTTCCATGACTAATCTCTATCTCGATTTGCAAAGTAATTTATTAATCAGTCCAGAAATATCTTAGAGTGGACACTTCACAGGAGTGAGAGTTGCTGTCAGAATGTTCAGGCTTCTATCTCCTGAACAGTCTGAGCATTCCTGACCCCCCTCTTATCAGCAATGGCATCAAGGCCAGTCCATCAAAACAGCATCCTCAGAAGTTTGTTCATAGATGACCTGCAGGGTTGTCTTCATGAGCAATCTCAAATTCTTTTCAGAGTACCTTCCGGAGGAACATACTTGCCAGCTTACAACAATAACTTCCCTTACATGTCTAGCTCTTTAACCACTTGATGAAAAGCTTAAGATTCATAATCAACATATTTCAGGCTAGGCCATTCTTACATAACCTATTCCTTTACCAACAACAGTTTGTCTTCCTTCTCAGTTCCCTCCGACTCACTTTCACAAATTTCTGGGAATGTATCTTCAGCTACTGAACAAATCATTGCTACAATATCAAGTTCATTATTCTCGCTTCCAGGACTACCTTCACCCACTTTTCTGGGGAGGCGAGACCAGCAGTCTGCTACCACATAGCTACTACATGGGGCGTAAACCATGTCGTAATTGTATTCCTATAACCTAGAGCGCAATCTGTGCAGTGGCATTCTATCCACCCCATTGAAACAATATATTAACCAGCAGCTTGTGGTCTGTCAATTAAAACTGATAACTCCAGGTGTAATTCCTGTATGCTTGATAGACTAGACACTTGCCAAAGCTGGCAAGGCATATTTTCTCCTCTCTCTTTAGAATTCAGGGTGCATGACATGAGCCTCGCATTCTATTCTTCCCTACCTGCATTCTGAATTAATAGTCCCCAGTACATACATACTGACATTCATTGCAATTGTTCACTTTCATCCCACACAAAATTGATTTAATATAAATTCCTTGGTAATTACTTTTTATCCTTTGGAAAATTGCCTCTGTCTTTGGCAATTACATATACTCTGCATCCTTCCTCATTAAAGGTTCCATTTTGTCTGCAAAATTATATTCACATATATTATACTATTTGTATATCCAAAGGACAACTTTTCTTTGCAGTCATAAGAAGGAGCATCACGAATGGTATTCCTTAGAGATTTCTTGGACTTTGTGCCTTCACCAGAACTAGCATGCTCTAGCCACTCCTTCTGAAACAGTTTACACTTTTCCTTGTTTATAGTCAAACCATTCTTTTAAACTCACACTTCCTTGATAACACTAAGGGCCCGATTCTGATGCGGTTTGGAAAGCCTCCCGACCAAATGGGTTTGGGAATGGTTTCCAACCGAATTGGATCGGGAGAGTCCAACCGACTGAGTACGATGCATCCGGATGCTTCCAGATATTATTTGGTTGGACTCCCATTGACTTCAATGGGAGCCTTTGTTCCGACCGAATGCATAGGCTCCCATTGAAGAAAGGGGTGGCTGGGGAAAATCGGGCACCCTGTGGCGGGCAACCCCTGGTGCCTGCCACACGGTGCATGGCTGGTAAGGGAAGACCCATGGGTACCCCCCACGGGTCCGATTGGGAAGGCTCCAGGTGCAGGGGGGCCAACTGTAGGCCCCCAAAGTCTGATTCCGACTGCCAATTCGAGTCGGACAGGACGATTCATAGCCCGTAGAGACGTACAATTCTGCACCGGACGGCTAGGTCATTCCAAATGCCGTCGAGTTTGGATTGGGAGATTCCTAACTCCTAACTCACATCGTACTCGGTCGGTTGGAAACCTTTCCAAGTCGGTTGGAAAGACACATTCCCGATCCGATTTGGACGGAGCAAATGCCGTTAGGAGGCCTTCCTAACCGCATCAGAATCAGGCCCTAAGATGTTGTCCTAAAACATTTCACAAACCTCTCAACATCTCTGAAGGAATGGTATGTGGCTCTTTGAAAAACCAATATCCGCTGACTCCAAGTCAAACAGCATCTTTCTAAACTGGAATTGTCAGTGTGGGGTTAAAAATGCTGTAAGTGGTTTGGATTCCTGGCATCACTCAAATCTTAGATGGACCTAAGTTCCAAAATGGAAAATACTGAAGCATCCTCCAGTGTGGCTATAAGTTTGTTAACGTTTGGCAATGAGTGGCTGTTAACTACAATGTCACAGCTGTAGTAGTAAACAGCCACTCGTAGCCAAACATTAACAAACTTCTAGCCATCCTAGAAGGTGCTTCCGTATTTTCCACTTTGGACCTTAGGTCCATCTTGGATTTGAGTGATGCCAGGAATCTAAATCACTTACAACATTTTTGACCCTACATGGACAATTCCAGTTTAGAAAATTGCTGTTTGGCTTTGAGTCAGCTGCATCTGTTGTGTGCTGTTCTAGTTAAAACCTAAGGGAAGACACCAACTCTGAAGACTCTACCTCTATGATGTTTTTCTTCTATCAACTCCCTTCTGACATTTATGGGTATATTGCAATAAGGAGAGTCAACAATAAACAAAATGTTCACTCTATGTAAACGTTCATTTATAACGTACGAAAACGTCAGTGGAAACTTTACTTACTTGAGTCATTGAAGACAAAAAATGTATTAATAAATGAAAAATTAAAATAGATGGCAGTAAAACAAGACAACAGCCAACGTGTTTTGCTCTCACATCGAAGAGCTTCTTTAGGGTTGCAAATAAAAAATGAGACAAATAAAAACATAATATTTATATACACCTTAAAGTACTAAAAAGACATAAACTCCTGTTGATGTCTCAAAACAAGCCATCCCAAATAGGATGTTGGACAGTGACCAATCAGAACATCAACATGTAAAATTTGCAAATGTGTATGCAGACTGCAGTGTCACATGTGATTGAGAGTCATAAATTATAACAGTCTCTGCTCAAACTGTAAGTCTCGTGGACATTAGAAGAAAACAATGATAATGTTAAGACTGTTTCCACAGGTACTTATTGTTAAATGTTGAGTCACCAGGTACAAAACCCTGTTCAGACAAGTCATCTACTTATGAATTCATTTCTGAACCAGGGCAACTTCATTTGAAAACAATGAAAAAGTTACCATGGATACTTATTGTAAAATTTACAGGTGCAAGCCCCTGTTAGGATAAGTAATCTTCTAAGTTCATATCTAAACCAGGGCAGCTTCAATTGCAACTGTAAGAATGTCTCTAAGGCACAGTGTTCACCGCCAATGTCCATTCAAGAATAAAGGAAGCACTGTACCTCAATATTCTCAAACTTGTACAGTAGGATTTAATTTAGACTAAAAGGAGGTCAGTGTTGAAAGATATTGGGTTATTTGTTGAGAACCCATTTCAAGTAATAATCGCAATCCTTGTCAGAGTGAACCACAAAAGTCGCTAAATAAATGTCAAGAGTACGAAGTTCAGAGATAGTATCTCTTGGGAATGACACAATGCTGTAAGTGGCCCACCTCCTAGCACCCACAGACCCGTGTTGTTATATAGACAGGAGTCTGTTCTGGCCAGGGGAGGGGATTTGGAAGGGAAGCCTGTGGAAATAGAAATTAAAAATGTTACTTAAAACCACAGAATTTGCTTTTTTCAACTTAACTCTAGTATTTGATGGGTTAAATCTTGGTAAATCATACCTGTGAACTAGAATCGTTCTACCTCTTAGAGACTCACAGAATTGGAATTCTGGGGAAAAAAACCTCTGCTAATGATGTGATTCTGCTTTCTATGGGAGGTTGGCTTTCACTGGTAAAGACAAATTTTATTAACAATATAGCCTTATAGCCCGCCGTAGCGGGCTATACCGGCTATTAAAGGCCCGCTCCAGCGTTAAAAGCCCAAGCCGAAGGCGAGGGCCTTTAACAAGGGAGTGGGACTTTAATAGCCGGTATAGCCCAGCTACGAAGGGCTATCTTAGAACATTCTGCCACTGGAGGGCAGAATGTTCTAACAAATAAAACAAAGGCCTCTCGGAGCCCGAGGTGGTTTAAATCCCCTCGAGCTCCGAGAGGCCTTTGTTCACAGCAATAGCTGTGAACAAAAGCAACATTGGAATGTTGCTCTGCAGGCCTTTACCGGCCCGTAGAAGCTCGGAGCACTCCATTGTATTCAATGGCGTGCTCCAAATTCCAATGTTCTAATTAGTGATAGATAAATTCTTTATTGTACAATTACTTAAAATCATTACTTTATCGCTTCCAAGATCATGGCATGCGCAATGGATAATAGGCTGCTGACAAAATAAATATTAAAAAAGACATACATCATAGTAACGATTAAAAACAGCAGTTGAAAGAAGGAGAAAGGCTCTCTCCCCACAGTATCTGAGGTGCTAGCTTTGCCCTCAGTGTACAGACAAATACCGAGGCCTGGACCCATTGCCTTAAGTTAAGGGGCTTTTCATATCCCGAAGCACTGGCTTTTGCCTCCAGTATGGGTTCCATGATAGGCCCACGATAACGGGGCCTGGGTTAAGTGTATTCAATTAAGAAGCGTTTAGAGCCTAATATACTTGCTTTGCCTCCAGTATGTGTTCTAAGGCTATGGCCATGGCAACTAAAACGTATTTACCAGTGCAATATTTTCCCATGCAATATTTTGGGTGCAGGCTCTCTGTGGACTGTATTGTTCTGTTTACCACTAGTTGGAGGATCAAGGCTCAGGAATAAATAATGTGCAATTTTTTATATACCCTTAATTTAAAATAATGAGGGAACTATTGAGTCTAATAATTAAAAAAAGGATGCAGGTCATGAGATGCTTGAGTCACCTGTGCCCCTATGGCAGAGGTCTTCAATCTGTGGGGCGCAACCCCCAAGGGGGACGTGGAGTCCTGGGAAAGGGGTCGTGCATTCCCCAGCCTCACTTGAGCTTGGAATCCAAAACGTTTGCTTTCGTTTTGGAAAAAGGCAATTGAGTCTCCTGTGCTGTGAAAAGCTTTTTTGTGCCAGGGTGCCGCTTGCCTGAATGAAATGCAAATGTGCGCTAATAGTTCATCTGCAAGTGTAAAGGGTTCTTGGGTGCCGTAATTGATCGTATCACTTCAAGCTTTGTGATGACAAAGATTTGGTTTTTTGGAGTGATAGTGCAAAGAGCTAACAACTGGGCTGTGAAGGGCGCACTTTTAAGAATAACTGTATTTACACAGCCCTTAGTACCCCTAAGGAGGTGTTGAAGGGACAGTTATGTAAAAAAGGACATTGCACTACATATGCTCTAGTATTACTAAAATCTACATTTAGGAAGCACCAGTTTATCTTAAAACTATTTTCACATTTTGTAGCAGTCTATCATATACTGTGTGTAATTCAAGTATAAAATAATGACTTGCATATTCACAGTGCTTTCTGTCAAAGAATGTGACCTCGTAGCACTAAAAATACACAAGTCACTATTCTCCACTGCACCAACCAAGATTTAATTCTGTGGCTCTCTGGTTACACACAGACCTCTGCAGTGCATTAGCTAACAGAGGTTTCATAATGTACTACAGTGCCTTTACCACTGAGTAACAACTTTTTAAAATTTATTTTCCGTTGAAACTGCCCATTATTTTATATGTAGCTACCTGATAGTGAAAGACCTAAAAAACGTACAGAATATTTTGGGGCTTATTCATGAGAGGCTTGCGCTGCCAGAACATCACTTTTTTTGATGCTCCGGCGGTGCAAGTGTCTCAACCATACCTATGAGGTGGCGCAAAGTCACCCTGCATGGCTTTGCATGGCCTCATAGATATGTAGTAAGACAAAGCAGTGAAAGTCACTGTGTTGCCTTACTCTGTGTCAAGGAGGCGTTGCATGGAGGTTCCCACGCAACACCCATGGATTTTGTTGCTGCCCCAGATTGACAAAATCACGTAAACCTGGGGCAGCGCCAAAACCTTACACCTTACACCTTCGCATGTGTGCTGCATTCTCCAGCTCACATAGAAAGAGGAAAACGCCTCTCTGGATTGTTTTTGTGAAGTAAGGTGCCCCTTCCTGCACAAAAACAACCCTGCCTATGTTGGTGCTAAGCACCAATTTCTGTGCCAATGCAAGGGGAAAGGACAGGAATGTACCGTATTTCATAAATATGGTGCATTCCTGCTCTTACATATTGGCACAGGGCAGCGCAGCAAGAAGACATGCGGCGCTGCCCTATGCCAATTCCTCCTAAATGAGTCCCTTTGTTATTAGCTACACCTTTGACCACGCCAACTGCCCTTTGGTTTTCTAAACACTGTTTAATATTATTTCCCCACCATAAATATGATTTGCAGTAGGAATTGAGGGCGTTTATGGTTGTCGATGATGAGGCGTACCATGTTCAAAAAATGTTTGTCAGGAGGGGGTCCTTACACCTCGGCATCAAAAAGTTTGAAGACCTCTGCCCTATGTGCTAACATGTTAGCTTATCTAATGTGCAAAGTCAGCTCTTATGACCCATGTAAAGTGCAGTGCTTCATTGGTTTTTAGCAGCATATTGAAAGTTCAAAGTCCAAGGCAATGGCGGTAGGAGCTAATGCAGTTTTCATAAATTTAGAAAACCGAGCCACTAGTTGTGATGAGTCGCCTCTCAGGCAGGCTTGCCCGGCATCTCCACAGGCCCTGATATTAAGGGTCCACCAAATTGGCTGCAACCAGAATTTCCTTAATGGGAGCAGCGTTTTACAGATGCAAAGAATGTATATCAGGGATTCTTCTTTTGAGCAGAAACAGCATTATCTTTTGGTGACATCAGGGTTCTTCCAATCATACCACTATGTTTTCAAAGGGATTTACTCAGAATCGAAGACTCATCAGCTGTTTTTTCATGGCCTTGCCAAAAGGCAATGAGAGGTAGGAAGGCAGGGCCTCCCGGTTCGTACAGTGTTATGGCCCATTTGCCGTGCGCCAGTTTCTTTAAGGCTTGCGTATCTTGTTCTCTCAATATTACTTTACCAAATCTCTTGGACCTCCAATACATCCACTGAGAAGTGTAGGTACTTATGCCAGCTTCTCTCGGGGTTGCTTATTAATTCTCAGATTATATTTGTTAGTGTGTTATTTTTCGCCTGCTTGGCTTTGAGGCAGTAGGCTAGGAACTTCACCTTCAATATCAAATGCTGTGAAGAGAGGCAAAATTCTTGTCGGATTTGGGCATGCGATGTACAGTTGGGCATGGAGAATACTCTTCTAACAGGTGGACTGTGCCCTGTCCAGCCAATTGGTCATTTTATCTCTGAATTTCATTGCACCATAGGTGATGGTAGTTAGTAGTTTGCATCCTTTCACCTTTAGAAGCAGGCGTAGGTCACTGTTCGTGATTGATTTCTGTAACTTGTGAAATGTCCATCCCAAAGAATTTGCTACTGCCTGCTGGGTGTGGATGTGTAGTGCAATGCAGCCCCTGTGGTCCAGCCGTAACCCCACGTATTTATATGTGTCAACAACTTCAACCTCGATGAACCACGCTCCCCTTTTTAGTCAGTTTGTGTGAGATTATCATCACCTTGGTCTTTGCCACATTTCCGAGCGATTGGATTCTGGTGCCGGCGATCTTTGTTGGAAATGCCCCCTCCTTCTCGAGGTGTTCTGTTGGATCAGCCAAATACAGAGAAAATATTAGAGACGCCAGTATGCAGCCTTGCTTTAGGCCCTTATTTGTTTGATTTTTGCCATGATGGCCCATTCCACGCTGACTTTTGTTTTTACTCAAGTGTTGGAATATAGAGCTAGAATGGCTGTCAGTAAGTTGGGTGAGATGCCCCATGTGTTCAGCTTTGCCCAGAGCCTTGTTCTATTCGTAGTGGGAGTTTTTTTACTCTGACCGTATTCCTCGCCGCTAGCCTGGTTTTTGGGGGCTCCCACATTCTCCTTTAGATAGGCAGCCAGAGACCCCCAAAGATTTTGATTGGGGTTTCCCTTGGTTGTTTTCAAGGTCTCGTCTAGAAACTAGACCACTCGGACCCCTTGCCCCACTTGATCCTCCAAGTTCCATTTTATTCTATTAATGGGTTCAAGGTCTTCTTACCTTCCAATGAGACTTATTTTAGGTCGCTTGGGTCTTATAAACAGGGCTTCACATTTGAGAATGGCATGATCACTTGCCAAGGATGAGATAAATTCATATTTACTTATATGCTGAAAGTGGGCTAGAGACACCCACATGTAATCCAGGGTTGCCAGCCTAAAACATGAAGTTTGTGTGTAGGCGCAGGACTGCAAAGTACCACTCATCAGGGGTTAAACTAACGCATTTTAATGCTGGTGTCCGCATCACCGCATTAAAATGCATTAGCCACGTAAAAGAGCACCCTTGGGACGACCCTACAAAGAGGCATACTAATGCCAGCTCAGCTGTACTTCTAACGAAGCAGCCTGCCACCACATTAGAACAGGCTTGCTCTGCAGCCTGCCTCTGTGAGAAATTAGTTGAGTTCCACAAATCATTACTGGTTGCAGTGTTTACATTCAAGGCGGGGGTGCCCTGGGCTCCTGATCAAACATGGAACTCAGCCTCTCAGTGTACAGTCTTCAGCTGTCAGAAAAATTGCAGCACGTCTGGTGCCATTCGTTTTTGTTTTCCGGCACAGGCACCACCCTTTGTGACCGCATGCTGCAGGAGCTGATTGGTTCAACAGCCAGGCATACAGAGGCTACGGGTGGCAGCTTTGTTTTTACCTTGTTATGCCCACCTCCAATCATAAGCCCTTGAGCAGACCTGGCACCTTTCCGTCGAGTACGCTCGCCCCTCTGAAAGGAGCTTGGTCGCTGACTGAATGATGTGTTGTTTTTATGGGGGTTTGCTGACAACCAGGCCTCTGCCAGCCTGCGTCTCCATAGTTCATTTTGCAAGAATGAAAAGGTAATCCTTCATGAAAACCAGTGTAGTGTTTTCCAAGGTGAGCGAAATGTTTTCCATATACAAAGATATGGCCTCAGGTGCTTTTGACATTTTCTCCAAATGTCAGTGGTTTGTTATTTCCTCCCAAAGGTCAGTGATCTTTTGTTCAAGGTATGAGTACATTTCTACAGCTTAGTTTGATCTTAATTATAGATATTGCAGCAGCACTTTCAGCTTTACAATAATCAAGTACTTAGTTATGATTTGCCTGAGAAGTTACATTTTAGGTACAAAAAGACTCCAGTTCTTTGAATTCGATGGCCTAGAATCACAAAGCTTTTTTAAGGGGCAAGTTTGACTTGCTTAAGGTAAAGGTCATAACTGATTTGTGATCAACATATGATTCCGAAAGCCAGAAGTATTAAGTGCCACAGGCATAGTTCTCACCTATATGTGTGGCGGTTAAACAAGGTCAGTTTACATCCCCAGTCATAGGTTCCCCATGAATTTGACAATTTCTGAGGAAAAAGAAGTGGCCAGAGAAATGCAGTGCAAATGAGGAGAACATTGATTAGTTTGCAACTTTTGAGTATTATCAAACATTCGAATTGTCAATTCTTATTTAAACCTGTGGCTGAATTACAGTGAAGGCCATAAAAGAAACCATTGTTTGAGCAATCAAGTAAATTCTTTTTGCCTTTGCTTTGAGGAAAGTTAGTATTAACTCTGTTTACAGTATATAGTTGTGTCTGATGTTAGCAGTTTCAAAGATGTCGCCCCTCTCAGTTTGCCCTATTCAACTATTATGATACGCTGTCATTGACCCCTTTTCTTGTTCTTTCTAAGGTGCCACAGCTAATTCAAACTTGTTGCTTCCGCCTCCAATCATAAGCTCCTGAACAGAGCTGCCACCTTTCTGCCCCTCCCCCCGCACTAGCCGCACACAGTAGTCCTCACTGTAGAGGAGGGCTTGCTGGCTGGCTGTAGGATGTGATTTTTTAGGGACCTGGCAGCCAGCCAGGCTTCTGCCAGCCTGTGTCTCGAGCCCTGACGATGGGCAATGATCCCATCTCCTCAGCCCACCAGATGCCTTGCCATAGAGACATTGCTGCTGTGAAGAATATAGAGAGTAGGTGTGGAATATTTCATAGCAGCATTAACTGCAACATGTGGTGAATAGGATGACAGGTAAGGTACCAAATCTAAATATGATAGAGAATTACAATGTGAGACGTGCAGAATGGCTACTTTTCTGGCTATTTTCGCACTGTCCACAGTTACAAAGGGCTCTATTGTGAGGAATACCATTAGATTTGCATTGGTTGAGCTGTAAAGAACCATTAATGAAGCTGAAAATGTTCTGTATCTGCATATTGTCCCTGTGTATGTGGATATATGGCGGTCAACTATGAACCTGACAGTATACAATGTGAGGCATTACATCCTGTAGGTTCATGCAGGCATTTGCCAACTTATTTGTGGAGAGCAGACTAATTTCTGAAAAATAGAAAGAAGAACATGTCTGCAGCATTGATACACACACAGTTGATGGCTTGCATGGTAGGTAGGTCGGACTGGATTCCTCTAGCACCTATAGATGAACTTATGCTTAGCTATTTATTGACAACTGGGGGATGCTGAACATTAATTACTGGCTTACATACTACTGTAGGGCCCCATCTGTAGTAGTCCTATCAAACGTTAAGTCCAGATAGGGGCAGATGAAAGTGGTAAAATGACTGAAGAGTAGTGGTCAAGGGCGTGTTCCCACAAAAAGAATGTCCCACTGTATTTGTGTCAAGATTTTATCCAATATAGATATCTTACCTGAAGTTACATTATCCCTCACACTCCATCAAATTGTAATCCATTGCACACGTAGAAATGCCTGAATTGTGAGTGTGCAAATGCGGACTTAATTCATTTGATTCGAAAAATCCCGCGTGTTTTGAATATTGGGACAAGATGATTAATGCATGAGATAACTGCACTAGTCGGCAAAAATCACCTGATCCCTTGCTAAATAGGCCTGCCAAGTGGCACGCATCAGGGCTTTGACTAATGTATTGTAGTGCTGCTGGCCACATCACTGCATTAAAATGGATTAGTCATGCATTATAGCTCCTTTGGGACCACCCCAGGGGGGAGTTGTCAGAGGCGGGCTGCTGGCCCATTATATCATGGCGCTGCTCGCTAGCACAACAGTAAGTGTCACTACCAGGAGTACTGGTATTTTCTCCAGTGAATCCCAATTTAATTTACTAATTTAGAGTGCGTCATCATGAGCCTAAGTAAAGTTAAGTCTTTTGAAACAATTGCAGCGGGGCAGTAGGTTACTGCCCTTCCATTTCTGGTGCTTTGTAGTAGTTTTAAGATCTTAGAGTTCTCATATGGGTGTCATTTCTGATATTTATAGGTTTCCCTCATCTTCTTTGCCTGATTTTGCTCTCTAGGAAGTGTCACTCATAGTTGTTGAATCTCACTCATAATTAAACTGAAATTATGAAAATGTCACACATAAGCAATCTGAAATCTTGGTAACTATGTAGGCGGCCGCGGTGTCCGAAACAAACCTGCATTTTAATATGCGGAAACTTAGCTGATTTATGGAGGCTGCTAGTGCTTTGTCTTGCTTGTCACATCTTTGATATTGCATTTTAAGTGGGGGTATGGCCCAGATTTCATCATCAAGGTCTATCAGGATATTATTTGAATCTGCACACATTAAATTGGCGTTGAAATCACCCGTGATGACCCAAATTGCCTCTGAATGCAATGTTGTTAAAGTTCTCAATATTGGGAGCAAACCTGTTAAGGTTGTCTCCCTTCTTGACAGGGTGAAGGTAGATGTTCTCTATGATAAAGGAGAGTCTGGTCATCGTTCTTCTGCTGGTGGCCAGGGCTATCATGAGGATAATATAATCACCATTCCCTGCATTAAGCACAGTTTTGTTGCCATTAGTTTATTTTTCATGTAGATTGACATGCCTTCAGAGGCATGCCCCCCTGCCTGTGATGGTGTTGCCTGAGCTTCCTATGCTGTGAAGTCATGCCAGGGGGATCAGTGAAGTGCCCATGTTTCTTGGAGTGCTGTGATGTCATAACTTCTAAGCTCTTTAATCTCAGCATTCTTTATATTAGACTCGGTTAGACCTCTTGTGTTCCAGGGTGGTCCGATTGTCTGAGTTCCAGGTGCTAGGACCGGGTACACAGTGTTCTTGGTAGCCAAGCCGAGTCCATGGTTTTTGTTTGTCGTGCTGTGCAGCGGTGGCCATCCCCTGTTCTGCTTGTTGTAAATATTAGCTCCCCTTCTGAGACTTCCGGAGGTCGGCTTCCCTTTTTAATGCCCCTCAGTGTGAAACCTTAAAATCGTAATCTCTTGTTTTCTAATTCAGCTGTGCTTCATCCATGCTCACCTTTGACCTGTTTTCAGCCTGACTCTACCCTTGACACCACACCTGCATAAACATTAGGTCACGAATCTAAAGTTGAGACATTGTAGGCTGCGTAAACATGCAAAGTCAGCACAAAAGAACAGCTGATGTGTCTGCACTGTGGGTTTCGTGTGTGTTTTAAACAATGGTAAAGCCTTAGATAAAGTTTGTTCAGATAAGCCTATCTTGTTGTGCAGCCTCAAAGACGCGACAGTTACACAAGGCACCGAGACTGTCGATTCTTGCCTTGCCCCATTTGTGTGTTCTTTCCAAAGTTCTATTTACCTCTGGGCGTTCCTAGTCTGTGATTTTCCCTATATAAACCCATGTAACCATCGTTCAGTGTGCTTTATCCTTGGGTATCTTGATGGTACTTGTCGGATGGAGACCCATTCATGAATGATTGAATAAACTATCCATGGTTTGACTTCGCTCCAGTGTCGAGTCCTCCTCATTTTGATAAGACCCCGTGGCGAAGTGGTGATCCCTGCACCAGCAGGTTATTAATTAATCTGCTCCACAAATTGGAGCCTAACGTGGGGCCCCATCAAAGGCTTGCAGTCGGACCAGGGGAGGAGATCAGGTCGGTAAGACGAACTTCGCTGAGGAGCGCACCACCTGATGAGATTAGTGTTGCTCGTGGGCCAAGGTGATTTTTCAGCTCTCCAACTCTGATCTTCCTGGCGCGGCTAGCCTTGACTGGGGCCATCGGACGGTCATTTTTTTTTGGGATCAGGGAGGATCGACAGGTGGGAGTTGAAGACTACGCAAGAGGTAAATCTGTATTGAACCGGTTCATTTGTTCATTTGGTTAGGATCTGTTTGATCTTTGCTTGACTTGGTATTTGTCTTGACTTGGTATTTGTTTGGTAATCCGTTCGGAATCTGCTTGGAATTTTGAAACCTAGGTTCTGTTTGGTATTTTGAAACCTAAGCTTTGTTTTGGATTTGCTATTTGTTTTGATTAACATTTTTTCTTACAGGTAAATGTGAGAATATTTTTTATTTCTCTCTGTTTATAAGTTTTTTATATCTTATATAACATGCCTGTACTTAGTACGCCTTGGAAGTTTTGTTGTTGCTGCTGCGATAAGCAGAGCATTTTGGAAGCAAGTCAGCCGGCGCCACCAGAAGGTACGCCGAATTTTGAGATGTACATCAAATATGGTATTTGTCCCATCATGTATAATGCATTGTGGAACAAATATACAAAAGGGATCCCCAGTTAGAATGGCCATTAGAGGGAACCATGGACCCTCACAAACTTCGAGTATTTAGAGAAACGATTGTTTTTAAAGAAAGTTAGGCCAGCTATGTTTGACAGTTTGCGTATGTAGAGGAAAGAAGTGAAGGAGCGCAGCTCAAGGCAGAGAAGGTACAAGAGAAACCGGAAAGGAAAACAGAGTATCAGAAGTATAAGGAATTTAAGGATAAGGAAGTTCAGGAGAAAAAAGAATGTTTAGATAGGGAGCATAGATTATTAACATCTAAGGAATATATAGTTAGACCAACTGTAGCAGTTCAGGTCCACCAAGAAGATGTGGATTCAGATATTGATGGGTTGTTGATAGAACGACCCCCACCCCTATATGTACCTTTAACACCTCTTCCCCCTGGACCACTAAATGTTGTTACCCCTGTACCCCAGGTTCCCCCCCCCTTTGCCTGCGGTTGTCCAACTCCCTATTTTCCAACCAGTACCGGTATATTCTTTACCTCCTCCAACCCAGGCCACTGCACCCCCACCCCAAGCCTCTGTGCCTCCACCTCAGGCCACTGCATTTGAAATGACTAATAATTCTGTGCTTCCTGCATCTGTCCTGACCCCGCGAGTCCTTCGCTCTACTGTACCTCAGTTTCGTCAGGACGCGATAAGGTTGATGGGTTAAGTGATCTAGAAATGGAAGTAGAATAAATGATAGATCAGATTCAGGATTTTTCTGAAGGCGAGCTTCTTTGTCTTATAAATAAGCTTTCTCATCAATTTATGGTTCAATGGGAGATGACTACAGGACAAAATGGCCCAGATGATGTTAGAGCTATTAATCGACAATGTCAGATAGGGGCCTTCCCTGTAAGTAGAGTTAATAATGCTATAGCAATGATAATTGGATATCGTAATGAACTCTCTTCCTCTCTTCGAATAAGACCTATGAGGGAAGCTGCGCCACAGTTCATTCCTGGAAGAGGGAATGCAGATAATGATGACCCTAATAATCCCAATGCTAGAGCCCATTTTTTGTATAATTGGATATATACGCCCTGGAAAAGGACGGATGTACTCACTTTAAAAGCCTCCTTACCAGACATACGGAAAAATCCTAGAGGATTTTATGATGATGTACAGGCAGCCATTGATTCTTGTATCATGACTTTCGCAGATATTGATATTTTTTTTTTTGGCATGATCTTGCCACCAGATATGTGGCGACTCACCCGGAAACAGGATCATGTTGTTGAGTTAGGAGGAGATTGGACTGCCATAGTAGCAGCTGATAGGGATAGGAAACCTGGTCAGAAACCTAATCAGCTCATACTGGACCTTCCTGGCAACACACTAACTTATATAAAGATGATAATTCTGGCTTGGAAAATATATTGGACACTCCTTACTGCTTGTAAGCAAAAACAGGGAGAGGCCGTCCCTGATTTCTTTACTCGCTTTGAGGAAGTTTCCTCTAATGTATCTAATAGCCCTATTCTTCCTGTCCTTAAAAGAGGGGATGGAATACAGGATAAAAGTTTATCAATTTGTGATTGATTTGAAAGAAAGTAACAAGATAGTAGTCCCTCAATATCTTGTTGTTTCTCAGGTAAAGGTAATACACCTGTGGGATTTTCTGGCATCCCCGTTCAAAGCCCTATTTCACAACAACTGAATGTTAATACAAGGGTTTCCAACATTTTCTGCAACAAAAGTCACCAGTGATGAAAAAGTACCCACCTCATCCAAGAGTATCAGTAGTGATCACATCAGTGCATTAGCCAGGGTTTTCAGCAGTAAAAAAAAAAAAGAGGCTTTGACAATTTGAACTGAAATATTACATGGGTACTAGATACAAACAATAGCTGCAATACTCCCTTGCGTCAAGATATAATTATGAGTAATAAATATCTCCAACTGAAATAATAGCTGTAAGTACATTTTCAAAATGTCAATTATTTTTCTGTAGACATCAGTTTATGTGTTGTGAAAATACAAAAGAAATGTTGTCTTGAATGCATGAGTTTTGTTTTTTAAAATACAGGTTGGACTGCACACAGGAGAGCTACTCACAGGTACCTGGTAATCTATTGGTAGCTCACGAGCCACTCTTTGGAGACATAGCAATGCAGCAGAAGGTCGCAAACAGACTACAGTGAAATTATTGCATCACTTAGCCTCCTTGGGACAAAGTATCTCTTTTCCAATTACAGTATTGTCAACAGAAGGTTACCTATTTAGGTCTCCTCCTGTCGAAGGGGGTAAGACGCTACACCAACATAGGATATAATTAGTGCAGAATTTGCAGAAACCACTGACTCAATCTAATATCTGTGCGTTTATTACCAAATTTTTCACTAATTGCAAAACCCCTGCTTGCTTTAACATTAAAACACGTATGCATGCTGCTTCCTTGGACTAATCAGTGTGAAGCTGCTTTATGTAATGCTCCTGCTTTAGGTAAAACCTGATTATTACAAATTTGTGCATGTAAAAGATGGTTGCAGCTTGGCACGGTCCCATGTAGGAAGGAATAGGTCATGTGCATATTTCTCCTTCACATTGGACCCCACTGCGATAAAGCAATCTGAAATGTATATTTAAGGTCACAATTTGACAGTTATGGTACCACATTTAGTGGATATCTAAAAAAATAATTCAGACCCAGCACCTGACCAGTGCGATATTAACAGGGTATGAGTTGACACTTTTTGCTCCAAACATCACTCTGAAATGCTGTAACATTTTGAATCCAGCCACCGTACTGCCCCTTTCTGAGTCCCAACAAGATGAGAAGCATGATTGCATATTTATTACTGAGAAGGAGACTAAGGGATGGGTAGACCTGACAGATACCCCTATATCTGACCCACCAGGGGAACTGTCTGTGGATGGTGCATGTTACAAACTACCTGATGGCTCTAGTACAGCGGCCTATACAGTTACTCCCTTGAAATCTGTGGTTGAGTTATGTAAAATGCAACAAATGTCAGAGCAATCTATGGAGCTGACAGCTTTGACTAGAACCTATGAATTAAGTAAAGATTTGACTGTAAATATCAATATATATGCCTTTGGAGTTGCCCACTCATTCAGACGACTCTAAAAACAAAAGGGGGCATTTTTTATTTTGCATAGTGATAAGATACAGTATGAGGAATGAATAGTAAAGATACTGGATACCTTGATGTTACCAAAAAGGGTTGCTATTGTTAAATGTTTTGTCCACAAGAAAATTATAGATGAGGTAATACAGGGAAATATTTTTGCTAATGAAACAGCTAAACGATCAGCCTATTTAGAGTATAGTTTAATGTATATTGTAGGGACAGTTAGATGGACACCAGAAGTAACTATGTTTAATCAGACTCTAGATTGCATTAGGGAAGTACAGGAAGAAGCTACGGAGGAAGAGAAGGAACAGTGTAAAAGATATGGGTGTCAGGATGCGACAGGATGTTGGATAGATCTGTCAGGAAAGCAAAGATGAATGCTTCCAAATTATTATGTGAATGCTATTGTTACCATGGCCCACAGTTCAGCCCACATCAGTGCTAAAGGAATGGTGGCCATGTCAGATCATGTATGGTTCAATAATCTGATTCCCAGGGTGGCAAAGTTCTATGTCAAGAGGTGCATGATGTGCCATACTTATAGCACAGGAAAAGGTACCCGTTTCAACAGGATATTTTGCACCCCAGAGCTGCCCTTTGAAGGTCTTGCAACCAGTTGAGATGGTTATGGGGAGGCCAGCAAAATGTATAGGGTGTACCAAGATTAAGGACAATCTGACATTGAATTTACCATTCTTGTTGATTATTGTGTTGACTAAAGATTTGCATTTGATCCATTCACAGGTGAAGGCCAGTCTCTCTCCCAGTCTTAAAGGTCCAGGTCACAAGCTGAGGCCTAGAGACGGTGTCTTTACCCACCAGTTTCAGAGGCCAGTGCAAGTTCTCTTCACCACCCAGACTGCTGTTAAGTGCACAGGGCACAGACACTGGATCCATGCCAGTGATGTGGAGAAAGCAAGCGCCACTTCCTTTGCCATATGATCAGTGGATAACAAGAGGAATACCTGACTTTAAATATGATCAGATTTCTCAGCAAGTGCCTTTTGGAGATGGTGATCTTTTGAAACATGGTGAAGTGGTGTCATTGGAACAATAACTTGCTGCCATCATGCCTGACCCAGATGAACAGATTCTGTTTGAACATCCTGACATTGTTCACCCCTGATACGAAATGCGGCCAAGGGCCAAAAAGAACTACAGACTTTGATTGAAGAAACTATCTCTGGAGAGGTACCAACCCATGCCGGTGGTCAAGACCGCCAACGTCCAGACCGGTACATAAGCTTGCCAGTGAGGCTTTGAAGCAAAAGACACTGGGGACTTAATGCTCTCTGATAGTATAGTGAGGGAATTTTGGGAGAATTGAGATTACATTGCTCTGTTTCTGGCTGATCGTTATGCTACTCTTTGTTACCTTGGCAATCAAACAACAAATACTACAGTAAGAGGAAGGAAGGTTAAGAAACATACAGGTTGAATATAAAAGATCAGTATAGGGAATAGTGTTAGGTGTTCTTCTGAAATAGGTATTTGTATATAGATTAGGTTGAAATGGATAGAGTTGTCGATCTGTCATTAAGGCCCTTTGGGAAGGTGTTTTTTGACCTATTAGGAGGAATAGAAGTACTTGCCACGAATGCCCCCGCTAAAAGCTGACAATTTTGGATTAAAAAGAGAAAAATAGGGATATTTGTATGTTTTCTATTGTTAATATTGGGATTTTTGGGTCTATTTTGGAGACTTGAAACATATTACCCTGTTCATAGCCTAGTGCCCCCTACTCCTACCGCATCTGAACATTATCACTTCACCTTGTCCTCTCTTAAGGATTCACACTGCCAAATATATAAGCACAATACATTTGTTCAATATTTGCATAAAAAGCCCTTAATGTTAATTGAGCCATCTTTCTAACTTGCTGCTGCTGCATTCAATGTGCCCCTATGATATGCACCACTTGCATAAATATTTGTAGTAGTATTAAACCTTCCACAGTCAATGTTCATGAATTAAATACAGAAATGATGGTACAACTTGAAATTAATGAAATAATGAAAATCGAGATATAAATTAATACGTGTACCTCTTAGAATGGATTCAGCACAGCTGAAAAGGAAGGACTGTGAAACCTTAAAATCTGAATCTCTTGTTTTCTAATTCAGCTGTGCTTCATCCATGCTCACCTTTGACTTGTTTTCAGCCTGACTCTACCCTTGACACCACACCTGCATAAACATTAGGTCACGAATCTAAAGTTGAGACATTGTAGGCTGCGTAAACATGCAAAGTCAGCACAAAAGAACAGCTGATGTCTGCACTGTGGGTTTCGTGTGTGTTTTAAACAATGGTAAAGCCTTAGATAAAGTTTGTTCAGATAAGCCTATCTTGTTGTGCAGCCTCAAAGACGCTGACAGTTACACAAGGCAAAGAGACTGTCGATTCTTGCCTTGCCTCATTTGTGTGTTCTTTCCAAAGTTCTATTTACCTCTGGGCGTTCCTAGTCTGTGATTTTCCCTATATAAACCCATGTAACCATCGTTCAGTGTGCTTTATCCTTGGGTATCTTGATGGTACTTGTCGGATGGAGACCCATTCATGAATGATTTAATAAACTATCCATGGTTTGACTTCGCTCCAGTGTCGCGTCCTCCTCATTTTGATAAGAACCTGTGGCGAAGTGGTGATCTCTGCACCAGCAGGTTATTAATTAATCTGCTCCACATCAGTACTGAATCACTGTTGTTCTTTTGCCTACTTTGTCCTTCTGGTTTAAGGCTAGTGCTTTATTGACATTTACTTCTGACTCTGTAAGAAAAACAGGGTATTTGGTCCCTGTGCAGTCTATCACTTTTATTCCCCATTTTTCTAGATGCATCTTATTCTTCTTCAGGACATTGGCTGGCATGGGGCTGACGAAAGTGATTTCTTTGCGTTCATTTGTCTCCGCTCTCCAGGGAGAGGAAGGCTAGGCCCTCCATATCGGAGGAGCTGATTTTTCCCATGCCTGGTAGATTGGCACAAAATGTCATGATATTTCTCCTGTTGAGGATATCCCACTGTCCTCTGGAGACGTAGTCTGGGTAGAGGACAGTTTTTGGGTCTGTTTCGGTCTCGCAGATCTAACCATTAGTTTGTGCCTTACTCATGTCACTCTTTGAACTGGGGGACTTCTTGCTGTTGCCCTCTCCACATTCCCGTTTTGGATTGTTTTACTTGTTTGTATTCCAAGCTGCGTCTTTTTGGGTTCCACATCGTTTCATAGATATTAAGGTATTTTCTGGCTCCCTTATGGCGATGCCCTCCGCTTGTGCTTTTCTCCCTTGTGCCCTATGCTGACTGGACATTTCGACAACGTCCCCACATCCTGCGGGCTTTGCCGTTATTTGCTTCCCGACTGTAGATTTATTTAGGGGTATTGTATTGATCTGTTATCATTCTGTTGGATTACATATTCTGTGGAGAGTTGTGGATCCATTTGTAGGGAGCATTCTAGGTCTGTCACAATTTCCTGGGTTGACACTCCTTTTGCGATGGCTTCCACAGCTTCCTTGGATATTTCTTTTTGAATTGGCATGAGGTCCCCCTTGGCTTCGGGACTGGGTGGACCAGTGTTTCCCTTGGGGTCTTGTTTAACTGGTTATAGCCAATGCAGAAGATTCGATCTTCTGTTTTTTTTGCCTTCGTTCAGTTTTTCAGTCTTTTTTTATTTTTCCTCAACAATGGTGCTTCAACTGTCTCCAGTATGTTTGGGTCACTGTTTGGTGGCCTATTTTGAGCTTAGAGCACTTTTAAGGCCTTTGATCTGTGCCCTGAAGGAGAGGGTAGCGGTCTATGATGGGTTGCATCGCTGGATGAGCAATAACACTAAAGTCTGTTGGTGTGTTAGCTGCCCCCCTTTCATTCAATGACACGTCCACCGGTCTTGATTCTGCTGCATGAGTTAAAGCACCTTCTGCAGTACCTGCTGCTCCTAGGGCTTGATGGCTTTGCTGTTGAGTTGGAGCATCTAAAGTATCTCATCCAGTAGCTTCTCTTTTTAGGTCCTCGATGAAGGTGGTCATTATTTCTGGGAGACTTGATATCTTTTCTAATAAGGGACCACATGCACACAGACTTTGCTTTAACTCCATTAGTGCGGAGTCTTGAGCTCTAATGATTAGGTTATTCAGACGGTCCAATTTGCCATCAATTCTTGTAATTAAAGGGGCGATTGTCTGTAAGATGGAGATTTGCAGTTCTGATTTATCTGCATGCAGCAGTAAGGCATCGGCCATGGTGTATAATGTTTTATTAATTTTTTCCAACACCTTCATTTGCGGCCATGTGACTGGCCTCCCATCCACAGATTCTGAGGTCCAATCTAGTTGTTCATTGAATCGTAGACTTGAGAAACTTGCGCACCAGCTAGAAAAAGAGCACCGTTCGCCTCGTTGATCAGTGTCGATGACATATGCAAGGGCGGCCTCTACGGCCTCGGTGAAGACCGGGTCGTTGACCCGCCCCCCTCTTGAGCTCCTTCTATAACTTGTGGAGATCTGCTGGCTGTTGTTTGACTTTCTTGAGAGATCACTGTTGCATCAGCTGCGGTGGACATCCCTTTCTCCGCTATTATTATCTTTGGGGTGAGCGGGATCACATTACAGTTTGAATGGTTGAGGGTTACCTCGACAACTTAAAACTTGGAGATTAATATTTAGTGTTTAAGATTTTGGTGGGTTTTATCAGGGCTGGTTGGGGTCCCTGGATCTTCTCACCAGGGGCATGAGCACCCTTAACCACCCACAGACGCCTCCCTGTCTGGTATCGCAGTGACACAATGGTGACTTGGTTATACTTGGTCTTGGTTATACTAGGTCTCGGTCACCTCTGCGCATAGTGTTACGAAGCAGTAGGTATCCTGTTTGTCTTTGTGACCCTTTTGGGTCTTTTTTTGGGCTCCAAGCAACTGCCCACAAGCTGCACACAGGCCATAGCAGAACTCAGCCACCAGCCTCCTCTTGCAGCCATGTGCTGCCTGCTACTAGGCGTGCTGCTTGCCCAGCTACTCTCTGCTGTCCTCTCCCACCCCACAGTACATCCTCCAACTCACCTCGCCACCACGACGAGAGAGGAGGATGCCGTAGATGAGCTAGCTGGTGGGGGAGCACAGTGCAGCACTGGCCGCTAGAGGAAGGAGGTGAAGACACTGCACTGATGGCAGCATGCGGGCTCGCTAGCACCACCCGCTTCTACCACTGCCCATGTAAACCTTCGGTTGAGCGATTAAGCGGTGCTTTGCAGGTTTCAGCCTCTCACATGGTAGGTGGCAACTGTCTTCTCCTGCCTTTGCGTCCCCATGCTCTGCTACTCATTCTGAGTGTGAGCCGCGTACACCAATGACGTCGCTTCTTTACTTTATTAACAATTTGTAATAACAAACATTTACAGTTAAAAGGGAATTGCTAGACTCTCGATCTATGCTGTCAAGTGTACACTCACAGTTTTACCGTGCTTGTATAGCCTTTTCCGGAAGGAGATGAAGTTCATTAATTGTTAAGGTGCACAAATAAATTAGTAGGCACTTGCCTACTGTTCTGGGAAGTCTCCCGGCTTCCTAATGCAAGGCAGCCCGAAATGCCTCATATTTGTTTTGTCTTGTTTATCTTTGAGTTGTTTGCCAGAGTTCTTTATGCACCTTTGAGCAAAGTTCAATGTCCAAAATGCTTCTGCAAGACTGCAACCTCTTCCACTGTTAAATGGTTCCATAAATCTAAGGCGCTTGAGGGGATAGCAACTGTAATGGTCTTGTGCAAAGTGCGCCTACCTGAAGCCTGGATCTGTATGAGCAATGAGATAGCGAGTTTCCCTTTTTGAAATACAAATGTTACTCAGCATGTGTGTGTGTGGTCTCTAAAGAGAAGCCACCCCCAAGATGGCTGCCGTCTAGGACTTCTGGGTGTTGAATTCCTAAGAGTTGTACACAGCACATAAGCTTGTCCGATGGCCATGAGGGGCAAGTACATATAAATATGGGTCCTGCAAAATTATTTAAAGGTCACCAAGTTCCCACAGGGTTGTGAACCGGGGTTATAAAGTGACAAATATCCCTAGGCATGAGGATTTCATAGTATGAAAAGCAGCTGGCCAGAGCTTCAGTAACTTGCAGGTGCCATCTTGTCCTGCGACCCAGAAGATTTTTTCCATGCAAAACCTACACATCGGAATTCCTCCTAACATGACCAAGAGTCTGATGATGGAAGAAGATTTTCATGTGTTAGTTATCCAGTGGGAATTTGTTGGACTCGGTTAAACTGTGCACCTTGGACTACTTTTCAAGATGGTGCGCTTTTTGACTTGCGTTGGCATGTGACCTGTTTATTCAGTACGTTGTTTCTGATTACACTCTCTCCCAGAAGTCATGTTGGTGGTACATGGTTCATGTCTTTCCATAATAACCAAATATTATTTTTTAATTGACAATATATGTCTGACTTCCATTCTCATTGTAATGAGAGCTATTTACATTCTGTTCACTTATACTTCGTGTTTTCTCATAAGTCATTAATATGACCATATCTCTGTACTGGCAGAAACATTCACGTGTTCTTTGATTAGTTAGCTAAAACACAAAAATATGTTGCACACTCTTGCAGTTTGCGATTGGTGATCGCATAGTTTTATGCCACTACAATATGGCGTGCTATTTCATATCCGAAATTGGGTGGGCGACATATTCACATGGTCCCTTGATGGGTAGCTCTGATATAAATACTGTCTACAAGATGGCGCCATCTTGTGAACACCACTGCGTCTTGTACAGGTAAGCTACTCTCACTTGTGGCCTTTATGTTGATATAATTTTAGTATGTATTCGTTGGCTTAGTGTTATGTTTTAACTGGTTGCACCTTTATTTCCATTATTTCTGGAATGGATTGTTTACTGTGTCATTGCACGGTTCTGGGTGGCAGTTAGAGGAGACTGTGGACAGCGATGGACTGTTTGGTGTTGCTTTTATGATATTACTTAATAAATCCACTATTTTCACCTCAATGAAGCTATGGAAGTGATTCTTTTTAGTGAAGAGGACGGGGCAGGAGAAAGTGGCGACATGCCAACCTTTGTAGGGGCCAGGTTTTATTGGCAACACCAACGCCTGTACTTTAGAGGGTCAGTGCTGGAATCACATTTGAAGTGTGTACTAAACCTTGTTCACTGCGCTACCAACGTATTAATTTTCCAGCATCATTTTTAGAGGCAAGTGCCATGTGCATGTTACAGTTGTTGGACCCATGAATAGCATTGAATTTCAAATCTAGTCACCGCGTGATTAGCAATGCTCTCGAGGCCGTGTAGAAATTACGCTAGTCATTGCAGTATGCCGGTGCCTGACACATCATCTGCATTGTGTCAGCAGATGCAAAGAATTTGCAGATGCAGAGAATTAAATATTTCCTAGTTAACATGAAGGAAAGTTTCAATTCTATTGAGGATGCGGAAGTGAGGATTATTCATAACTTTCTTCACCTTTATTAAACAGCATGTTCAAAGATAAAAAGTAAGAACACCATTAAACAGTACTACAACTCCCATGAACCACAGGGAGTAACCATGGCGACCATCAGCCAAACCAGTAACAGTTCATGAGTCCATATAACACACTCCATGCCATAGTCCTTCCTCTTCTTCACTGAAGGAAGTTAAGCACGCTGGACCTCATTCCGCCTTCAAATCCGAACCTAAGAGGATATGGAAATCGTTAAGACCTTTCGAACTGAACATTCCATCCCCTATTAATGACATGTAAAGTCATAAATTCATCAATCTACCATAAGACGAGTGAAAAACATATCGACCATAAACTTAAGTCTCTAACCTTAGGCGCAATCATTGCCACCATAAGGTATCATTTTATAACATATAAGAATGCCTGCAAGGTTAAGAAACAAAAAGCTCTGAACAACAATACAGAATACAGTTTGTTTCTGAGTAGATACCACAGTACTTCCCTGTTAGCCACGGAATCCACCTCTCCGTTTCCAATAGTTAATGCAAAGATACTCCTGTAATTCCGCCCAGGGCAGGGCAGCATAGAGATAGCATGCTAGGGGGATAATCCTCGCCTCCGCGTCCTTAATAGAATTGAAACTTTCCTTCATGTTAAATAGGAAATTTTGTATTCTATGTCAGGACTCGAGGCGAGTATTATGCATGTTTAATCTTACTTACCACCAACGCGGCTGCGTTGTAGATTGGTTTAAAATAGAACCTTTAAGAAGTGGAGTCCGAGGACCAATCTGCCGCATTCATGATATCTTCAAGCCTCCCACCTACCTGGACACCTTTAGAAGCCATAGCCCCCCTAGTTGAATGAGCCCCAAAATCAGTGGTATCAATGCCAGCCTCTGCCATCACCCATCTCACCCACCTGGCAATGTTCGGAGAGGACACTGCCTTGAAAGATTTTTTTATGGCAACCAACAGCTGCTGTTCTCCTGGAGGTCGATCCTCCATTGTCATGTCTTTGTATGCCTTCAGGCACCTGACCACACATAGCTTGGGGGCCTCCGGAAAAGCTGGGTAAGATACCGACCGGTACTCGTCTTCGTTCTCCTGGAAATGTTGAAGGTAACCCCCTCCAGGGTAAAGATCCTAGCTGACAGGTCTAAAACCCCCACATCCGAAGCTCTCTCACAAGAGATTAGACAGAGCAACATCGCCTGTTTCACCAAAATCTCCTTCCTAGAAAGGTATTGGTTATATTGCCAGGAGGATAACAAACACAAGACCAAATTGACGTCCCAAAGGCCCGCATACCAGGGCTTAGAGGGACGGGATATTCTGATGCCTTTGAGGAGTTTGCTTACCCAAGGATGTTCACCTACCGGAATATTGTTCACCGGCGCATGGTCCGCTGAGATAGCTGAACTGAAGGAGTTGATGGTGCAATATGCCAGTCCCTCCTGGAAAAGCTCGGCCAAGAAGTTCACAATGTCAGTAATGCTGGTGCCCACGGGATCCAGGTGTTTCTCCACACACCAACGAACCCATCTCCTCCAAGACGATCTGTACCTCTTGGTAGTCCCTAGAGCCCACGCCTGTTGGATGAGGAATTCAGCTCCCTGCGAAAGTCTGACGTCTTGCCAACGTCGCCTGAAATCTTCGATGCCATGAGATGAAGATGGCCCTGGAGAACCAGAGGATGTGGATGGCCCAGGGGATCCGTCAGGATTTCGGAAAACAATGGCAGGAATACCGGAGCAGCCCACATTAGCTCCAGGAGAGAAGGGAACCATGCTTGTGATCGCCATACCGGAGTGATCAGTACTAGAGATGCCTCTGACTCCTGACCTGTGCCGCCATTCGCTGAATAAAGAGAAAGGGAGGGAAGGCTTAAGCTTGATCCATCGACCAGTCCTGGAGGAAGGCATCCACCGCCTTCACCCCCGGATCCAGTCTCCAGCTGACGTAGCGAGGAAGCTGCGTGTTCCATCTGGAGGCAAACAGATCCACCTGACAAGGGCCCCATTGCATCATCAAAGGCTGAAATACCCTTGGTTTGAGCCTCCAGTCGCTGGCATCCTTGAGGTACCTGGAGTTCCAGTCTGCTACTGAGTTCAGCGATCCTGGAAGATATTCTGCTGTCACTGAAATCTGTGGCTGGAGGCAGTCGTGCCAGAAGTCCTTTGCTAGTTTCGCCAGAGCTTGTGAGCGGGTCCTGCCCAGTCGATTGATATATTGGACTGCTGTCGTGTTGTCCATCCTCAGGTGTACACAGCATGATACTCTGTCCCTCGTAAGGGACCAAATAGAAAACAATCCCGCTAGTAACTCGAGACAATTGATGTGAAGGGTCAATTGTTCCTCTGTCCATCTGCCTCCCATAGAGATCGAGCTGCATCTGGCTCCCCAGCCGAGGCGACTGGCATCCGATATAATCACAAGGTCCGGACGGGACCCAAAAATCGCCCGTCCGTTCCATGCTTCCATGTGGTCTTTCCACCACTGCATCTGCTCCTTGGCCTCTGACGTCAGTGACACCAGCTCTGAATACGTAAGGCCCCTCCGAAGATGAGCCGCCTTCAGCCTCTGCAGGGCTCTGTTGTCGAGTGATCCCGGAAAATGGCCTGTATCGAGGAAGATAACAAACCAACAATCCTGGCCAGCTATTGCAGGGAGATTCTGTCCCTTCTGAGAACCATCTTCAGTTCTTTCTTGATCTAGGTTATCGTCTGGTCCGGCAAGCTCAGCGTCGCAGCCGTGGAGTCTATGCGAAGCACAGAAAAGTCATTGTATGCTGTGGAGTCAGATCCAACTTTTGTAGGTTGATGAAAAACCCCAAGTCCTGGAGCAAGGATATGTTGGTGTTCAGGTGAGCTACCAGAAGATCACATGATTGGTCCATCAGCAGTATATTGTCTAGGTAGATGGTTAACCTGATGCCCAGTGTCCGGAGGTGTTCCACCACAGGGTTGAGGAGCTTTAAAAAGCACCAATGTGCTGATGACAGGCCGAACGGGAGAGTCCGAAACTCGAAGATCTGCCCTCTCCATTCAAATTGGAGAAACTTGCAATATGTAAGAAAGATGGGGACCGTCAGGTAGGCGTCCTTGAGGTCTAGATGCACTAACCAATCGTCCTGAAGCAGCAGGTCCCTGAGGAGATGGATCCCCTCCATCTTGAAGTTGCGATAAACCAGCCACTGGTTGAAGGATTTGAGCTTGATCACAGGACGGAAGCCTTTGTCTTTTTTCTCCACCAGAAACAGATTGCTGAGGAAACCTCTGGGATGAAGTGCATACCGCGCCCTTGGCCAGAAGGTTCTGTACCTCTTGGTCGATAAGAAATGTGTCCTGTGTGGAAAAAAACTGTGGGCGGGGTTTTACTGACTGCACTGGAGTTCCGTAAAACTCTATATGGTACACTTGCACGGTCTCCAGCACCCACGAGTCTGCCGTGATCTCTGCCCATTTGTGTGTGAATAACCGCAGTCTACCCCCCAAACGACGAACTTCCCCAACTCCTTTACGAATGGTTCTCCAAACAGGGTGCCCTACGCTATAGGCCCCGCCTCTGATGATGAAAGCTCCCCCAGTTTGGGGTCTCTTTTGATTAGCAGGGAGCGACAACGTTCCGCAGAGAGGACGCAGTTAGCATTGCCAAGGAGGCAGACTTCCCTCTGCCCCCAGCCCGCTACATCGTCTGTGGGGAGGGGCTTCCCCGACTTCTTTGCCTGTTCAGCCAGCTCAGTAATCTTTGTTATGGGCCCCACTACGTCCAGAAGTTTGTCCTGGCACGCCCTCCAGGACCAGTCAATCACCTTCTTGGGGTCCTTCTTGTATTTGGCGAAAAAGGTACACAGCTTGAGGTCAATATCAGGGGTAGCTGTGACCTTATCCCCTAGGGATGGTCTGTGGCACTCCGCCCGTAGGCGGGCTCTCACCTCTTTGCTAAGTGGTTGGCGGATCTTACTCGCCACATATTCTGCGACCTTTCTTTCAGGGACCCACTCCGCGGAGGGTGGTTGATATATGCCCTCAGGGTCAAACATATCACCAGGGGCAGAGACCCCCACATATGGCTCTGAGTTGGCCGAATGCGGGCACCAGAATCCGCCCAAGTCCTGGGCCTCATCGGATGAAATGTCGTCATCCTCCAGATGAAATGAAATGGAAATGAGATTTATAGAGCGCGAGGCATTAACCCAAGGGTGTCAAGGCGCTTGCTCATCAGACAGGATAAAAACTAAATGGTTCAAAAGCACCTTAGAGACTGAACAATCATGTCTTCAATGCCTTCCTAAAGGCCAGCAGGTGTGTTTCTTGTTTCAGCCTCATTGGAAGAGAGTTCCAAAGTTTAGTTGTGCCTACCAAAAAACTTCTTCCACCCTAAGAACATTTTTTGATCCTTAGAACAATCAGGTTATGGGCAAGAGATGAACGAAGATGACGAACTGGGATATAAGGCTGTAGATTCTGTTTTAGGAAACCAGGCCCTATGTCATGTGTGGCTTTAAAAGCAATGCAAAGAGCCTTAAACTCAATTAGTCTCTTTACAGGCAGCCAATGTAGATCTTTGAGCGCCCCTGATACAGATTTGTGTTTTGGTATATTCAACAGGAGTCGTGCCGCAGCATTCAGCACAATCTGTAGTTTGGACAAGCACTTTTTTCGAAGATTGATAAAAAGCCCATTACAATAGTAGGCTCTTGACAGAACAAGTGCTAAAACTACTAATTTTCGTAGCTCAGCTTGAATGTATGGGAGAATTTTCCTCAAAAGCTTTAACATATAGAAAGAAAGAGAGTTGACCTGATTAACATGACTTTCAAACGAAAGCTTAGAGTCAAATGTAACTCCCAAATTCTTCACCTTAGTTACTGGTGTTGGAAGCGGACCCAGCTCCAAAGGCCATAAATCAGGAGACCAGAAGTTAGTATGGGCACCGAAAAGTAAGACCTCTATCTTGCCAGAGTTCAATTTTAAACAATTGGTGGCCATCCAGTCACCGATCTGACGAAGACAGGTATGAAACTGTGCCATAGTGTCAGCGGGTGAGCCTGTCACTGAGACAATAATCTGCGTGTCATCGGCGTAGGAAATAGCTGAGAAGCCCAGGGACCTGATCAGCCTCGCCAGCGGTGCAACGTAGATATTAAAAAGGGTTGGGCTCAAAGACGAACCCTGTGGCACTCCACATGGTAGTGTAAAGTTGGGTGACTTAAACTTGTCTAGTGCCACAAATTGCTCCCTGCCGGACAAGAATGATTCAAGCAAGGTGAAAGCTCTCCCTTTAATACCGATCCCTCTCAGGACTTCCAACAGTTTCTGATGGTTCACCGTATCAAATGCGGCGGAGAGGTCAAGCAGCACAAGTGCATCACCCTCCCCCTGATCGGGGAACCCCTCCTCGGGGTCAAAGTCTGTTGCAATATCGTTGCCCATTGTCCAGGGTGTTTCTTCCTCTCAGTAGGATGCCTCCTTCAGCGTGCGCGCACTCTTATGGAAGACCTCGGGCAATCGGCCGAAGCCCTTTAGGTGCCCTGCGCCACTCTTGCCGGCCTTACGCGTGAAAACCGAGGTCCCCCACTAGGCCCAGCCCCCCCCTGCCCCCAGGATCCCTGTGCCTCTGGAAACCTGGGCTGACAGCCTGGTGACACTCTCCTGCAGAGGGGCGAGCGCCTGGGAAATGGCTTCGGTGAGGAGCTTGTCCACCTCTGCAGGAAGGCGCCGTTGGGGTGGGCATTCCTCCTCTGAGGTGTATGAGGGTGAATAGTCATGGGCCTGCTGCGACTGCATTATTGAAGGGTGAGAGCACCCTCCACGCCCTGCAATACTTAATAAGAGCAGCCCCCTCGCTGGTGCTCTGAACTTTGTACAATAAGATCTGAACCATTAAACCAAACGGTCTATGCCCTTTCTATCTTACCGCTCATGTGGTGTCAAGCGAGGGTTGGAAGGGGAATCAGGCAAGGAGCGTTATAAAACCGCTCTAATCCCCACAGCGTGACGTGATCGTAAGAGCGCTGAAAGAGCTGCTCTGCTGCGTGAAGGAATGCGAGCGGGAGCACGAAAGGGCGCCACCTAACGCACCCGCACGGTATAAGAAAGACGCGTTGGGAAATTCTGTCACCTGAGCGTTGCTGCAGCAAGACAAAGCGCTCATATGCAAACAGTTAGAAATAGCTAACCAATACCATGTCAATAAGCCCAATATCCCTCTGAACGAACTAAGTCAAGAAAAGGAATGAAAGGCGACTTAACTGACGTGAAGCAGTGAAGAAAGAGGAAGGACTACGGCATGGAGTGTGTTATATGGACTCACGGACTGTTACTGGATTGGCTGATGGTCACCATGATTACTCCCTGTGGTTCATGGGAGTTGTAGTACTGTTTAGTGGTGTTTTTACTTTTTATCTTTGAACGTGCTGTTTAATAAAGGTGAAGAAAGTTATGCATAATCCTCGCCTAAAGTCCTGAAATATAATTTGTAAATGCTGCAGGGAAGTCGCGCAGCGCTACGTGTCACTGCATCATGACGTCACGTTGTGTGACGTACATGGCAACCATCTTAAGTTGGGCACTTTTTTGGAGTATCGATCATCGAGGAGACGCATCACATCATGCAACGTAGAGAGTGAGGGCCATTAATCTAAACCTAGTTCATCTAGGGATGAGGATAATGTAACAGAAGTCATTGAACATTGTGCGAGGGATTATGGAGGAAGTAACAATGGTCTTTGAAGGGAGCTGTACCAAGAAGGGCGTGCTTGGAATTTACACAGTTATTAATGCACCGGAAGTGAAGTGTTACAGACAAGCTTGGCCTACTCACCTCCATGACAGGATAAATAGGTTTTTATTTTCATTTATTCAGTTAGTCATTTGTGTTAATTTATTATTTTGTTTATCATTCTAGCTTATGTTGTGTGGAAATGGCAGCAATGGGATTACACAACTACCATCATTGTTAGATGCATTTGTTTGATTTATATTATGTGGCAATTGGGGTGAAAAGCGTTCTGCATCTAGGAAATGGGGCATTTATCTGCATAATCTTAGGGTGTAAGGCAGAAATATTTATGAAAGTTTAGGCAAAATACACATTTGCAATGTTGAGGGAGTATTTGGACAAAATATCGAGTTACAGAAATATTGGAAAAAAATATTCTGATACAAAAATATTGTGATGCAGAAATGTCGTTATCAAGAATATCTATTTTTTCAGGTAAGTAATATTGTTCTCAAGCATATCGTTATTGTTAATATTGTTTTCAATAATATATGTTATTATTTTTTGTATAATTGGTAATAATATTTTTGAATATAGATCATAATTTTAAGTGATTTATAATTTTTTATTTAATTGCTAATAGTAATTTATACTGTTTTAGCTGGCTGCTAGGTTTGAAAATGTTATAGGGCGGGAAGTTAATAAAGTGTAATTATTGAATTGATTATCATGTAAATTGTGTAATGATATTTTTTAAGTTATATATTAGTTTTGGGCTGCTAGGTTTGTAGGGGTATGGGCGGGAAGTCAATTAAAAATAATTTATTATTAATTATTTAATTGTTTGTTAATTATGTATATTGTGTAATAATTATATTTTTTGTTATATAGTAGGTGCGACTGCTGGGTTTGTAGGGGTGTAGAGTGGGAGATTAAGTAATAGTTAATGAGCAATTAATTATTAATTTATTTATTATTTAATTGAGTATTAGTTATGTAAATTGTGTAATAATTATATTTTTGAAGTTATATATTAAGTGTGGGTGGCTAGGTTTGTAGGGGTGGGAAGTTAATGAAGTAATAATTAACAATTCATTATTAATTTATTAATAATTATTGAATTGATTATTAATTATATAAATTGTGCTATGCTTATTTATTTTAGTTATATTTTAAGTGTGGGCTGCTAGGTTTGTGGTTAATTTTTAATTTATTTATTTTTGGTTAATTAATAATGTTCATATTAAGAGTTTTATATTTGTTGTAAATTATTAGGGTCATTCAAATATGTTATGTGTTTGAAGTGAAGTACTTTCCCTACTGTTACACAGACTCGAGTGGTAATAGTATATCTAACCTCTCCGAAGTACAATGTTTTCCCTACAGCTGCACAGGCTGGAATAGTAATTATTAACCATCCGAAGTCTAACGCTTTTCCTACTGTTGCACAGACTGGAGTGGGAATAGAAAATGTTACCCCTCCCAAGCCCAACGCTTTTCCGAGTATTGCACAGACTGGAGTGGTAATAGCAAATTTAACTCCCAATGAAAGCCTATGCTTTCACTACTGTTGCATAAACTGGAGTGGGACTAATATAGCTATTATTCCCAGACTTCAATACTTTTCTTAATGTTGTTTAAATATCTCTATTATTGTTTGTTTTATTTTGTATTATTTGTGTATATATATATATATATATATATATATATATATATATATATACACATACATATTTAAGTTTTATAATATTTTTTGTAATTTTTTTGGGGATATTATAGTTTTTTATATTTAATTAATTCAGTAATTTATTTAATGTTTTGCAGTTGATTTGTTAATATTTTTTATGTTTCACACACACACACACACACACACACACACACACACACACGCACACACACACACACACACACACACACTTATATAATTTTATATATATATATATATATATATATATATATATTCACTAAAAAACCAAAGGTTACAAAGAGGTTATAATTAGGTTCAGATTTTATACACACATAACCATAGAATTCAGCAGTTATAGTTATACTTATCTGAAGAAACTATAACGCGTGCCCTAGGGTAACTATAATTTGTGCCCCCGCCATGCACAGTTTTTTTATCAATAATGTTATTGCAAATGTTGCAGTGATATTATCAGTGATGTCATAGAAGATGTCAGGACTGATGTAATATTTTGGGTATTTAGCAGTGCATGGCGAGGGCGGGAGTTATAGTTTCCTTAGTGCACGAGTTATAGTTTCTTCAGATAAGTATATGTGCTAGTATCCGCACCCTAAATCGGCATCGGAGGGGGGCCCTGCAGCACCCCTCCCCTTTTTATTTATTGGTCGGGCCCCAGGGAGTGGCAGTCCCCAAGGCCAAAATCGGCTTGGGAGGGGGACTTTTGTGCCCCCTCCCTTTGTAATTATTGGCCATGCCCTGGGGGTGGCAGTCTAAGGGGCCGAAAGAGGCCTGAGGAGGGGGGTCGCATCCGCCCCCTCCTAATTATCATTATATATATAATCATATTCCCCCGGGACCTGGCCCATCTGGGGGGCTTTAGAAAAAACAAAAGCGTGGGAGACCATGCTTGGTTTTTTTGCCACAGATTTGCTTATCTACCTCAAATTCATGGCAAAAAGTTTTTTTATTTAATTTTGGGCCCCTGGCAGGGTCCCTGTCCGACTCCACCACCAGGCCTAGGGGGTCAGGGTATTCCTACCCTGCCCCCCTCTGTTTTGTTTTGTTTTTTTACTTTTTTCTTGGGACTCTGCTGGGTCCTAGTCCCAAGATGGCTGCCAACACTTCCTGGTTGAAGTGCTGGCAGCCAATCAGATCTCACCATGACATCTGTCGGATCCACGGAGGATTCGCATCCCTAGAAATCTATTATTCCTTTTCCTTTAATAACTCAAAAACTACTGAACGTATTTATACCAAATTACAAAAAGGGCTCTTTCTGGACCCAGAGCTAGCTTTCTGCCAACGTTGGTGTAATTCCATTCTGTGGTACAGGCTGTAGTTGCATTCCAAATACCTTTGGGAAAATACATGGGGGAAACGCATTTTGGGAACCCTCTATTTCTCAGCCGCTGCTTGACGAATCACCCCGGAACTTTCCAGACAGCAGCTGAACTGAGTGGCAAGCTAGTTTTGAAAATTTCAAGAAGATTCGTCAAACGGCCCCTAAGTTATTAGCAAAACAAAAAATGCTTCACCTGGGGTCCTAACTATATATCTACCCACTGGCAACCGCCAGTATGTAATAAACATATATATGTGTTTTATAGTAGGGAATTAAAAAACATAACCCAATTTTTTTACATAATGTAAAATAGATATTTTTAGTAATAGTGTTACATTATGTTTATATAAACATACACACATACATATATGTATATATATATGGCATTAAATATTATTTAAATGTATTTAATTTACATTATATTAATGTTATATATTAAAATATTTAAGACATACAATTTTAAACTATGTATATATTAAAAAACAATATTTTTGTATGTTTTTCAGCAATATTAGTGTGAAACTATTTTTTTCGATATGTTTATACTTAACATGATAAGTATAGGGAAACGATATTTTTGTAATTAACATTTTTGTAATTGATATTTCGGTATCTCGATATTGTTGTTTTCGATATTGTGTCAGTGATCTGCTGAGAGTGAGCATAGGGGTGTGTATGACATGCTTGTCGGTAAGGATGTTAGAACTACACTTCGGGTCCCAGATAAATGTAGTTCTTGAACAACAGAAAGTTTTTGCACACAGCAGGGCAATTTGAGATGTATTGGTAACTGTGCATGTTTGAGAAATTTGGCAAGGACATGTGAGTTTGGAGAATCTACTGATTCTTTAATCAAGCATCAGTAAGAGCATTGCATGAACAATGATAAAGAGAAGCTATTCCCAAAGAACCTGAACCTCAAAGAAGCTATTGCCATCATAGAAGGCATTGTGCACACTGCTTGTTGGGTTAAGGAGATGAGGAAAGAAGATTGAAGTGATGTAGAAGCAGCTAGAGTCAATGCCATAAAGAAAGAAGACAAGAAGAAGAGCTTTATGAAGGAACAAGTGTTCATAGAGGATGGTAATAAATTCAGATGTTATTGCTGTGGTAGTGGTCAGCATTCAGCGAATTACCCAAACTGTTTTGCAAAGAATGCACTATATAGGAAATGTGGGTTGAAAAGGACTTTTTGCTAGAGTATGCAAAGGTCCTTCTGATGTGAATAGTAATGAGAAGATTGCACATCAAGTAGAAGAAGTGAGAGATGGAGTGAGAAATATGGTATTGGCAGTTACGGAAGAGGTAACCTAAAAACTAGTTGAGTGTGGCACGGATAAGTTGAGTATGACAGAGTGTAAAGTTTTGATTGGAGGTAAAGAGCTGATTGGATTGGAAGACTCTAGATCACCGTACACCCTGGTTTGTGATTGCATTTGGGAGGATGTGTATGGCAAGGAAGGAAAAGAAATTTGGAATCCTGATATCACACTATTTGGCTATGAGTGTACGACTATTAATGTTATTGGATATGTGCCCATGTTCACTAATTGTAAAGGAAGGAAAACATGGGGGAAGATTTATGTAGCAAAAAGGAGTGACTGTTTGCTAGGGTGGAGACACCAAAGGGATTTGGGTGTCACGCTCAACCCCAATGAGCATGGACAAGTCATGCTGCTGAATGATGCATGTGAGAATGATGACGTTGTAAAGAAATTTCCAGAAGTATTTATGAAGAGGTTGGGAAGACTGAAGGCATTTGATCGCCATATTATGCTTAGGAAGGGGTGAAACTGGTGGTACACAAAGTTAGGAAGATACCACATTTAATGCTGGGCCCTTTAAAGAAAGCACTCAGGGGCATATCTACAAGGGCTTTATCTCCGCTTTTTTGGCTTCTAAAGCCAAAAAAGCGGAGATAAAATCATCGCCCTATTAACAAGAGGGTGCTAACATGCATTGGTGCATGTTAGCACCCTTTACCTAACGTCGCCCTTTGCATCTCTAATGAGATGCAAAGTGGGCGTCACTGGGCAGTACAACCTTGTAAATATCGCTGATGTGCACATCGCGATATTTACAAGGCTACTAACGTATTTTAGCAGACGTTAGTTTTGGGCGAAAACCGCTGTTTTCGCCGAAACTAACGTCTGCTAAAATGCAGACTTAGGCATACTTAATATGGGGGTGGATTGTGCTGATACGACCACAGGGTCGTATCAGCAAGGTTATCGCCGTTTTGCAGGGAACATCGCTGGAAAACCAGCGATGTTCCCTGCAAAACGGCGATTTCCCCCGCTATCGCTGGTAATTATATCGCCCTGGGGAAAAGCATTGTAGATAACGCGCTACCAGGGCGATATAATCAAGCGATAGACGGCGATAAGTAGAAAAGCGCTAAGGGCGCTTTGCGTTGACTTATCGCCGTCCTCGTAGATATGCCCCGTAGTAAGTTGTTGTAGATAGGAGTGATAGAGGAGATTGAATCATCGGAGTGGTTAGCTTCAGTGCTTTGCATTTGTCACCCAAAGTGGGACGGGTATGCCGAGACATGGGTCCCGTGCTCTCAATGCCGCTGGAGTCAAGCTATCCTGGCTGATGAGGGGTGAAACCCCGAAACCAGTCCTAGGATGCTTGTTTCCAGTCCAGGGAGGACCTGGCCTGGCAGTTCAGGCTGGACTGTTCCCATGAGGTACAGGGTCAAGACTGATTTGCATATGGCTGGGTTCAAACTGGAAAGGCATGGTGAGCAAAAAAACGATGGATTTAGGCCCATATCTCTGTACTGGGATGAATGTATGACATTGTTCTTCATTCTGTCCATCAATTGTTCTTTTTGCATTTGTCACCCCGAGTGGAGCGGGTATGCCCAGACATGGGTCCCGTGCTCTCCATGCCACTGGAGTCAAGCTATCCTGGCTCATGAGGGGTGAAACCCCGAAACCGGTCCTAGGATGCTTGTTTCCAGTCCAGGGAGGACCTGGCCTGGCAGTTCAGGCTGGACTGTTCCCATGAGGCACAGGGTCAAGACTGATTTGCATATGGCTGGGTTCAAACTGGAAAGGCATGGTGAGCAAAAAACGATGGATTTAGGCCCAGATCTCTGTACTGGGGTGAATGTATGACATTGTTCTGCATTCTGTCCATCAATTGTTCTTTTTGAATTTGTCACCCCGAGTGGGACGGGTATGCCCAGACGTGGGTCCTGTGCTCTCCATGCCACTGGAGTCATGCTATATTGGCTGATGAGGGGTGAAACCCCGAAACCGGTCCTAGGATGCTTGTTTCCAGTCCAGGGAGGACCTGGCCTGGCAGTTCGGGCTGGACTGTTCCCATGAGGCACAGGGTCAAGACGGATTTGCATATGGCTGGGTTCACACTGGAAAGGCATGGTGAGCAACAAAACGATGGATTTAGGCCCAGATCTCTGTACTGGGGTGAATGTATGACATTGTTCTGCATTCTGTCCATCAATTGTTCTTTTTGTATTTGAACATATCTAGGCACAGTATTTTGTACAGGAAGGTTAACCTTCCTGTACAAGCCTATGCTAGACTCAGGCATGCACCCTAGCGCCTTGGTGCTAAGGTGTGTGCCTGGCACACGGTAGCTGAAATCAGCACCAACGCTAGGGAGAGGGGCGGAGGAGAGTGCCATTTCGCTGTGACGACAGCGTTCTCCTGCTCTCTCCCTGTCATGCAACACAGAACAGCCTCTTAGAATGCTGCGCTGCGTTGCGTGACAGTGTTCAGAATCTGGCCTATGCCTCTTGTAAGGGAGTAGGTGGTCAAGGGATGGCCGGAGAGGAGGAGCTTAAGAGGTAAAGTTGAAGGATTTTAGACGGTACGTGATGAGTTGTCAATTGATGGAGATTTTCTGTGTAGAGGTAAGAGGTTGTTGCTGCCGGTAGGATTGAGGGTCAAGATTGTATATTCACCTCTTGAGGGCCATCTGGGAAGGTATAGGAGTAAACCAGGGTGAAAGACTGCTGTTGGTGGCCACATTTGGATCGCATTGGTTGAGACTGTGGTCAAGGATTGTGTACTTTTGCAAGGTGAAAGTATTATGTGGTATAGCAGGGGTGCCTTACCATGTAATACTAGCACAATACACAAAGAGGGTACTCTCTTGTACACCTTCTCTCAGTCCTGGTAGAGTGGCAAAGAGCAGGCAGGTTACTTAGAGGAACATGTGTTTTTCACATCACCAACATGGACGAGTAATTGACACGACTCAAGAGAAAGCCAACACCTATTTATAAAAATAGAGCTGATTTTTATATATCTTTAGGCAGTAAAACGAAGTCGATACATACTGGATAACCAGAGATATCAATTTTCAAGCATTAAATAAATAAATAAGTACTTAACAGTGTAAAACATTAATGTTGGGGTCAATGGAAAAATACATATATATGCAATCGGTTACTTAAAGAGTGAGTTCAACTGAACCCACTCGGTGTTAAGGTCTTGTGATTCCCTAGACCAGTTCACAACACCTAGCATAATTTTACCTGGCTCAGGGGAGCGGGGTGCAGAGGTGCACTTTAGCCGTCAAACGGAGCTGTCAATCAGGCTTTCAGTCTTTGAATAGTTACCTTAGCAAAAAGGTACTTGAAGGGCGAGTCGAGCAAAACCCTTTGGAACTTAAGTAAGGAGCTGGACTTGGACGAGGAGTCACCAGGCAGATCGGATCAACCTGGCTCCGAGGACTTGGGTGCAGAGGTGCTTCTGGCTGTCCGTGGTGCTGAACAGGATCCGCGGGAACTGGTGCTGGCAGGCGTGCCAAGAGAGGGTGAAAACAAATACAGGATCTTTATGATGGAGCCACAGCAGTAGTTGGTCGTTCATGCAGATGGATCTCTTCTCTTGAAGCGTCAAATAAAGCAGGTAGTAGTCGGACTGACCACCAACAAGCCTTGGTACCTTCAAGCACTGCGGTTGAGGGAATCTTCTTCAAGAGGACCAGGGGAATGTTGTAGAAAGCTGAGCCTCACTGAGGGTCGGGACTACAGTTCCCAGAAGCCACTTGCCCAGTGACTTTTGAGCGGCCATGCCAGACAGCTCGGTGGACAGTATTTGAAGGTCATGGGTTTAGCGGTTTGTACCTACCGACTGCAGGGGACTGGTTCCTCTAGCCCCAGTCCTGTGAAATCTGGAGTTTTCAGAGTGGTTCACCTTCCTTTTAGAGCTGGTCTCTTGCCTTGGTTGAGTCAAAATCATCCAGCGGCTGCAGGGTGGATGCCACAGGTGCAGACCTTAGCGCCTCTGTTCGTGGAAACTGATCTCTTCTTGGTATTACGTCGAATCTGAGGTTCTGGTGTCCGGGGTGCCCCTTAAATCCTAGATTTAGGGGGTGTTAGTGGGTGTGAGGACTAGTAGCCAATGGGCATATAGTCCTATGTCAAATCCGCCCCAGTAGTGACCACATACGGTGGGTGTACGTCACTAAACCAATCAGAACCTACTTTTTAGACTAAATCTAGATGGGCAAAACCATCCTTGTCTGTACACTTCAGCTGCAGCACAATAGAGGTGTAGTCATAGTTGTGGAAGTGTGCACCTCCTGAATAGCTAATCTTTCCGCCTGCCTGCAAAAAACAGTGCCTGGGGCTCTCTTTGCCACTGGATTCAAGATAGCCTGGCTGATGATGGCTATAAGCCAGAAACCGGTCCCAGGATGCTTGTTTCCGGTCCAGGAAAGACATGGCTTGGCAGTTCCGGCTGGACTGTTCCCATGAGGCACAGGGTCAGACTGATTTGCATATGGCCATGTCTGAACTAGGGTGGCGGAGTGAGCTAAAGAATGATGATGGATTAAACCCAGATCAGTTGACTGGTGGTGAGTGCTTGCAATGTTCAACACTCCGTCCATCATCCCCTTTGGTTTTGCTATGTTCGCCTTAAGTTGGCAGGGTATGCCCAGACGTGGGTCCCTTGCTCACTTTGCCACTGGATTCAAGATAGCCTGGCTGATGATGGCTATAAGCCAGAAAGCGGTCCCAGGATGCTTGTTTCCGGTCCAGGGAAGACATGGTTTGGCAGTTCGGGCTGGACTGTTCCCATGAGGCACAGGGTCAGACTGATTTGCATATGGCCATGTCTGAACTGGGGTGGCGGAGTGAGCTAAAGAATGATGATGGATTAAACCCAGATCAGTTGACTGGGGTTGAGTGCTTGCAATGTTCAACACTCCGTCCATCATCCCCTTTGGTTTTGCTACACACAAAGCTTGGGGGCCTCTGGAAAAGCTGGGTAAGATACCAACCTGGTACTCGTCTTCGTTCTCCTGGAAATGTTGAAGGTAACCCCCTCCAGGGTAAAGATCCTAGCTGACAGGTCTAAAACCCCCACATCCGAAGCTCTCTCACAAGAGATTAGACAGAGCAACATCGCCTGTTTCACCAAAATCTCCTTCCTAGAAAGGTATTGGTTATATTGCCAGGAGGATAACAAACACAAGACCAAATTGACGTCCCAAAGGCCCGCGTACCAGGGCTTAGAGGGACGGGATATTCTGATGCCTTTGAGGAGTTTGCTTACCCAAGGATGTTCACCTACCGGAACATTGTTCACCGGCGCATGGTCCGCTGAGATAGCTGACCTGAAGGAGTTGATGGTGCAATATGCCAGTCCCTCCTGGAAAAGCTCGGCCAAGAAGTTCACAATGTCAGTAATGCTGGTGCCCACGGGATCCGGGTCTGGTGGCTCAGTGGACTAATGCGTCCACTGCAGGGGCCTGTGTTCGACCTCATGGTCACAGGTTCAAATCCCGGGGGGTCCACTCAGCCTTTCATCCATCTGAGGTCGATAAAATGAGTACCATTGAGTTGGGTAACAACAAACATCTGTTATTCAGCGCCAAGATATCCAAGGGTGAACGTGCGCTTTACAAATACACATGTTATGTTTATGTTATGTTATCCAGGTGTTTCTCCACACACCAACGAACCCATCTCCTCCAAGACGATCTGTACCTCTTGGTAGTCCCTGGAGCCCACGCCTTTTGGATGAGGAATTCAGCTCCCTGCGAAAGTCTGACGTCTTGCCAACGTCGCCTGAAATCTTCGATGCCATGAGATGAAGATGGCCCTGGAGAACCAGAGGATGTGGATGGCCCAGGGGATCCGTCAGGATTTCGGAAAACAATGGCAGGAATACCGGAGCAACCCACATTAGCTCCAGGAGAGAAGGGAACCATGCTTGTGATCGCCATACCGGAGTGATCAGTACTAGAGATGCCTCTGACTCCTGACCTGTGCCGCCATTCGCTGAATAAAGAGAAAGGGGGGGGAAGGCTTAAGCTTGATCCATCGACCAGTCCTGGAGGAAGGCATCCACCGCCTCCATCCCCGGATCCAGTCTTCAGCTGACGTAGCGAGGAAGCTGCGTGTTCCATCTGGAGGCAAACAGATCCACCTGACAAGGGCCCCATTGTGTCATCAAAGGCTGAAATACCCTTGGGTTGAGCCTCCAGTCGCTGGCATCCTTGAGGTACCTGGAGTTCCAGTCTGCTACTGAGTTCAGCGATCCTGGAAGATATTCTGCTGTCACTGAAATCTGTGGCTGGAGGCAATCGTGCCAGAAGTCCTTTGCTAGTTCCGCCAGAGCTTGTGAGCTGGTCCTGCCCAGTCGGTTGATATATTGGACTGCTGTCGTGTTGTCCATCCTCAGGTGTACACAGCATGATACTCTGTCCCTCGTAAGGGACCAAATAGCAAACAATCCCGCTAGTAACTCGAGACAATTGATGTGAAGGGTCAATTGTTCCTCTGTCCATCTGCCTCCCATAGAGATCGAGCTGCATCTGGCTCCCCAGCCGAGGCGACTGGCATCCGATATCACAAGGTCCGGACGGGACCCAAAAATCGCCCGTCCGTTCCATGCTTCCATGTGGTCTTTCCACCACTGCATCTGCTCCTTGGCCTCCGACGTCAGTGACACCAGCTCTGAATATGTAAGGCCCCTCCGAAGATGAGCCGCCTTCAGCCTCTGCAGGGCTCTGTTGTCGAGTGATCCCGGGAAAATGGCCTGTATCGAGGAAGATAACAAACCAACAATCCTGGCCAGCTATTGCAGGGAGATTCTGTCCCTTCTGAGAACCATCTTCAGTTCTTTCTTGATCTAGGTTATCGTCTGGTCCGGCAAGCTCAGCGTCGCAGCCGTGGAGTCTATGCGGAAGCACAGAAAAGTCATTGTCTGCTGTGGAGTCAGATCCAACTTTTGTAGGTTGATGAAAAACCCCAAGTCCTGGAGCAAGGATATGTTGGTGTTCAGGTGAGCTACCAGAAGATCACATGATTGGTCCATCAGCAGTATATTGTCTAGGTAGATGGTTAACCTGATGCCCAGTGTCCGGAGGTGTTCCACCACAGGGTTGAGGAGCTTTGTAAAGCACCAAGGTGCTGATGACAGGCCGAATGGGAGAGTCCGAAACTCGAAGATCTGCCCTCTCCATTCAAATTGGAGAAACCTGCAATGTGTAAGAAAGATGGGGACCGTCAGGTAGGCGTCCTTGAGGTCTAGATGCACTAACCAATCGTCCTGAAGCAGCAGGTCCCTGAGGAGATGGATCCCCTCCATCTTGAAGTTGCGATAAACCAGCCACTGGTTGAAGGATTTGAGCTTGATCACAGGACGGAAGCCTTTGTCTTTTTTCTCCACCAGAAACAGATTGCTGAGGAAACCTCTGGGATGAAGTGCATACCGCGCCCTTGGCCAGAAGGTTCTGTACCTCTTGGTCGATAAGAAATGTGTCCTGTGTGGAAAAAAACAGTGGGCGGGGTTTTACTGACTGCACTGGAGTTCCGTAAAACTCTATATGGTACACTTGCACGGTCTCCAGCACCCACGAGTCTGCCGTGATCTCTGCCCATTTGTGTGTGAATAACCGCAGTCTACCCCCCAAACGACGAACTTCCCCAACTCCTTTACGAATGGTTCTCCAAACAGGGTGCCCTACGCTATAGGCCCCGCCTCTGATGATGAAAGCTCCCCCAGTTTGGGGTCTCTTTTGATTAGCAGGCAGCGACAACGTTCCGCAGTGAGGACGCAGTTGGCATTGCCAAGGAGGCAGACTTCCCTCTGCACCCAGCCCGCTACATCGTCTGTGGAGATGGGCTTCCCCGACTTCTTTGCCTGTTCAGCCATCTCAGTAATCTTTGTTATGGGCCCCACTACGTCCAGAAGTTTGTCCTGGCACGCCCTCCAGGACCAGTCAATCACCTTCTTGGGGTCCTTCTTGTATTTGGCGAAAAAGGTACACAGCTTGAGGTCAATATCAGGGGTAGCTGTGACCTTATCCCCTAGGGATGGTCTGGGGCACTCCGCCCGGAGGCGGGCTCTCACCTCTTTGCTAAGTGGTTGGCGGATCTTACTTGCCACATATTCTGCGACCTTTCTTTCAGGGACCCACTCCGCGGAGGGTGGTTGATATATGCCCTCAGGGTCAAACATATCACCAGCGGGAGAGACCGCCACATATGGCTCTGAGTTGGCCGAATGCGTGCGCCAGAATCCGCCCAAGTCCTGGGCCTCATCGGATGAAATGTCGTCGTCCTCCAGATCACCCTCCCCCTGATCGGGGAAACCCTCCTCGGGGTCAAAGTCTGTTGCAATATCGTTGCCCATTGTCCAGGGTGTTTCTTCCTCTCGGTAGGATGACTCCTTCAGCGTGCGCGCACTCTTATGGAAGACCTCGGGCAATCGGCCAAAGCCCTTTAGGTGCCCTGGACACGCTTGCCGGCCTTACGCGTGAAAACCGAGGTCCCCCCACTAGGCCCAGCCCCCCCTGTCCGCCAGGATCCCTGTGCCTCTGGAAACCTGGGCTGACAGCCTGGTGACACTCTCCTGCAGAGGGGCGAGCGCCTGGGAAATGGCTTCGGTGAGGAGTTTGTCCACCTCTGCAGGAAGGCGCCGTTGGGGTGGGCATTCCTCCTCTGAGGTGTATGAGGGTGAATAGCCATGGTCCTGCTGGGACTGCATTATTGAAGGGTGAGAGCACCCTCCACGCCATGCAATACTTAATAAGAGCAGCCCCCTCGCTGGTGCTCTGAACTTTGTACAGTAAGATCTGAACCATTAAACCAAACGGGCTATGCCCTTTCTATCTTACCGCTCATGTGGTGTCAAGCGAGGGTTGGAAGGGGAATCAGGCAAGGAGCGTTATAAAACCGCTCTAATCCCCACAGCGTGACGTGATCGTAAGAGCGCTGAAAGAGCTGCTCTGCTGCGTGAAGGAATGAGAGCGGGAGCACGAAAGGGCGCCACCTAACGCACCCGCGCGGTATAAGAAAGACGCGTTGGGAAATTCTGTCACCTGAGCGTTGCTGCAGCAAGACAAAGCGCTCATATGCAAACAGTTCGAAATAGCTAACCAATACCACGGCCATAAGCCCAATATCCCTCTGAACGAACTAAGTCAAGAAAAGGAATGAAAGGCGACTTAACTGACGTGAAGCAGTGAAGAAAGTGGAAGGACTACGGCATGGAGTGTGTTATATGGACTCACGGAATGTTACTGGATTGGCTGATGGTCACCATGATTACTCCCTGTGGTTCATGGGAGTTGTAGTACTGTTTAGTGGTGTTTTTACTTTTTATCTTTGAACGTGCTGTTTAATAAAGGTGAAGAAAGTTATGCATAATCCTCGCCTAAAGTCCTGAAATATAATTTGTAAATGCTGCAGGGAAGTCGCGCAGCGCTACGTGTCACTGCATCATGACGTCACGTTGTGTGACGTACATGGCAACCATCTTAAGTTGGGCACTTTTTGGAGTATCGATCATCGAGGAGACGCATCACATCATGCAACGTAGAGAGTGAGGGCCATTAATCTAAACCTAGTTCATCAAGGGATGAGGATAATGTAACAGAAGTCATTGAACATTGTGCGAGGGATTATGGAGGAAGTAACAATGGTCTTTGAAGGGAGCTGTACCAAGAAGGGCGTGCTTGGAATTTACACAGTTATTAATGCACCGGAAGTGAAGTGTTACAGACAAGCTTGGCCTACTCACCTCCATGACAGGATAAATAGGTTTTTATTTTCATTTATTCAGTTAGTCATTTGTGTTAATTTATTATTTTGTTTATCATTCTAGCTTATGTTGTGTGGAAATGGCAGCAATGGGATTACACAACTACCATCATTGTTAGATGCATTTGTTTGATTTATATTATGTGGCAATTGGGGTGAAAAGCGTTCTGCATCTAGGAAATGGGGCATTTATCTGCATAATCTTAGGGTGTAAGGCAGAAATATTTATGAAAGTTTAGACAAAATACACATTGGCAATGTTGAGGGAGTATTTGGACAAAATATTGAGTTTTAAATATCGAGTTACAGAAATATTGGAAAAAATATTCTGATACAAAAATATTGTGATGCAGAAATGTCGTTATCAAGAATATCTATTTTTTTCAGGTAATATTGTTCTCAAGCATATCGTTATTGTTAATATTGTTTTCAATAATATGTTATTATTTTTTATATAATTGGTAATAATATTTTTGAATATAGATCATAATTTTAAGTGATTTATAATTTTTTATTTAATTGCTAATAGTAATTTATACTGTCGTAGCTGGCTGCTAGGTTTGAAAATGTTATAGGGCGGGAAGTTAATAATAAAGTGTAATTATTGAATTGATTATCATGTAAATTGTGTAATGATATTTTTTAAGTTATATATTAGTTTTGGGCTGCTAGGTTTGTAGGGGTATGGGTGGGAAGTCAATTAAAAATAATTTATTATTAATTATTTAATTGTTTGTTAATTATGTATATTGTGTAATAATTATATTTTTTGTTATATAGTAGGTGCGACTGCAGAGTTTGTAGGGGTGTAGAGTGGGAGATTAAGTAATAGTTAATTAACAATTAATTATTAATTTATTTATTATTTGATTGAGTATTAGTTATGTAAATTGTGTAATAATTATATTTTTGAAGTTATATATTAAGTGTGGGTGGCTAGGTTTGTAGGGGTGGGAAGTTAATGAAGTAATAATTAACAATTAATTATTAATTTATTAATAATTATTGAATTGATTATTAATTATATAAATTGTGTTATGCTTATTTATTTTAGTTATATTTTAAGTGTGGGCTGCTAGGTTTGTGGTTAATTTTTAATTTATTTATTTTTGGTTAATTAATAATGTTCATATTAAGAGTTTTATATTTGTTGTAAATTATTAGGGTCATTCAAATATGTTATGTGTTTGAAGTGAAGTACTTTCCCTACTGTTACACAGACTCGAGTGGTAATAGTATATCTAACCTCTCCGAAGTACAATGTTTTCCCTACAGCTGCACAGGCTGAAATAGTAATTATTAACCATCCGAAGTCTAACGCTTTTCCTACTGTTGCACAGACTGGAGTGGGAATAGAAAATGTTACCCCTCCCAAGCCCAAAGCTTTTCCGACTATTGCACAGACTGGAGTGGTAATAGCAAATTTAACCCCCTATGAAAGCCTATGCTTTCACTACTGTTGCATAGACTGGAGTGGAATCTAAACTAAACGATAAGTCATCAAACACAACAGCAGGCGCTGGGTCTATGGTGAATGCACCTGCTGACACAGCCTCAACGAGCAGTGATATCAATTCAATGACGAGCAGCATATCATCTGATGATGACAGCACTGATAGAATAGGGGCAATAAATAAGTCCAAAGTCTTGGATTTAGGGGAAGAGATTGATTTTTTAGTGTTCGATCGTCGCCAGACACTAAGGCCAAGGAATCAAAAGAAAAAAGAACAAGAAACAACGCAAGAAGGCGGGAACGCCGCAAAAAACGAAAGCAGCTACAAAAAATCAAAAAAGCAGTACTGGCGAAAAAAACAATAAAGGATGACAACACCATTATAAATCTATCTTCCATCATTCTTTCCGAAGCTGAAAAACAACTATTAAGCCTCGGCTTGTCTTTTTGTCCCATAAGTGATTTCAACTATACACGGACACGAATTGATGTCTTCTGCTATATTCGTAAGCTCAAACTAAAAAGCTCTTTAGCATCAAGGAAGGTCTAAAAGAACAGCAGTTCAGCTCAGACAAACAATCCAATACTGATCTCTTAGCATCTGATGCTGCAATTTTACTAACAATGCACCAACTGGCGCATCCCAATACAGAGAATGAGCGGATCGCAGAAGAGGAAATATCTACTCAACAAGGATTAACTGAAGCAACTGTCACACAACTGGGAGCCCACATGAGTCCTTTCAAGCCCAAATCAAGTTTTGTGCCAAATATGCCCAAGGACGCTATTGACATCTTTCAAGATGTAATAGTAGAAGATCTTAAGAAATTGCACCATCAAATCAAGCATCGTAAAAGATATAAAAGCGAACAGGAAAACAAGTATGCAGAATTGGTCAAGAAACTCAGTAATAATCATCAAATTGTTGTCACCACGTCTGATAAAGGTGGCAATATTGTAATCTGGCCACAAAAGGATTATATCATGGAAGCACAAAGACATTTATGTGATCCGTCGTGCTATGAAAAATCCACAGCGAAAAATTACAATGCCGCCAGAGAAGATCTGAGAAAAGTTCTTTTGAAACACAAGAGAGAAGGCATGATTTCGAACGAGGAATTTCGCTTTCTGCATGTTGAACATCCTGTATTGCCTCGATTATATCTCATACCCAAGGTGCACAAAAAGACGTTACCTGTCCCGGGGAGGCCAATAATATCTGCAATTCAAGGTGTGGCGGAAAACATCACTCAGTATATTGACTTTTTTTTACAGGATTTAGTAAAAGGTTTGCCAACGTACATTAAGGACACCGGAGATTTTCTTTAAAAAATCAGGAACATTCCATGGTCTGTGGATTCGATGTTCATTACTTTGGACATTGAGTCCCTTTACACCAGCATAGAACATCCGACTGGGTTGAAAGCACTTGAGTATTTTCTGGGTACTAGACCATTGGAATGCTACAGCCATAACAAAATGATTGTAGAGTTAGTGTCTTGGTGTTTGCATAACAATTATTTTCTGTTTGGCACGGACATTTATTTTCAGAAAAGGGGTGTGGCGATGGGGGCCTGCTTCTCCCCCAGCTACGCGTGCTTGCACATGGGCTGGTGGGAGGAGCAGGTTCTCAAACGCATTCATAGTTCTGTATTTACTGATCATGTTTTAAGATGGATGAGGTACATCGATGATGTTTTTATCATATGGAGAGGCGATGAACAAAGTGCCATAGATTTTGTTAATGAGATTAATGTTAATCATGAGAATTTGAAATTCACATCTCACATTAGTAAGGAAAATTGTGGATTTCTTAGATGTAAGCATTTTTATCCGTGACGGGGAAATAGCAACTACTCTGCATAGGAAAAGCACTGCTGGCAATTCCACACTGCATGCCAGCAGTGCCCACCCTAAACATATAATAAACAATATCCCATATGGTGAGCTACTACGGCTTAAGCGGATTTGCAGTACTGAGGCAGATCTGGCAATTTGTACCAATCAAGCGCTCATGAGATTCAGACAAAGGGGTTACAAACAATCCATCCTGAATCAGGCAGTTAACAAAATGAATGCTAAATCTAGAGCCTCTTTATTTGCAGATACGGGGGTGGACAACATGGTTTCAGATGAGAGTGACAACAATTCTGTTCCCAGATTTGTGACAACTTTCAATAAACAGGAAAGGAAAATTAGAGCCATTATTACACGCAGTTGGCCTATACTTCTGACTGATGCGGTTTTAGCTCCGAGGCTTCCAACTCGTCCTACTATTACTTATAGGAAAGGACCCTCGATGAGAACCCAAATTGCCAAGAACAGCCCAGAATTAGGGAAAGATAAAATGTGGTTACAACCCCGGCCGGGGTTTGTTAAATGTTCCAGCTGCAGGGCTTGCAGGTTTGGAATCAACACCACACAATATACTACCCCATTCAGTCCAGATATGGTTACCATTAAAGGGAGTTACAACTGCAGGACCGAATATGCAGTTTATGTTCTGACATGCACCTGTGGCTTGCGTTATGTGGGCAGCACCAAGCTACAGGTGCATGTCAGAATCCTCCAACATCTTCGAGCTATTGTAAATAACGATGGCTCGTATCCTGTAGCCAGGCATTTCAAACAAGAACACAGTAATGATTTGCAATGTTTGAAGTATTTTGTAATTACAGCGATTCCCAAACCACGTAGAGGAGGTGACAGGGACAAGATGTTGAGAAGGACGGAATCTAGATTAATACTAGAACTGGATAGTAAATTCCCTAATGGTTTAAACACCACAGAAGATCTGTATCATTTTCTATAAAAATACAAGCAGCAATATATTTTATTCAAATCTGGACTTTGTTATTGTTTTTTTCGAGAGGCGATTTTTGACTTTTGATTTTATTCAATGTGGCTGGCCTCCTTGCAGCAAGATTGTTTTTAAATACACACTTTACTTGTTTTTTATTCCACATGGGTTTTAAGCAGCACTAGTATTTTATGCATTAACATTGACTAAGGGGAGCAGTTGATTCTGGTTAATTCATTCGCATATGTTGAAATATTACAATCAGTGATTTCAAACATGACAGTAGAACAATATACATGGCAATATAAGTACAAGCCATGGACATATCACTATGTTTACATACGGGTCTGGAATATTTTAACTACTTTGCGATATTTGCACTGAGTGACCATCAAGCATTTATGGGGTGAATGAAGTATATAAATGGACTCATAATGAGATTGGCCATTTTTGCACATGGAATTATGTTTACAAAGAAAAGCGTATTTTGCACACGATGTTTGTTATGATGTATATGTTTTCGAACATTTTTTGCGTGATTTGCACTTATTTATGCATTAAGGCAGGAATCGGCTATATTTGCATGTGGATTTATATTCATAGCGAAGGCAATAATTTTTACCCAAGGATCAACCCTTAAGTATACATTTAAAAGCATCTTACGTGTTCCGCTTTTATTTTCCACCAGCAGCAAGACAGCAATTTGAGGAGGGACCCTTGAGGTGTTAGTGTCAAATATTGGCATAAAATTTAAAATTGCATTTAAGCATTTAAATTATGGCTAGAGTCTATTTATTTATTTATTTATTTATTGCCATTGATTTGATATTTCATTTTAACAACTTTGACATGTTCTATTGTGATTTGGAAAACAGAGGGATCAATGCTTTTTATAGTGGTTATATGCATAGTATTTTGTCTATGTCAGTTTAACACGTGGTGTGCACTAAGCAAATTTAAAAACATGGCGGGCCGTATCTGACCATCTGTGAGCAAGGACATTTTGTCCAAAACGCGTCAGAGTGCAGCTCTGTAAATAAACATCACCAGTGCCAAATACTTGGGATTCGTGTGGTCTCTGTTCGCCTGGCAGTGTGCGGAAGTGCGGAGACGGCGTGTTTTTATCGATATATATATATATATATATATATACATACATATATATTTAAGTTTTATAATATTTTTTGTAAATGTTTTTTTGGATAATATAGTTTTTTATATTTAATTAATTTGGTAATTTATTTAATGTTTTGCAGTTTATTTGTTAATATTTTTTATGTTTCACACACACACACACACATATATATATATATATAATTATATATATATATATATATATTCACTAAAAAACCAAAGGTTACAAAGAGGTTATAATTAGGTTCAGATTTTACACACACATAACCATAGAATTCAGCAGTTATAGTTATACTTATCTGAAGAAACTATAACGCGTGCCCTAGGGTAACTATAATTCGTGCCCCCGCCATGCACAGTTTTTTATCAATAATGTTATTGCAAATGTTGCAGTGATATTATCAATGATGTCATAGAAGATGTCAGGACTGATGTAATATTTTGGGTATTTAGCAGTGCATGGCAAGGGCGGGAGTTATAGTTTCCTTAGTGCACGAGTTATAGTTTCTTCAGGTAAGTATATGTGCCAGTATCCGCACCCTAAATCGGCATCGGAGGGGGGCCCTGCAGCACCCCTCCCCTTTTTATTTATTGGTCGGGCCCCAGGGAGTGGCAGTCCCCAAGGCCAAAATCGGCTTGGGAGGGGGACTTTTGTGCCCCCTCCCTTTGTAATTATTGGCCATGCCCTGGGGGTGGCAGTCTAAGGGGCCGAAAGAGACCTGAGGAGGGGGGTCGCATCCGCCCCCTTCTAATTATCATTATATATATAATCATATTCCCCCGGGACCTGGCCCATCTGGGGGGCTTTAGAAAAAACAAAAGCGTGGGAGACCATGCTTGTTTTTTTTGCCACAGATTTGCTTATCTACTTCAAATTCATGGCAAAAAGTTTTTTTATTTAATTTTGGGCCCCTGGCAGGGTCCCTGTCTGACTCCACCACCAGGCCTAGGGGGTCAGGGTATTCCTACCCTGCCCCCCTCTGTTTTGTTTTGTTTTTTTACTTTTTGCTTGGGACTCTGCTGGGTCCTAGTCCCAAGATGGCTGCCAACACTTCCTGGTTGAAGTGCTGGCAGTCAATCAGATCTCACCATGACATCTGTCGGATCCACGGAGGATTCGCATCCCTAGAAATCTATTTTTCCTTTTCCTTTAATAACTCAAAAACTACTGAATGTATTTACACCAAATTACAAAAAGGGCTCTTTCTGGACCCAGAGCTAGCTTTCTGCCAACGTTGGTGTAATTCCATTCTGTGGTACAGGCTGTAGTTGCATTCCAAATACCTTTGGGAAAATACATGGGGGAAACGCATTTTGGGAACCCTCTATTTCTCAGCCCCTGCTTGACGAATCACCCGGAACTTTCCAGACAGCAGCTGAACTGAGTGGCAAGCTAGTTTTGAAAATTTCAAGAAGATTCGTCAAACGGCCCCTAAGTTATTAGCGAAACAAAAAATGCTTCACCTGGGGTCCTAACTATATATCTACCCACTGGCAACCGCCAGTATGTAATAAACATATATATGTGTTTTATAGTAGGGAATTAAAAAAACATAACCCAATTTTTTTACATAATGTAAAATATATATTTTTAGTAATAGTGTTACATTATGTTTATATGAACATACACACATACATATATGTATATATATATGGCATTAAATATTATTTAAATGTATTTAATTTACATTATATTAATGTTATATATTAAAATATTTACGATATACAATTTTAAACTATGTATATATTAAAAAACAATATTTTATGTATGTTTTCCAGGAATATTAGTGTGAAACAATTTTTTTTCGATATGTTTATACTTAACATGATAAGTATAGGGAAACGATATTTTTGTAATTAACATTTTTGTAATTGATATTTCGGTATCTCGATATTGTTGTTTTCGATATTGTGTCAGTGATCTGCTGAGAGTGAGCACAGGGATGTGTATGACATGCTTGTCGGTAAGGATGTTAGAACTACGCTTCGGGACCCAGATAAATGTAGTTCTTGAACAACAGAAAGTTTTTGCACACAGCAGGGCAATTTGAGATGTATTGGTAACTGTGTGCATGTTTGAGAAATTTGGCAAGGACATGTGAGTTTGGAGAATCTACTGATTCTTTAATCAAACATCAGTAAGAGCATTGCATGAACAATGATAAAGTTCAAGAGAAGCTATTCCCAAAGAACCTGAACCTCAAAGAAGCTATTGCCATCATAGAAGGCATTGTGCACACTGCTTGTTGGGTTAAGGAGATGAGGAAAGAAGATTGAAGTGATGTAGAAGCAGCTAGAGTCAATGCCATAAAGAAAGAAGACAAGAAGAAGAGCTTTATGAAGGAACAAGTGTTCATAGAGGATGGTAATAAATTCAGATGTCATTGCTGTGGTAGTGGTCAGCATTCAGCGAATTACCCAAACTGTTTTGCAAGGAATGCACTATATACGAAATGTGGGTTGAAAAGGACTTTTTGCTAGAGTATGCAAAGGTCCTTCTGATGTGAATAGTAATGAGAAGATTGCACATCAAGTAGAAGAAGTGAGAGATGGAGTGAGAAATATGGTATTGGCAGTTACGGAAGAGGCAACTTAAAAACTAGTTGATTGTGGCACGGATAAGTTGAGTATGACAGAGTGTAAAGTTTTGATTGGAGATAAAGAGCTGATTGGATTGGCAGACTCTGGATCACCGTACACCCTGGTTTGTGATTGCATTTGGGAGGATGTGTATGGCAAGGAAGGAACAGAAATTAGGAATCCTGATTTCACACTATTTGGCTATGAGTGTATGACTATTAATGTTATTGGATATGTGCCCATGTTGACTAATTGTAAAGGAAGGAAAACATGGGGGAAGATTTATGTAGCAAAAAGGAGTGACTGTTTGCTAGGGTGGAGACACCAAAGGGATTTGGGTGTCACGCTCAACCCCAATGAGCATGGACAAGTCATGCTGCTGAATGATGCATGTGAGAATGATGACGTTGTAAAGAAATTTCCAGAAGTCTTTATGAAGAGGTTGGGAAGGCTGAAGGCATTTGATCGCCATATTATGCTTAGGAAGGGGTGAAACTGGTGGTACACAAAGTGAGGAAGATACCACATTTAATGCTGGGCCCTTTAAAGAAAGCACTCAGTAAGTTGTTGTAGATAGGAGTGATAGAGGAGATTGACTCATCGGAGTGGTTAGCTTCAGTGCTTTGCATTTGTCACCCAGAGTGGGACGGGTATGCCGAGACATGGGTCCCGTGCTCTCAATGCCACTGGAGTCAAGCTATCCTGGCTGATGAGGGGTGAAACCCCGAAACCGGTCCTAGGATGCTTCTTTCCAGTCCAGGGAGGACCTGGCCTGGCAGTTCAGGCTGGACTGTTCCCATGAGGCACAGGGTCAAGACTGATTTGCATATGGCTGGGTTCAAACTGGAAAGGCATGGTGAGCAAAAAAACAATGGATTTAGGCCCAGATCTCTGTACTGGGGTGAATGTATGACATTGTTCTGCATTCTGTCCATCAATTGTTCTTTTTGTATTTGAACATATCTAGGCACAGTATTTTGTACAGGAAGGTTAACCTTCCTGTACAAGCCTATGCTAGACTCAGGCATGCACCCTAGCGCCTTGGTGCTAAGGTGTGTGCCTGGCACACGGTAGCTGAAATCAGCACCAATGCTAGGGAGAGGGACGTAGGAGAGTGCCATTTCGCTGTGACTACAGCGTTCTCCTGCTCTCTCCCTGTCATGCAACACAGAACAGCCTCTTAGAATGCTGCGCTGCGTTGCGTGACAGTGTTCAGAATCTGGCCTATGCCTCTTGTAAGGGAGTAGGTGGTCAAGGGATGGCCGGAGAGGAGGAGCTTAAGAGGTAAAGTTGAAGGATTTTAGACGGTACGTGATGAATTGTCAATTGATGGAGATTTTCTGTGTAGAGGTAAGAGGTTGTTGCTGCCGGTAGGATTGAGGGTCAAGATTGTATATTCACCTCTTGAGGGCCATCTGGGAAGGAATAGGAGTAAACCAGGGTGAGAGACTGCTGTTGGTGGCCACATTTGGATCGCATGGTTGAGACTGTGGTCAAGGATTGTGTACTTTTGCAAGGTGAAAGTATTATGTGGTATAGCAGGGGTGCCTTACCATGTAATACTAGCACAATACACAAAGAGGGTACTCTCTTGTACACCTTCTCTCAGTCCTGGTAGAGTGGCAAAGAGCAGGCAGGTTACTTAGAGGAACATGTGTTTTTCACATCACCAACATGGACGAGTAATTGACACGACTCAAGAGAAAGCCAACACCTATTTATAAAAATAGAGCTGATTTTTATATATCTTTAGGCAGCAAAACGAAGTCGATACATACTGGATAACCAGAGATATCAATTTTCAAGCATTAAATAAATAAGTACTTAACAGTGTAAAACATTAATGTTGGGGTCAATGGAAAAATACATATATATGCAATCGGTTACTTAAAGAGTGAGTTCAACTGAACCCACTCGGTGTTAAGGTCTTGTGATTCCCTAGACCAGCTCACAACACCTAGCATAATTTTACCTGGCTCAGGGGAGCGGGGTGCAGAGGTGCACTTTAGCCGTCTAACGGAGCAGTCAATCAGGCTTTTAGTCTTTGACTAGTTACCTTAGCAAAAAGGTACTTGCAGGGCGAGTCGAGCAAAACCCTTTGGAACTTAAGTAAGGAGCTGGACTTGGACGAGGAGACACCAGGCAGATCGGATCAACCTGGCTCCGAGGACTTGGGTGCAGAGGTGCTTCTGGCTGTCCGTGGTGCTGAACAGGATCCGCGGGAACTGGTGCTGGCAGGCGTGCCAAGAGAGGGCGAAAACAAATACAGGATCTTTATGATGGAGCCACAGCAGTAGTTGGACGTTCATGCAGATGGATCTCTTCTCTTGAAGCGTCAAATAAAGCAGGTAGTAGTCGGACTGACCACCAACAAGCCTTGGTACCTTCAAGCACTGCGGTTGAGGGAATCTTCTTCAAGAGGACCAGGGGAATGTTGTAGAAAGCTGAGCCTCGCTGAGGGTTGGGACTACAGTTCTCAGAAGCCACTTGCCCAGTGACTTTTGAGCGGCCAAGCCAGACAGCTCGGTGGACAGTATTTCAAGGTCATGGGTTTAGCGGTTTGTGCCTACCGACTGCAGGGGACTGGTTCCTTTAGCCCCAGTCCTGTGAAATCTGGAGTTTTCAGAGTGGTTCACCTTCCTTTTGGAGCTGGTCTCTTGCCTTGGATGAGTCAAAATCATCCAGCGGCTGCAGGGTGGCTGCACAGGTGCAGACCTTAGCGCCTCTGTTCGTGGAGTCCTGCTTTGTCGTGGAAACTGATCTCTTCTTGGTATTACGTCGAATCTGAGGTTCTGGTGTCCGGGGTGCCCCTTAAATCCTAGATTTAGGGGGTGTTAGTGGGTGTGAGGACTAGTAGCCAATGGGCATATAGTCCTATGTCAAATCCGCGCCAGTAGTGACCACATACGGTGGGTGTACGTCACTAAACCAATCAGAACCTACTTTTTAGACTAAATCTAGATGGGCCAAACCATCCTTGACTGTACACTTCAGCTGCAGCACACTAGAGGTGTGGTCATCGTTGTGGAAGTGTGCACCTCCTGAATAGCTAATCTTTCCGCCTGCCTGCAAAAAACAGTGCCTGGGGCAGGGAGAGGCTTTGTCCTCGACTGGGGGACAAGTTCCTTTGTCCAGCAGTACTGGTGAAACCTTTGAGTCTCACCGTCGTGATGGTTCCATTCACTAGCTGTCCTTCATGGGTGGAGGTGTCACCGCCTGCACGCACAGGTTTTTGTTTCTGATCTCTGGGAGTGGCACACACTCCCCAGCATGAGGTCAGATCTCTTTCTTGGTGGCAAACCCTCGAAAAAGCCAGCCAAGGCAAGAGAACACTGGTGGGCACTGTCTAACTGTCATGCTGGTTAAACCTCAACACCACCATTGTGACAGGGGTTAAAAAGGAAATTGACCGTTCCATAATGGAAGCTGGACATCTGGGGATGTCCAGTGTCCAGCCCATTTTATCCAATGGAGGTCAGTCACTTGCAGTAGAATTACGTTTAGAATGCTACCAAAGGGCAATATATATTTGCACCTATATTCCTTCACATAATGCACCCTGCCTCCTGGGCTATAGGAGGCTTACCTTAGGAGTGACTGACATATTAAATGCAGTGAAGTGACCCTGTCACACATGGCAAGCTGCTCGTGTAGGGCTGACATGGCAGACCTGCAGCCTTTGGTTTCACTCTGGTCACTCAGGGTGGCACAAAAAGTGCTGCAGCCCTGGTGCCCATTTTACATCCCTGCTCTGTGTACCACTTGTACCATATACCAGGGCCTTACAGGGGTGTAACAGTACTTGCCAATTGGGTGTACCAATTCACATTTACAGTTTAAGGGAAAGAGCACTGGTGCTGGGGCCTGGTTAGCAGGACCCAGGACACTTTAAGATCAATTACCACAGCATCTAGTAGCGAAAAGTGGGAGATGACCATCCAAAAAGGGCACTTTACAACATATACAACGTGCAATTTGTGACAAAAGTAAAGTGAAAAGAACAGCTCCTTTGTCCCCGGTGGAAGTACCTGAGAAACCCTGGTGTAAATTAGGAATGGATATTATTGGGCCTTTCAATTTATTACACCCGGCTTAGAGATTTGTCATATTACTTGTAGATTACACATCCAAGTGGGTTTCCGCTTGGTGTGCTGAGATGGTCACTACTCAGACTGTAATCAAGTTCTTGAGAGATGAGTTCGCAAGGGAAGGAGTACCTGGAAGCATTGCTACTGATAATGGGGTACAATTCACATTCTCTTTGTTGGTGGCTTTCTTGATGGACATGTGAGTTGAACATTTGAGGACAGCAATTTATTTGCCCTCAAGCCAATGGGCTGGTGAAAAGCATGAATAGTATGATCAAAGGTTGTAGTCAGCAGGCAGTAATTTGTGATGGTTCCTTGAGGGAATTACTCAGGGAAAAACTGTGGGCATATAGAATCATGCCTAATGCAATCACTGATCTTACACCTTTTCATGTGTTGAGAGGGAGAATGGCTGCCACCAAAATGCATCCCAGATTTTTAGGCGTGGAAGGGAGGAGAACATGAAATAGTAAGATGATATGAGAGAGAGAATTGTTAAACATCAATTGAAATATGAGGATAGGTTTGATAAAAAACATGGTGCAAAGAGAAGTGAATGGTGTGTGGGTGAAAAAGTGTGGATCAAGAATTCACGTTTTAGCCAAAGGGAAGAGCAAATTTCTTGGACGTTTTAAAATCACAGAAGTGAAGCTCAATTTTGTATGGTTACAAACGGGTAAATGGCGGAGTATGACTAGACTAGCCAGATGTGAGGGGAGGAATGATATTAAATGGATTAAATAGTATGCTGCAATTCTCGGCAATTAACTGGTGCTTTACCATGTCACAAAAGATCTGTTGTGTATTTCCTAGGAATCCCCAGGACCTGCACGTTTTGGATGACCTAAACTGAGGGCTTGGTGTTCCAACCGATTCCGGACAACCCCACAGGATATGTCAGCCGTTAGACCAGCTAGCTCTACAGTGCCACTACCACCCCCCCTATATCTTACAGTGGTGTAGGTAGTTTCTGGCAACCACTGAACATGACAACCCTGATTCCTCAGGGATCGTGGAAAACAGTACAGTACTTTTCGCTCAGTCACTCGTGCTCACTTATTCTCAGAAAATACACAGGAGGGCGATTTGGACATTTCAATAAGTATTTATTGGTCCAGCGTCTGTCTTGTGTAAAACATATTTGGTGTGACAATCAGGAGACAGAAGCATACGAAAGAGATTGCTAGTACCAATAGTAAATAGTAGATACATTTCTACCATAGTGCTAATAAGATGAACATAAGCAGTTCAGATAAAACAGTAGCGCTTGCATATTCCTAAAATGTGCGCCCTAAGTAATCTGCCTAAATGTACCTAGCCTAGATCTGTGTGTGTAACATGTATATTCATGTAGCTATAGATATATATATGTGTAGCCAAGAAACCTCTAGGGAAGAACCATCCCCCTCTCTGCTTGGAGGATGACCCCCCGCATGGGATGTCAGACTGCTTCGTGTCGAAGATTCAGCATGCAGGACCCCGTGTCAGCTTGGAAGGAATTCTCCTCTAATTTTCAGGGGGGAATAAGGGTCTTATATACTAGAGTGGTCACGCCAGGGTTTCTTCTAGAATCGATATGTTTTGAAAACAGTCATAAATGTTTTGAAAACAATCATAAATGTTTTTCCAAACAAATGCGATCATGCACAGCTGGCTGTTGGCCAAGGATGAAAAAAGTGGTGACCCTTATACAGAATAATTATACAGTGCCTAAGGACATGTTTATGTACGTCAGATACAGGGATTATGATAGAATACTGAGAGCCTGGTGTCGAAGAGACAGGAGCAAGCTACTAGGTAAAAGGTCACCTGTTTAGAATCGTTATTGTCGTCTGGATGGGACAAATGTATGTAATAGGGGTATACTTGACAGGACTAGCCTAAAAGACATGACACCCACTCCTCATTAAAAGGTCAACAGGGTCAGCTAGATAATGATAAAGCTAAGGCAAGTAAAAACATAAAAATCATTTATAATTAAAATACTAAAAGCACTTTAAAAGCCTGGAAAAAAAAGTCCATAAAAGAAAAGCCATTTTCCCTAAAAGCGTTCAAACGGTCCTCTAAACTTGTGAGTCGTTATTATTACACTGAGCACCTTGAAAGCCACTATGATCAGTCAGAGCAGAGAAGGAAAAATAAAACAAGTCAGTTTCAACCTTCAATTTGGAAAATGTTTAAAAAATGCAGAATAGTTCCCAGCACAGGAAAGGTCAGATTGTTTATGAATCCTGTGCCGAAGACTCAACATCGCTGAACATCGAATCCGCAGGTGGCAATCCCTCCAGCACTTACAATATCATGTTGAGTGAGCAAAGATGGTCATCTCTGGTTCTAGTGATGGAGCCGGAACCTGGAGGAATTGCTGTTTCCTTACGCCGAGCCGGATTAACTGCCCGCCGTTCGAATTCTTTCTGATAAGAAATAAGAAGACCAAAATATTCATCGTACCGCGACGCTCACAGTAGCGTTTCAAATACACACGAGGGAATCATTGGCAAAGATTTCTACAATGACTGCCAAATGGTACATTTTTGTGGAAACACGAAGGACCGTTTGAAAGGTGTCCTGATTTTACCCCAGTCCTGATGAGGCCCAAGATATATCGGGCTGAAACGCGTCGACCTTTTGAATTGGAGAAGCCCTTGATAAATTGAAACTAAATAAAGAAGAGAGAGAGTACCATTAATTAAAAGAGGACCTATGTATTTTTCCTCATGGTGTACTTTCATTTAGACATACCGGGCGATCTCTAGAAAACAGAAAGCTTACAATACATAGGTTTAGCATCTGTATTAATGAATAGGGTATAGGATACTTTGAGGTATATATAGATTCATTATTATTGTGTTGTATATTTTGTATATATTTATGTAATTGATGTGTATGAATATTTGTATGCCAAAAAATACTTTAATACAATATATCCAAATATATTAAAAAAAAACATTTTTGAGAACTGCAATTTGTGTTGGTGACATTCATTCATATCAAATAACTTTGAGAATTTGTCTCAGTGGGAGGATTAATTGATATTTTCCTATCCATTTAATTATTCTAATTTGTTCCAACGCATTGTTCTTTGTATTTACAAGTTTATCTCTGGTTCCCACAGCAGCCGCCAGGGAAGAATTAGATGCCTGCACGCCTGGAACCAATGCCTCTACCTCTGGAGCAGAGCTGATTTCCCTTCCAACAAGATCGGAAGCATCCCTTGGAGGCTCTAGAAATGCCGTCATCAACATGGGAATACGCTGTGGACAACTATACACGTGGGTCTGCAAGGGCTCGAGGGCATGTCTATGTACGGTAGCGCAACCGATGGAAGTGTCAGACACAGATCCAACACGCATCCCAATCTGCAGAAGAGGCAGCGGAACACAGGCAGGACACAGTCTAGCCAGACCGGTCTGAAAGACAGGAACCAATGCTCACTCAGCTCTCGAAGCGAAGGCGTAGTCAGGTAGAACACCATACGCTCACGACAACGTCGTTCCAGCAGTGTTCTCTCCATTTCTTGAGGGATTGAGACGTCCATTGCAAAGCAATAGGATTAAAATCTGGATGCCCGATACTGATAGCAGGACCAAAGGAAGCCCTCCAAAAACGCTTCCAAGTACGGAGTGTATGAAAGCTGGAAGAACTCCAAAGATGGTCTGAAAGGTGGTTAAGAGACCTGATCCAAGGCGCTTAAATAAGTGTCCGATCCCACTCGTATCAGAGATGTTAAAGATACAATGAACCATTTCTCCGAAATGGATTGGGAAGTTCATACGGACCAGGGCCTGTATCTCTGCTAAAGACCTGGCAACCTGCAGATCAAAAGTCTCTCGGGCTGAAGTTAAAGCCACATTTGTTGAAACAACATGGCTTTCAGTCTGCTCAGCGAATCAAACCATATACTGGAAACATTCAACGAAGGCCACAGTGGTGCCTCCCTAACTATGCGAGCCAGGGGAAACAATACTTGCTTACAACAAACAACTCTGGGGTTTACTGTGACTAGATATGCGATGCCTGGCGCCATACCGCAACAGCCTTGATCATTCAGTATTAAATAACTCCCATTCGAAAGTAACTCGAAAACTGGATGAAGCACTGCAGCTGGGGAGCCTTTCAAGTAGCAAGATAAGTTCGCTTTCAAAGCATTACACGCTCTGTGAAGCGAGACCTCCTTACACACTAAAGATCCACTTAAAGCCCTCTCACAGTCTGTTCCACTTAAGAAAACTTCAGTGTCCTTATTTCTACACCTATATCTGTACGGTAACTCCCAGGTTTCCTGTATGTACCCTTCACCAAATGCTTCATACCTGCCTGCTTGGATGTATCTAAGGCAGTATTGGAACTGGAATGTTGTGATTGGCAGTGTGATATAGCCATGAATTACCCATTCCGTAGACGGTGACTCTGCTACTGTAAAAGGTAACTTCTCTAATTTTTCAATGAGCAGCATCTCTGTGTGCCATAGTCAACTGTCTGTTGATCATATTATAAGCCGAAAACAGATTTGAGCCGTTAATGTACCGCCATGGCACGTGGCGAGAACGCAGCGATTGTAGCGTCCAGCTCAAAAGCAAAATTGAGCGCAATTGAGATTGCCCATGTTGTAAAATAGACAAATCTTGTTCCATTATGTCAATTGCCGAGGACACAATGTTGCCCAGTGAATAAATACGTGAGCAAAGTGTGGTCATACCATTGTCTACCACAGCCAATGCCTTTTCTAGGTTAATCCTATCAATCTCATGTAATCTCTCAGCTGCATCCTGTTGGGAGACTATCCACAGTTCATTTTAGATGGCATATAAGAAGTGTTTCTTATGCGGTTTCTTGGGACCTAGCAAGAAATCCCTAAGGATAGGATAGGATAGGGATTTATAAAGCGCACTAAAACCCGAAGGTGCCAAGGCGCAGAGCGGACGAGAAGAGGAGAGGAGAATGAGAGGCTGCTGACTAAACTGAGAAAAGCCAAGTCTTCAACAATTTTTTGAACACCGGAAGGGATTCCATCTGGGAGATCGAGGAGGGTAGAGTATTCCAAAGTTTGGCCGCCGCCTGTCAGGGAAACGCGTCGGTTAGCGCCTACCTAACTGATAGAACTACAGTTCCCAGAAGTCAGGAGGAGGAGGAGCAAGCGTCTACAAGAAGACGCGATGCACGCTCGTCAGCTTGCGTGATTCTTGATTGTTTGGTTTTGGCTCAGGCAGGAAACGGACCCAAGCGGGGAGAGCTCCGTGCATGACCTTAGAGGTTCTTTGCAGAGGAGAGCTGCCGCTCCGCTGTGCTCGGCTGAGCACGACCTTGTCCTGCTGGGGGCTCAGGATTCCCTTGGTGGTCCGCGGTGGGCTTGCTATGCCTGCGGAGACGCCGAGAGAGAGATCTGATAAGGGCTGATCGAACACTGCCGGCTGGGAGTGTGCTCCGGATCAGCTGTGAAGGGTGGCAGTGAGGATACCGCTCCGCCCGAATGTAACCGATTCTTTGGAGGTAGGAGCAGAATTGCCTCCCCACAGTATTGTTTTCATTTATTTCTGGAAGGAATAGCATTACGTATTTACTTTCAATACTGAATACTTTCATGTACACGAGGAGTGCTGCTTATATACTCCTGTGGTATCTGTGGATTATACTTTGGACTCTGTCATTTCTGAATCAAGACTTTGGCTATGAGCAACCTTAAACGCCACTGATTTTAAGAGAACCGGTATGTACTGGGGTTCCCCTGCAGGGAGAATGCTAGTGTTATGGTATGGTATGCGAGTGGTTTAACCTACTGCGTTTGTGTATTATAGGCTTGTCTACGAAGGGGACTGGTTGTTTCCAGAAGCTAGGAAAAGGCTTGGATAACCACTCAAGTAGATAAGGTATCTAGAGTGCACTAGTGAGATCATATGAGAGTAGCGTTGTGTTATAATGTACTTGTTACTGCATGTATGTGTATTCATGTTCCTTGCTCTTTGTCTTATAGGTTCTCCTCCCTGCTGTTCCCTACCTATCCTTTCCCTCACTTGATCACCCTAATACTCCGTAACGTTCAGTTGGAGTTGGGGATGTCAAGGGGTGGACCCCTTATTGCATCATCCGGACCCTGAGGAGTACACGATCCTTGCACCGCCACCGAGAAGGAGCAGCCACCCCATCTGGCTTTGCGGACTCTAGGGATGATCAGTTTTCTCTGGGATGAAGATCTCAAAGTCCTCCCAGGCGTATACCATTTAAACATGGTTTTCAGCTGCTGGGGACCTATATTATGCAGGGCCTTGTGAACCGTACACAAGGCTTTGAAGGAGATTCGCTTCCTAATAGGGAGCCAGTGCAGAGTGCAAAGCCCCTCCTTTGCTGAGTGCCTTTTCGGGATATTATGGATCAGCCTGGCAGCCGCGTTTTGTACGACCTGAAGCCTGTTCAGGGAGGCCGTACCAGTATTCAAATACAAGGCATTACAGTAGTCAAGCCGGGAGGTAACCAGTGCAATGACCGTGGGCCGATGGAGTGCAGATGGAATATACGGGAGCACCTTTCTGAGAGTCTTCAGAATGTAAGAGCAAGTACTGACAGTGCGACTGACCTGAGCCTCAAAAGTCAGGCCCACGTCAAAAATAACCCCCAAGTTTTTGACTGTCTTGGCGAGAACAGGAAGGGGACCGCAAAATCCCGGCCACCAGGCATTTGACCAGATTGAGGTCTGAGGACCAAAAACTAGGACCTCGGTTTTTTCTGCATTGATCTTAAGGGAGTTATTTTGCATCCATCTGATAATACTGGCCATGCACTGGTTAAATTTCTCGGCGACCGACTGCAGATCATGAGAGATGGAAACAATGATCTGCGTGTCGTCAGGGTAGGAGATCACCTGAAACCCAAAGGATCTGACCAGCTTGGCCAGCGGGGCCACATACACATTAAAGAGGGTGGGGCTCAGGGATAAGCCCTGGGGAACGCCACAGGGTAGGCTAAAAGCCTTAGATCTGAAACCCCCACAACTAATAGCATTAGTTCTCTCTGTCAGGAAGGAGTGGAGGACCTGCAGGGCCTTACCCGAGATTCCCACCTCTTTCAGACATTGAATCATCTGAGTGGGAGAGACGGTGTCAAAAGCCGCCGACAGATCGAGCATAATCAGCACTACCGCCCCACCCTGATCGACCTGCATGCGGATGTGATCAGTGGCAGCAATAAGGGCGGATTTGGTGCTGTAGTTGGCGCGGAAACCGTTTTGTGACTGATCCAAGAGCTCATTAGAGTCCAAGTAATTAATCAACTCAATGTTGATGAACTTCTCTAGGATTTTTGCGGCGGCCGGAAGAAAAGAAATAGGGCGAAGATTGTTCAGTTCAGAGGGGTCAGCATTGGGTTTCTTAAGCAGGGGTGTAACAATTGCCTCTTTCCAAGCGTCCGGATAGCAGCCGGAACAAAAGATGTTGTTAAACACTTTGCAAAGAAAGTCAGCAATCGGGTTGGTGACCATCTTGAGAATGAGGGGCATGCAAGGGTCAGAGGGGGAACCGGACTTGAGGCCCATAAGAAAACCCAAAGTTTGTTCCACAGTAATCTGGGGAAAAGCTGCCAGCGTAGGAGGGGGGCTCCCCCTCCCTTGGTCCTGCATGACCTCCACTCCCTCTAATTCTGCCATTTGCATATGGTTGAGCTCCCTGAAGATTTTAAGGACCTTGTCCTCGAAGTAGGTAGCTATTCTGACAGAGAGGTCTTGAGAGGGGGGCAACGCCTGCGTCCCAGAAGGTTCGGAGATCTCCTTAATCACCTTGAGGAGCATGCTAGAGGAATTGTCTGCAGTGAGGATCTTATTAGTGAGGAAGTGAGCTTTGGCTTGAAAGATGGCTAGCTTAAATTACTGAAGCAGAGCTTTCTGCTTGGTTTTCTCCCTAATACAAGGGTCTAGCCGCCATCTGCGTTCCTGCCTGCGACATTCCCTTCTGAGTGCTCTAAATTCATTCGAAAACTAAGGTGATGTAGGTTTGACTCTCTTAAAGGTGCGCTCTTTAAAAGGGGCGACAATATCTAAGGCTTGAGTAATCCAATTGTGAAAGCCCTCTGCCGTAAGGGGGAAGGGACTGTGCCTCCCAGCCCCAGCAGAGGCCAAAGCCACCCCCAAATCTGGAGCAGAAATCTTGCTCAGCCCCCTGTAGCAAATGTGCCTTGGGATGATGCTGTCCTCCACAGTAGTGGGGGGATTGTGGCAGACCTTAAACAGAATCAACGAGTGGTTGACCCAGCTAAGTGGCTTTTTCTCTTCAATCATTAAACTACAGTGATTGGTGAAAACACCGTCTAAGATATGACCAGCGTTGTGGGTGGGAGATTGAAAAAGTTGCTCAAAGCCCAAAGATGACATAAGTTCTAAGAGGTGCCGTGTGTCGGTGTCCTGCTCCTTCTCAAGGTGGTAGTTAAAATCTCCGAGAATGGTGGTATGAGAAGTAGTGACAAGTGGCTCTAAAATTTTGCACCAAGACTCCAAAAACCTAAGATCCATGTTGTCAGCTAGAAGGGACAAGTGTTGTTTCACCTGTTGTATTGTTGAGGTTTTTAGCCATTCTCAGCAACACTTCCCAACACTATAAGAAGTCACAACCCTTGGGTCGTCTGTGTGTACGTAGCGTGGGTCGGGCATATGGATACTAAACCCTCTGGTGGTTCTCTTGAATCTTGTTTGACACCTATTCATGTCGATAGGCCAAACCAACCAACCCTTCCAATTGGGAGCTGTTGAATTGTATGCACCATTCTGTATCATTGTACCCAGTACCTCCTCACTACTCAGTGTATCATTTGATATACCTTCAATAGGTATGGGCGAGGGGATGTGTGGTGTTTTCAGGTCTTTAATTTAAGAAGGTAGTCTGTTGCACTGTTCTGTTCAGGAATATTATCTGTAATGGAATGAGGCAAGCTCTAAATAAGGCCTCAGATCCCTGAACCTGACAATCTTTCGGCCCTCGTCCGCAGCAGACTGGACTACGGCAACGCCCTCTATGCAGGAACCACGGCCAAACTCCAGAAAAGACTACAACACATACAGAACGCCTCCGTGTGCCTCATCCTCGACATCCCCGCCACACTCACATCACAGCCCACCTGAGAAACCTGCACTGGCTCCCAGTCAACAAGAGGATCACCTTCAAGCTCCTCACCCACTCTCACAAAGCACTCCACAACGCCGGCCCAGCATACCTCAACAAACGACTCACCTTCTACACCCCGAACCGCCAGCTTCGCTCTGCGGACCTCACCCTCGCCACCGTTCCACGCATCCACAGGACAACCACCGGCGGCAGATCTTTTTCCTACTTCGCTGCCAAGACATGGAACACCCTCCCCACCCATCTACGACAGACCCAGGACCTGCTGACCTTCAGGAGACTTCTCAAGACCTGGCTGTTCGAGCAGTAGCTGCACCCCTTTCCCCCCCCCTCAGCGCCTTGAGACCCTCACGGGTGATTAGTGCGCTCTACAAATGACTGATTGATTGATTGATTGGTCCCCCAGATGGATTTTGTGTCTATCGTGTCCCTCCAATAGTCGAAACCTTGTATAGACAGTTGGGAGATAAAGGGTGCTGAATATATAAGTTTGGTGTTTGTCAGCATAATTTTCTTCACAGTTGCATTCGTCTGTACTAGCTTATAGTACTATGACATTGGGTCTGATGTATTGAACCCTGAAAAGTATGCACATTTCTGTGCGAATGTGGCAGAACTACCTTTCGGTGGTGTCGGGCAATGTTCCCATTGATGGTATATGTTGACAGTGCGTGGAACACTAGCTCTGTGCAAAAAGCATGACCATAATGCTGGTAACAATACATACTGTCGAAGTCAGGTGTGTCTTCATACAATTCCCTGTAAGAAAGTACAGCAGATTGTTCTAAATCTGAGAGCATAATAGTTACAGTCTCAATGTCCCAATCATCAGGGAGTGTACTCGGGGTAATGAAATCATTCAATGAAATTTTAAATACGTATGGAATTTTCAAATGTTCAGTAGGACCAAATACATCATATGAAACTCCATCCCAAACTATACCATCTGATACTGGAACTGCTGTAATGTTCACTAGGGACAAGTCTCTTTGTTCGCCGGGTGATGACGTATGTGGTTTCAGGAACAAGTTCACATGTACTCCAGATCGTTGTGGTAGGTAATGTCCATTCAGTAGTAGGAAAAAGACAGTTACTATACCAATCCAAATTAACAGGAACAGGATTCCTAATGCAAACCAAAGATGCAACCAGGGGGGCACAAAGTAAGTCTTTTTCAGCCAAAGATAGAATTGTCGTAATTGTTCTTTTTTAGAAATGGTTGGCGTTGGCGTTGGATCTGTAGAAAAGTCATTGAAGTTGATGAAGTAGCCAGACGCAGTTCAATCTATCTTTGGGAGCTCAGCAGTGTTTGTAGAACTGGCAGTTGCTTCTTGTGAAGGCAATTTGATGTAAACTTCATTATTGGGCCGAATTGCTTTGATTTTCAGTTTCAATTGGATGCTGTTCTGTTTAAACAGGTGTAATTCGTACTCCGTTATTGGCTACTCCGGCATCTTGCGCAGAGGAGTATTGAAACGTTATTAGTCTTTCCATCTGAACTTCCTGTATAGTAGCGAGAGGAGATCTGCGGCTACCTAGGATTCTACTGTTAAGAATCGGCCACATAGTGTGGTTTGATCAGATCAATGGAGACTAATCTTTTTTCTTTTTTGCCGGCAAGAGGTGGAAGACGTACTGTTCTTGTTTCTTGAACCGCCAGGACAGGTACAGGTGTTCTGTAGGATGGCCCAAACTCCTTCTTGTCCATGATCTTTGGGGAGACCCACCCCTTGGCGGTGCGTTTTACTTGGACGTTGCTTTGTAATGCCCGGAATTCATTGAGTTCCTGTAAAACAGCCAAACCATCATTCAATTCAAATGGTTTTACATCCGCCACTGTGCTGGGACTATCGAGGTCAGGGACCCACATTCTTGTCCCGTACAGGATATCAAAGGGGGTACGTCCTCCCAAGGATTTTCTTGGCATATTGTTTAGTGCCCTCTGGACCCCATATAGGTGATTGATCCAACTACCGCCCGCACCTAATACCCTTGCTGTTAAGGATTGCTTTAGGTCCCGGTTTTTCCTCTCCACCACCGAATTTCTCTCAGGATGGTAGGGGAAGGAGTACCGCAAGGCCACGCCCATACTTTCCATGGCTTCCTTGTAAGCCCGAGAGCTAAACGCAGGGCCACAGTCGGAATGTAACGTGTCAATTGCATATGTCCCGATGAATACTCACAAATCCTTTATAACAGTTTGAGCGTCAGCCAAGCGCTGAGGCCAAACGCATAGAAATCTAGAGCATGAATCCACTGCCACCAAGATGTACTTGTAAACCCAGTCTGAATTTAAGGGGCCGTAGTGATCCAAATAGACACATGTGAGAGGTTTGTCTGAAATGAGTAATGGTGTTTGTGGTGTCCGTGGTACGGTGGAACCTTTCATCTGCTGGCAGATGTCGCACTTTAAGACATAAGCCTTTGTTTGTTTAGACAGACTTGGCCACCAGAATCGCTGCTTCAGTAATGAAATTGTAGCAGTGAGTCCTGTGTGTGCGGAGCCCAGACCCTCGTGTGCAGCTAGAATCAAGCCTAATTTGCAATCCATGTTTGGTATAACTCTATCCCCCACTCTTGGAACTTGAGCATACGGTGTGTTTTGCGCATCTAATTTATAGGAATATTTGAGTGGAAAACCTTTCGGGACGACAGAGCCGGTCTTTGAGGCATTGACAGCTATCAGTATGTCTCCGTCTATCCTTGCGCTAGAACGAGTGATTGCAGCAACAGCAGCAGTTCGCTCTGTCGCCTTGGTGGCTTCATCAGCCAGTGAATTCCCTTCAATGTGTACACCAACACGCTGATGACTCAAGGTGTGAATAACTTGAGCCCGTGGCAGGCATGCTTTCAGCTTTGCCACTTGTTCCCATAACAATTTATGTTTAATTGTGCAACCCTTGGAATCTCTAAACCCATTCTGGCCCCAGTAATGAAGATATTCATTGTAGGACTGCACACAATAAAACGAATCGCACACTATCAGTGTGGGGAATTCCCGATCCGTATATTATAGTGCTAGTATCAGGGCTTTCAGCTCTGCCAACTGTGCTGTACAATCTCCTAGAGATTGCGTAGTCGTATTGCTGTGATGGAATTTACCATCTTGCATACTTCCCTTCACTATCGCACATGCTGCGCTATACTGTTGTTTACTTCCTATGGCAGGCTGAGCAGAACCATCAGTGTAGATGATGTATTCATACTTTTCTAGAGGCAAGATTTTATTCGGGAGAGGGTATTCTAGTTCGTACTGCAGGAACGCTTGTGTTTTTAATGTAGAATTGTATTTGTAATCTACATCTGTTGCAGTGAGAGAATTAGCCCATTGTATCCATCGCGGATGCAGTGCTTTCGCGTTTGGAATGCCGCTTTGGTAACTGCTTCTAAAGTTGGTACCGGGGTTACAACAATTATGCGTCTCCCCTGTGCTAGTGCTCTTTCTCTCACTACAGCAGTCTGTACTGCGGTCACTATTTTTTCCGTGGCCGCAAATTGCATTTCAGCATTTGTGTATAAATGTGATTTGTATGCAATTGGGACTGTCTCACCTTCATTGAAAGTGGTATATGTATATCCTGATAATCCCGGGATCACCCAGATCAGCAGGTTTGTAGAATTCACACGTGTGCGCAAATGTTTGGATGCTATCATGTCAGCCTGAACTGAACGGAGAGTATCTGTGTGTTGCTGTGTCCACTGATGTGCTGTGAAATCAGGTCTGATTAAGTCGTAGAAAGGTTTTACTCTTTCTGCGTAATCTAGAATGTATGTTCTGCCAAAATTTAAAAATCCTAAAATGGATTGCAAACCTTTGAGAGTCTTTGGAGGTTGGAGCAGCGCGCACTTTTCTAAAAAGTTGGCTGCCAGGCTCTTGCCTTCACTTGAGAGCTCATATCCCCAAAATAGGACATTTAGATGGGCAATTTTTGATTTCTTGAAATTAAATTTGTAGCCCAAATTGGCGAATCCCACAATTATATTGTTCACCGTGCACAAGTGTTCAAGTAATTTATCGTCCGTCAGATAGATATCATCTACATAGGACACAGCCTCCTCGTCGCATGTTTGTAATAATTCTGACACTCTTGCCGAGTATAGCCCCGGGCTGTTCTTATACCCTTGGGGCAAACAACGGAAGTGACGCTGAGTGCCGAGGGCAGAAAATGCTGTCAAATATCTGCTCCCTGGAGCTATATTTTGGCAGAAGAATCCATTCGAGATATCTAATGTTGTTTTGTATTTCTTCCACACAATGTTATTCATTTATGCGGCACTGTGTGCGTTTTGAACTGCAAATATTCGTGTGCATGTTTTAAAATGTCAGTAATCTAAAACTAGAGGATATGTGTTGTCGGGTTTCATTACTGGAAACAAAGGATTGTTCATGGGAGAGATGCAAGTCTCAATCACACCTTGGTATTCAAGTTGGTCTAAGATTTCTTTGACCTTTCTTTTTGCATCGTTTTTAATAGGGTAGTGTCTCTGAGGATTTGAAGTAGATTTTAATGGGATTTTATGGTGAGTAGACTCCACGTCCCACCCTACATGGTTGCGGTATAATGCCAGAGCTAGCGCTAGCACCCACTCCTGCACGTATGAATATTTGAAAGATTCTGGAACGAGGTTGGAGAAAGCAGGCAAAATGACGCTTTCCCCCTTTGGGCAATCCATCACAAACTCAGGCGGCCAATCTTTTTCTGCTAGCAGTATGTCATATCCATATGTTAAGTTCTCCCAAAAGAGACCTTTAACCTTTCTCGAGATGTCCCCCTCTATTTGGAATGTAATTTCGTATAGCCTATGTGGGACACTAACTCTTGTATCAGGTGTTTCCACTGTGATGTGTTCATTCAATACTGCTGTCACCAGAAAATCCTTCAGGCTCTGGCGAGCTATTGTTACTTCTGCCGCGCTGTCTAGCATCATCAGAGCCCATTCCCCGTTCGAAGCTGAGTCCTCAGTAACCTGGGCATGTCTAATTTTCAAGCCAGCTACTTTCTTCTTTTTGAATTGAGGATTTGTTTGAGGTTGCTCTTCCTGTTTGATAATATAATCTGAAGTACGATGTGTTTCCCTTTTTGTCTTTGTCCGATCTTCAGTCTTTTGTTCTGATCGCCCGCCCCTCTCTGAGTTTTTTGATGAACCCTGAAAGGAACGAAAGGAACGTGTATCAGTGTCCTGACACCTGTCAGGTTTCCTAATGTTATCACGATTCCTAAGGTTATACCTCTTTTCAGAGGACTCCCGTTGGGGAGGCCCACCCCTTGATCGTGAATTCTTTTCTGAATTGTTATTTTTAGAATTTTCATTTTCCCATTTCTTTTTAGAAGAAGCGGATGCTTGCTTCGAGTTGTCCTTGTCGAGACTACCCGCCATTTGTGGCTTCCCTGCTTTGGTTCCCAAATTATCTCTACCTAATGCAGCATAGGTTTCTTCGATAATTCTCGCTCCTTATTTATAGGAGCTTTTTCCCTTAGGCGGCTGTGTATGGCCACTGCTGCTGCCTCCTCCTTTATGCTGCTCAGCATTATTGCAGAGACTTGGGCAAAATTACCCATCAGTTTCATTCCCAAGTCCAGGGAAGGTCCTGCCCCCTACTCATTCTGTATTTGTTTCAATACTTCTGGAACGACTGCTATAGAAGGGGTACTGTGTATCCTAATTTTTACGGCAGCAAAGATTGTTCCCCAAGTGGTACAATGCTCAATCGAGGGAACCATCCCCATTGGCAAGCAAATTGTTTGAATTCTATGTTTTTCCTGCGGACCCGTATGGGGAAATACTGCTTCCAGCTGTGCAATGTTTTGTGCTATCCAGAACGGAATTTGCTCCTGTTTGGATGGAATTGTCCCTATTACTGATTTCAGTGTCTGTGGGTTCATTGTAGGTGTGGTCTGATGTGGACCGTCTGGAGCATTTCTTGCAGGTTGGACTGTTAATGTTCGCATGACAAACTGGACAATGTGTCTGTATAGCCTGACTATGTCTTTGTATATTGTATGGACTTCATCCACTGGTATCTATCTCTGGATGTGGAGTGTATGTCGCTAAGACCGGCCAGGTTGCTTGTTCTATGCTGAGCGGACCGAGTCTTACGACAGATGTTGTGTGTGGGAGGGCGCCTTTAAACCAGTTTTTATGTTGCTGGTAAGTTAACGGGACTTTAATGTCTTCGTATGGAATGTATTCTTCCGGTGGTTCAACTACAATGTATGTGTGGAACAATTTAGTCCGTGGATCTGCAGGCGGGAACTGAACCCAAGAATAGAATACCTCTGATCCAAACACCTCGTGTGCCTCAATCACGAAGGTAACACAGCCACCTGTTGCTGGTACGCCGTGTTGTTGCTGGTGCGCCGTGTTCCAACAGCTTTATAGCTGCTGCATGTCTGCAACTCTCTGTGATGTTAAAAGCGTTTGCGAATTCTTCTTCCCCGTTCCCTGAACCACTGCTCGTGGACTCAGTCATTCTCAAATGGAGAAGAATAAAAAAAGTTCTAGTAACTGAGGGTTTTGCACAATGTGGGGAACCTTTTACCCTTACAAGCTTGTTAAACCTTCAGCCAATACACAGAGTATATCTGCTCAGCTGAGGAGGGTTTCCCTTCCCACTTCCGATGTCTCTGAAAAGTGTGAGTAGGGCTTTCTGAGAAAGCACGACTGAACTACTCAGATTTTCACTGTTAATATAAGAACCAAACCAACGTTGGCGGCGCCATGTCGTGTAGTTCCTAGGAATCCCCAGGACCAGCGCGTTTTGGATGACCTAAACTGAGGGCTTGGTGTCCCAACTGCTTCCAGACCCCCCCACAGGATATGTCAGCCATTAGACCACCTAGCTCTACAGTGCCAATACCACCCCCCCTATATCTTACAGTGGTGTAGGTAGTTTCTGGCAACCACTGAACATGACAACCCTGATTCCTTAGGGATCGTGGAAAACAGTACAGTTCTTTTCGCTCAGTCACTCGTGCTCACTTATTCTCAGAAAATACACAGGAGGGCGATCAGGACATTTCAATAAGTATTTATTGGTCCAGCGTCAGTCTTGTGTAAAACATATTTGCTGCGACAATTAGGAGACAGAAGCATACGAAAGAGATTGCTAGTACCAATATAGTAAATAGTAGATACATTTCTACCATAGTGCTAATAAGATGAACATAAGCAGTTCAGATAAAAAGAGTAGCACTTGCATATTCCTAAAATGCGCGCCTTAAGTAATTTGCCTAAATGTACCTAGCCTAGATCTGTATGTGTAGCATGTATATGAGTGTTTATACTATACTATAGATATATATATGTGTAGCCAAGAAACCCCTAGGGAAGAACCATCCCCCTCACCTGATGGTTGAGAATGAAGGACCCCGTCTCTGCTTGGAGGATGACACCCCGCAAGGGATGTCAGACCACTGCGTGTCGAAGATTCAGCATTCAGGACCCCTTGTCAGCTTGGAAGGAATTCTCTAATTTGCAGGAGGGAATAAGGGTCTTATATACTAGAGTGGTCACTCCAGGGTTTCTTCTAGAATCGATATGTTTTGAAAACAGTCATAAATGTTTTGAAAACAATCATAAATGTTTTTCCAAACAAATGCGATCATGCACAGCTGGCTGTTGGCCAAGAACGAAAAAAGTGGTGACCCTTATACAGAATAATTATACGGTGCCTGAGGACATGTTTATGTACGTCAGATATAGGGATTATGATAGAATACTGAGGGCCTGGTGTCGAAGAGACAGGAGCAAGCTACTAGGTAAAAGGTCACCTTTTTAGAATCGTTATTGTCGTGTGGATGGGACAAATGTAAGTAATAGGGGTATACATGACAGGACTACCCTAAAAGACATAACAGATCTATTCATTCACTTGGTGGATGAAGGATTATTATTGTGATTTGCGATCTGTTTTCTCGGGAAGTAACACGTACTTTGCTGTGCCACAATTTTTTTTTATTTTTGTCCACCTGCAAGGATGAAAAATTGTTATTCTTATTTAGTTCTGTTATTCTATTTGGAACTATTATTATTTAGTTCTGTTATTATATTTGGAAGTATTGTCAGTATGTTATGTATTATACATTGGGTATGGGACTTTGAAACTTCTTTTTATGTTTTTTTGTTCCACTTCTCAGCAAATATTCATTTTTAGTTTTGTCAACCTTAGTGAAAGGGGATGTGCTATGTTTTAACTGGTTGTACCTTGCTTTCCATTAGTTCTGAAATGGATTGTTTACTTGGTTATCGTTTTGGATAGAATGCTTTGTGGGATGGTGGCAGCTAGAGTAGACTGCGGAGAGCGAAGGTATGTTTGGCGTTGCTCTTATGCTGTTACTTAATAAAGCTGCGATTTTCCCCTCCTGAAGCTATGGAAGGAATTATTTTCAGTGAAGAGGAAGCAGCACTTAGGTCCTCTATTTGTGTAACTCTTGTTTTTGTTTGGATGCTATGCCACCTCTTATCATTAAGCCAAGTTACACTCATGGGTATCACTAATTACGAGATCCTGTAATAAAGTCCTTCTCAAACTTGTTTGAATTCTCTTCGATGTAATGCTGTTTGATATATCGCATTCTGTTACTAGATATACAATCTCTTTTTAAGATGGTGTCCAGGGTCATAATACAATCTAATATCAGATTTGTTTTTTACACATTCCCGTTCTAAGATTGCGCCTTCTGCCACACTAATGAATTGTTGTTCTAGTTTTCTAGCTTGATAGCTTCCTAATTTGGTTATAAGGTGTTCCTTGCTGTGTTCCAGCACTATTTCTGGTACTAATTACTTCTAGACCCGCCCCTTATTCATTCATGTTCCAAGATGGCGTCAATGGACGCTCTAATCGGACCGCTTGTTGTCTTCCTCTCTTACATTCATTGTCAATGAAGAGGTCTACTGGTGTGCAAATGAGGTCCTAACCAATGACCTGTTTATTAGACTTTCATTCATGTTTCAAGATGGGACCTAAGGGCACTATAATCAGACTTCTCGCAACAAGCTACATTAAATATATATAACGGAATCATTCCACTATAATTAGGTGGTGGTATCATGTTTGTTGGTAGTATCATGTTTGTTGTCTTCGTTTGGGGCCTTCCCCTCTTAAAAAGTCATTTTCTAAGACAATGTCTACTGATGCACAAATAAGGTCCTAATGAATGACCTGTTTATTAGATTTCCTCCTTCTCAAGGTGCGTGCTGACACATATAGCAGATTAGGGAAGCATATACTAGTGACATCATCACAAGTCTTACCCTATCATCACTCGACTAACTTCGACACTATGTGTCAGTTGGAACACTATTTACCTTAAATTGATTACCTCCTTCTACATAATTGTGTCTTAGAAAGACATTTTTTGACTTGCAAGTCAACGTTTCTTGCATTAAAGTAAACAATGTATATGGCAGGCTGTTTCTACAGTAGGCCTTTACCATGTTTAATTGCTTTCATTGGTGACCTTCCCTACACCATCTAAACTAGTTATGTTGTATAGTTGGGGGATCACTATGGTTAGCAATTCTTTAGCCTACTATCATTATAAGGCTCTCCTCTATTTGTGTGATAAACATGTGCATCTTCTCTTTTAGTGGCTACTAATATCCTTATCATCACACCAGTCTGACTAAACATGCATTTTTCCCTTAGCATATTTGACTCCACTGCTCGCTCAGAATATATGTATGATGTGCTGCCATTCTAACTACTTTGCAGATTGAATATTGTGAATTCACCTGATACAACAATGCACCCACGTTAGGATTATTGTACTTACATTTTAGGTAAGATATTGATTGCATACACCTATCTCCTTTTAGTCTAAACTAAATCCTACTGCACAAATGGTAAATAGTGTAATGCTAATTTACTTCTTTTAGAATATTTTTTTTGTTTAAATCTTTTTATTGTCATTTACAATTTTTAACGATGCAGTACAGCAATAGATCAACAACACCGTATTTCAGGAGAAAATACAATAGCAAATCATATGCTGTGGACAGAGTAATGATAGCATGTGTGTAATATGACCAACATGTGGGATTAAAAAATGTCAGCATCATTAGGGCACTTGAGTGAAGACGTCAGTGTATACTCAGCCATCCAGTTGCGCTGTTCCTCGCTGATCTATACGTGGTGCAGTGCATCTCTGAACAGTGGACAGAGGGTACAACAAAATGAGGACAAAATAACTACAAAGGGGAGGGGGTAACTGCCCGTGACCTAAGGCGTCAAAATGTTGCATCAGGTGAGTAACTGCTTGTAGTGTGCAGCAGGATCCTATGATACGCCTGGCTGTGTAGAGATTGAGGGACGCCGTCCTACCTGGGGCAGTATAGCGGTGACAGCTGTATGTGGCATTGGAGCTGATTAGGCCTCTGACTACCTCTATGTGTTCTCGGCAGGTGTATCTATCTTCTGCAATGCGTTTACAATGGTCCCCCAGTCGATAGCCAGGGGAAACTTGCAAAGCCCTAGACGGTCCTCCCACTGCAGGGCCACGCCCTCTGCCCTGGCCCAGTTGAGCAAGGAGCAACGCCAGGCCAATGCATGGGGTGCCATAGGCGTTTCCATCTTTTAGTAATCAGGCGCTTCGCTGTGACTAGACCCAGGTCCAAGAATCGTGAGGTGACCTTGTGTTTCCTGCCCCTCTTAAAAAGGCGTAATATGTACACCTCCCAATGAAGGGAGATGTCACGCTTGGTGCAAGGGTCTAAAGTGGTCGCTATGTCAGTCCAGTATCCTCCCAGGGAAGGCAATGCCAAAGCATATGCAGTAAATCTGTGTCAGGCAGACGGCATCTGGGTCATTCGGAATAAGCGCGGTGGAAATACTTGTTTATCTGGGTGGGGGAGAGATATGCACGATGTAGAATGAAGTATTGGATCTGCCGAAAGCGCTGGTTACGAGGGACACGTGTCGGGCTTTCCAGCATCGCCACCCATTCCTTCTCTGACAGGGCCCGCCCTAGGTCCTCCTCCCAATGCTGTCTCAGGGAAATCAGCGGGATCGCAGTGTGCTGAAGGAGGGACAAAGCAAACCAACGTATCAAGTGTCCCCCTGAGCCCATTATATGCAAGTACTGCATTAGGTGATGTGTGGGAGGCTCCGTTGCTAAGCTACCCCACCTAGATGAAAGTGAAGCTATGAGCGCACAGTGTAATAGGAAATGCCCCGGGGATAGACCGTCCTCCGAGATGAGATCCGCATATGGGGTTAAAGCGCCATCCCTAAAAAGGTCCCCTGTGTCGTGGATGTCTGCCGCCTCCCACCCGTGCAACTCCGCTGCTGTGACAGGCGACCCACCCCTTGGTGTTCCCAGTAGAGGAATAGCCGGGGTATCCGGCATGGTGCTACGGGTGATGTATAGGCTTCTGCGGTAACATTTGTACGCTATGGAAAGTAGCAGAGAGACCGCTTTCCTGGGCTTTGCGCAAGAGTGAAACATGTAGAGTAGAGTGTGAAGCATCATTTGTGGCTGCAGCGTGGCTGTGTCTGACAGGTGACATGAAGCAGGCCATCTGGCCACCCATTGCAGCTGCGCTGCTAAGTAATAGTGCTCGAAATTGGGCACTGTGATCCTGCCCTGACCGGCTGGCAAATAAAGCTTCCTAATAGAGACCCTGTGCCTAGACATTCCCCAAAGAAAGTCCCTGACCATTGTTTTCAACTTGTTGAAGTAGGAGGGGGGGGTGTAAAGAGGCAGGGCAGCGAAATAGTAAAGGAGTCGAGGGAGGATTACCATCTTCGCAAGGGCCACTCTACCCGAGATAGACAGCAGAAGAGTTTTCCAGAATGCCATCTGCGAGTGAATAGAGGAGGTGGCTCTAGTGATGTTCCCGTCGAATAGGTTGGTTTTGGTGCGATATATGCGGACACCTAAGTAGCGGAAGGCATCAGTGCACTACGCCACTGGGACCTCCCCCAGCGCATATCTCGGATCTGGGGTGGACGTCGAGAACGGGAAGAGAATACATTTCGCTGCACTGACTCTCAGCCCTGATATCATTGCGAATTGTGACAGTACTGAGTCTAGTGAGGAGGGGATGGAGTGGAGGTCTCTTGCAGATGTCATCGGCATACAAAGAAATTGTATGTATACAGTCGACCCAGGGGAATACGCATGTCTACCCGGCCCGAATGAACGCCGCCAAGGGTTCCACCGCCAGGGAAGAGAGCGGGGAAAGTGGGCAGCCCTGACGAGTCCCCTGGCCCACACGGATAGAGTCCGAGATATAGGGTCCAGTTTTCACATGGATCGTTGGGCGTTTATATAGCAACCGGACCATGTTGATGAATGAAGGGCCTATGCCAAACCTTGGTAGTACTGCAAAAGGTAGTCCCACTCAAGGGAATCAAATGCCCTATCGAGTTTGAGCACCAGGCAGCCCGAGCATGGCCAGTCCAGAGAGTCGTCAGAGGTTGAGCGAGGTGTTCCGGGCTGGGACGAATCCATTTTGGTCCGTGTGTACCAAGAAGGGCACGTAGGGGGCGAGCCGGTTAGCAAGGGCCTTTGCCAGGATTTTATAATCCGTGTTTAGGATCGCTAGAGGTCGGTACGACCCCAGGACCGTGGGATCCTTTCCTGGCTTAAATAAGGATACCACGTTAGCAGCTCAAAGAGAGGGGGGGAGGGCTGTTTTGTCCAGTGCCGAAGTGTAGAGTGTATGTAGGCGCGGTACCAGGGTCTCTGTGTATTTCTTGAAAAACTCTGTAGGGAACCCGTCTGAGCCAGGTGTCTTTCCCGATGCTAGTGACGCAAGCGCTTCCTGGACCTCCTCCACCAATAAAGGGGAATCCAACTCTAGGAATTGATCAATGGATATGGGTAGGCAGCTGAACAGAGTCGAGGAAAGGGGCTATTTGGTGGGAGTCACCATGCGCACTAGGTGCGTAAAGAGCAGTGAAATGCTTGGTCATGGCCTCATGTATATCCCGTTGTGTGTATCTCATCTGCCCTAGCTCGTCCCTAATGGTATGTATGGGATGGTGCAGGTGTTCCTGTTTGATAAGGAAAGCGAGCAGTTTACCCACTCTGTCAGATGAAGAGTGGGTATGGGCAGAGTGAGCTAGGTAATTGTGACAGCGCAGCTTTTCTAGGAGTCCTAGCCTGTTCGCTTGCAGAGTATCTAGCTGTGCCCATGACTCGGGATGTGTGGCTGACAAGTTTTCCCAATGGAGGAGCTTCCGCTCGATGGAGGCAAGAGAGGCATCTAATTGCCTGCGGGTGCTCCAGGTAAGAGTCAAGCAATGGCCTCGAGTCGTGGCTTTAAAGGCCTCCCACTCTATCAGGGGGGAACACGTAGAGCCGACATTGTGCTCAAAATATCCGAGCAACGCCGCTTCTAAGGAGCAGCGGAAGGCCTGATTCTCCAGCGCTGCCGTCTGCAGCTGCCAGGTCGGGATCGCGGGGGTTCTCTCCTCCCAGCTTAGCAACATGATCTGTGGGTTATGATCTGAATGGGTCCGGCCCAGATAGCTAGTGTCGCGAATTAAGGGGAGCAGAGCTGACAATGCGAGAATGCGATCCAGCAGTACATGGAGATCATGCACAGATGACTAAAAGGAATATACAAGCGAGTCAGGGTTGCATGCGCGCCACACATCACTTAAGGACCTGTGCCCCATCCATCTATACAATGCCTGAGGATTCAATGAGGCAGAGTTGCGGGTGAGGGGTGGGAAGGAGCGGTCAAGTTAAACGTCTAGAACCGCGTTGAAATCCCCACCCAGTATCCACGGGACATCTACCCTTCTGGATAGTGTGATGGAGAGGCTACCAAGGAACGTGTTTTGATCAGTGTTGGGAGCATAAACTGAGCCTAGCAAGACAGCCAGCCCGTTGAGTCTACCCCTGATGAAAACATAGCGCCTCGCAGGATCGACCACAACCTCCGCCTCCTCCCATGGGGTCCCCGCCTTCACCCATATCAGGGAGCCTCTAGCCTGAGATGAATAGTTGGTGCTGTACACATGTCCGCGCCAGCAGCAACGAAGTCTGTCGGCCTCCAGACTCGTCAGGTGTGTCTCTTGTAGGAAAGCAATCCCAGCGGACATAAGTCCACGTAAGTAGGCGTATATGGAATACCTGCGCACGGGGGTGTGAATGCCCCTGACGTTCCAGGAAATGATGTTAATGTTCGTCATGTGTCCGGTGCAGGTTTGTAGAACCCAGCCGGTGTAACAGCTGCATTGTGTAGATGCGCTAGGGGAGGCCTCAGGTCACTAGGTAGGGCAATGTCAACACTGGGTGAAACAATAATACTTAATCTAGGATGAAAAAACGACATGAGAGCGAACCCCAAGCAGGGATTGACCCAAACAGGTGCACCTAACCATGACGATTAATACGTAGTGAGATGTTGACCGTGAAAAGGGGGGGTGTGCGAGGGTGGAATAGCTCCTACTAACCCATCCCCGGTTACATAACGCCAAGAACTGGCATCCTGAGGCGTTTCTGTTTATATGTAACGTGACATTAGCGTGTGACGCTAGGTGGCCAAGTGAACGCTTGAGAAACAATTACATGACTCTACAAAGCCGCTATTCATATATGTGGTGAGAGCTGATACAGTCTATTCTGTTAAATGATATCATCGATGTTTGAGGCGTAACGACTGGAGTGCGAGGAGAGTCCGAACAGGCGGGCCAAGCCTGCAAGGAATCAGCGTTCCCTTTGGAACTGGGAGGCGATGAAGCGGACTACGAAGGCGATCTAGCTGATTGAAGGGTAGATGCAATATGTATTGCATCCTGGCACTCCAATAGGATCTGTTCTGGGTCCGGGGCGTTGATCAGCGAGATCCGTCTCTGCGATCTTCCGTCCCTGCCCCTCCGACATCCGTGCCTGTACCTCTTCTCTGCCGAGGGATCTTGCTGAGGTCTAGATGTTGTTGCTAGCCCATTTTCCTCCATCCAGTCCCAAGCATCGGAGGGAGATTCGAAGAACCGAGCAGTGCCATTGTGAATGACCCGAAGGCGGGCTGGGAATAGCAGAGAGTATTGTAGATCTTGAGCTCTTAACTGCTGCTTCACTGCTCCAAAACTGGCGCGCCTCCTCTGAACCTGAGCTGTGTAGTCCGGGAAAAGGGAAACCGAGACGTTTGGACCTTGGGACCTGGGGATCTCCCCACCTCTCTCAGTACCGCATCTCGGTCCCGAAAGTTTAGCAGGCGGATCAGAAATGGATGTGGGTTAGCACCGGGAGGCGGTTTATGAGCAGGGACCCTGTGCGCCCGCTCAACAACAAACTGTGTGGAGAGTGTCCCCGGGGGGAGCAGCTCCTTCAACCAGGTTTCCGCATACTTCACCACGTCCCGTCCCTCTGTTCCCTCCGGAAGGCCTATTACTTGCACATTGTTGCGACACGAGCGACCCTCTGCGTCGTCCAGTTTCTCTTCTAGTGTGCAGACCCGATCGAGTAGATCCTTCAGGGTTACAGTGTGATTGCGAGCTGTGGGCTGCAGTTCCGCTAATGTAATCTCTGCCCCTTGCACGCGTTCAGAGAGCTTTTGATGATCTGCGCGCAGGAGCATGAAGTCAAAGGTGATATTGTCCATTCTGCCTTCAAGCCTTCAAGAGAGGTACAGGTTTGATCCAAAGCTGTGCCTATCCGCTCCACCGCAGCCAGCACTGAGCCCAGTTTAGCCAAGAGGTCTGACCGGCTTGATTCTGAGGACTTCCCCACTCCACCGGACGTCCCCCCAGCCGCGCTCTGATGAGGGCCATCCTGGTGGTTAGTGGAGCGAAGACAACCCATAACTAGCTGCTGCGCACTAGGCATAAAGAGCGAGGTGATCCTATCCGCCACAGCTGTGAGTGGAGGGCAGGTTGCCGCCGTCACTCGCAAGCACCTCAAGTACTGAGGGAGGTGCCCTGTATGACTGCGCTCCAGGCCCAACTGGAACACTCCGAGGGCAATTGTCCACGGGCCGCGGAGTGATGGGTGAGCCACAGCAGTTCTGTGAACACATAGCCCCTTCAAATCACCCGCTGCAATATGGACGTGCAATTGGGGGCTACAGGGAGTCCTGGGTATTGTCTCTGCTGATTACAGTGTGAGGCATGCTCTTTTGTTGTTCCTGAGGGGGAGAAGGGGCCAGATTGTTACAGTGGGACCAGAAGTGACACCAGGCTTTGCCCCAGGGGTTGTCCCTCCACCCTGAGCCTCAGGCCGCCAAGCGCAACGTCCCCAAAAGGGCCAGCGCAACGAGGTGTACCAGGCCAGCGATGGGGCAGTCAGGCTGTAGCCGAGATCACAGACTGTGCAGGCATTTTTCATGAGGGGAGGGGAGCGGCCTGGGACAGATGTGACCCCCGGGCCGGATCAGCACAGTCCGCAGCGCGCGCCCACTGCCTCCAGCGCTACTATGCTGCCCGCCGCCTGATGTCTCCAGGAAGATCCAGGCCTGGTCAGCCCCCAGACCTCTCCAATTCCGTGAGCCCAGAGGTTAACGCAGGCAAAGAGAGGGACAGCCTATGCCCGAAATGACCCTCATGCTACCAGTAGTTAGGTAGGCCTCGCATTTACCCATGCATCATGCCTGCCCGGGGGGCGTAGGCCCGACCGACCTCTGTGCCCCCCCTCCCATGACGGGTGCCGCAAGCACGCCGTGCAGGCCTACCTTCAACGCCGTCACACCAGCTGTCCTCCGGTTCAGCAGCAGTCAGCGGAGGTCTGCGATGTTGTAGGCCAGGCCAGGATTCAAGGCGCCATCTTTTATTGTTTCGCGCCTGGTCCGCGCCATGTTGCAGATCATCAGCAGCCCTGTAACACAGCAGGCCAGGCCTCACGACGCCATCCTCTGTTGCCCCGCGCCTGGTCCGCACCACTCCGCAAAGCGACACCGGGCTTGAAACATTATCCCCTGGGGTCGCTCCGTTTCGAGCACGCCCCGTATGACGGCTGTGAGGCTCCCCGGTGTGTTGCCCCAAATGCAGGTCTGCGCCCCATGCCGGGCAGGCGCCTCGCTCCGGCAGTAGGGGGGCGGAAGGCCCCGTCTGCAGCTCTGGGCTCCCAGCAAGGGCGGGGCCGGGCCACGTAGCAAGACTAGCTGACCTCAGAGGCGGTGCCCCGCCTCTGCTCAGGAACCGCAGGTCGCCCAGGCATGTGACAGCTGCTCTGCTTTGGAAATCTCCGGGCGAAAGCATAGCTCCGAGCTCTCAACGAGGGCCGAGAATCAGAATATGCGCGGGCCAGGGACAGGCTCCTTGCTTCTTTTAGAATATTGAGGTGAATTAGGACATTGGGTGTGAATACCATGCCTTACAGGTAGGCTTCCCTATGGTTTCAATTGAAGTTGCCCTGGTGTAGATACACATTTAAACCCAGATTACTTTTCCGAACAGGGACTTGGCCCATTGTTTTCATTTGAAGTTGCCCTGGTTCAGAAATTAATTCAGAAGTAGATTACTTGTCTGAACAGGGACTTCTGCCTGGTGACCGTGCATTTTGGAGAAAGTACCTGTGGAAGCATAGTCATAACTTTTATCATTGTTAGCTTCTTATTTCTAAGTATGACTCACTATATAGCTACTGAGACTGCTGTAACTTTTTACTCTTAATCACAAAATGTATTAAATTACAATCTGCATAACCATTTGCAAATTTTACTTGTTCCTTTTCTGATTGGTCATTGTCCAACCATCCATTTTGGATGACCTGTTTTTATACTCTTACAACCAGGACAGTTTAGGGGCCTTATTTATATATACCGTCCACCAAAACATAAATCCCATTATATCCTATGGAATTTATATTTCGGCGGACGGGATATCTGTCACCGTTGTGACGGAGTAACCTGTCCACCTAGATCTAAATCAGGCGCTAAGTCCTTTTAGTATTTTTAATGTGTATATAAATATTGTCTTTTTAATTGTATCATCTTTGATTGGCAGCCCTGAAGAAACTGTTCGACACGAGAGCAAAACGCATTGGCTGTCGTCTTGTTTTACTGCAAAAATATTAATTTGAGGTAATGGGATTTTTGCCCTCATTGACTCAAGTATCTAAGGTCTTTACTGAAGTTGTGGATTTTATAATTGAGCCTTACAAAGAGTGAAAATATTGTTAATTTGTGCCTGTCCGTGTTTCAATATACTTGGTTCCATTGATGGGTTATGGACAACTGACCCTTCAAGGGGGCTATTTGATTGTGACATTAGAAAAAAATAAGGCTTTAGCTGTCCGCTTTTTGTTGTATCACATTTATGGGCGCACACTAACTTTCTTAGCTTGTTGGAGATTACAGTGGCAAATAGTTTGAATAAACATTCTTCATGCATCGTTTCTTTGATGAGCATTGCTTGCTCTTTGGAACGTTAAGAGTTATTCTAACTCTCTGCGTACTTTGTGAAATTTCAGATGTCAACAGGTGGGCATGAGTTACATGATGCTTAATGGTTGTAATTTCTGCATCTGGAACATGCAAGGGTTTTTCCACTTTTCTTGTTAACTGTTTTCTTCTATTGTATTGTGGCTACTCATGCTATATACTGCTAAACTCCGTTTTCAACCCTTTCTTCATTCAAGGTTTTACCCAAGACTCTGACTGTTTAATTTCTTTAGCAGTGGTTGCAGCTTCCTGCATAGTGGGATACAAATAATCCATTATCTCTCTTGTATTTTACTATTTCTTATGTTGACAATGATTTTGTCACTTATTATCTCTCCTGCCATATTTCCAAAATTACAAGACCTAAATAGCTAATTTAGTCATGTCAGAAAGTTATCAAAAGCTTCCATTCCTTATGTGTTAGAATCTGTATCTTTCCAGCACTGGCTTGGGATTTACAGTTGTTCTCCAATCTCATTATGGCTTCATTGATGTCTCCAGTCCCTCTTCTGGAACATTTTTGGTAGTGTATAAAATACTTTCTTGGCCCTCCAATCCCAGACAGAGTAACAATCAATTGTTCAATCTGTCAGTTGCCATTGTGTCTAAACAGTAAACATGGATGTTGTGAATACTTCTTTCGACTTTTCCCAAGATAACAGTGGATCTCATTTATCTTGCAGAAACTTATGTGGTGGTTTAAATTGCTTGCTGATGCAAAAGTAAAGCTGAATACATCTTCCAGAAGGGCCAAGAAAAAAATCCCAAAAACAGGATATTAAACTTGTTGATAATTATTGTTCACAAAAGCTGTACTGTAAAGGAAGTTAACTATTGCATTGTTAGAAATGTTTGTTCATATCACAGATCTTTCAACATGCACAGTTCCACCATTTATCAGTGAGCATATCAAATCTCTCTCCCGTAGCTAATTGGATGGATGGCAGCGGTCTCAAATTGAATGGGGGAAAGACAGAAGTTATAGTGGTAGGTAATAATCCATAGTACTGGACCTCCGCCTGGTGGCCCTTCACCTTGGGTGTGTTGCCAAAGCCTAAGACTTAAATAAAAAAATGTGGTTGTCTGGTTCAATGAGATGCTATCTTTCGAACCTCACATCCAAAGGTTTGCACCATGCTGTTAAGAAAGATTTTGTGGGCCTTTCCCTTTTCTACTCAGTAAACAACAGTTCAGGCGACAATTACATCTCAAGCAGACTGTGGATATGTCCTGTACCTGGGTGACCTGTCATACTTGGTGTGGTCTTACACCAAACATTTTTCCTTCAACCCTCCTATTTTCTGAATTTTGTGTTTGTTGGTTTCCTGTACTTCATATGCTGCTAGTGGGCCTGCAGCACTAATTTTGCCCCCCCTTAAGTAGTCTTTCAAACCAGTCTCAGGCCTGCCACTGCAGTGCCTGCGTGTGCAATTTACTGCCACGTCGACTTGGCATTTAAAACTACTTGCCAAGCCTCAAACTCCCCTTATATTACACATAAGTCACCCCTAAGGTAGGCCCTAAGTATCCCCAAGGGCAGGGTGCTATGTAAGTAAAAGGTAGGGCATGTATGTTTTACATGTCCTGGTAGTGACAAACAGCCTACTTTGTTTTTCACTACTGTGAGGCTTAGATTGGGAATTTAACGGTCATTTCTTAACATTACTGTTTAAGAAATGCCACTTTTAGAAAGTGGACATTTCTCTGCCCCTAATGGTCTATTAGCCTTTACAGCCTGTCTCCAATACACATTTGGGGTGGGTGACAGCTACACTTTGTGCATTTTCTTCTAGACAGCCACAAACACAGGAAGGTGAGGCTCATCTGCATTCTGAGCACTCATCTGCACTCATCTGCATTCTGATGGATCTTCCTGGGCAGGAAAGAATGGGAGGGGCTGACACACTTTAATAGGTAGTGTTCTGTCCACACACAAAGCACTGATTTACCCTCCACATATAGCCTGGCAGATATGACTGGGTTGAAAGGGATCCTTGTGCACTTCAGAGAGCTGCTTTGAAGTCACCCCTTACATAAAAGGCACTTTTAGGTATAAGTACAGGGTCTCTGATCCCCTAAAATCAGACACTTCTGGATTTTGAACTGAACTTCTGTCAGAAGGACTGCTGTGCTGCTTAAAGGACTCAACTGGACTGTTTTCCTGGAAGGACTGCTTTTCTGCCTGTTGCCCTGCTGCTCCCTGACTCTGCTGAAGGAGAGCTGGACTCTGCCTTCCCTCCAAGAGATCTCCAAGAGCTTGCTGGCGTGCCCCCTGTTTTCTGAAGTCTCAGGGACACAAAAGACTTCCTACAATTCTACTGGTGTTGCTGAACTCTGCATTCTGTGTGTCCTACCCTTGCCTGAGGTTTTCTCTCCAAGTTCTGAGCCTCAGAAGTGGGTTCTGCAGCTGTTTGGCAACATGGATCTTGACGCATCTCCTGTCTACGTGTAACAGAACTGGCGCATTGATCCGGTTGCAGGAGTAAAATCGGCGCATCACATCGGAACCAGTGCTTTGCCTCCAGAGATCGTCATCAGGCAGCGTATTGCCGCTGCTGCAACTTGGTGAGTTTGACGCATCCCCTAGACTGCAAGGCAGAATTTGGCGCATCGCTCGATGCCTCTTGTCTCCGGCACCTGTCTTCAAAACTGACGCATCGCCCTCCCTGCTTGGAGAAAATCGAAGCATTGTGCGCCTGCTGGACTCGACATCGATGAATCTCATTGTTTGCGACCAGGAAAGGTACTTTGTTCAACGGGGACTCTGTGGGTCATGTAGAAGGCCAGTGCTCTATCGCGGTCGGCCCAAACTTTGACTTTGCCTGGGTCCGGAGCGAACTAAAGTAACCTTTTCAGTGTTGCTTGCTTCTAAGCGCTTTACCGCGTTTATTCCATTGAAATTCAATATCTCAACTTCTGTACATTGGATTTTTGTCGTTTTGGTCTTGTTTTATTTATAATATAATAATCTATTTATATAAACCAGTGTGGAGTCTTTTTGTGGTGTATTCATTGTGGTATTGTGTATGTGTGTGGCACAAATACTTTATATCAACAAAATAGGGTGTCTGTTCCTATAAAGAGAACGGGATAGTAAAAGGTTGGAGTATGCTACTTTGAGGGGGTCTTCCTTACAAGGAAGTGTTGCCCTCACATAGCCATATGAATGTCATGCTTCATCATCGGGCTTTTGCTGCTCGTGGGGCCGGTGCTGCAATGCCCCACGTGCCCCGCGAGAGGGCTCTTTAATGGAGATCTTTTTATTTCAGCCATGATGATGCGTGCGGGTGTGTGGAGATAGTGGAAAATTATGGTGAAATGTAAAAGTGGTCTAAAACTACCTAGAGGGTACCCAGGGATATGTTTATTCAAGGGACCCTTTGGTAGGGTTAAAAACAATGAAGTGTAGATGGTCAGCATGAAGTTATGAAGCATGACTATTTGATATGTGATATATAAAAAACTTCAGGTCCAGGATGCTTGTTTCCGGTTCAGGGAAGACCTGGCCTGGCAGTTTGGGCTGGATTGTTCCCATGGGCAGCAGGGTCAAGACTGATTTGCATATGGCTGGGTCCAAACTGGAATGGCATGGTGAGTAAAAAAGCAATGGATTTAGGCCAAGATCTCTGTACTGGGGTTGAATGTTTGACATTGTTTAGCATTTTGTCCATCAATTGTTGTTTTTGCATCTGCTTAGTCTTTGGCAGGGGGAGGTGGGATAAATTCAATCTGGACCTCAAAGAGAAAAACACTGCCATGTAAATGCCTAATTGAATTATAAGTGTATGCGGGCTCCTGGAATGTAACTGTGCTGTAATGTGAGGAGCTACGTGACCACTCAGGCACACACTTTAGAGGGCACATAGCTAATACGTTTCTAGTATATGGTACTTCATGTACTTAGGGCCTGTAAATTAAATTTGCTACTAATGGGCCTGCAGAACTCATTGTGCTACCCACTTAAGTAGCCTTTTTTAAACATGTCTCAGGCCTGCCACTGCAGCCTGTAGTGCAGTTTTAAAACTGCCACGTCAACTTGCCAAAATGACTCTTTGTCAGGCCTAACCCATTTTTTTAAAACATATAAGTCACCCTAAGGTAGGCCCTAAACAACCCTTTAGGGCAGGGTGCATTGTATTTAAAAAGTAGGACATATATTTTAAGTTTTACATGTCCTGGGCTATCTCTCCCATTGGATAACATCTGGATACCTTATTACATTTAATAAGTGCTAACCTTTGATTGAGAGCAGATAGGAATGTTGCGTTTGGACTCAAATTAATTGTATTTTGAGTCACAATTCTTAAAATGCCACTTTTAGAAAGTTGATATATTGTTGTCCTAACCATTCGTGCCTGTGTCCTGGGTCACATGACTAAGAATAGCTTGGTAGCTGGCCTTTGTGTATTCCTCCCAAACAGTGAGACAAATGGGGATTAGGTGTTGGCAAGATGGTTGGGGCGGAGCTGTTCCCTTCACCACTTAAAATTTCAAAGGGCTGCCTCAAGGACACACACAAAGAAACCTTACACCAGTCTTTTGTCACCCCAGATTACTTGGAGCCTTGGCAGGGGGAGGGAAGATCTTTCCAGAACCAGATCTGGGGGAAGCCATGATGTCACCCACACTTCAAAGTCTGGCACCAGATATAAGTATTGGACCTCCTGAACCAACTCCTCAGTACACTCTTGGACCTGTGTATATTAAAGATGGGGACTGCCCTGCTGCTTGAGGAATGTCTTGTTTCTCAGAGGAGTGCCCTGCTGCTTGATGCCTGCCCTGCTCCTTGAGAAGGAAGGCTGAACCTGTTCCCTTCATCTCAGGCAAACCTGAGTCACTCCAAGGGTCAGTTGGCTGATCCCCTGTTCTGAGGTACAGGTGCACAACAAGCTCCAGAGGCCTCCCTGCAACTGCCATGCTGACCTGCTGCAACTAGACCTTTATTTTATTTATTTTAAGAGTTTTATATAGCGCTGGCTAGACCCGTAGGTATCAGAGCACTTTACAATAGGTTACACAATGTTACAGAAAAAGATAACAATTACACATAACATCAAGAATAAGCAACACATTGAGAGAGGAAAGGAAGGTGGGACAAATAGAGCAGAGGGGGGGAAGGGGGATCCTGGCTGGATCTGCAACTGGACCTGCCTAAGCCCTGCTGACCTCTGCTAGAGTGAGTCCCTGACCCCCAAGAGGTGCCTTCCCAGGTCCTGAACCCTTGGCTGGCATCAAAGTGCATTCATCTGTGAAGAAATTAAAAATCTTGAAATTTTGGCCTCTTTGTGACAGCGAACAAGCCTATTCGCACCAAGACTCTCCTGCGACAACTGTCAACGCAAAGCTCCAGTGAACCCAACTCTTTGCTCTTCAGCGACCGCCTGCGATTACTAGCAACACAAGATTTGCACTTCGCGCTACAGCAACAACAGAATTCAGTGATCGCCGACGCGAATCTCCAGCAATGACCATCTGCAATGCCCAACCAGAACTTTGCGCTACAGTGATGTCCGTCCACAATGCCAGGCCCACTCTTCACGCTACAGCAACAATGATCCACAATGCTCTCCCTGCTCTTCGCAGCCTCCTCCACTCTGAACTGGACTCTTTGTGACAAACTTTGAGAAGGTAACGTTTTCAGTGCGCCTAACCTGGTCCCTGTATCTGGCACACGGTCCATCGCAGTTGGACTGAACTTGTGACTTTCCCCCGGTCTAGCACAACCCGATGAAACCTTAAAAATGCATATCTCCGGTTCTACTTATTGGGTTTTTGTTGTTCTGATATTATTTTATTTATTCAAATTTACTCTATTGTTTTCTAAATTTGGTTGGGATTTTTTTTATCATGTTGTGTCTTCACACTACTGTTTGAGAGCTGCATAAATGCTTAACACAGTGATCAGCCTGACTGATTTTGTGCCAAGCTACCAAAGAGTTAAGCACAGGTTAATTTAGTGACTTTTGTGGTTCCCACTGACAAGGATTGTGGGTGTTGCTTCCCCTCAATTAAAAACCCAATTTCTTATACTGGGTTTTACTCAAACCCTGTTAAAAAGGTTATAGTGCATATAGAATGCATCCGCCAGTCTGGTACTTCACATTACAAAGCGAAAACTTGCGTCCACCCATATAGCTCATCTTCTTTGGCTGCCGATTGGTCAGCACAATACGTTTAAAGCCCTCTGTTTCACCTTTCGATCCTTTCATAACACAGGGCATATGTATGTGAGGCATCTGGTCAAGCTGTGTCTTCTTACTAGACCCCTAAGATCTTCCAAAGGCATTCTAGCGTACATACTGTAGATACACAGAGTTAGACAAGGAGGACACTCTTTTTCCTACTTGGCATCCAAGCTGTAGAACTCACTTCCTCATCATATATGTTCTTCTCCCTATGAAACCATCTTCAGGAAAAACTGATGCCTGATCCCTTCTCTGAATCTTCTTCACTCTGGCCTTAGTGCTGGGAAGCCCGTTCTGGCCTGTCATGCACTATACAGATCATATAAACTCAAACAGATAATGTAATCTATTATCACAGTGACTTAGTGAGTGATATGCAGCCAACGTGCCTTAATAATTGTGCGCAAGTCACAGTTAATTTCACACAATGTCACAATTACTACAATGTGCAGTTTCCAGGCATAACCAGTAGCAGCTCATGCATTTGTGAACTGTGATGTGGTTTCTTTAAGCAAACTTGAAAAGAAAGCATTTAAAACATACTGTTAAAGATTTCACTTAATGTAGGTGGTTCAACAAATCCGAATTGGCGTCTCACTGATGGGTGTTATTAGTGCATCTTTTTCTTTGCACAGAAAGCTTAGTAGGCTGGCTCAGACCTGGCTAAGCTTCAGCTGGCTGTACTGTGCAGACTCAAAAAGTCACGCTGGAGAATCCACAGGTGCAAATTCTCAGTCACATGCGGAGTACAAACTGTGGTCCTAGATGATGGTGAGAAGGGGTTGCAGCAACAGGAACAATGAAATCCAAACAACAACAAGCAATGGCAAAGCCAATAGGTCCACCCTTTGCAAGAGGTTCTATTTTTGTTTTCTTTATTCTACAGTATTTGAATGGATAGTAAGTGTAGATTGTTTGTGTTAATAAAATAGATTATGTTTTGCTGATTGAGTGATGTATGTTGGATATTTGTTTGCTAGAGTAGTCCTATTGGCTTTGCGAATTGTTTTGGCCGATGTTAGCCAGCTGAAGCATTAATGCCCTGCACAACCTCAAAGGCATTGGAAGCCATTATTGCACCTTACATAAGCTCCCTTTGGCATGTGTTCAGCGAGCTATAGCAGATGCTTTTGTTCAGCCATTTTAGCACAGCACACAGAGACTTGGTTCTTTCATTAGGAGAGGGGGCCTTATTTTAGCCTCCATTCAGTACAAAAGTTGTATGTATAAGGTACTTATATATAAACATAATTGAAAAGCAGCAGAGCTCTGTATATTGTCAACACAACATATAATGGAAGTGGTAGCTGGTTTGTGAAATATTGCTGATGCAGTTTGACGTAAACGTGTGAATCTGAATGTCTGTAAATCAATCACCTCTTGAACCTTCGTTTAAAAACGCAGATGTTTTGATTAGAGTAGCTTGTTGAGGTTGCTATCTCCAACAGTGGCACAGCCAAAACTTCTCTTGTATATATTTCACAATTTCTGAACCAGAAGGCTTAGAATGGAATTGTCACTGTACACGTGAAAAACAATAAAGCATAACACTTGTAGCAAAACAAACCAACCTGCTACAAGTAACCAATATCAGGCATAAAACCCTAACAAGTAACACAACACTGTGGAGAGGTGCCTCTGTTGGTGATGCTGAACATTACAGTGCTTCATCTGGGGGATACCCCAGCAATGCCACAAACAGGAAGCCATATATATAGAGAAACAATGGTTCTTGTGGACAATGTGAGAATACTTAATAATAAACAAGCACAATGGCAAATAACGCTGGAAAAGAAGATGTCGAAAGAGAAACATTAATACAGAACGCAATCAGGTGACCAAATACTGTTTGCACAAAATATCATCTGTATTGAAAAACATGTGCTCAGTGTCCCAAATGAAAATAGAACCAACACAATATACGTGACAAAATATAACATACAGCAAGGCTTCTTAATACATAAAAATGACCATTTTTGAATAAACAATGTTCTACAACAGCCTTCTTGTTAATTTAGAGAGGCCATAAATGGTTGGTTTATGATGAGAGCCAATGATGTTTCGACCCCGCAAACAGTAGGGGGTCTCATCAGGACCTAAAAATGGGGGACACCTGATGAATCACAATGATCTTAAGCCAGAGTTGATGAAGTGCATACCAATAAAGTGAAGAAAAATTGGGTATTATACTCACATAGGGCCCAGCCAGGCACCAAGTGAGGGGAAGGGAACAGGCAGGGACTCAATCTGCCAATGTGTAAATGAGCAAATTCCAAAACCCTAACAAACCAGCAACCCTGAGAACAATAAGAGCCTTCGGAGTCCTGCAAAACAATGTTAAGCCACCAAGGGCTATTTATGTCCCCAAGAAAGGGATTTTAAGGCACTCGGTGCTTGGTCTGACCCAATATTAACTATGGTAGACACTCTGAATTGATCCTCTGGAATGACCCAAGAACTAAGTAATAATTTGTCCAAGGAAATTGAGGATGTATACAGTATTTTTAGAATCATCATAATCCTTCCTTAACTGATTCGTCTGATCCAGAGGCGATATCGCCACAGGAATGCTCCTTAAAAGTGCTTAAGCTATTATTGGAATCTGACGCACTATCAGTCCCAAGCTTCTATTAAATCTGGGTCACCACCTGAACCATGTTGTCCAGGCCTTTTTCATATGAATTGTTGTATACTCCCCCCCCGGCCCATCCACTTGACCATGAAAACACTTGAAAGTAGCACTGCTTTGCATTACTTAGCGCCAAGGGGGCATACCATGGGTGGTGCATTGGCGTTCCAATGCAACTACCAAAGGTTTCTGATGCTAAGCCTTATTTACTTTAAAAAAGTCGACAAGGTTTAGCATCAAAAAATAGTGCCCAATTCAACCAGGCTCTATCACAGAGAAATGCTTTAATTTCTCCTTTCTTTTCTGACTCAGCACACATGCAAGGTGGGAAAAGGTTTAAAGTGAGTCTTAGCATAGTATTTTGTACTAGAAAGGAATCCTTCCAGTACAAAACCTATGCTAGACTCACAGAGACACCCTTGCACTATGGTGCAAAGGTGTGTCCGTAGATCACTGCAGCACATTTCTGTGCCAGTGCTAGGGAGCGGGGAGGAGAGTGCCATATTTCTGTAAATTTGGCGCTATCCTGCTCTCCTTCTCATGCAGGGCAGCGCAGCATTTGCAGATGCTGCACTGCGCTGCACGAGAAATTAGTAAATCGGGCCCTTGGTATCTAATTTGTCTGATTTTAGACCAAAGCATAGTACATAGTCAGCTTTATTTGCAGCCATTGATGATGTGAGAATGATATTGAACTAAGGGGCTCTGCCGCCTTGGTCCTATGGGATGTATCAGGTGTTTTAATACTGTACCTCATGAGATTCTATTAATAGGTCCTCAGGTAGTTGGCATTAATAGCTCGGCCCTTAAATGGATTGATTAATTCTTCACAGGCCGCTCCTTTGCTGTGTGCTTCCAATCTTTTCATTAACCTTTCAATTTATAATCTGTGGGCTACTGCAGGGCTCACCCCTGAGCCCTACACTTTTCACTGTATGTATATCCCTCTTGTAATTCCTATTCGGTCTTTTTGTTTCAGTGTAGGTTTGCAGGCAGACGATGCACAAATTATCATCTCTATTTCAAAATAATTTTCTGACAACAAACAAAACTTTGGTAATTGCATGAAAGCAATATCTATGTACATGAATGAAAAATGTCTTAAGTTAAATTACGATAAAACAGAAATACTGCTGTTTGGCATGTTTTGAACTATGAACCCTTCTTGGTGGCCTTAAGAGCTGGGACCTATATTTATCTGGTTGCCTTCGCTTGGAATTTTGGTTTCCTGATAGAACAGGATCTCTCCACGATTTGCCAAGCTTTTCAAGTGGCATCCACATGCTTTGCTCTCTTGAGGAGAAAAAGGAAAATGTTTGAGTACCTGCCTTTCGACTGTCACAAATATAATGTTTTGCACCTAGACTATGGCAACTCCCTGTGTTTCGATAATTCCAAAGATATATCGAATAAGTTAAAGGCTGTGCAAACCTCTGTGGCCCATTTAATTCTCAGTCTCTCCAGATCAGTTCACATCTCCAACCATTTTTTTGACTTGCATTGGCGTGCCTCTTAAGATGCTCTGCTGGACTTTTAATGCACTTCATCAGGAAGGTCCTGTTTATTAGAGAAATAAGATAGTGTTTTACCATTGTTCTAGATCTATACACAGTGGCGGCTACCCCGCTAAGGCGGAGGAGCATCACCACACTGCCTTCAAGTAGGAAAAGAAAGGAATAAATAATTAATGTCATTATCATTTTATTTTTTCCTCCTGCTGCGGCGGCTTGCGTGAGGGGGCGGGCGGGGCTGAAGAGCAGGGGAGGAGGGAACAACCCTCCTAAGTGCGCAATGACTTTTTGGTCCGCCCTTTCAGGCCGCCCAAAACAGTCATGCGCACTTTCTCTGTTCTCCATGCAGGCTGCATGGAGAACATGTCCACCCCTACAGCCCCTGGCTGAGTGCTGTGACCAATCACAACGTTGCATTGCAGTGTTGTGATTGGTCAGGGGAGCCTGTGTTCCGGGTGCTTCCTGTTTCTGGAAGACGAGAACAGGAGCAGAGACGCGCGGGACCCGGCAGGAAGGTTGTGACCCGGTTGTGACCCGCGTGCCCCCTACCCCCAAGCCCGCCTACACCCTCCCGCCCCACCACCCGCAAGCCTTGCCAGCTGCCACTGCCACTGTCTATACATTCTTCAAAAGCCGCTTTGGTAACCATCCCACATATTCAGTTTGCAAGATCTGTCCTTTTCCTATCTAGCTGTGTTTCGGTCAAGCACTCACCTGAGGTTCCCGCAGGAGTAAGCTGAAGTGTGCGCGGCAAGGTCCAATCTCCCACACTAGGCACCAGCCGCCAGACTATCTTACATTTAGGCAACCTCTGCCCCGTGGGGGAAAGGAGAATGGAATTAAAGAAAAAGACACTGCTCCGGTTCGGAATTTTGTAATAGCCTATGGTAAAGTCTGCGCTCCTGCCTCCTGCAAAGGAAAATGAGAAATGTGGGTTAACCCTATGTGAGTTAAGGTATTCCTCCTAATTACCTCCGTGGTAGAGATAACTACCTCCTTATTCCCTCTTCCCCGCCTATATGGAGAGTTCTAGAGAACACTCAGCAAAAAACATCTGGAATTGGGTAGACGTACATGTTAGGGTCCATAGCTAAATACATTCCATAAGGATATGGTGAAGTATTCTGGAATCTGTAGACCGAAAACTTACAAAATTGTAGAAATATAACAAACAACTTTCATAGATAAAGACTCGGGCAGTTTCAAGACATTAACAAGTTTTTGTTTATAATAAACACATGTGTTAAAGGCTCTCACTCAGCAATGAAAGTATAAGCAACCCAAAAACGTATCAGGTTATAAACAATATTTAACATGAAGAAATGAATTGCAGGCACAACTGTTCAATATTATAATTAGGGATTTTTTTTAACATTTCCATCTGTATTTATCCATATTTATTTTTTGGTAATTGCATCTGTATTTATCCACATTTATTTTTGTCACAAGCAAAAGAAGATGATGCAGCTAGTATGTCTTCACTTTTATTTAAATAGACAATGCACACTTACACTTGTTATAGATTTAGATATATTTATATATACGGCAAATTAAGTAAACAATACATTCATCTGAAAACTTTGCTATTGTAGTACAAGCACATGTGCATTTCAAGAGAATTTGAGGACATTGAGGCTCTTTCTGATTTGTTAATTAAATGAAGACCACTGAAAACCCGTTCAGTATTTGCTGATGATACTGGAATGGCCATAGGATTCAAGGAAAGATTACAGGCGCGGCCGGCACAGGTAACAGCGGTAGGGTGGTGGGGTGAGGGAGTGGACAGACGACGGGATAGGGAAAGTAAAATAAAAAAATGAATAAAACCACTTACCTTGCGCTGGCGAGCGCAAGGTATGTGGTTTTATTTATTTTACTTTTCCTATCCTGTCATCTGTCCACTTCCCACCCACCGCCTGCCCCACCCAACCGCCCCCCACTGTTACCTGTGCCAGCCGCGCCTGAAAGATTACACAGTTTTGGCCATTCTTGCTTCTGAGAACCCCAGTATGTCAATGCACTGATCTCTTTTTGTGGAATATTTTGCATTAAACATTTGTTGAATCCTTCTTCAACAACATTCCTTATGTCATCAGAAGCTGCATCCAACATGAATAAATCTTTGCAATCATTAAAATCCTGACAATACTGAACTTTCTTGAATGGATCTAGGATTGAAACCAGTTTCCAAAAAGAGCTGTATCTCATTTGCCCTGTGATGTTCCTAGCTATGACATCCCACTGGCTTTTCAGTGTTTCGTTAAAAGTAATCATCTCTTTTTAAAGGGCATTTGCTTTTTTGTGGTAACATTTGGCAATAAAGTGGCTATCATTCAGTTTTGCTCCAATGCCAAAGCCATGTCAACTTCTATGGCTGAATATATTTGGTGAACGTGTTTCTTCTGACTCCAACTTCTTTTTTTATTTTGATGATACCAGTGAGTTTTAACAGTGAAATGTAACTTCACATAGAAAGATTGGTGGGTTGTACTATTTGGGCCAACTACTTTTTGTAGGTGATCCATTTTTGCATCCAGTGGCTTCTTTATTGTTTACAAAAGCAAGAAAGTAGTGCCATATTTCCAAAAGTCTTACTGAACCCTCATACCAGCTGAACCATCGACCACAACAACCAGCCTTGGATATTTCATTGTCCCATCTGCTTTTCCATGGGAATAAATGTTTTTTAAGTTTCATGCATACTTTAATACTGTTCCAGCTTCTATTGCCAAATCATACATGTCCTGATTCTCAGGCTGAGAAAAAGCATAAAAAACTGCAGCATGGATAAGATGACCTGGATATTTTACGTGAATAAAATTAACCCTCCGAGCAGTGTGCAAGTCATTTACTGCCTTTGTCGTGTAGGATGCACAATCAGAACAAATAGCAGCAAGGTCATGCCATGATTTACCCAACTTCTGAAGCACATTGTGTACAATTAAGGCAATGGTAGCAGAATTACACTCATCAGATACAGTGATGTCAACTAAGGCTGAGCAACGACCCTTTTCTTCATCATCAGTGTAATATATGACCTATGTTCCAATGACTGGGTCACTATGCACCTCTGTGGTTTCGTCAATTGTTAAAGAGATAGGGACATTTGCAACAGCCTTACGTATGTTTCCAAGCTGTGCTCCAAACACTTTGGAAAGATATTTCTCATACATTTGGCTGAATCTGCACATTGTCTTAGCTGCAGAGCACATCAGCCTAATCAGCTCTCAAATTAAACCATCAGTCTGGTGAAGTGGAACACCACTGTCACACAGTGCTTTCACCACCTTGAGTGGGATATCCGCAGCCTCTTCAATATTTTGGTGTGCACTAGTTGTGCATTGCTCCATGGTCATTTGCTCCATATGGGCCTTCTTTACGATTGGAGAAGAAAGTCTCTCATGGGCTTTATTCCTCAGGTGTGCGTGGATATTATCCGCAGCCTTGTATTCAATGTCAACAGGTGTTTGACATGACTTGCATGTGAACATTTTTGTTCCTTTAGGGTACACTGCTTCAAATTCTGTATACTCCAGCACATAATCATCAATGTCCTTGCACTTGTGGCCCACCTCTATAAATGTAAGGATTCAACAATTAAGCACCTATCGAGTTGATGGTTTAAAATACTGTATGCGATCAGGATAAAACACTTACGGGCTGATTACGATGTCGGGTGGAGTGTCCTCCGCCCGACATTGTCTCAGTAATGGGACTGACTGACACCCGGTCGGTGGTCCCGACCGACTAATTAGGATGCGACTGAACACTGTTCGGTCGCATTCCTATACTGTACAGTGGGACCATGTATTCCGTCCAAAAACCGGCCGGAATGCATGCTCCCATTGTAAAATAGGAGGTGCAGTTCATCCCTGCACCATGTGGCAGGGACCTCAAGATGCCTGCCACGGGGTGCAGGGATCAACAGGGGGGCACCACAGGGGCCACCTCGGCCTCCAACCGAAGGCCGTGCACCCAAGGGGTGCCAGCTTGGGGGCCCCAAAGTCGAGTTCCGACAGCCTTTCTGTGTCAGAAAGGCCGGCACGGAAAGGCTGCTGAAACCCAACATCGTAATCCCAGGGGCGGAAAGAGCCACCTTTGGGATTACTGGGCGCATTCCGACTGGCGGATGGGCTCTCCGAGCCGGTCGTAAGCCAGTCGGTATGACCGTTCGGATTCTTTTACGACTGTCTCCATCGTAATGAGGTGGTTGAAAGGAATCCGATGGGCATATTATGATGCGGTCGGAAAGGCTCTGACAGACTGTCAGAGCCATTTCTGACTGCATCGTAATCAAGCCCTTAGTCATTATCAGCACTGCAGAATTGGCTACAGATATGTAGACATTTTAACCAAAAGAAATTAAAATCTATCAATGTTTTGCATTAATTTTAGTTAGTTTGTACATTTTTAGTTGTGAATAATTTAGTTTTATCTTATGTGTGTATTTCAAGAGATCCAGACTCAGATACATAGTTTTTTGCTATTTATTGGGTAAATACACAAACAAAAATGTATATGTGAGTCTGTATATATATATATATATATATATATATATATATATATATATATATATATATATATATATGCCACTCGACCTCGTAAACCCAAGGATGACGACGCCTTGTCTTGAACCACCAAAATAATTTATTTGACGGCTGTTGTGGGACGCGTTTCGCCTGCACAGCAGGCTTGCTCACCAACAAGTCAATAAAGTTTTCAACCGTTTTAAACACCATTTCATAGCGTGTCACGTGAGAACTACCACAACAATGAAAGTAAAGACAGACTGGTAGTTTCTTTAAGAATAATACAATTCATCATTATCACAGTGATCTAAATTTCATTAACTGTTGCTGAAACTATCTGTTAATAATTATAATTATTTTTACTATTACAATCATGTGCGGGATCATGTAATTCTCTACCCCAATTATTGCATTTCATTACCGATATGAATAATATCTCTCGTTTTACCCCAAATGGGCATTCTAACGCAAGTAAATCGGTTAACTTGAATTTAGCACATATCAAGCCCAAGTGGGCAATTTAACATGTATAAAGTCATGGATTGTATTATATACTTCTACGGGAGTTGTGTCCTGCCCCAGTGGGCATAGTTATAGCAAACAGTTTCATATCTTAAAACCAGTTGTCTTCTTAAAGTGCTCGTGCAGAAATAAAACAAAACAAAACAAAAACCAATGTAAAATCAGTTAAAAACACAGAGAGTACTGGGAAGCTTTACACTTCATGATCTATTCATAGATGTGTATGGAAATCCTCTTCCATATTGAGGCCTTCCGGGATTTTTGTGTTAAGTTCTATAATATAACACGACTCCAACCTTCTCAATTTCTTCTCCCGGTTCCCCCCCTTGTATTTGGTGGGATTGCATCTATTACAAAATATGACAAGTCTTGTACATTTTTGTCATGATGTTGCTCAAAATGTCGCGCCACTGGATAGGCCCTATCACCATTCTTTATGGCCCTCAAATGCTGAAGTACTCTTTTGTGCACAGGTAGAATTGTGCTGCCCACGTACTTCAGGCCACATGGGCACTGAAGCACGTAGACTGCAAAGTCAGTTTTGCACGAGAATTGCCCTTTTATTTTCATTTCCCTCTTCGAGAGACTTGATTTATAGACTGAGGTATTTTTGCCATGGGCACATGTAGAAGTATATAATACAATCCATGACTTTATACATGTTAAATTGCCCACTTGGGCTTGATATGTGCTAATTTTAAATTAACCGATTTACTTGCGTTAGAATGCCCATTTGGGGTAAAACGAGAGATATTATTCATATTGGTAATGAAATGCAATAATTGGGGTAGAGAATTACATGAACCCGCACATGATTGTAATAGTAAAAATAATTATAATTATTAACAGATAGTTTCAGCAACAGTTAATGAAATTTAGATCACTGTGATAATGATGAATTGTATTATTCTTAAAGAAACTACCAGTCTGTCTTCACTTTCATTGTTGTGGTAGTTCTCACGTGACACGCTATGAAATAGTGTTTAAAACGGTTGAAAACTTTATTGACTTGTTGGTGAGCAAGCCTGCTGTGCAGGCGAAACGCGTCCGACAACAGCCGTCAAATAAATTATTTTGATGGTTCAAGACAAGGCGGCGTCATCCTTGGGTTTACGAGGTCGAGTGGCAATTTGATCTGGACCGTGCTTGGGTGGTCCAGCACGACGACGTGCCCACTGGTTTGGAGCAGCGGCGGGTCTTACACAAGCAGTGAATGTGGATTCGTTAACCGCCGCCCCCCCATCCGCATATTCAGGAGAGCGAGAGCGCACCTGTGAAGTCAACGAGGAGCTGCCCTATGGGTTGTGGCGAAATCCGGTGAGTCGGAGGACCCACGGAGACCGCCGGTAATACCCAGGTAAGCGTGCAGCGTGGAGCGGCAACAGGGAAGAGGGAAAGCCGGTGTACAACTTTAAAACCTGCAACTGGTTTGTTTTGTGGACATTGGCGGTTCTTGGATCGTAGATTTCATCTACAAAGATTTGTATGAGATAAAAAATGTAGGCTGCAGAGGTCAGGGAGAGAGAGGAAGCGGCACTTTCTATATTTGATGACAATGTGGCCATGCTAAAAAAAACGGCTGTAACAGCAAGCAACACGAAAATGTCAGATATAACAGCACGCCTCAAAAGATTGGAAACGCACAAAATTGGCAAAATGGTGGGAATCCAAGTCCCTGAAGCGTTATCTAGAAGTCAAGCGCATTCCTAGGGGGCTAAGAATTTTGGTGGCTCCTACATATGAAGATCCAAATCCCAATATGCTCAAGGAATGGGCCGAAAACAATCAGGAATCGTCTGGAAGGATGCTTGCGATTCTAGTCAAGTATGCTGATATTGATCGGCAAAAGATACTTGAAGAAATTGACCAAATTACAACAATGTTGGATAAAGAGACTGATCAGGAGACAATAATTAAGTTTAAATAAGAAATGAAAGAACGCTTGGGTAAATTAGAGAAGTCAATCAAAGATTGAAAAGCGCAAAAGTTTTTGCGCGATAAAATCAACTATGATCGTGGCCAAATTTTCACATTTGCCCAAAAATTTGAAAATCTAGGCAGACAGAGAATGAGTGCTGTTGGCAAACCAGTGCAGGACCAACAATCAGAACAAAGCAGCATACAAAGTTCTGAGCTAGACACTGACGCAGACGAAGGCCCGAGTGGGCAATCAGGAGGTCCCGTGCCATCTGTAATAGATGAATTTGGTTTTTTACGAGAAGAGAGGAGGTTCAACCTTCGCCCCCGAGTACCAGCAATAAACGTAAAGCCTCAAAGAGGAAGAGGCAAAGGAGTCAGAGGCGCAAAGGCGCAAAACAACTCAGGCGCCGAAGAGAAACCCAAGAGCAAGCAAAGCAAGAAATAAGCAGCAGCAAGGAGGCATCAATCATAAACTTGACAAATATCACCTTAACGGAAAAAGAAAAAAATATTTTACAACTTGGCTTATCATATTGTCCCGAAGCAGACTTGGACTATGTAAAAACAAGGGTTGATATCTTCAAGTTTATAAGAACTTTGAAATTGAAAAAATATTTTGCAGTTAATCAAAAGCAAGTACAAGTACCATCAGCAAATACTATTGATGCCCAATCGGGAAACTTATTGGTGAATGATATGAATTTAATGTTAGATCTCAGACAGCTAGAGGTTGAAACCGACAACATCACCATAGATGAAACCCCTGGTACACAACACACCATCGAACAGGCTACAGAACTAGCGGAAATACAAGGCATAAATATCTATAGTGATGCTCCAACAAGCTTTAGGCCAACTTCAAAGTTTATACCAATGGTAGCCAGAGATTCTGTGGACATTTACAGTGAACTTGTGATCAATGAATTAAAAAGTTTACACAGGAACACGAGTGAAAAGCAGAAGACTTTGTCGCAGAAGCAAAGAGACTATCATGCTCTGGTTAATAAACTTGCATCAAATGAAAACTGTATTGTACGCAATGCAGACAAGGGTGGGAATATTGTTTTATGGGGCAAACAGCAATATCTCTGTGAAGCTTGTAAACAACTAAACAATCGATCGAATTATGTGAAAGTCAGTACAGAAGTGATGACCACCACCCACTGCCTGTATAATGTACAGTTACAAGAATGGTATAACCAATGCCTGATCAAACATGATGAATTAATGTTTTTAAAAATCAGTAGCCCAGTTACCCCAGTACTATATTTGATACCAAAGGTACACAAAGATCCTGCAAATCCCCCAGGGCACCCAATAATTTCAGCAATTGGGAGTGCCCTAGAAAATACATCAAAATATGTAGACTCCTTTTTATGCCCCTTTGTAAATGACCTCCCATCCTATAAACAGGATTCCGGGGGATTTCTAAAGGAAAATCTACGATCTTCCATGGGAACAGGATTTTTTGTTGGTAACTATAGATGTAACCACGCTATACATTAGTATCAAGCATGAGGATGGTCTCAATGCGATCAAGCATTTCTTAGGGAGCCATCCATTGAAATTATGGTCTCACACGCAGATGTTATTAACAATGATATCTACATGCCTTAAGAACAACTATTTTCTTTTCAATGCAGAGCTGTTTCATCAAACGTGCGGCACGGCGATGGGCACCTGCTTCGCCCCCAGCTATGCTAATTTGCATATGGGCTGGTGGGAGGAGCAGGTGATCCAGGCGCTATACCAAAAAGAATGGCAGGATAATATAATGCATTGGAGTCGATTCATCAACGATTTATTCGTCGTATGGAAAGGCTCAGAAAAGGGAGCGAAAGATTTTGTAAAAAAACTTCAGGTTAATAATCTTAACCTTAAGTTCACTAGCACCATAAGTGCAACTAGTGTCAATTTCCTTGATCTGACTGTATACATACATGAAGGGAAACTTGAAACAAAATTGTACCGCAAACCCAGAGCAGGCAATACGCTGCTGCACGCAACGAGTTTCCATCCTAAAAATCTGATCAGAAGCATCCCTTATGGAGAGTGTCTTCGCACAATGAGAAACTGCAGTAATCAAAAAGAACTGGAAAAGGAATTGAGCTGCTTAAAACACGCTTTATAGCTAGAGGTTACTCAGAAGGGTGCATAAAATCAGCCATGTACAAAGCAAACAAAAAATCAAGGGAAGAAATCCTTTTCAACAAAAGAAAGGCAAAAGAAAAATTGGAAAGTGAGAATATCAATCAGTGTAGAATGATCACCACTTATAATAAACAGGAAGACAGCTTGAGGTCCATTCTGTGTAAACACTGGCACGTCATTCGCAATGACCCTGTACTAGGCAAAATAGTGCAGCGCAGGCCGCAAATAACGTTTAGACGTGCTAGATCCCTGAAACAAACTCTCGTGAGTAATATGGTAACTACATCTAAATCAAAAAGTACAGCAACAACATGGCTAAGCAGAAAAGATGGCTTCATAAAATGCACCAAGTGCAAAGCGTGTGCCCATGGCAAAAATACCTCAGTCTATAAATCAAGTCTCTCGAAGAGGGGAATGAAAATAAAAGGGCAATTCTCGTGCAAAACTGACTTTGCAGTCTACGTGCTTCAGTGCCCATGTGGCCTGAAGTACGTGGGCAGCACAATTCTACCTGTGCACAAAAGAGTACTTCAGCATTTGAGGGCCATAAAGAATGGTGATAGGGCCTATCCAGTGGCGCGACATTTTGAGCAACATCATGACAAAAATGTACAAGACTTGTCATATTTTGTAATAGATGCAATCCCACCAAATACAAGGGGGGGAACCGGGAGAAGAAATTGAGAAGGTTGGAGTCGTGTTATATTATAGAACTTAACACAAAAAATCCCGGAAGGCCTCAATATGGAAGAGGATTTCCATACACATCTATGAATAGATCATGAAGTGTAAAGCTTCCCAGTACTCTCTGTGTTTTTAACTGGTTTTACATTGGTTTTTGTTTTGTTTTGTTTTATTTCTGCACGAGCACTTTAAGAAGACAACTGGTTTTAAGATATGAAACTGTTTGCTATAACTATGCCCACTAGGGCAGGACGCAACTCCCGTAGAAGTATATAATACAATCCATGACTGTATACATGTTAAATTGCCCACTTGGGCTTGATATGTGCTAATTTCAAGTTAACCGATTTACTTGCGTTAGAATGCCCATTTGGGGTAAAACGAGAGATATTATTCATATCGGTAATGAAATGCAATAATTGGGGTAGAGAATTACATGAACCCGCACATGATTGTAATAGTAAAAATAATTATAATTATTAACAGATAGTTTCAGCAACAGTTAATGAAATTTAGATCACTGTGATAATGATGAATTGTATTATTCTTAAAGAAACTACCAGTCTGTCTTCACTTTCATTGTTGTGGTAGTTCTCACGTGACACGCTATGAAATGGTGTTTAAAACGGTTGAAAACTTTATTGACTTGTTGGTGAGCAAGCCTGCTGTGCAGGCAAAACGCGTCCGACAACAGCCGTCAAATAAATTATTTTGGTGGTTCAAGACAAGGCGTCGTCATCCTTGGGTTTACGAGGTCGAGTGGCAATTTGATCTGGACCGTGCTTGGGTGGTCCAGCACGACGACGCGCCCTCTGGTTTGGAGCAGCGGCGGGTCTTACACAAGCAGTGAATGTGGATATATATATATATATATATATATATATATATATATATATACACACACACACTCACATATGTACATCATATGCAGAAGCACAGAATATTTTTTGCTGTTTATTACTAATGGGGAGGGTCCTGGACTCACAAGAGGCTATGCCCGGCCTCTCCCTCAACATTGGTAATAGCAATTGTGTGGTAAAAGATAAATGGTGTGGGCTGCCTGCAACTTGCTCTCCTAAATCCTCTAGCCTCCCGGAAAACAGCTTCAGCTGTGCTAGCTCAAGCTAACCTGGAGGATGCAGAGGCCAGAAGGGCTACATAGCCTACAATGGCAGCCTCAAAGTCTAAAAAAGCAATCTTGTGAGTGTCCAAGATGCCCTTCAAAAATAAACAGGTGAAAATGTTTCCCTTAAGGCCAAAAGGGTGAGGGGAAGCACAGCTTTAGAAAGAGAACGGCTACTCTGTGGGGAAAGCTATGAGGTCGCAATGTGCCATTATGTTTGTATGCGACTTCCTTACTCCCATTGTATTCCCTACTGAACGGAAGATGGAGGAGAGAGAATTAGGGAATACTCAAAGTGCTGCTGAAACCTAAAGAATTCTACTGGAATTTTTTATGCATGCTGACTCTAATGCCTTTCACCCAGAGAAAGCCTTACAGGTCATAAAGCTGTGCATGTCATTCTTTCTGCTATATTTCCAACATAAAAAAATATGACCCTTTAATTTCACAAATACTCACCTCTTTATTACATGCACAAAGCATTACACACAAAGTCTGTTTTTGACTTTAAAAAAGCACATTGTTTCTTAGGAAACACATATCAGTTCTGAACATAAATATACCAGCATTCCATTTCTAGTAAATGCTAAGACTGTTGTTTCCCCAGCCCCTCTGACCTCCTTAATATTGTCCTCATTCATGCCCCCTCTCACCAGCCACAATAATTTCTGTCAGGCGCTGGGGTGCACAGCATATTCTTGAAACTTTCTTGGGCACATTTTGAAAGTTCCCTCTACTTTCAAATGAGCCCTAAGGCTACTCTAACCCATTCTGCTTCATAGTTCCTCTCTCCGTGAATGAACAGGGGATGGGTGTGTTGCTGCCTCCAAGGAAAGAAAATGCAGATGGCCCCATTAACCACATAGTTACCCTGCCACTTTCTCACCTTGCAGCGGCTGCTGACACTTCTGAGCAATCCTCTTCTCCTTTGTTCTTGTGACCCCCACCCCCAGTTGGTTACTGCCATTTTATGGACACTGTGATGGAGGAGGAGCGCGGTCTTCACAGTCAAAGCCAATTAGAGAAGACCTGCTCAAGTTTGTCAGTATTTTTCTGTTTCTATTTATAAATAAAGACATAGAAAAAATTGTTTTCTATCTGTATTTATGTGTAAAAATCAGTTTAAATGGAAAACCAGGAGCCTTGATTATAATGTTTCTAATAGTAACAGGCCTTTTGCCTTGTTTGTTGAAGTTTTTCTACTTTTGAGACGCTAATACCATCAGCGTTCTGCAGTTGCACCTTGCCAGACACAGTACAGATATGTAATATTGCTTGGTGGGCGCGCTGTTACCACCTGATGAGAGCTGAATATACCCTCTTTTGTTTTCCAAATGTCCAGGGAACAAAACCACCCGCCAAGCCTAAGATCAGCCGCCGAGGAAAACCAAATGCAAGCCGAGGACACCAGTGACCGGACAACGGAGCCGAAGAGGAACTAGAGCCGAGGACGAAGAGAACTGGAAACAGGTGAGTAGGCTGAAAATGCATTCACCGGAACACTACAACGCCAAGCATTGTAGTATAATTGTGTGCAGTTAAAATAGCCTGCCGCACCCAACATGGCTGCCGCCATCTCATGAGACTAGGTCAGCGGAAGCGCCATCAAGTCCTTCCTCCACCGCCGAGATCCCCAGGCACGACACGCGAGGCTCCTTGGTGACCGAGCAGGGACCTCCAGCATCCGAGGTAAGGCAGGCCGACAGTTTAGTTGGAATCAACTACCTGACTCTTTACGCCATCTTTCTGACTTCACGGCTTTCATATGGAACCTGAAGACATGGATGCTTCAGTGATAATGAGATCCTGTGCTTGCCTCTTTTTAGCTTTGTCTAAGTACCAAGACTTCCAGTTAGGGGTAACAGTTTGTGCTTAAAAATAAATCAGAGCCAGAACCTTTGTAATCAAAACACCAAGGGGCATATTAGCAAGGGCCTTATCGACGCTTTAGCGGTACTTTTTGCCGCTAAAGCGGCGATATTTCTATCGCCCTATTAGCAAGCTGTTAGCGCCAGCCTTATGGCGAAAGCGACCGTTTTGGTGCCGCTTTGCATGCCAGCGTTATATATCGCTAATGATATGCAAAGTAGGCGTTCCCAACTAAAAGCGACTGAAAACAGTCGCAAACACAACTTCCCGCTATTAGCAATGCCCGCGAAGCGATAAAAAAACTCGCGCTAACCGCGATTATCGCTGGAATCTAACACCTGCTAAAAACCTGACTTAACCATTCTAGTCAATGGGAGGTGGATTGTAAGGTTAAGTCCTCACCTGCCTATTAGCAAGCTTTTCATTAGCGCGTTGAATTTATCGCTGGATTTCTCGCGCTACTGCTGGGTTTCGCCGCTATCGCCGGATTTTTTATCGCCTTGGAGATAAGCGTTGATAATAACGCGTTATCTCCACGATGAAATCCAGCGATAGCCGGCGATAAAAAAAACAGCGCTAAGTGCGCTTTGCGATAATTATCGCAATTCCTTGGTAATATCCCCCCAAGCCTTTTAAAACAAATGAATTAAAGAGAGATTTGATCATAGTCTGATGTTCTGACCATAGTGATGGAGCAAGGACTCACAAATGAGACTTGCTCGGATACAATCCTCTCACAGTATTAATTTATTAAAAATTTGTATTGTTCATACTAATTCTTGCATACACGACATAAGTAGTAAGGAAGCTTGCTTATGTGTTTTTAACTAACAAGTAACGCTTGTCTGTTCTAAAATGGCCGCTAAAACGCGGGAACTTTACTGCGCATGTCTCAACCATATTATTATTATTATTATGAGCTTATAAAGCGCACTTTTACCCAAGGGTGTCCTGGCGCTGCACACTGAGTCCCTGGAGCACGGGGGGCCTATTCCCTAAATAACCAAGTCTTCAGCCCCTTTCTAAAAGAGAGGAGCTCCTCGGCATTCCTGATATGCGCCGGCAGGCTGTTCCAGGCTTTCGCTGCACAGTATGAAAAGCTATATCCTCCCCAACTGGCCTTTTTTATTCGGGGTACCGCAACTAGTCTGCCTCACGTGTTGTGACGTCTTTCTTCGCTTGGTGGGAAAATTCTGCTTCTGCGCAGTGTGCATTAAAATGGCTGCTTGATGTTTTCACATGCTACAGCTTGCTCTCGTGTTATAATTAAATTGTCGTTTCTCTAGCGCTATTAATGCGGGATAGAATTTATAAATAAATGGGAATAGAATAGAAAGAGTGGGTATTCAGTGAAACATTTTATTTGTGATTGTAATATTTTCTTCTTTCCTTTTATTAGTTCATAAACTTTGGGCCTGGGGTTTGGTGAACTGAAAACTCATGTGACAATGATCCTGCGCGTGCGCCCTGCATGGCTGCCCAGAAAGAAAAGGATGAAGTCAACCTGGACGTCGTCCAAGGCCATGACCTGATGGCCGACATCGCTGTACCCATGATGTACCAGCCGAAATGCAACAATGTTTATGAATTACGTATAAAATTTGTCGTGAGACGGGTGGGAAATAAAGCAAATGTAATAAAATTGATGGGCGGTATTTTAAAACAAAAGACTTTAAGAAATCGAACCAAATCAATATGGTGTGAGGATCAACCCCCTGTCCCTGTCCAATCAGAAATAGTGGTCCCATATTTTTGCAACATTAATGGGAGGTACATGGGTGTAGAAGGGTATAACAGATATAGAATTAGTTAATTAACAGGCAGAGGAGCTCAGAGAACTAGCCCACACAGAAGAGGCAGAAGACACACAGAAGACTAGACGCAGAAGACGAGAATTAGCACAAGCAGAGGCGAGGCAGAAGCTCCAGACCGACAAGCTGATCGATTGCAGACTGAACCGTGGTCCAGAGAGGTCCAGAGGAGGGGGCGGCGGAGTCCATTAGAAGGAAGGCACGGGGAGTCAAGGAGAAGCCGAGTTTCAGAGAGGGGAACGACGCAGGCGTCGTCGGTAGAGAGGTCACCGGTCCTGTTCTGAACCTGAAGGAGGTCTTTGCTCTTCATCCTTCCTGGGTCCCATCTTTTCCAACTCCTTGGCCAAGGGGTTTGGTTCTCGCACTTTAGGTAAATATACCTGCAACCTTTAGTTGCGCTGCTGTCTCTATCTTCTCCTTTCTGAGGGACAGTCATTGATCAATAATTATTATTCTATGCTTCATCCTTGATATGCGACCGAGTATCATGTGGTTCTGTATTTACTCTGCTAAAATCTTTAGATAAACATTTTTGAAACTTCCTGACTCAGTGGTTATTTCAGGATTATGTACAGTAATGAATGTCACTCATTTTAAACTTCCCAATTATCAAAGGATTCATTGGTAAGTCATTACTCTTCAATCAGAAGGTAATTGGTAGCAGGGATTTTGACAAAGAGTACAACTGACTCACCAGCGTAAGTATTAGCGTAGTATGAATGTATGGGCCCAAGTGAGTATTTGGTGTGTGAATGCTGTTGGCTAATATCGCGCTGGATCAGTTTTCTGGTTATCAGAGGATGGTTGGACTTTGTTAATTGGGTAATGAGAATTTTATTTTTATGAACTAAACATCCGTGTGTTCAAAGTTTGTTTTATGTTGTCTAGAATTCCCCGGGGTAAGGTTGAATAGCGGATGGTAAGTGGAAACCATACTGCAGTGAGGTTATCTGTCAGGCAGAAATAGTACTGAAAAGTTAAGCAGGGCTATATGTACTTGTTAGGGACTCTGTGCGTGTGAATAATAGCAGAAGAATACGCTGGAAAATTTTGATGTCATATCACCTAGAAAGGGTAGCATTGAAAAGGTAACAGGTATTTCTGAAGCTTGTGTGAGGAGTAAACGGAAGGGTTTTACTCGTAATGGGTGTTTAGTAAATCGGAAAGGGTTTTACTACGTGTGAGAGAAACTATCTTTCCGAACTTGGAGAAACTGGCACGATAGCGAATGTTTTATGTTGTTACTGAATTTTAATTAAAGCTGGATAGAAAATAAAGTTTTGCGTACGATTTTGTAAAGGGAGGGTCAGTTGCCGGAGAGGGAGCTGACGTCACAGGCGCCGCGCTGGGATTGGTTGAAACAGCAGGCGTGGAAAGACTCTTGTAAAGGAGGGGTCAGTAGTCAGGAGCAGTACTGACGTCACAGGTGCCGCGCTGGGATTGGTCGAAAACAGCGAGGGACAGAAAGGAGTAGATTGTAAAGGAGGGGTTGTCAGTCAAACGTCACAGAAAGGCAGCGGTAGGATTAGTTCAGAGACAGAAGTTAGACGAAATTTGATTGGTCGTTACTATAGAAGCTGAAATCCTAGTGGAGAGGGGATTGCATGTTAAAACGTGATCCAACTTTAACAGGAACTCGTCCGGATAGGAGATATTTAGGCTTTACAGAATATAATTTTATACATCGAGATTTACCCAAGATGTACGGAGAGAAGAGAAAAATGTCATTTCTACAAAAGATTAAGAATTATTTTAAAAAGGATAAACCAATCAAAACTAGGGAAGGAATTATCATTCCACCAGCTAAAACGCCCGCTTCATTCATGATGATGGAGAGAGGTTATCATACTTGTGTATGGATAGAGAATTGGATGGAATATACAAAAAATGATGGAATATTAGCATTTCCGGAGAATGGTACTTTTAATGGGAGAATTCTTCAAAATTTGAGATTGAGGATGAATGACTTAGAACCTAGACCTAGATTAACTCAATACGAAGCCTTAGAGGAATGGGAAACCGAGGCATTTGAGCGTGACCGATCCAGGAGTAATAGGGGTTATCGAGGATTCTTCCCTAGAAACCATAATGAGTCAAGGGATGGTCAAATGAAACAGTGGAGAAGAGCAATGCTTACAGAGGGACTGTATCCAATATTGACAGCAGAAGAACTGTTAGGGAGCAAATGCACAGAAAAGACAAAACACTTAATGAGAAATGGAGATTCTGAAGATGAATTTATGGAAGAGATATTAAAGAACCCGCCACCATATCAGGAAGGTACAAGTGGATTCATTCCAAGTGCACCACCGTTAAGGACACCATTAGTACCACAAGTATTGCATGATTCCCCAGCTAGTAGGGTACTGCACGACAAAGAAAAAGAAGCCATAGATAAAAACAGAGCAGAATTAATTCAGAAGATAACACAATTAAATGTTCACCCTGATTCACTAACCATACCTGTAACGATTGGTCCAGTGGTTCCCTTATATGGTGACAAAGGAAATTACCATAAACCTTTAGTTATGCCTACTCCTGTGAATGTTCCTAAACCTGAAGCAGTAGTAATGGTTGAGGATCATTTTAGTGATTGTGAATCTATGATTTCATTAATGGACTTGCCCATTCGAGATTCTGTAAATAGTACCCCCAGAAGAGCTACACCTGGTTGCTCAAGAGATGTAAACATAATAACTTCATCGGGAGCAAAAAGGGCCACAGTAGTAACACCAGAAGACTTAGAAAGGTGGGCACAGGGAACAGACAAACAAAGCACACCCCCAAAGATCATGGACATTTATAAATTAAAGGTTGAACTGGAAGAAATAATAGCAGGAAATGTAGGGTTAGATCGCCTAAATACTTACGATGAAGAAGAACTATTGTTCGTGTGCAGGAGTATCACAAGAAATGCAAAATTATTCCATGAAAAATTATCAGATTTAGCTTTGCAGATGGGAATTGAAATAGGGAGATCAAAATTACTACAGAAACCCTATAGAGCAGATTTTTCAGACAAAGATTTAGAAAACATGAATGCCTCTGGAAGAAAATTACAAATAAAAGAATTAATGACAGTTTTACAGAAATGGGGAGATCTAGATAAATGGAGAACTAGATGGACCAAGAAAAAGGAAGAGGCACGAACCAGTAGAACAGCATCTGAATATTTAATGAAGGAAACAGGGAAAGCAGATCAAATGTACCCTATGCGAGAAGTTCCAGGAGGGGGATATGTACATGTCCCATGGAGCAGACAGGATATTTTGTAATTTACGAATGATTTTCCTAAATTGAGAGAGAAGCCAATTGAATGGTACAAGCAAGTTGAGAGGTTTGTGAAGGTGTCTAAGGTATTGTTGAAGGATTTGGATGGTTTGTTTGACATAGTGGTACCTGCCGATTTGTGGACAGATTGTAAAATAACAGTTGATTGGCCTAGTGAAGAGTATCCTAGAGATCCTAAGACAGGTGCCCCGACAAATGATGTAATGAGAAAATATCAGCAAGTAATAACTTACCTGAAAGGGAAAATACCACCGAAGGAAACAGATTGGGTAAAAATAGATAGAACTACCCAAGAAGCCAGTGAATCGGTACACGCCTACTATGAGCGTTTATTGCAGGTATTCAAGCAGTATAGTGGCTTTGAGGATATTGGAGATAAAAACATGAGTCAGTTTGTCTACCGATTTGTTTATGGTCTGAAGCCAGAGATTTGTCAGATGATTAAGCAGCACATGTTGTGTTGGCAGGGCAAACCGATCGACGAGATCTTGAAATTTGCGAAATATTGTGGAGATGACATTGAGGACAGGCACAAGAAATTGCAGGAGAAAGTAATGTGGGCACAGGTGAAAATGGCCGGGAAACAGGGAATTAATTTGGATAATCCGAGTGAGAATCAAGGAAAGGATTCTTGAACAAGTGGTGACACTGGGAATGGTGGAAAAATGAGAGGAGGAATGAGCAGAGAAGAGGCTAAAAAGAAATTTCCTTGTCATGGATGCGGAAAATTGGGGCATTGGAAGGATGAATGTAAAAAGATTCGAAATAATAATGGCCCAAATCAAAATTTAAACACACAGACGCAGAATGACTCACAGCAGGGTGTAAATCCTCAGAGTCAGTTGCCTCCTGCACCTATTCAGGGTAATGTAAGCAGAACAAAGCACGGTACAGACGTCGGATATCAAGGAGGAAGTGGTAAGAATGATTATATAACATCACAATTTCTTTTACAGGACGACTTCTGTTCCTATAGCCAGTGACGGTGCCTAGGAGAGAGGGATAAGGAGTGCGTACTTGGCGCATCCTTACCGGTAGATCAGTCAGGTCCATATGTTGAAGGGAATGTGAAAGGTAATGATATTACTTTCCTTTTGGACACTGGTGCTACTAGGTCTACTGTGAGAACAGCAGACATCCCAGACCTTCCTCTCTCTGGAGAAGCTATCCAAGTTGTGGGGGTGGCAAATCGAAAGATTAGAACACCTCTTACTGAACCAATGGAAGTAAAAATAGGAAAGTTTAGAGAAATGCATCAATTCGTAGTGTGTGATTCCAGTCCAGTAAATTTATTAGGCCGAGATTTGTTATGCAAAATGAATTGCACAATTTTCTGCACACCGGATGGTGTGGCAGTGCAGACCCCAGATGAAGATCATGTATATAAGTTTATGATTGCAAAACAAGGTACAGAAGTAGATGAGATGTTTTCTTTGATAACAAAAGACGAGTTGCCAGAAGAATTAAAAACTACTGTAAACCCCATAGTATGGGATTTCACGGGAAAGGAAGTAGGACTTATGGCCAAAATAGACCCATTTAAAATTGTTGTAAAAGAAGGTGCGATTTTCCCAAATACCAGACAGTACAAAATGAGTGCAGAAGTAAAAGCAGGAGTAATTGAAGAAATTAACAGAATGGTAAAACAAGACATATTAAAAGAAGTAATGAGTAGCCCTTGTAACTCACCAATCATGGGTTTGAAGAAACCTAGTGGAAAATATAGGATTGTTCAAGATCTGCGTAAAATAAACAAGATTGTGGAACCCTGTTGTCCTATAGTGCCAAATCCTGCAGTAATTCTATATCAGATTCCTTGGAGTGCAGGATGGTTTACTGTGATTGATTTATGCCAAGCATTCTTTTCGATACCCTTGCATCCAGATAGCCAGTATCTTTTTTCATTTAAATTCGAGAACAAAGTCTATGTATGGAATAGTGTTCCTCAGGGGTACACGGAAAGTCCTTCCATCTTCAATCAGATATTGAAAAAGTGTCTAGAGAAACTAGTGATGCCAGGAAGCTCAGTATATAGATGACTTACTGGTGGCATCAAACTCCAGAGAGGACTGTGTTGACGACTCCATTGCATTATTAAATCATTTAGCTGAAGAAGGGCATAAAGTTTCACCTGAGAAGTTGCAGTTTTGTACAACAGCAGTTAAATATCTGGGACACCAAATTGAGAGGGGAAAAAGAAGAATAACATCTGAAAGAGTAAAAATAATCAAGAAAATGCAATTGCCTGTAACACAAAGAGAAGTGAGAATGTTCCTGGGAATAGTAGGTTATTGTCGACAATGGATATTAGGATTTTCTCTATTAGCAAAGCCATTAATTCAATTGACGAAAAAGAAGGCAAGGGACCCAGTTGAGTGGGATGATGAGAGCGTTGGAGCTTTTGTAAAATTGAGAAATGCGTTGTGTTCAGCACCCGCCTTAGGCATGCCTGATTATAAAAGAAAATTCGCATTATTTTGTCACGAGAGAGAAAATTGTGCACTTTCAGTCCTAACCCAGAGACATGGTTTAGACAGACGTCCTATATCATATTTTTCTGCTACATTGGACCCAGTGGCAGCCGCGTTGCCAGGCTGCTTAAAAGCAGTAGCGGCTACCTGTTTGAGCATTGAACAAAGTGAGTCAATCGTAATGGGACACCCTGTAAAGGTTTTTGTTCCACATGCGGTTGTGATTCTGTTGACAAGAACGCGAACTCAGCATCTTACTCCTAGTCGGCTGACTAAGTATGAAAGAACAATAATGGGTGCTGAAAATGTGACCATGGTAAGGTGCACGATAGTAAATCCAGCTACCTTATTACCAGACCCATATCATGAGGAAGTTAACGATGACGAAGAAGAAGAACATGATTGTTTAAAAGTCACAGAGCTATGCACGAAAACACGTCCTGATATTGAGGAACTACCCCTCAAGAAGCCAGACAGGGAACTGTTTGTCGATGGTTCGTGCCAAAGACATGAAGATGGTAAACTAACTGCGGCCTATGCGGTGTGTGAATTAACTGGAATAGTCGAAGCATCCTATTTACCAGGAGTCAAATCTGCACAAATAGCTGAATTAATTGCATTGATAAAGGCTTGCAAAATTGGGAGGAATCAAAAAGTAACTATATTTACAGATAGCCAATATGGTTACGGGGTTGTGCATGATTTTGGCCAACTTTGGATGCAGAGGGATTTCATGACTTCTTCAGGATCCCCCATTAAAAATGGACAATTCGTAAGGGAATTGCTAGAAGCAATACAATCACCAAAAGAATTGGCTGTGGTGAAATGTGCCGCACACCAGTCAGGAAATGACTGGGTGGTAGTAGGCAACCGATATGCAGACCTTGTGGCTCAACATTGTGCCAAAAATAGGTTGTCAGTAAATAAAAGGGTGGAAAGAATGGGAATCAGCTGACAACTTATGCTGTATGCACCACCTGAAACATGGAATGAGGTAAAAGGAATGCAAGATGATGATGATGAAAGTGAGAAAAATACATGGATTAAAATGGGATGTTCTCAAAGGGCAGACGATGATGTATGGATTTATGCCGATGGCAGACCAGTCATGCCCGATTCTTTGCTTTCACAGATGGCCAGGATGTATCATGGAGACACACACATAGGTAGAGATGCAATGATTAGGCTCTTCAGACAAAATTGGTACAATCCAAGGTTCAGGGCTGTAGCAGAGAGTCTTTGCCAGAGATGTTTAACGTGCCAGATGCATAATCCAGGGAGAAAAACAATAATTGGGTTTGGGAAAATTGGAAAGGCAGAAGGTCCATTTATAAGATTGCAATTTGATTTCATTCAGCTACCATCCTGCAGAGGGCTGAAATATGTACTTGTCATAGTATGTCTGTTTTCAAAGTGGGTGGAGGAATGACAGCATTACAGTTGCAAAGTTGTTGCTACGAGAACTAATTCCTAGGTTTGGTTTCCCAGTAACTTTGGAATCGGATAGAGGAAAACATTTTAACAGTGAAGTGATTAAAATAATCTGTGAAGCATTTCAAATTGAACAAAAACTGCACTGTGCATATCGTCCAGAGGCTTCTGGAGTCGTTGAACAATTGAATGGCACAATAAAATCCAGACTGGGAAAAATGTGTGCATCAACATCATTAGAGTGGCCGGATGCATTGCCACTTGTTTTAATGGGACTCAGAAGCATTCCTGATAGAAATACCGGATTGAGCCCACACGAGATAATGATGGGAAGAGCAATGAGACAAGCACATGTTCCCACAAATAAACTGCTGAATATATCTGATGATATGGTCCTGGATTATTGCAAAGGATTGGCTGACCTAGTGCGTTCTGTCTCTCACCAGGTTGGAGAAGACGCCGTTTCCAGGCAGCCTGAACAAGAACATGATCTGAATCCTGGTGACTGGGTGGTAGTGAAGAATCATACCAGAGAGACGTGTCTATCACCTAGGTGGGGAAAACCTTGTCACGTCATACTGATCACAAATACAGCAGTGAAGTGTGCAGGATTTCCTAATTGGATTCATGTAAGTCACACCAAAAGAGTACCAGACCCTGAAGAAGAAAATCCTCAGTCAGCATCAATCACTGAGGAAGCTGAAGGTTGCCCAGCTGAAGAATCTCAGGTTTGAGATTCAAGGGAAGCTGAAGAAGAACAACCGAGCACAAGTCAGGACTGGATACCAGTGGTGGAAATTCCTGAAGTTTACCACAGAACAAGAAGTCAAGTAAACTTGGAAGAAATCGAAGAAGATCAGATAGGTGAAGAAGAAGCAGCTCAGGAAAAAGAAGAAGATACAATAAAAGAACCTGAGCAGGACCAGAGAGGGAAAGGAAACTGGGCTCAAAATAACGAAGAACCAACAAGTTTTGAGCAGGGACAGACAGGTTTAGAAGAATCCGGTCAGGCTGCAGAAGTACAAAGTGCAATAAGCCCTGATCAGAACCAGTTAGATCCAGAAAAGTACACAGAAAAAGAAGATCTCGAGAAAAATGAACATGAAGAAATAAATCAAGAACAAGGTCACTTATTGGAAACTCACAATGGAGCTGCTGAAGAGAAACCAATCAGACCTGAAAAGGAACAAATAAGAGAAACAGTAATTGCAGAAAACGAAACTGTGCTAAAACCTAAAAATAAAAGGATTTCTGAAGACGAAAAAAAAGAGACAGTACAAACAAAGAAAACAAGAAAAGGTGATCATTGGCCTAGTGTCATTAAAAGAGTAAGATACCACATAACAACCAGAAGTGAAGATCTAGATCAAGTAAATGAAGTAACAAGCCAATCAGAACAAGAAAGCAGAATTGAGAAAAGACGAAGCAAGAGAATGAAACTTGTGAACAACAAATTCAAGGGACCTGATTGGACTTACATCATTCTTGAAGATTACGAAAGCTCAGAGTCAGGTGAAAGTGGTGACGAAGGAACCAGTGCGGAACTGATCTATGAAAAATAAACAAGACCGCCTTGATAAAGAAAAATAGTGCTATAAAGAAACGGAAAATAGATAAGAAGAGCAATCTTCCTTGTCAAAATGTCCGACGATAGAGTTACTGGGAGATCAAAACAGAAATGTTGTAAAAGATGCTGTGCAATATGCATATGTAGTCTAGTAATGGTGCTCATAGTATGGTTAGTCATGATCCTAGCAGTTCCTTACCTTATGATAATGGATAAAAAGATTAATAACGAAACTAAGGAAAGGACAGCAAACTTGAAGGGTAATAGAGTAGAACTAATGGCAGAAAATGAACAAGAATTTCATCATGAGATAACTGATAACAACACTAGTTTAAATGTTTTCACAAAGTTATTGTTTCAATATGTAGATACCATGGAAGTTAGTAATTGTTATGTCTGTATGAAGTTACCCGAATCAGTAGCAGAAGGGTTAACATATCATCACTTACCATTAACATATGGCATATCATGTAGTGTATTAGCTAGTTTATTTTATAGAACAGGGAGACTTCAGTATTATTATTCAAACATAGATGTGATATTTTCTGAGGTTCCGATTCGAAAGAGTATGAACCCAGTGCTTAGTAGTCAAGATGCACAGTTTATGGGAGAATTTTTCTTAACAATGAAATCGATAGATATAACACATGCACATAGATACAATCTAACATGTTCATTACATGAAGAAGAAAATATATTTTTGAATTTAGTAGAAAATAGAAGACAAGATTTTCAAAAGAAAGCTTCTGAGCATAAGGCTCATTTGCCACCTTGGGCTGAGAAAGAAGGTAGTTACACACCTGGCAAGGCTCAAGCTGCTATGGCTCTGGATTTTGTAAAGACAGGGAAAATTTGTCTACATAGATTAAAAACTGATTATAACAATGTTTTCATCGGTACCAGTGAATGTGAACATAATTTCTTAATTCTTGGAGGGTGGGGAATCAAAGGAGGAACAGATTCAGTTTTTCCTGAAGTCTATTATGTGTGTGGGAATAAGGCTTACTTTAGGCTTCCTGCACGGTGGTATGGAAGTTGTTACTTTGGAATAGTATTTCCAAAAATATACCACGTAAAAGAAACACTGGGAGCAATGAAAATAATAGTGAATTAACACGTAGTAAAAGAGCTAGTTTTTCAGAAATTGTAGGTGATATATTTGGTGCATTGATACCTTCAGTGGGAATAATTCTGAACTCAAGGAAGATATGTAAATTGTCTACAGTGGTTGATCGTTTATCAACGGATACTGCTGGAGGTTTCCTAATGATTAATGCGGAAATGGTTGCGATTAGATCTATGGTTATGCAAAATCGACTTGCTCTTGATATTATATTGGCAAAAGAGGGCGGAGTCTGTAAATTATTGAAGATGAAACATTGTTATACTTATATACCTGATAAAAGTGCAGAAATTGGAACGTATATACAGAATATAACTAAACTTGAGAAGGAACTTAAACCACTGGAAGTTGATAGTGTATGGGAAAGATTGACAAGTAGTATTGCGTCAATTGGTACCTGGTTTACTAATATAGGGAAAGGACTTATAGGACAAATATTAGTACCCTTAGCAGGGATAGCAATAATAGTACTGTCAATAATAATATGGTGCAAATGCTGTAGAAAGAATGAATCGTATACTGTGACAGGAAAAGGGAAGAAGAGAAAGTTTGATGAAATTGAACTAGAAGACTTGAGAAGTGAATTATACAAGAAACTGAAAGGGGATGTGAAAAATAGAAAGTGTAAAAATGAAAATGAGACTATTTTATGCTAAAAGTTGGCATCTGATTGTGGGTAGTATTTGATGGCTCAGAAACGCCATCAGAGAGGGGATTGATGGAGCAAGGACTCACAAATGAGACTTGCTCGGATACAATCCTCTCACAGTATTAATTTATTAAAAATTTGTATTGTTCATACTAATTTTTGCATACCCGACATAAGTAGTAAGGAAGCTTGCTTATGTGTTTTTAACTAACAAGTAATGCTTGTATGTTCTAAAATGGCTGCTAAAACGCGGGAACTTTACTGCGCATGTCTCAACCATATCACGTGTTGTGACGTCTTTCTTCGCTTGGTGGGAATATCCTGCTTCTGCGCAGTGTGCATTAAAATGGCTGCTTGATGTTTTCACATGCTACAGCTTGCTCTCGTGTTATAATTAAATTGTTGTTTCTCTAACGCTATTAATGCGGGATCGAATTTATAAATAAATGGGAATAGAATAGAAAGAGTGGGTATTCAGTGAAACATTTTATTTGTGATTGTAATATTTTCTTCTTTGCTTTTATTAGTTCGTAAACTTTGGGCCTGGGGTTTGGTGAACTGAAAACTCATGTGACAATGATCCTGCGCATGCGCCCTGCATGGCTGCCCAGAAAGAAAAGGATGAAGTCAACCTGGACGTCGTCCAAGGCCATGACCTGATGGCCGACATCGCTGTACCCATGATGTACCAGCCGAAATGCAACAATGTTTATGAATTATGTATAAACTTTGTCGTGAGACGGGTGGGAAATAAAGCAAATGTAATAAAATTGATGGGCGGTATTTTAAAACAAAAGACTTTAAGAAATCGAACCAAATCAATATGGTGTGAGGATCAACCCCCTGTCCAATCATAAATAGTGGTCCCATATTTTTGCAACATTAATGGGAGGTACATGGGCGTAGAAGGGTATAACAGATATAGAATTAGTTAATTAACAGGCAGAGGAGCTCAGAGAACTAGCCCACACAGAAGAGGCAGAAGACACACAGAAGACTAGACGCAGAAGATGAGAATTAGCACAAGCAGAGGCGAGGCAGAAGCTCCAGACCGACAAGCTGATCGATTGCAGATTGAACCGTGGTCCAGAGAGGTCCTGAGGAGGGGGCGGCGGAGTCCATTAGAAGGAAGGCACGGGGAGTCAAGGAGAAGCCGAGTATCAGAGAGGGGAACGACGCAGGCGTCGTTGGTAGAGAGGTCAACGGTCCTGTTCTGAACCTGAAGGAGGTCTTTGCTCTTCATCCTTAATGGGTCCCATCTTTTCCAACTCCTTGGCCAAGGGGTTTGGTTCTCGCACTTTAGGTAAATATACCTGCAACCTTTAGTTGCGCTGCTGTCTCTATCTTCTCCTTTCTGAGGGACCGTCATTGATCAATAATGATTATTCTATGCTTCATCCTTGATATGGGACCGAGTATCATGTGGTTCTGTATTTACTCTGCTAAAATCTTTAGATAAACATTTTTAAAACTTCCTGACTCAGTGGTTATTTCAGGATTATGTACAGTAATGAATGTCACTCATTTTAAACTTCCCAATTAGCAAAGGATTCATTGGTAAGTCATTACTCTTCAATCAGAAGGTAAATGGTAGCAGGGATTTTGATAAAGAGTACAACTGACTCACCAGCGTAAGTATTAGCGTAGTATGAATGTATGGGCCCAAGTGAGTATTTGGTGTGTGAATGCTGTTGGCTAATATCGCGCTGGATCAATAGTCTCATCCTTTTTAACATTACCTCCACAACAATTTTAATAAATTGAGAACGTGATCCCGAATGAATGAACCAGAATTGTCAAAAAAAGACATACAACATGTCTTCTTTCAGGAGAGGTACAAAACATTTTAACAGTTGCAAATGCTCCTATGCAGTGTTCGTGACTGTTAAAAAGCTTTTTCTTATAGAGTAATCCCATTTTAGGAATAGGAAAAGTTTTCCTGACTCCTAAAATTGGTTTCCGAATGGATTCCGATTCAGTATCTGGAAGGAACATTTTGTAGGCATCCATTCCAAATACTCAGTATCTAATGTGTCAATGTTTTGCAATGGAAATCCTGTCACAAAAAACATTAATATTTTACAGACATCTTAAATGAGGTCGTAACCATTGGCAAAAGGGAAGGGGTCTGCTGGGGACCCTAATAAAAGCCAGTTCACACGTAGTGAGATCCAAATTGTGTTTTATTCAATGCAACCACCGACCGAACAGGTCCAACAGCAACAGCCTTCCCAGCTCAAGTGCCCTCACCACATTCCATGACCTCATGACATTCTCATTCTACTTTGAGCACATGCAGGAAGATTACAACACATCCCCCTTACAAAATTATATAAAACTACATAATAGGGAAACGTTAAAATGTGATGACAGGTCGCATAAGAAAAACAAGAGAGTAAACAAAAAGGAAGGATGGCTTTAAACACAAGGAAAAGTGAAAATGGCATGAATGGTTACTTCAATACAAAACATAATCCTTGAACTTCACAGGAACATGCCTGTGTCTGTCTGGATAACCAGTGCTTGTGTCCCTATCTACAGAAACACCGCTACAGTTACCAGAAGTTCGGTGAGATATTTCAGAGAATTTGACCAGTCTGGACATACTCCAGGTACATCCATTGTCCACAGTCACAACATTTTTCTTAATGGCGGTGATGACAAAAGGGCCGAGAAAATTGGATGAACCTTTGTGACCACGCTTGCCCTTTTTACCAAGACACGGTCACCCAAGTTCCACTTCCTCTCCCTAACTGACATCTTGTCATCATACCTCAGTTTGTAATTCTGTTGGTAATCAGCTAGCCTAGTCCTTCTCAATTCTTCAGTCACACCACAGCCCTTCCAAGCAGGGATCCAAACAGGATTTAGTTTAGAATTCGCTACCCTCCCCTCAGGGCTTCAAAAGGCGATTTTTGGGAAATGGCATTGGGAACAGTACGGTGTGCCCACCAAGTTTCTCTCAACACTTCACTGAAAGAGGCTCTAGAATCTTGTGCCCGCTGAGCACAACTTTTGACAACCCTATTCATCCTTTCTGTGAGGCCATTAGCCTGTGGAGAATATAGGGCAGTCTTCTGATGAATAATTCCAAGATTCCCTAGAAAATCAAACATTTCATGGGAAATGAACTGCACCCCATTGTCAGTGACCAAATATTTGGGAATACCTTCCGCAACAAACACATCCTTCAAGAACTCAATCACTGACCTTGAATTAACAGTATTCATGCACTTAGAAACCACCCATTTTGAGGTATAGTCCACTAAAAGAACAACAAACCTCTCATGAGAGGGCATCAACTCAAAGGGGCCTATTATATCCAATCCTAATTTGGTCCAAACAACATCAGGTACTTCCACTGGGGAAAGAGGGGCATGACAAGTTACATGAGACTTATCATTAACGGCACACAAATGACAGTCCTTGACCACACTCTCAATCATCCGATCCATCCCAGGCCACCAGTATCTCTCCCTGACGCGTGCTTTGGTTAGACTCCTTCCCAAATGTCCCTCATGGGCTATATTGACTACTCTGTTCCTAAGCTCACTAGGCGGCACCACTCTGCCTCCTCTCATGAGATTTCCTTGGCAAAAGGTGAGGTCATTTCTCACAGCCCAGAAGGATTTCAGATCAGAATCAAGGTCTCTGTATCCTGGCCACCCCTTGGTAATCACTACCTTAAGGGAGCAAAACACCTTATCACTGCTAGCACAGGACAACCACTCATCCTTTGACAACGAAGGCTCAGTCAACCAATTCACACATTCCAACTCTTCTCCTTTGTATTCAACGTCCAAAGGCAACCGTGACAAACAGTCAGCAGACTTATTACTCTGACCTGAGATGTACTGTACCCGGAAATTAAACTCCTGCAGACCCTCACTCCACCTCTTAAGCCTAGGGGTCACATGGTCACTGTGATAGCACGAAAAATTTGAACAAGAGGGCGATGGTCAGATTTTACAATAAATGGAATACCCCATAGGTAAAACTTGAAATGTCGTATCGCCCAAAACACACTCAGAGCTTCCCTCTCGATACAAGAATAGTTGACCTCAGCCTCTCTTAGAGCTCTGGAAGCAAAAGCCACTACTTTCTCCTCGCCATTGACAACTTGAGAGAGAACAGCCCCAAGTCCCTTGAGACTGGCATCAGTTGTTAGGATAGTTTTTAATTTGGTATCAAAGTGTCCTAATGTTGGCATTCTCCCAATCTCAGACTTGACTGATTTGAATGCTTCCTCACATTCAGGCGACCAGACAAAACGCGCCCCCTTCCTTAACAAAACTCTAATGGGTTCTACAACACTGGCAAAATTTCTCACAAACTTAGAGTAGAACTCCGCCATTCCCAAAAGGACCTAACTTGCTCCTTGTCTTCAGGAGCTGGGGCTTTGACAATGCTCTCCGCAAGCTGCAGCTTGGGTTGTATTCCATCACCAGAAATGACGTGACCAAGGTAAGTAACCGACTCCAGCCCAATGCGGCACTTATCCTTCTTGACAGTAAGCCCCTTCTCTTTCAATTTGTTCAAAATAGACCTTAAAACACCTTCATGTTCCCTCTCATCTCCACCATAAGCCAAAATATCATCTTGAAAGAACAAGACATTAGGTAGGCCTCCCAAAACCATCTTCATTATTCTCTGAAAGCAGGCTGCCGCCGAGGCTAAACCAAAGGGCATTCTCAGGAATTGATACGCCCCCAGAGGAGTAACGAAGGATGTCAAATGTCTGGAATCTTTATGAAGCAAGATCTGGTGATACGCGGATGAAAGATCCAATACACTAAAGATTTTAGCTCCTTTCAGTAAACTGATAGATTCTGATATATTCGGGAGAGGCTGCCGGTCTACCCAGATCCACTCGTTCAATCCGCGCAAGTCCACACACATCCTAACAGCAGAACCCCCATCCTTAGGTGCTAAAACCACCGGAGCTAACCACTCCGAGGCCTCAATCTCCTCAATTACACCCAACTTCAGCAGCCTTTCAAGCTCGAGTCTCAACGGTTCAACCATCAAATTCGGCACCCTCCGTACCTTGTGCACGCAGGGTTTGGCTGTGTTTTTAAGAATGATCTGGTGCTCAAAACCTTTGAGACAACCAAGATCATCCGAAAATACCTCAGGAAAATCTCTAAAATATTTGTCCCCTTTATCCACCGTATCCACCAACATTACTTGTTCTTGTGAACTCCCAACTATATCATCCATCAGCATAACTTGGTCTTGTGGATTCTTAGCATTTGGATTAAGAATTATCCCCAAGTCGCGTTGATGTCTCCAACCTAGAAGGTTGTCTCCTCTCACAGCCACATAAACTTTTCCCACAATTTCCTTGTTTTTGAACACAATTCTTGCCACAACATACCCAACAATGTCCACGCGAGATCCTCCATAACTAAGTGGAGAGATGTCCGGAGGCAGAAGCGCCACCTTCTCAAATCCTACAACCTCATCCCATATTTTGTTCCCTATTAAGGTAAACGGGGAACCTGAATCAGCCATTACCTTGAATTCATTCCCATCCACAGATATGTTACAAAACGGCATAACAATCTTTTCAGCATCAACATCACCACTCTTCTCAGAAATGCTTGAGATAACAAGAGTGCGGATAGCATCAGAAGTATTTTCAGTTGCGCGACCCCCTTAGAAGACTTGCAAACACGAGCATAATGTCCCTTGATCCCACAGTTATTACATACCGAGTCCCTAGCATAACAATTGAGAAAATTAGAAGAGTGAGAATAGCTGCCACATCTATAACATCGCACCCTCTGGTTGTCATTAGCGCTCCTTTCTCGATCAAAGGAACGCCGTTGATGTGGATCTCGTTCATAACGTGCTTGAGTATCTTTGCCAGGAATTCCTTGGGGTTGGACATTTTTAGAGACATTTTTATTCTTCATGTTCACAGACACCTTTGCAATGTTGTCGGAAGGTTCATCACTAACGTCATATTCAGACAGGGTACGTACTCCATCTTGACCCTTCCTTGTGTTTTCACTTTGGGGCACACTTCCATCTTCCCTATTTTTCCTTATTTCCTTTACCCAAGAGGAAGTATTCTCCACACCTTCCACAATTGCAACTGCTTCAGACAATGTCGGATTCTTTGATAAAAGCTTTTCTTGCACCCTTGAGCTGTTGGTACACCTTACAAGTTGATCCCTAACAAGAGAATCTGAAAGTTCACCAAAATCACATGTGCGTGCCAGGGTTTTTAGAGAAGCAACATAAGTCCCCACACGTTCAGTTGGGCCTTGGACTCTTGTGAAGAATCTATGACGCTCCAAAACTACATTTATTCTTGGCCCAAAGTATCGTTCTAGCATTGTCATAGACATTTCGTAAACATCTGCAGGTTCACCCTCTCCATTGCCTATCGTTATGATATCCATGCTGTCATAGATATTTCTGCCTTCCACACCCAAGTTATGTAGTAAAATCGCTTGTTTCCTGAAGGCAGAACATTTTTCTCCCCAATTGCCACTATATAGGAATCAAAAGGTTCCTCCATCGCTTCCAGGAAAGGATTGGATCTCCCTTCTCAGATAAAAATGCGGGAGGTTGGGACATGTTGGTGGATGTTGTCATGTTTTTTTTTTTTAAATTGAACCAAAATCCGAAATCAGAGCGTGATAGTTAATAAAATAAATTCTCACCCTTAATACAGTTTGTGGTACATCCTCGTTGGCGCTAGCGATATGAAGAATACGTTGTGTTGTTTGGACCGATCGTTTACCCAGAGATCGGTAAAAATCACTTAATCACTTTACCAAGATGGCCGCCACGTTGCACGTGACCCGACGGCAGTGTCAGTGTCAACGCGACGTGAGTGCAGAAAGAATCCAAGAATCCAAGAATAATCCGAGACGAGTGGAACGACGAAGATGTCAGCAGCCGTGGAATGCAGGAGGCAGGAAGCGCGCGATGACAGTAGCGAGGATTCAAAAGTAAGCTGGTAACTGTAAGCTTGTGATTACATCAAAATTTGCTTACTTTTGTCCAAGTTAGAGGAAATCAGCCAATTCGTCTTCACCTGCTTGCATGCGCTTGGGAGTTGATGTCGTTCTAGTAGTGTCCCGTAGTTTGACGTTTAAAGTCAATATCCGCTTGGGCATCTTCTTAGCATGGGTTCAGGGAAATCGGTGGTTGCTCACTTCTGTTCCCTGTGAGGAGCAACTCGTCGCCAGTAATAAAAGCCAGTTCACACGTAGTGAGATCCAAATTGTGTTTTATTCAATGCAACCACCGACCGAACAGGTCCAACAGCAACAGCCTTCCCAGCTCAAGTGCCCTCACCACATTCCATGACCTCATGACATTCTCATTCTACTTTGAGCACATGCAGGAAGATTACAACAGACCCCTTCTCTGTTGTGAATGTAAAAAAATCTGCCTCCTCTGAAAGAAACTTAGAAAGAAACTTTTTTTTAATGCATCCCATTTCCAGTAAGGAAAACAGGCTGCATTTTTAAACACATAGTTTGCTTAATTTAAAAGCAATCACAGACATGGTGGTCTGCTGGCTTCCTATCACAGAGTCACGATTTGCAACTTACCTCATTAATATTCACGAGTTAGGTCAGATTACGACTCACTACAATTTTAATTTTTAAGAACCGACCTATTATTACATAGGTCAGTTCTCAAAAATCTTTACTGGTCTCAAAAATACTGGTTACAATTTGCAATCTGTATTTTGTGACCAGGGGCCGTATTACAGAAAGTGCCCCAGGGGCGCCGTGGGCATATGCACCCATTCTGTAAGATCCAAGGGCACTTTGGTATTACAGGAGGGGCCGCAGACGTGCAGCCCGTTCTGTAATACAGATACAGCTGGCAGGCATGTAGTGCCAGCGCTATCTCAAGAGGCGCATGTGATGATTACTTAATGCTTTGTCAGATGGAAAAGAAATTGAAAGCCACTTCAGTGCACCTAACATTTGAAATAGATGCCAAAAACTGCACTAGAAAACATTTGTTGAAAGCAAGTAAATTAATTCAGATATTGTCCAATTAGGATGCAATAGTTTCAGGTTATTGTGAATATCGGGCATATTTCTTTCATGATAAGATATTCAATATGACAAATAAAATCATTCTCTCTAATTATGCTAGACCCTTCTGCCCCAGTGATTGAGAAACTTTAGCCAAATTATTTCACCACAATCATGATGGAGGAGCTGATTAAAATCTTTCCCGACCTGAAGCCCCCTTTGACCCCTTCTGGCCTGTCTAGTTGAAAAACTTGAGGACAGCATTGACCACTGCTGGCTCAACATCATCTATCCATCCCTAGGCAGTACGCAGTGGGACATTTATCTGTTCTCATGAAACCTGCCCTGGACCTGGGGGGATGGCTGGGTAATCCTCTAGTGCAATCCTGCCACACCCTCTGCGTTGCTGACCACAATCAACCTTCCCCAACCCATCGGTGACTTCCGCTCTCTCCACTGACTAACATATGCTGTCCTCCTAACAGCCCTTCCTCTCTTCCTGCTCTTCTTCTCTGGGTAACAGGGGATGCTGCATGAAGCTGCGGCCGTTCAGTGGTGGGCGTGTGAGTAATTGAAGTTGTTGGAGCCCAGACTAGCGTGGGAGATTACTGCTTGTCATCCGCCATCTGCTGTCTGCTGACTTCTCTCCGGCTCCCTCCGACAGCTGCTCCTGTGCAACTTATGTGCTCTCTCGAGTGGCATTAATACGGAGTTACTTGCTACAAGAAGATGTAATTCTGTCGGGAGCGCAGGTGTGAACTTCCACAAAAAATTGCTCAACTGTGCCTGGCACCATTGCAAATATGCAGGGACTCTCTGAGCTGTGGTATAGCTAGCTGGAGAAGAGGGCCGGGGGGAGGGGGTACAGGGCTAGAGGGCACTGCCTCCCCCGATGTTGAGGGGCCATACAACTATGGTCTACGTCCAGTCATCCCGCTGAAAGCCCTAATTGCAAGTGTTGATTCCATTCTGCAGTCAGAGAATCCACACAGCTCTAAAAGTCATATTGGAGTTATAGTAGGTATTTTGACAAAAGTAAATATAAATACTTAAAGCTTCATCACATTTTCGAATTTGGGTGGTTTCAATGGATAGAATAACTTGCAACCTAGTGTGCAGAACATGAGGGATGTCACAGAGAATCTCTTTCCTTCAACAAAAGTGATTGTGCAAAAAGGCAGCAGATATAGCTTTTGTCAGTTCGGATAGACCCATAGTTGAACCTTACAAGCATATCCTTCCAGCCATCATTGGCTCTACGCTAGCCTCTGCTTCTCCTGTAAATCAAAATTCAAAACAGATAGACCAAACCCCAAGTTCATACCCTTTGCTTTTAAGGAAAAACATAGGAATGATGAGACTACTGTAAAGAAGGAAATTAGTGAACCTACCTTGGATAAAACACCAAAGAAACCAACGCAAAAGACTTTGCTGCTGAATCCAATTTCAATACCATCAAAAAGCCACCTACTTGACTAGCTGTGAGCAGTAAAAAATGAATTCCAAATCACCTCTCATTTTTGTGGTAGCGTGTTCACTCAAAGGGCTACTTGGCAGTATTATGTAAGAAGTTTGACATAAAAAAATCCACAAAGTTTCCATTTAAAGTCTGAAGGGCTTCTTGGATACTGAATAATATGACGGGTTATGTATCCTCTAGATTAGACCTAATTGAGCAAACACGTTCACACATGGAAGATCTACAAGCATCATTCCAGAAAGACACATGGGCACATATTTACTAATAGTTCACACAACGCAGCATATCAAGGCAAGTTGCTGCGTTGCTTTGAATGGAAGAGAGAGAGTTGAACAGCGCTATATTTACCAAGAAATTACACTATTCAGCTTCCTCTATGTGCTAGGTCACTTGTGGCTGCATAGCACTAATGCAGGCAGCCTTGCTCCATGGTGCAAGGCTGCCTGAGCTATGGGCAGGATTGTTTACATACAGGAAGGGATACCTTCCTACACAAAAACAATCCTTCGATGAATATTCCTCTTTCAATGTGTGCTTCAGAATGCAGCACACATGGAAAGAGGAACTAACAAGGAGAAGAGAAGCTATTTCTCCTCGTTACGCCTCTGTCGGATAGGTACACCATTTCGCACCGTTATGGCACAGCCCCAACCCAAAATCCATTTTGGTATTACTAAGTCAATCAAAGTCGATTTGCGTGGCTTTGCACGGTTTACCAAATACAAACTAACACAATGCAGCGCAAACTCTGCCTTGTTTTACTTTGCATTGGGTAAGCGTTACATTAGTGGAGCATGTGCGTTCCGGTGCACCCACTCATGAATTTTGTGGCAAAACCAGATTTACAAAGAGTTGTAAACCTGGATTTGCCAAGCCAAATTTAAAATATTATTTAACCAGAAGTGAAAGATCTTCTCAGAAGTATCAAAAGCTAAAGAATTCTTGAGACATCCTGCATGATGTAAGGGAGAAAAAATAATTGTTCTTTTTTTCTATTGAGTGCAACTTGGTTGGGACATAAGGCACACATCCTGCCAATTAGTAGGTTATTGGGTGGGGAATCCAAAGTGGGATGGATCCTCTCCAAGTGGGGAGAGTTGAGGGGGTGGGATTAGGTGGTCGAGCATAGGGGTGGTTGGGGCTCTAGAGGTTTGGCAGTCAAAAGACAGCAGGGAGTCACTACGGATGCGCATTATGAACTTTATGAAGGCACTAAGCCAGGTAGATTCCTCCCCAGCCTGCCTACATGTTAATGACCACGCCACACACTGAGCTTGGTATTACACATCTTTATTCCTCAGCATGTAACCATTAATTAAACATTCTACAGCATGAATCCTATCCCCACGCCCAAGCACTTACATCACTGTTCAACGGAGTCCAACAGGGACCAAAAGGGTCCCCTCATCTCTAACTCACAAGACACTACATCTCCCCCTTTGTTAAATAAAAAGTATAAATAATACATATATACATCACAACTCTTCAATAAATCGTCTTGGTGCTTGAATCACTCGCCCAGATCGTGTCATGTGAGGCTGAGGAGATACAGGGGAAGTGTCCATGACTGGCACTGGTGACAGAGACATTGATACAGTCGTGGGACTCTCCGGATTGTCAAGTGGATAAGTCTCATTTCCAACATTTGGAGTTGGTGAATGTTGAGGGAGGTGCTTGAAATGCAATAGACTCATGTAATAGACTTTCCAGGACAGTGAGCAGCCACCATGTGGCCTTCACTAGTCACAACCCTCAATGGATCAATATTAAAAGGAGCATCAGACTTACATTTTCATTTCTGCCGGACAATGAATGGGCTCCTCTTTTAACACAATGATTTTTGCACCTCAGCACCTATCCCCGTAGGTCTTCATTCTTAGTTTGTGAGCTAAATCAGTAGCACGAAGTTTATCAATGTGAATAGATCTTTCAATGGTCCACTGTGGCAACTTGGTCCCTATTGCTCTCTCAAACATTAAGGTGGTAGGTCTTTCACCTGTGGTGGAATGGGGTGGTGACCTGTATCCATGAAGCGTAGACCGAGGAACTGATTTGAGGTCAAGTTTTTCTAGCGCAGCGCACTGAACGGTCTTCTTGAGGGTGCTCATAAATCTCTCGACAACACCATTCGCCTGTGGCCAAAGAGGTGTGCTTTTCTGATGCTTGACATTCAGATGAGTGAGAAAGTCTTTAATTTCTCAACTATTGAAAAGTGGGCCATTGTCACATTTCAAAATTGAAGGAGCACCCCATGTTTCAAAAATATTTTCTAATCTCCCAATGACTCTGTAATGAGTAGTTGATGACAAATCTTCTACAAGGATAAAACAGGAGTATTCATCAACAAGGACTAGTACACGATGTACATTGTCAAGGGGTCCAAAGAAATCAATTGCAATCTTCTCCTACGCCTGCTTTGGGAGATCAGACATGTTTAATGAATTCAGGTTAGTTTTGGATGACAAGCAGTTGCACAAATGTCAGGCCCTTAACTCTTTTTCATCTCTTTCATTAAGACGAGGGAACTACACTCGGACCTGTGGAGCTTGTTTAGTAGCAACAATTCCACGATGTTCCTCATGTGCCAATTCAGTGACTTGTTGTCTCAGACTCTCAGGTATGACAATTCTTGCTTCTCGTAAGATGATGCCTTCTGGAGTGACTGAAAGTTCTTACTGCACATTTTTGAATTTCTGGTATTCTAGTTCATCATGAAAAGGTCAAGCATGCTTTCTCCATGACTGATGGGTAATGATGTGTTTGAGAATTTTCAGTTCTCTGTCAGTGTTGTGGCAGCACTGATTTATTCTACTGAGATGGCAGCAGGTGTACTGGATTTCACGATGAAGTTAACATAAGCATCAGCCACTTAGAAGTGCTGCCAGGACATGGCATTGGTACATGTGAGAATTAGTCAGCAGGATTTTGATCCTTTCCTGGATGACGCACAATCGTATAATCCTATTCCTGCAGTCACAACTCCCACCTCTCAATGCGAGGGGGCATCTTGGCTTTAGGACTGCTGAAAATGGTGAGCGATGCTTGGTGGTTGGTGATAACCGTGAAATGCTTCCCATACAGGAACACATGAAAATGTTCACAAGCCCACACCATAGCAGGGCTTTCTTTTTCAGTTTGTGAATAGGCATGTTCTGTCAATGACAAACTCCTGCTAGTATGAGCCATGATGTGTCTTGAGGCATTGGGAGGTCAAGTGTGCTGGACAAGGATGGCACCCAAGCCCACTGGGCTCGCATCAACAACAATATACGTCTGCAATTTTGGATCAAAGTATGCCATTTCAGGGGTGTTCTCAATTGCATATTTGTATATTTGATATTTTTGAAGCTTTGTTCACAGGCATGACCATCGAAATGGAACATTTCGTTTCGTCAAGTCTCTCAACGGGGCACTCATTGTAGCAAAGTCACATATATACCTTGAACAGTAATTGACCATACCAAGGAAGGATCGCAGCATAGTAACATCTTGTGGGGGAGAAGTAAATGACAAGGCTTGTACTTTACGTGGATCTGGAGTCATTCCTCCATTAGAAAAGATATGACTGAAAAACTTGAGTTTTGTTTTATGAAACTCACACTTTTCTGCATTTAAAGTGTGATGCAGTTTAAATGCAAGTATACGACACACTTGTATCAGAGCTTGATCATGTTCCTTCTGTGTGGCCCCGAAACCTAGTATGCATGTCATCACTGTAATTGAAAGCATTTGTGACGGGCTGTATTATGCGATGAATTACACCCTGAAAAAGCTCTGCAGCTGAGGATGCTCTGAAACTTAGGGGTATATTTACAAGGGGATAGCACCACCAGGATGTCACTTTTAGCGAAGTTCTGGTGGCGTTAAGCCCTTCTCCATATTTACAAAGTGCCGTTAAGCCACTCTTTGTGGCTTAACTCCACCTTGTAAATACGGCCCCTTTACACGCATCACTTAGCGTGAAAGGGGGGTGCAATGGGTGCAGCTGTGGGTGTTCCACTGCAATACCCATTGCTTTTTGACGCTGCCCCAGATTTACAAGGATGTGTAAATCTGAGGCAGCGCCAAAAACTAACGCCATGCAATAGCAGGCGTTGAAATGGCGAACTGAGGAGAAATACTTTTATTTCTCCTCGTTTTTGCTTTTTCTATGTTTGCTGCATTCTGCAGCACACATAGAAAGAGCAAAACACCATTAATGATTGTTTATATGAAGGAAAGTACACCTTCTTGCACATAAACAATAATTAATGGCGTTTTGACCTTTCTATATAAACAATCATTAAATAATGACCATTTTGCAGAATGCAGCACACATAGGGGTCGATTCCGATTCGGGCCGGAAATCTCTCCGACCGAGCCGGACCCGGAGAGATTTCCGACCGAATCGGACCCGTGCAGTCCGACCGAACGAGTCCGATGCATTCGTATGCCACCGGACACGAGTCGGTCGGACTCCCATTGAACTCAATGGGAGCCGGTCGTACAACGCGTACGCGGGCTCCCATTGCCTCCAATGGGTGCGAGGCGGACAAGGGCGCCCCTACAGCGAGTACGCCGCGGCGCTCGCGGCGTACACGCACAGGTAGGGGGACCCATGGGTCCCCCTGTGTGCGCCTCGCACGGGTACGCGTACAGGGGGTCCGACACGGACCCCGAAGTACGGCTCCGACAGCGAGTTCGAGTCGGACGGCGCGAGTCGGTCGGAGCGGTCGAGGTGCGCATCGTACTTACCCGGCCGGAAAACGTCTCCATTGCGCGGTGCGAATCGGGTCCGAGCGAGTCGGTCGGAGCGGTACGATCCGGGTACGAGTCGGTCGGAGCGGTCGGGTCGCCCGGACGAGTCGGTCGGCGAGTCGCATCGTACTCGCTCGGCCGGACCCGCGTACGATTCGGTCGGGAAAAAGGGCTCCGAATCGGATCCGGTAAAGCCGAATCCTATTCGGAGCCCTACCGGCCGAGATCGGAATCGGCCCCATAGAAGTAACAAATTGCCATTATAGATTGTTTATCTGCAGAAAGGGACACATTCCTGCTCATAAACAATCATTCAGAGCAATGCAGGCACCCTTGCACTATGGGGCAAGGGTGCCTGCGTTGGCGCTAGGCAGCTAATTTAAGTGCCAGCGCTAGGGAAAACACAGGGTTGTGCCGTATTGTTGTAAATACGGCGCATCCCTGTGTTTTGGAAATGTCAGAGAGCGGCGCTGCCAAATTTCATTCTAAATATGCCCCACAGTCTTTTATATCAAAACAACTCAACATGAGTTGAAAAGGTAGCTATGTCCCTGCAATTTTCTTCTAGTTTGAGTTAGTGATATCATTTGTTCAAATCGAGGCGGGAAAAGACTTTGGCTCCATTCAGCTGTGAGATCATGTCAGCAATGTGCCGACCTGGTTGTCGTTCTCTTTCAATCACCTTGTTCGATTGGCGCATACCAACGCAGATGCTCACAGCGCCTCCACTATCCTTCTTCGGCACTACCACTATGGGGGACACCGATGGCATCGGACCAGCCGATCGCTCTATGATGTCATGTTTCAATAATGTTTCAGTTTCTTTCTCAAGAGCCTCTTGTGAATGAAATGCAATTCGACTATGTCGTTGAGCAACAGGACGGATTACCTCATTTATGTGAAGTTACACTTTCATTGTCTTAAGTTGTCCTCGACCATGAAATAATGATGGAAACTGATTCACTATCTCGAGATAGGCATTGACTTTGTAGTTTACAGAAATCAGCCCCATGTCAGCAGCAGTGGTGAAACTGAGTAAATTTGCACTCGATGAATTGCCTTGCAGGACATGAATCGGTGCTTGTACTTTCATCTTTTTATGTTTCACAGTTGCTATAAATGAACCTTGACTTTGCAGTGGCATCGAAGCAGCCCATGTAGACACTTTGGTTATCGACGAAGTTAAACGGAGCACTGGAGGCAGTTGATTGTACTTTTCCACTGGCATGTTTATCAACGTGCCACTCTCTACGATAAACAGTATGGAGCACCCATTCACTTTCAGTGTGATAATGGGGCAGTGTCCAAATGAATTCCGCACTTTCACTTGTCGATCTAGCTTCGATTGCCTTTCTTCCCTGCAAGAAGCTAATCCTGCATGCGCACATTGTTCAGTGGTCAACATTGACATTGCACACCTATCTTCCTCACTGTCGCTCGATAACGACAGTGACAACATTTTAGACGAGGATGTTGACGACAATCGACGTCTTTCAGTTTCTACTGGCCTTAACTGGTGTTGCCACTTGGCCTTGTGAGTGTTAGTAGAACGTCTCTGAAACCTTCTGGGATCCATTTTGTTTCTCGACGTGACGCACTTGGGGGTAGATTTACAAAATCTCCATTCAACACTGCGTAGCCCCCAGCGAGGCTGTGTTGCGTTGCGCAACAGGTAGGGAGCAGGAGAGTGTCATATCTTCAAAGATATGGCTCTCTCCTCTCCTTTCCCTTGCACTGGTGCTGATTACAGCTGCCATGTGCCACACACACCCTAGCGCCATAGCACTAGGGTGTGTGTGTGAGTCTAGCATAGGTTTTGTACAGGGAGTTTACACTTCCTGTACAAAATACCATGCCTAGACAAGATGCAAAGCTTTTCCACTTTGTATGTGGGCTGCACAGTGCATGCAAAGTCGGAAAGGTAAGAGAAATGAAACCATTTCTCCTTCCTTGTGCCTACTTTAAAAGGGCACAGTTTTCTCAAGCTAATCCCAATCTACTTTATTTAGTAAATTGGGTTTAGTGTGAGAAACTCGGGTGGTAGCATGGGAAAGCCCATGCTCCACCCTTGGTATGCCCCCATGGCGATAAGTAATGTAAAGCAGCGCCATGCGCTGCTATGTATTACTTTTCCGTTATTTCCAGCACTAAACAAGCTTAGTGCTGGAAAGTAAATTGGAAAAAATAGATTTGCCGCCAATTTGCATCACAACACGCCGAAAAATCTTCGTAAATCTCCCCCTTGGTCTTACCACCATTTTGTTTTCTCGACGTGATGCACTTGATCTTTCGCCCGCTTTGCAAACCGTTACAAAATTATACTCTTTCCCGCAGCCTTTGCATATCTGTCCAAAGGCGGGACGTTTACCTTCATGTGGAAAGAAAAATCCACATCAAAAACACAACTTCTTTTCTTTGGAGACATGGCTGTCTGGCCTTCTACTTTGTATTTCACCTTGCTTTTCACAGTCATCATTCTGGCTTCCATGTTAGCTGTTGTCTGTCAGCTCTTGCTTCCACTCTAGCAGCCATGAGTACTCGCTCCAAGCTGAGTGTCTCTTTCAACATCGGAAGGAATCGGGGAGACAACCATGTATTACTCTGAGATGCTTGGCCTCTTCATTATTGCACTCGTTGAACTGGCAAGTCTTCCTACAAACTCATCCATCGTTTCGCCAATTCTCTGCCTTTCCTAACTGAAAATGTACATTTCGTAGTCAACAATTGGCATTGGATTGAACTTAGTGTTTAATGTTTCTTTGATTTGGCAGTACGTCACTTCACCACTGTGTGGTATTTTCTTTATCACTTCTTTGACTCCTTCATATGCCAGATTGTTTAGAAACTTAATGATCTTTTTGTCATTTGCTTCTTCCAGCACATCAATAAAGTCATCAAAGATTTCAATCTAGGCAGTCCATCTGTCACCAATATTCTGCTTTTTGGCGGTATCGAAGGGTGGCTGTGGTTTCAAGTAGGTGGTGCATCATACCCAGTTATGGCCTTTACTGACAAGAGTATATGCTGTGCGCCTGGACTTCCACCATTCATACCATCTGTAACTCCTTGCAACATGCTTGCTTCAGGGTCATTATGGACAATTTGAACTTGTATGGCTTCTTTTCGTGCTGTCGTTGGAGCCCTTCAACTTCTTAAAGATTTTCAAGTCGGGCGGAACGCACCCGGCACCTTCTCTCGTGCCCTTTTCAAGGATCAACGGATCCGTATTCACACATCCCCTGGACTTCTACTTGGGTGGCTCTGCCCAAATGTTGTGATATGAGGACTCTCTTTAGTAAGGTTCTGGTAAGCATGATTGTATTCTCTATATCTAGTTATCGCCACCTCTAATGTTTCTCTGCATTTATCTGCTTCTACTCATAGCGTGCTTTGCACCTGGTTGTCGCCACTCGTTGCACTTTCCATACCTGGTTGTCACTGCCTTTAGCATTTCTTGGTGTTAGAAATGTTTTCTGCTTTTAGTGCTTCCTTGCACTCGGCGATCACTGCCTTTGGCACTTCTCGGTACCTGGTTGTCGCTACCTTTAGCATCATACTGTATGAATGACGGCTCTGTGTTATGCTGTGGCTCAGTATCTCTTGTCTCGACCTTACCAGCAAATTTCTAGCCAACGAAAAACACATTTTCCGTAAGGCCTTTACTTTCTTCAACAGCCTTGCACTGGCTGGAGTGGTGCTTTGACTCCACATATGCCAACTGTTGATTTTCCACTTTGAGGCACACAGGGCATGCACAAACAGTTTGCTGGACCACGGCAAACTCTCCGGGAGAGCATTCTCAGTTCTTCAGGTTGCGAGGTTTACGCAATCCCCTATCTCATCGCCAGTTGTAGGGTCCTCCCCAGCCTGGGTACATGTAAATGACCACACTACACACGGAGTTTGGTATTACACGTCTTTATTCCTCAACATGTAACCATTAACTGAACTTTATACAGTATAAATTCTATCCGCACACCCAAGCACTTATGTCACTGTTCTACGTAGTCCATCAGTGACCAAAAAGGTTACCATCATCTCTAACTCACAAACACTACAAGCCACATTATTCTGGAGCAATGAACTTTCTAGCACTTTCGTACAAGGCACTTTTGCCAGTTACAATACTGGAAAACAACAGTCAACAGACAACTGACGCAATTTTTGGAACATAACATCTTGGATGCTGCCCATTCTGGAGTCAGCTCATCTCATAGTACCAAGCTTGGGGTCCAGCGCCAGGCATTGGCCTTCATTGACTCCAACTCGACTGATAGAGTGCAAGCTGTATATTTGTCTCCCTATTGCTCTAAATGTAAACCACTTGTTCACGGGTTTCCGCAGGGCTCATCATTGATTCAGTTCATGTTTATGTGTATCCTCCGGCCCAATTGATACGTTCATTTGGTTTTAAATTTATGAGTGACACGGGCAACACCCAAATCTTGATCTCAGTGGAAGACAACTGTTCCAAATTTTTCCAAACCTTTTCAAATTTTCATTCATACCTGCATGCGTTCTGTTTCTTACTGGATGACAAACTATGCTGTCAAGTTAAACTCTGATAAAACAGAGATATTATTAGTTTCAGATGAAGGAGTTTTCATATTAAATGTTTTTTTGTTGTTGTATAAGATCGACATAAAAATGTACACATGCAAATATTCTTAACTGTGTATTATTCACGTTTAGATTGACCGTAGCTCGTGCCAGCCTGCATTTTAAAATGGCTAACGTGGGTTGCCATCTTGCTTCATGACACATTAAGTTTTATTTTTAGGTAAGCTAAATTTCAATGCTGGTGAACACGGTGTTCTATTTTTTACTTTCTCAAGAGGAGAAATATTTTCGTTTTGTTGTAATCATTGCGAAATTTTATAATTGGTATAGAATCCAAAAAGACACTTGCAGAGTACAGGCTGGTCAATGTATCTTGTTTTGTTGCAGATATATATAAGTTTGAAGGATGCTGAAAAAAGCTGTACTGTGGAGGATCCTAAGAAGCTAATGAGCTCATTATTGTGACCCAGATTTACTGAGGGCTTGTGTTGCCCTTGTGTAAATCAAGTTGATACAAGGGCAACGTAAGCCCTTAAGTTAGATTTACTATGCCATGCAGATCCACCTTGTGTGGTACTGCATGGCATAGTAAATCTGGAGTAACACAAGGCAGAGCAAGTTGCTGCCTTGCGTTACTCTGCCCTGTGAAGGTGTTCAATGGGTGGAGCATGGGTGTTCCCATGTATCCACCCATGGTTTTTGGCGCATCCCCAGATTTACTAGCAGTGGTAAGCCTGGAAATGCGTCAAAATGATACGGCTTCCCAGGGGAGGCGTAACAAGGAGAAATATGTTTACTTCTCGTTTTTTCCTCTTTCTATGCCTCCTGCATCTGCAGCAGACATACAGGAAACAGCGTCAGAGGACTGTTTTTTTGCAGGAAAGTGTCCCTTCCTGCTCAAAAACAATCCTGCCTGCAATGCAGGCATCCGCGTGCAAGGGTGCCTGTGTTGACACTTGGCAGCCACTAATGCACCAGCGCAGAGAGAAAGCAGGGATGCGCCATATCCTAGTAGATATGGCGCATTCCTGCCATCTCCATTTAATGCAGCGCAGCAAGTTGTCGTGTTCCATTGGGCTGGATCAAATGTTAGTAAATCTGCCCCTGGATCTTTTCACTAAAACACGATTGGATCATTTTATGGGAACTATGTGTAAGTGTAGCAAATGTTAGAATTGTGTGATTTAATCTAGTACAGAGTAGATTACATTTCAGAATGCGCAAAGAGAAATGCTCATATGCAGCTTAGAGCAAGTAGGATTTTTAGGGTACTCTCTTTAAGGGAGACTAATTTTTTAAGCCTTTCCCTTTGAGGTGACTCTATACTAGTTTGTCCCCTTGTTTTATAGCCTTGATTTGACTCCATATTAATCGATGCCTTCATATATTGACTATTGATTGAATATGTTAACTTTTAATAAACCTTTATGGTTTCAAAATGTAATCATATTTTGTCATATTTGTGGAGCCTGTGCTTCATGTTATTTAAATGTATTGATTTGTTGTACGACCTCCGTTTTGAACATCGATACATTACATAATGCTTTATAGGCCCCAAAATTTGCATAAGGTAAAGCGCTAACAAATTCTGGTAGCAGAGGATGGTTTCAAACTGAGGCTTGGAGGATTTAAAATTCTTCCCCAAATCCAAATTTGCCATTGTTCCGATCTTCTATGGTCCCATTTGAATTAAGTGGTTATAATATCCTCGTGAGTCTAAGTATAAGTAGGGGTATGTGGTTTTGATTGTGAGTTGCCGAGAGTTGTGGTGTTTGTGGGTTTTGATGATTTTATATGCTTTGAGTAGTCGTATCAATTTGGGTCCAAGAGGGCTTTGTGTTAAAGTTGAAAATATGAAGTGCTTTTCCCTGTTTATCACTTGTGCTTATAGGGATTAATGCGCTCAGTACTCAAGAGTTGAAGTTTGGTCATCAGATTCATCGTATTCCAAAATCCTGAAATAGATGTGGATATATTTAAGTGGTATTAGACTTGTCTGTTAAGGTTGAGATGTGGGACTGTGAGGTGCCAGAGCCGCACCAAGATAGAGACCTTTTAAACTTCTATTGTGATACTGCACTAACTGAGATTTCTGTTTGGCTGATCCTTCGTGTGCAGCAGTAATCTGCCCCAGTCTGAGTGAGTTATGTAATTAGGTGTCATGCTAACATTGGTCGATAAGTATAGGGTGCTACGCTGCAATTGGTCAGTTCAATGGTGTTGCGAGAGGATTGAGTGTTTGCGTCATTGAGTATTGCATTGTGGTTTGTTGGAAACTGCCGTTAATTTTAATTTGAGGTTCACAAGTCCTGTGTTGTTTTGCGTAAGAAGCAAAGATAAAATTCTTTAAGAAAAAAAGGGCTGCGCTGAGAAATGATGGGAGAGTATCTGTCTATGAGGGTGAGGAGGCTCCTCCAGAGGGCACACTCTCATGAGACATGTCTACCAAGGTCAGATTACACACTTGTGTTTTGATCAAACAGTGGAATGGGTGTTTGCAATTTCCCCCATATGGCACATTCAATGTCAGAAAAAATGAGAATCTAAGGCAAGTGATGTATGACATAAATCCCGAGCGAGTGCACTTATTGACTAGGGTTTCCCCAAAGAGAGGTGTACACCATGCTATTACAGAGCCATCATTAAGTGTTGCTAGTACATCTGATGTCATTACCGTCCCAGTGCATCCGTTATCACAATAACAGTTGGTGCATCTACTGTTGCTACAACGCTAGATTTGGGAGCACGGCTCCATGAGAAAGGGTTCCCCCCAGAAACACATCTGTTGTTGCCATGGTTGCAGAGGCAGAATCACTACCTCAGAAAGAAGAGACCCCGATAAAGAATTGAAGGTCATGCACTTGAAAGCAGAATTCCAGGAGCTTGTAAAGGAAACTCTTGAGCTTAGTTACATAAATGCATACAATGAGACTGAACTTAGGTTCTTGATCAGAGAAGCTATAACAAATGCCCATTTGACATATGATAGAATAAAAGAGCTGGCTGACGTGTTTGGGATTGATTTGAGGACACATGTCATAGAATTGGTGGAACACATTAGAAAGTTGGAGGCAATCGAAATACAAGGATAGATGGTCAAAGTGCAATGAGAAAAGAAAGAAAGAGGATAAAGGGGAGGCAGAAGGGAGAAGTAATGTGAGTGATGTAAAGGCTAGAGAGTACCCTTGGTGAGAGGTGCTTGGAGGTGGATATGTTCATATGCGCTGGAGCCTTGGTGAGCTTTTTACATTCACAAATCAATTTCCAATGTTGTGGGAGATTCCCGACCAATGGTATACTGCAGTGGACAGGATTGTGAAGATTCCAAAAGTGCTTTTGGGAGACTTGAACACTTATTTTTGACAAGTGGTCTCAAAGGATTTGTGGGCAGAGTACAAGGTGGTAGTAGTAGATTTGCCAAATGCTGAGCCGCAGAGAGATTCTAGAATGAACGCACCTTTGCCTACTGTTATGGACAAGTATAACCCGGTGATTGCTCATCTGAAAACAAAGGTCCCGCATAGAGAGTCGATCAAGATAACCAGACCTGTCCAAGATTCCAAAGAGTCTGTGCTTGCTTATTATGAGAGGTTGATGCAGGGCTTAAGACAGCACATTGGTGTTGACAGTCTGAAAGGGAGAATCTTAAGGGGTTCTTGTCTCAGTTAATTCTTGGTTTTCATTCAGAAATTAGCTCTCATATGCAGCAGAATTTGATTTATATTCACAGTCGAAATCTCTAGATGATATTCTCCGTTATAAAAAATATTGCAGTGACAATTTGGAAATAAAGCAGAAGAAGATTAAGGAGAAATTCATGTTGGCGCAGACTAAGTTGGTGCAAAGAGGATGTCAGAAAGGCCAGTATGTGGCAAATTCAGGATATAACACTGTTCCATGTGTCGGTACAGGAATGCAGGGACTTGGGTTTCAAGGTGGCAGTCAGATGGCTGTACACAAATATGTGAACCGAACAGCACTAAATATTCTTCTTGATAACTCACTGAAAGGTATGTACACTCACACTCAGTCACAACAATTAAACTAATTTGATACTGCAGGAATTTTTAAAAAACACATTGATCATTTAAATATATAATCATTAAAAATTCATACATTAAAAATCGATACATAGCACAATCAATGTACCAGTATGGCAACAACAATAACATAAAAGACAAATATGAAAAACAACAAAGGGGGAGAATTTAAAAGACACTCCAGTAGTACAGTTGGGAACTCAGGGCACGGATACACGTCCATTACCATGCAGAGGGCTTTTCCTTCCCAACATCGCTCTGCAGCGAGAATAGTGGAGGCTCAAATCTACCCCTCTTGGGAAAACATCCCAGCTATAAGTAGTTCTAATCAGCAGACTACGAACCCAGTTTCAGCTAATGTCATTGTAGAAATAGGGTCTCTCGAAGAAGACCATTCATTATGTCTCACCTAGCGTTGCAGCGCATGCGCTGCTTGCTTTGCGAGGCATGCTGTATTAGGGTATTTTTTAGAAGTGGTGTGGAAGCCCTCCCATATTTTTCATTGGCTGGCGTCATCGCCCATGGTAAATGCTGGCTTCCGATTGATAATGAGGCTTCTTAGACCCGCCTTGTTACCGCCCTGTCTCCTTTTGTGGCCACCCATCAGGACTGGATCTTTTACTTGCGGTGTTACACTGTCTCCTTCATTAAGTTGGTGAGCACTTTTTTTTTTCATTCGCGCAATGGCGACAGCTTGTTAATGTATATAGAATGATTAAACGACTGCTGTGTTCATCACAAATTGGACAAAGAGCGCCACCATGTGGCTGGTTGTCATAAGTCCCGGTGTTGACAATGAAGTGCCGGTGCACTGCGTTTCCACTATGCCGTCGGGTGATAACTTCGGTCACCCTGCCCTATTTGGGTGCTGAGACATCACCCATTTTCCAGGGTCCACCACGCGAGGCACAGGGTTTGCTCTGAAGGCAGTGAGGTCCCTCCTAGGCAGGCCAGGCCAACATAGCACTTCCTAGCACCTCGGAAAGGGTTGCACAATGTCATTTCTTGCTGGATCCCAGGAGCCGGTTCCATCGGATCAGAAGAACCCGTTTAAGACTGTCCGAGTCCTTTCCTCTGGATGGGGGCGTGTGAGGGAGCTACCGTCTACCGATCACAGGGCCTTTATCGAGTTATGCGGCAGCATTAGATAGTTGGAATATGTGCGCCTTTTGTCTGCTGGTGCCTTGTGAAAGAGGGGCTGGGCCCTTCACTGGCACCGCAGTATACCGGGGAGCCAGCGCTGTTCCACCAAATCAAGCTGCACTGTCCTATAAAACTCCCTCAGAAAGATTTACAGTAATCTGGTGTGGCTGAGATCAAACGTGGCCTCATTCACTCACCCCAAGCGCATCAAATCTCTGTGTCTGGCCGGACTCGCGCCCCTTTTGTGGGGTGTTGATGGCGAACTTTGTCCGCTGTTGGGCCAGCCAGTAACACACAATATATTCGTTCGAGCTCACTGTACCATAAATCCCTAGCGCGGGTTGATGCATCGCTGGTTTGTGCCTTAACATTTTATGATTTTGTTGTGCCGAAGAGCACACCCTGGAGAATTCCCTGATACTTGTTTGGTCTCTGCAGCGAAGAGAGAAGAAAGGGGACATCTGGGAAGTGGGCAGTTTCTTCTGCCCTCTGCTTCAGCGTGCGCCATATTCCATCCAAGGCTGCCTCTAAGCGCTTGCTGCTGAGACAGACTCTAACAGCAATATTGAGCCCTGAGGACTCTGAGTCCTGGGTCTGTGACTTCTGAGGGAGCTGAGAGTAGGAGGGTTTGCAAAGGAGGGTCTGTGGCAGGTTGTGGACTTACAAGCCTATCTCGTCGTGAGACAGGTCGAGTGTCTGGGCCTTGTCTACACAGATGCTGCCTTTCTGTGTAAGGAGTAGAATCTGGGAAACATCCTCCCTGCAGATAGAGAGGATGGAGACGTCCCGTAGGCCACTAGGGACTTGCTTAGGGTCTCAGACAGGTGAGGCTTTGCCAGGTAAGGAAGACGGGCCAGGCTCAGGATCTTAAGACTTGCTCTGGTCTGTACCAGCAGCCGGTGCACCAGGTCTGGCTGCTGCGGCTTGGATTAGCAGGAGGAGAGTCAGGCCAGGAAATGCCACTGCCCTCAGCACGGGAAGGCTAGGTTCAAAGTCCAGGTAGGGCATTAGAGTCTTTAGTAATACGTCTCATCCCTCCTTGGTAAAGTGATCAAGTTTGCCTCCCATAAGCTCTTCAATCTCTCTAGAGAAACACACTCACTTCCTCTCATCACCAGGTAGGCTGGGTCTCAGCTAAACATCGGACAGCCACCTGTCATGAACTGCAGACAGAGTTCACCTGAATAAGCTGGTCAGATAAGTAGACGTGCTCCTCCACACATTCTGGGTAGGAGGGTCTTTGACAGCAGAAGAGATGAGCGGACAAGCAGAGTGTGGGTGCCGCATGGCGTGAGGCTCTCTTTCTGCATTGTGCACGCTATGCAAAACACACAGACGAGTCAAAACAAACTTTCCCAGTGTGTCACAAGACTCTCAAAAGATTTACAATGATGGTAGCAATCCTACACTCCAGATTATAAGGTCGTCGTGTTTCTGAATGCTCTTTGCTAGGCAATCAAGGTACTTTGTTGCTGTGGCTGGTTCCTTGTTGCCAGAGTTTGAAACTCAAAGCGTTACACCTGGAGTATTCAAAGATTTGCTGGGTGCAGAGAATTATTCTTTTTTTTTTCAGAGTTTTATATAGCGCGAACTTGACCCGAAGGTATCAGAGCGCTTTACACGAGCACCAGTTGCGTTACACAAGGACACATTCATTATTGTTAGGCACTGGGAGATTAAGTGATTTGCCCAGAATCACAGGATGTTGAGCGTCATTTCCGAGACTCGAACCCAGTTCCCCAGATTTGAGGCCGACCGCCCTAGCCGTTAGACCACATCTTTTGTTCTTGAGGTCAAGTATTTACACTTTTGATATTTCACATTGTTACTGGTGTCATTATTCAAAGGCTGTGATCTCTAATTGCACTTTGTATTCAACAAGAGAATCCTTTGCATGTACAGGCATGTTTATATTCTCTTTTGACTCGTGCATGGTGTTAAGGTTTTGACCGTTGAGGGGAAGTGAATGCTTGCTGTCAAGACGAAAGGTACTGTCATGTAGTTCCTAAAAATACATAGGATCTATGCGTTTAGACAACATAAACTAAGGCATTGGTGTCCAGACTGATTCCAGGCACCCCCAAAGGATATGTCAGCCTATAGACCAGCTAGCTCACAGTGCCACCATAAGCCCCCTAACCTTACCAAGGAGCGAATAGTTTTTGCCAACCATCGAACATGACTAACCCTTGAACCTTCAGCGATTGACGGAAATAGTGCAGTACTTTTCGCTCAGTCAATCGTGCTCACTCAGTCTCAGAGAGATGCACAGAATAAACGATGGGAACGTTTTCAATAAGTATTTATTGAACCAGTGTCATTTTAGTATAAAACATGTTTTCTGTGACAATCATTAGACAGAAACAAAGGTATAAGATTACAAGCACCAACAGGGTAAATAAATGGTGGAATTCTACCATGGTGCTAAAACACTGAATATGTGCAGTGTTATATATGCATGACAGTAATCAAGCGTACTCCTACGATGCAAACCCTAACTAGATGTACCCAAGTGTACCTAGCTTGTATGTAGGTGTATAGCCAAGAATCCCCTAGGAAAGAGCCAACCCCATTACCTGATGGGAGAGAACGAAGGACCCCATCTTGGTCTTGAGTTGGACCCCCCGTGAGGGATGTCAGACCACTGCGTGCTGGAGCTTCTGTGTGCAGGGACTTCAGCATTTCGTGTCAGCATGGAAGCTTCTCCTCTGCCTATCTGGTGTAGGTATGGTTCTTTTATACCATTAAGAGAGCCTCGGGGTTCCTAACACAATCCATATGTTGTGAGTACGATTATGTAAATGAGCCTAAATCAGTACCTGCAATTATGCAAAGTAGTTCTTTCGCCCTAGGATGAAGATGACCATGACTTTTATACAGAGTATGTTAATCCTGTAATGTACGTCATGTGCAGGGACTTTTCTAAGAATCCTCATGCATAATAAATGAGGCTAGTTTCAAGGAAACCGATCGACATTTATTTAGCACATAACTGGGTAAAAGGTCAGTGCTAGAACCGTTATGCAGAGCAAGGTAGGACAAATGTAGGTGAAAGGTTGTGTTGCTTCCTAGGCCTAGATTGGGGTACATTGGGGTACATAACAGTACAATGCTAATGTGTATTTCTTGTGTTACAGCTGATAAGCTGGTTACATTAAGAACCACTCTGAGCATACACTTAATTTATGAATCACCGGAGGTCGTTATCAATATAAAAACAAGTGTTGTAGGTCAGGTATTTTCCTGCACCAGCTACAGAGGTTTCATTTGTATTTCAGCTCTAGGAAGTCCCAGAATATTACCCACTTACAGGGGGCTGGAGATACAGAGATCGTAAAAGGGTTTATTACATGTCTTATTTATAATAGTGACTAGAAATTTCATTGAAGCCAGGTACCTCTCGTTTGGGATTCAACGCTTCTGCAGTGTAGGATGGCCCAGCAGTAAGAGCAGGCCCACTGAAGACATTCTGTGTCGCGTCATCTTCATAGCTCACGGATAACCTCTCCTAATGTGTCCCCACTCAAATGCTGAGTCAGGCTTAACCTGCTCCAAATTGTGTGAACAATAATCCTCAGGTGCACTGTTTGTTTACTAGTGAAAATCTAGATTCAGTAGCAAACAGAAGTTTGCACCAAAATTGGGATTTGTGGCCCAGTTGGGATGAGGAAGGGAAGAAACGCTTCTATGATTTTCAAAAGATAGAAACCCGTTTTTACAACCATCATTACATGCAGACAAGAGCCAGGTCTTTGTCTATGCAAGCAACAGGTAAGCAGAGACCCAGCTATCAGTGGTGCAGCTGGTGCAGTGGCACCAGGGCCCAGAAATGCACAGTGCCTAGGTGCACAGTAAGTGCTCACACATGCCGCGCTGGCGGCTTCTGTACCGAGTGGCTGGGTGTAGCTCCGAGCAGAGTCGGATTGAGAAGGTGGGCAGCCGGGCATTGGGTGATGGGCCGGTGCCTCAGGGTCATCTGTAGACTGTTTTTTAGGGCCTCTGTAAACCGGCCCACAGAAACTTAATGTCCTAACCCGGTCCCGGCCAGACCAAAGAGTCGTCCGTCTCATGGGCACTCCCCTGCCATGCTGTCAAACTGAGGCTGGGAGCCAGGTGTTGTTCTGGCCTTAAGGGCATTCTCACCTTGGCCCCCTGCCTGGTGTGGCCGGCCCTGCCCATAAGCGGTCATTCCCCTGCTGGGCCATCACTGTCAGGCCATGGGGGGTATGTGGAGGGTGGGAGTATGCAGGGGTCTCTCAGTGGGGGGGGCATTCTCACCTGAGCCCCCCTGGAGTAGCAGCATCAGCCCTGTGCTTTTCTTGACCCCCTCCCCTGCCAGGTCATACCCTGAAGCCATAATGGGATGGTGGAGAAGAGTGAGTAAGAGAAGTGGCCTTGTTAGGGGCTGGGTGTTGTCCCTCGTTCCCAGTGTCTTTTAGGCCTTGTTGGAGATGTGGGGAAGCGTTTGCATAGGCCTCGCTGTGAGGTCACCTTTCCCAGAGGAAAAAAAAACATAGGATGTAGCGTTATGCTGAAGTTGAAACTGGGAAGTACAAATTTCTAATTCTGGCATCAGCTCAACATCCAGTGATTCTGACCAAGTCACTTAATCGCCCGACCTATAATAACAAGCATTGGCATAGCCAATAGGTCTCGCCTTTGGGACCTTATAAGTGTTTAGCCATGCAACACTTGATGTTGTTGCACCAAGGATATTGTACTGGATAACTAAACACTTATAAGGTCCCAAAGGGGAGACCTATTGGCTATGCCAATGCTTGTTTTATTTTAAAGGACAAGCAGTGCTATCAGGCTCCGGCTGCCACTTAGTCCACCGCATCCCATGTAGACGCTGCAGCCATCTTTGAATGGTTTTAAAGCCAATTCAAAGCGGTCGCCAGTGTATGTGAATCCCTATCTCAACTGTGAGACTGTTCTCCTGCTTCCCAATTCTATTAAATACAAATTATGTAAAAAGAACATCCCTTTCTGAGCTGCACGGCTGAGCTTCAAGTCCTGTTTGGATTACAGGGTGCATTTTGGGCCAAGAAAATTGTAAATGCAGGGTTAGGAGGCTCGAATTATTCCGCATGATCTTGCATAATTTTGCTGTAATTTAATTTCACCTAATTAAGTTTCAGCGAATTACGCCAGTTATGCCCAACTCTGGTGCGAATGGGCCTAAAAATCGTAAATTATATGCTCCTGTCTATTTTAAACATCCAAAAACAAACTTGTACTCTAACTTTATATTGAATGTACGGAACCAACTGCGCATCGGGTTTGAGGAAGATACATGAGCTGCAGCTAAATCATTGCTTTATGTAATGACTCTCCGTAGAGCAGAAGACCATAGAGTGTTTTTTCTGGCAAGAGCAACTCCTGTCAATAGACGCTCAGGGCTAACCTAGGAGCATCCAAATGGTTGAACCAACGTGACACTGTGACAGCAAGATGCGAACACAGCCAGTTCGCGCTAAGTGACAGGAGAGAGACCACTATGATGGAGCCCCCAAAAGACACCTACCTTAAACAACACCCAAGGCACAGGGGTAGTTGTGATTAACCAAAATCACTCTCTGGGCTGGTTTCGAGCAGGAAAGAATAGAGGGCGGTGCTCTCACCCTGGCGACACAAAAAAAACCTCCATGCACAACATTTAACAGTAAGCAGCACAATGTGGTTGTCAGTCGTGCCCGCCTCCTCTCTCCTCTCCTCAGGGGAACAATAGTGTTTTCCCCTCTTTCCACTCCCTGCGCTAAGCACTTTCTTTTCACTGCCAGCCATCCCCGTGCCCCCTTCACCCCTGCTTGTAACAGCACATGTGTCAAAGGACACGGCCTGCAAAGAAAGCTGGGGAAAAGGCGACTGCCCACTCGAAGAGACAAAACCCATGCGCAATGAAACCCCGAGCGTCGCCTTCTTGCGTTCAATCCTTGTCCCCCACACCCCCGTCAATTGCCCACCACACTTACATATTTACTGCCCGCTTTTATTCCTAGTGCGCCAACAGCTCAGAGCCAGAATACTTAATATAAATATTGCAACAAAAAAACAGTTTATAGAGCATTAATATTCAAGGGAATGAGAAGCAGCGATGGGCAAGCAGATGAGGTGAACGGAAGGGTGTCTGGGGTGCAATGGGGAGACTGAGGAATCCAGAGTGAGGGAAAGAAATAGTTGAGGGAAAGAGGTGCGTGGGAACAGGAAGGAGGTGTGAGTGAACACAGGAGCGTGAGAACTCTGGGGAGGGCCGAGAAGAAGGGAGAGGGAGAGAACGAAAAGCTGTCGGCTGAACGGACAGTGTCCGGGGGGATATGGGAGTGATATGGAGGAGAGAAGGGAGCAGTGGTGCACCAAGGGGGTTCAGAGAGGAGCGTGAGGAGTTTCCATCAGGGTTTGGGGGGGCGGATAAGAGATGCGCCTGGAAAAGAGCAGACGCGCGAGAGGAGCGTTTATAGGAGGTCTGAGGGGAGAAATCAAAGAAGAGGACGTAAGTGAGGAAGGCTGAAGAGCGGCTTTAAAAACACCTTCCAAAAAGGGACATTTGAAAGACTGGGGGCAGTTTGTAGACAGCTAGGTATGGGTGATAGTGAGATTGCAACAGAGCACCTCGTAGACACTGTTCAAAGACTAGACAGCGAGACTGCAGCAGGACAGACATGAGACCTCCGTTGTCAGCACAATAAGACTGCCAGCATCACCCTGCGATGGAGGGGGTGAGGCTCCATCAGAAGAACCAAGACAAAGGTGCCCACCGGAAGTGCAGCGAGACTGCCCAAAAGTATGCTGCAGACATACTACCCAGAGAGGTCTGCCAGACTGCCGAGCGCACCCTTCAGGAGCTGTCTACAGGGAGGACAGTGGGACTGCAACAGCCCAGCCCACTGACACCACCCACATGGAGGGCAGCGAGGCTGCAACTGCCAAACCTTACGACACCTCCCTACAAGGAGGACAGTGAGACCGCAACAAAACGTACCCCAGTCTGCAGCCCACATAAAGTTAAATGTGACTGCCACAAAGCGGCATGAAGTCTGACACACAACGAAAGGGCAATGGGACTGCAGCAGAGGAGGCTGGAAAACAGTTAGCCTCGGGAACCGCCTGCTGTCACACAGCAGCCTGCACACAGCTGTCTCGGGGAGTGACGTACTGTCACCGGGCCACCTGTACACAGCTGTCAACAGAGAGACTGGTCTACGGGCAAAATTCACCCCGTGCACAAATGACCACATATGTCAAAGTTAGACCTAAAAAGGGTGAGCAGCAGCCCTTGAAGCTGGCGCGGATGTGAGCTCCGGGGGCCGGGATACATGAGCAGGGCAGGCGACGGGGCAGGACATAGCGACCTCTTCAGGGCCAGGTGAGCTGGCATGGCGTGCACTGCAGCGCTGGAGGGGGCGGGGTGAGTGCACATGGAGGGGCGGGAGCATGCCATCGCGGCACTGCAGGAGGCACTGCAAACTGTTGCAGAGCAGGGAGGACAGAGGTGAGGGGAGACGCACAAGCAGGTTCTGGGGTGGCATCCTGCCTCTGCGGGGCTGGAAGGCAAGCCTTACTTACCCCATGGAGGACTCGCCCAAAGGCACACAGTAACCTGAAAGGTACATACATGTCCAAGACAAATTAGATCTTGGTGCCTCGCCACGGAGAGCAGCTGGCTCTCACAAACCTCCCGCGGCACCCCCCAGGCCGCTGCGAGACAACAGACAGCAGGGGAGGGGGTGGGGGCCGGGAACAATAGGAACGCGGACAACGGGAGGGGGCGGGAACAAGAACTTAAAAAACAAGCGCGCGCGCCTCGCGCTGAAAGAGGAGGAGGCAGCAGGGGGAGGGGAGAGAGGAGGGGGCTTGCGCCTGTTTCCCTTGCGGGAGCGAGCAGGAACCATCTGTTAATTACAAACAGATGGTTTCAAAGCTCGCTCCCGCAAGGGAATCGCCAAACGTGCACGCGTTGCCATTGAAAGCAATGCAAAGCGTGCACGTTTTTGGGCCAAAAACTGAATCAATTACTAAAGGTCTCTCCTATGCAGCGCATGCGCACTACGTAGGCGAGACCTAAAAATGAATCTGATTTTGTACAATGTAGCTGATGCTCATGGTAATTACTCCAGTGCCCTTTAGTTCACGCAATATAAAAAATATAAGCTACAAAAAAAATACTAACTATTTGGGAATGTGGGCCACTTTTTGGGGGAGTGGCCAGGCCTAATTGTGATCCCGATCTGACCATGGTTCCGAGGCCCAAACTGAGGCTTAAAGATGCGGGGTAGCAGTGACGGCGCAGCACAGCAGTGAAGGACACACAGCTCACTTTGCACCTCTCCTGCTGTGTGCTACATTTCTTCATCAGTAGTACGCATGTGCCAGATTCTCAAAGCAGAGCGGCCGCTTGGAATCTGCACAGGTCCGGACATCAATCTTAAGTAGAACTTTGTATGAAGTGGTCTGTTTTCATTCTTAGGTATGGACTAGGCAGTGCTTGCGCTGTCTCTTCGAGACATGCTGTATTCAGGATATGGGCATATAGCTCCGTCCACTTTCCGTCCATCTGTTTAATTGGCTCCTGTCCCTGTACTTTGTAAATGGTGGCTTTTCATTAGTCAATAGGTAAAACATTGGCATTTATAATGCCAATAACTCCAACTTTGCAGGGTGCAGTAGTATATGCGGGCAAAAGAGGTCCATATATGGTACTGCACCCTGCAAAATGGCCAGGTAAAAAACATTGCCATTTATAATGCCAATAACTCCAACTTTGCAGGGTGCAGTGCTATGTGTGGCCAAATGAGGTCCTTATGGTACTGCACCCTGCAACATGGCTAGGAAAAAAACATTGGCATTTATAATGCCAATAACTCCAACTCCAACAAATGCGAGATCGATTGCATTTCCAATGCAATAGGTCTTGCATTTGTTAAAGTTAGAGCTATTGGCATTGAAAATGACAATGTTTTTTACTTTTGCTTTTTTATACCATTGGCAACAGTGCTATGCAAGTATAATAACTCTACTACAAATAAAAAAACAAAAGTAAAAAACATTGTTATTTTCAACGCCAACAGCTCTAAGTTTAACAAATGCGAGACCTATTGCATTGCAAATGCTTGTTTTTATTATGCGACTAAAGTCCAGACAATCTGTTATGCAGGGATTTACTCTGCAAGCTAATTGTGTGATCTTTTGCACATCGGATGGCGTGGAACTTTACACACATGATGAGGATCTACACATTAAATTAAAATCACGAGACATAGTAGTTGGGTTGTTTCCAGTCCTAACAAAAGAAGGCTTACCTCCTGACTCAAGATGTGCTGTGAAAGAGGAAGTCTGAAATTTCAAAGGCAACGACATCGGTCTAATTAAAAATGTCAAACCAGTGAGAATAACAGTGAAACCTAATACTGAGTATCCCTGATTGCCCCAATACAACCTCACACATGAGGCGGTGGCAGGAATTACATCTGTCATTGAATCTATGCTAGAACAGGGCAGCTTGAAAGAAGAATTAGGGAGTCTCTGTAACTTGCTCGTAATAGGTTTGCAGAAATCAAAGAAGAAATGGAGGATAGTTCAAGAACTGAGAAAGGTTAATCAAATTGTAATCCTATGTTGTCTTGTGGTTCCGAATCCTTTTTTGATACTTTTCCAAATTCCATGTGATGCTGGGTGGTTCTCTGTCATTTATCTGTGTCAAGCTTTCTTTTCTATTCCCTTACATGAGGATAGTCAGATTCTTTTTGCGTTTTGACTTTTAGGGAAAACTCTGGATTAGTGCCAGGTCCCACAAAGGTATGCAAAGAGCCCCTCAATGTTCAATCAGATACTGAAGAAGAATCTAGAGACCCTACAGTTGCCATGCAACTCAGTTCTGTCAAATATATTGACAACCTACTAGTGGCATCAATAATGCAAGAACCTAGAAAGCAAGACACAATTGCATTACTGAATCACTTGGCAGAGAACAGACACAAGGTGTCCACTGAAAAATCACAGTACTGTCGGAGGGAGGTTCTGTATTTGGGGCATCACATTGAGAAAGAAGCTAGGAAAGTCTCCCATGAATGTATCTCTCCGATCCTGAGAATGAACCCCACTATGACACAGAGAGAAATCAGTATGTTCCTTGGAATGTTGGGCTACTAAAGGTGAATTCCCAACTATTGCCTAGTGGCTAAGCCTCTTCAGAGGATTGCACATAATGATGTGTCTGATCCGCTACCCTGGGACAACGAAATCATGAGTGCCTTTCTAAACCTCAGAGAAAAACTCTGCCATGCACCAGCACTATGAATGACCGATTACGATAAAAAGATTTGCCGCAAGCGTGATGAGTGCACATTGTCTTTTTTTTACACAGAATTATGGGGAAGCAAAACAGGCAGAGAAGTAAGCCATTGGCTCACTGAAGCAAGTGGTTGCAACTCGTCCTGGGTGCACTAAAGCAGTTGCTGCAGTGGGTGTTAGTATCCAGCAATGCGAGGCCATTGTTATGGGCTACTTGCTTATTGAGATGGTTTCCCATTCAGTTGAAATCTTGCTGACCTGCAATATAACTCAGCACATGACAAACAGCAGATTCACTAAATATGAACAAGTGATTTTGGCAGCAGAAAATGTAAATGTATCTTTTAAGAGATGTCATATTTTCAACCCAGCCACTCTCTTGCCTCTTCCAGCGAATGACTCAGATGATGATGGGGTCGACTATGAATGTCTAGATGTTACTTGAATTGTGCACCAAGCTAAGTCCTGATGTTCAAGATGTCCCTTTGGAAGAGCCTGATTTTACTTCGTTTGTGGACGGCTCTTGTTTAAGAGATGGACAAGGAATTCTTAGAGCAGCTTATGCTGTGTGCACCCTAGAAGGCTTTGTGGAAGCCTCCTATTTGAGCAATGCAACTTCCACACAGGTGGCTGAATCGATTGCCCTCACCCGAGCATGTTGTGTTTTCAACAGTCTGATTGTCACCATTTGTAATGAGTCAATAAGGTTGGTCCACGATTTTGGATAGCTGTGGTCACAGAGGGGTTTCTTGACCTCCTGTGATTCACCTATAAGAAATGGAAAATATGTCAGGGATTTACGAGAAGCAACTGCCCAGAGAAGTATCTTTTGTAAAATGTGCAGCATACAGGAGTGGATGAGATTTTGTAACTACTGGAAACCGTTATGTGGACGGGTCGCTGAGTCCTATACACTAAATGAAGAAGAGCCATGTAAATCTGACAATAACTCTGTTCCCAAAATGTTATTGAGTACAATAAACACTTGAGAAGAATTAAAAGAATTACAGGATGAAGTTTCCGAGACAGAAAAACAAAAGTGGGTGAGGTCTGGATGTTTATAGAATCAGAGTGAGCTTTGGATTTCGAAAGATGTGAGACATGTTTTACTCAATGCTATGCTTTTGCCTTTGGCCAGTCATTTCCATGGTCCTACTCATAAAGATATGCCGTGATCCTCACCTTCAGAAACTACTGGTATAATCCCTATTTCCATTTCATTACTGAGAGCTTGTGTCACAGGTATGTAACTTGCCAGCAGTTAAATGCAGGCAGGAGGACAGTTGTAAGCATGAGTCAAATTGAAAGATCAGGTAGCCCCTTTAACCATATGCAGTTGGACTTTGTAGCGATGCCCATCTGCAGCAGACTCCGCTATATCCTTGATGTAGTCTGTCTGTTCTCTTGCAGGATTGAAGCATACCTTGGGACGGCATTATTGAGCACAGTTATTGCTGAGGGAATTGGTTCCCGGTTTCAGAATAAAGCTTTCTATGGGGTAAGATCACAGGTCACACTTCAGAAACGAAGTGAAGAAGTTATTGTGCACACTACACACATCAGAGATTTCACTGAAGTTACAGGACAGAAGCTTCTATTGTTTTGGAAAAGATTAACTGCACTCTAAAATCCCGATTGGCCAAGGTGGGCACATCTACTGTTTTTGAAATAGCCTGATGCTCTTTTGCAGGTTTAGATGAGTCTCTGAAGCACTCCAGACTGGAAGACTGGACTCTGCTGTGAAATCCTGACATGCAGAGAGATGAGAATTCTGTTAGTGTCTGCAGCTGCGCTTGTGAATATAATGGATGATATGGTTCTTGACTACTGCAAAGGTTTGGCTGATGTGGTGCGTTTTGTCTTTAATCAGGTTGACTTGGTGACCCCACTTGCAAAACAAGAACAATGTCATGACTGAAGTCCAGGACACTTGGTCATGGTGGAGAAACGGGTCCGAAAGTCCTGTCTCGAACGCCGTTGGCAAAGACATTTCTAGGCCATACTTATGACTGACGCTGATGTGAAGTGAGTTGTCTGCTGAACTGGATTCATACCTCCCACACCGAGAGAGTGAGACAAGCCGGTGAAGAAGTGGTGACAACAACCACCGATTCACAAAGTCAAACTCAAGCACAGAACAAAAGTTCAGAGGGAGGTTAAGACCGCACACTGGGGTCTCAAAGTCAAGCCGTGACAGGTACACAGCCTGTGGTGAACAAGCAGAGAAAAACCACAGTAATCCCAGCAGCTGAAAATGAGTGTGCACTAAGAACTGGAAGAAAGTGAAAGAACTTCGGTCAGTAGAGAGCAGAGGAATGAGAAATGGCAGAAAAGTGGTGAGACACTGAGACCTGTTGTGTCAGAAGAACACATCCCAGAAATGATCACAGAAGAAATAGAGCCAATTGAACAAAGTACTAGTGACAGTGAACAACCAGAAGTCAGAAGAACAAAAAGACCAGGGCCCAGATTTATTAAGGACTTGCATTATCCTTGTGTGACGCAATTCACCGCACGACAACACAAGTCCTTAAATAGGATTTATAAAGCCACACAAGAGGCTATTTGTGCCACCTTGTTACTTTGTAAAGAGATGTAACGGAAGGTAGCGGCTTGCGCTGCTTACAGTTCATTGTGGTTGGCGTTTCATGGGTAGAGCATGGGTGTTTCCATGCAGCCACCCATTGAATTTGATGTAATCTCAGATTTACTAAAAGTAGTAAACCTGAGATTGCACAAAAATAGTGCGCCTACGACAGACCGGCGTAACAAGGAGAAATATGTTCTGTTCTGCATCACGCATAGAAAGAAGAAATTGCCTCTAAGAATTGTTTTTGTGCAGGAAGGTGTACTTCCTGTACAAAAAGAATCCTGCCTATAATCGAGGCACTTTTGCAGCATGGCACAAGGGTGCCTGCACTGGTGCTAGGCATCCTCAAGTACGCCAGTGCAGGTAGAGTGACGAGCAAGGGAGATATGTTGCGCAGACGAGGCAATGATAGGGACTCACATTAAATTTCGGTTTGATCATTCCACCTTGACTGGGACAGGGAGAACTCGAGAGGGACATAGAGTAGGCCTAGACCAATGACGGATTTCCTGGAAGCGCGTGGGCTGGCTGATTTATGGCAGGCACACAATCCCTTGTTAAAGCAATATACATTTCACTCAGGCGCTCACAGAAGTTTCTCACATATAAATTATCTTCTAATACGGTTTTTGCACATAGGCCGGTTTGTCAGAGCTAGACATCAGGTAAGAGGAATTTCAGATCAACCTCCGGTGTGGGTGCAAATAAAGGGTAAAGAGGTTGGGACTGGCTCGAGAATGGTCCATTGACCCCTAGTATCTTGAAAATAAGGGGATATTAGCAAAGCTCAAGACCAGAATTGACCAATACTTTAAAGAAAGTAATGGAACAGTTGAATCAGCGGTCAGACTATGGGAAGCATATAAAACGGTAGCAAGGGGTGACGTGATTTCAATGCTAGTGGAAGAGAAAAATAAAAAGAGGGCTGAAATTGCTGAGCTGGAAGCAGAGATTCTTAGCATAGAACCACGCCTTGTCTCGCACAGGGATGAGGAGCTCACCCATAGGCTTGGCTTGAACCAGCAGGAATATAGAGCTCTTGCTAGCACCTGAGCCACTTTTATAGCCTCTCAGCACAGGGTAAATGAAGTAGGAAATAAGTCAGGAAAATTAATAGCCTGGTTGGAGTGAAGAGTCCTGTTGGAAAGTGGATTATTAGTAGGGGCAAATGTATATCTGTCACTGGCAATAAGGCCACTGACACATGATAGGACTCTGCATAGGTCTTAGAAAATTATTCCCATGCTCAACCCTTGGTAGCTTGGCTGCGAGCAGGCAGGCTTAACTTCAAAGACAGGTATGTAAAGCATTTAAAAACACCAATTCAGTAAATAATTGAGACACAATGCATAATAAAAATCCAACACCAATTTATAAAAATAGGAAATATTTGTATCTTTAAAATGACACCAAAACGACAAAAATCCAATGTAGGGAACCGGAGATATGAATTTTTAAAGATTTATCACTTTTTAGCACTTAGAAACCTATAGCACCATATTGGGATATCTGGTCGCGATAGACCGGCTCAAAGTCAAAGTTTCAGGCCGACCGCGATGGAGCCCTGAGCGGCTACCCCTCGCGGTAGGTCCCGGTCACAGTTTTTACCTTCTGACTTAGAAACTTTTCTGGAGCTTTTTCTCGTGGGGTCCCTCGATGCTCTTCACCAGGCTGGATTCGGTGAGGGTTCGCCGACCTCGGATTTCTTCTACTCCCGGTCAAACTCTGGAAGTCGGACCTACGGAGCTTTCAGTGGGACGAACCTGGATGGCTTGGCCGGCTCGCGGTTGAAGGCAGGCGGCTTGGCTGACCAGGTTGAGTCGGTACCCCTATGGAGCTTTTTTCCAAAGTTCTCCAAACTCCTGGAACTTCTTCCTGAAGTTCCCCAAAGGGTCCCAAAGTGTCTCAAACTCACTCCAAGGGTCTGGAAGCTCCAAGATGGTCCTTGAAAGTTGCGGACTTCAGTTCCCACAATCCACTTGGACAAAACCCTTACAAATCCACTGGTAGTTTTCCAGGTTGAGGATTCTTGGTGGTGATGATTCAGGTGAGCTCTGTTAACCTTTAGCTTGCAGGGAGTCCACTCTTTAGTTCTTTTTCACAGCAAGGTAGTCCACAGGGCTGTAGTTCCAGATGGTGCAGTCCTCAGAGGGCAGGCCTTAGCAATTGCACATCAAACTTCTCAGCATGGCACAACGTCTTGCATTAAGTTTCAAGTAGCAGATCTGAGAGACTCTGCCCCTCTCAGATACTTTTCCAAGTTCTCTGGGTCAAGCAGGAGGTCACTCCTGACCAATGGGGGCAGGGTAACTCCCCAAGGTTATGACCAAATCCTGTAGAGTGTGGCATTATTTTGTCCAAGAGTGCACCAAATCCTCCAAATTCATAATGGTTGATTTTCCAGCAGGGAGTTAAGAGCTGGCTAAACACACCCCTAGGATGGCTAATTTCCCTAGACTCTCCCCCTCGCATCTGCTCATTCCTTCCTTAATCCTAGCTCTGGCTTGGGGTCAAAAGAGTAGAGTGGCAACTGACACTGAGGTCTTCCCCTTTCCTTTGAAGACCATGGTTTACGACTCCTCCCCCTGCTCTGGCATTCCTGTGTAGTAGCACACTGCCCTCCCAGCAGAGCTGGTTAACCCCAGGGGCTCTTTATCACCTCTTCAAAGTAGCCTGGCTAATCCACTTAACTCTGACCAATCAGGACAGACCACTGGAAGGCTGAATCTGGACCTACAAACAAGAAAGTCTTATAACAATCACTACCATTCTGGGAAGTCTTTGAATGGAAGTTCTATCATTCTCCTGTCAAGAGTTATTAGTTAATAACTTCTTGCCATGTTAACCTATGTGGCATGGGATTTGCAATGGGAAAAATGACTTGGGCCATTTTTCCAGCACCAGGACTTACAAAAACATATTTTATAAGTTCTCCGCCTATATCTACAGGACCCCCACCCCAAGGACCACCTAGGGGAGATTTTAGGGGTTCTGAATCTGTAGAAATATTGCAGATCCTCCCTCCAAAGTGCTCCTAGCATCAAAGTCGAATTTGGGCAGCACTTTATCACAATGTGGGGAGTGAAATGTGAAATTTCACTTAACCCAGAGCATATAAAACTCATTTTATAAGGGTCCACCTTATAGATACCTGACTCCCCCACCCCTGGAACACTTAGGGGAGACCCTGGGGGTTCCTAATATGCCAAAACATTGTAGGTTATCCATTTTTAAGTGCCCCTAACACTAAAGTAGAGTTTGGGCACAATTTACTTTTTAAAAGCAGTCATGGAACCCAGGGCTGCTTTTAAACTGACCTCAGGCTTCAGCAGTGCACACATGCAAGTGCAGAAAAGGCTGCTGTCCTCTAAACTGCCATGCCCTACTATATACTAGGGACTGATAGGTAGTTTCAATGCCCCCACCCTATTATGTACTAGGGTCTTATAGGGTAGGTCATGCAAATCACAGGGGTACCCCAACCCATAGTGTACCCTAGTGTATGTAGGTGTTTTCACTGTATTCTAAATGTGTCTCTTTCAGCATAGCACTGGCCCTGGGCCTGGTTAGGCAGAGCCCAGGGTCAGTCAGAGTCAGTTACCACCAGTACCAGTACCAGTCAGCAAAAAGTTGCAACAAGTCCAAAATGGGAACTGGGTCCCAGAGATCAAAAACACTTAGTGGTAAGGGAACCTCAGAAATTGCAGAGATATTTGCCAGCTATTATTCAAGGACATATGCATCCTCAGTCACAAAATCCCTGGGAGGAATACAAGACTTCCTCAAGGATATACAACTCCCCAGGCTTTCAACGGAAGATGGACTATCCCTGGAGATGGATATTGAAGCCAATGAGATTGCCACAGCAATTAGAGAATTGCAATTCGGCAAAGAAATTGGACCAAATGGGTTACCCATCAAATTAAACAAAAGTATTGCCACCACATTATCCAAACCTGTGTTTCACATGTTGATTGAGGTCAAGAAACAGGGTAGACCCCTTCTGGATCAAAGACTAGCCACTATATTTGTCATACCAAAAGAGGATAAGCCACCCAACAGATGTGCCTCAGGTAGGCTGATCTCTTTGTTAAATGCACAGGTAAAAATACTAACCAAAGTACTAGGGACCAAGTTAAAGTGAGGACGACCAACACTGATCCACCCAGACCAATCTGGCTTTATGCCAAAAGGGGACTAAACTCAACTTCCTTCACCTATAAGGAGAATTGGGACTGCTGATCGCATAAGGCGGCAAACACTGGGGATCTCCCTCAATGCCACAATGGCACTTGACACTCGAGTGGTCCTGAACAAATTGGGCTTTAGCCCACAATACAGCCAATGGATATGGCTTCTTTACCAGCAACCACTGACCAGGGTGAAGGTTAATGGCTCGAAATCCAGCTTATTCGAATTTAGGAGTGGAAGCAGACTGGGCTGCCCAATTTTGCCAATGATGTTTACTTTGGTTTTGTAACCCCTGGCTGCATCCAATAGGATCCATTCATTAAGGGGCTAATATGGCATGATACATGGGATGAACGAATAGCCCTATATGCTATGCAGATGATGTACTACTTTTCATAGCAGAACCAGAAATGATAGTGTGAAGGATAATACAGATACTCATAAACTGTGGGAAAACCCAACTATACCCTCTCACAGGGGAACACCTAAGTTACCGACAGATTGCTGGATGTGGATTGCAAAGGAGGGATATGTTCCTTGAGAGGAATCTCTACCATTTGCTAGACAAATTTAAAAGGGACGTAAGATTTTGGCAATAATGACCACTGTTGCTGTTGGGTCAAGCGGTTATGTTTAAGATGATGGGCCTGCTCAGATTTCTATATGGCCTCCAGAATACACCAGTTCACGTACCAGCAGACTTCTTTAAAAAGTTGGAAGCAGAATTACGACTATTACTATGGGACAGAGGTCCTCCTTACACAAACTGATAAACGGAGTATAGAATGGGGTATAGCTTTGCCGGACATCAAGAAGTATAACTGGGCCAACCCAACTGGCAACAATAAATGACTTTGTATATTGGATATTATTTGCCTCCTACGTTACCCCTGATAGAATAGTGAACTGTAAAAATGTTTCATTTGGGAACAGCCTCAAATGCCACAAACCAAACAAACAGGATCCACATTTCTGCGACCCACCAGCCCTAATCAAATACCTTCAGATTCCAATTAAAGCACTGATTCTTAAAACAAGTCATATTCATTGACCATTTCCAAGAGAAATTAGTCCTCAATGCCATGGTCTTAGCTCCACGTGCTTATAAAGAAAAAAAGCTAGAGATCTACCTTCTAAATGGAAGGGAAGGCTGCAACTTTTAAAGGCCTATTCACTAGAATTTCTAATTGCTTGGGGGAAGGAGGCACTCTCAAGTTTCAGTAAGTTTGGGTCTATTTCAAAAGGACAGCTGCAATATTTGTGCAAATGTCCAACACAGTAAACAAATGCCCCATCCTTTTTTGTTTTGCTGTTATACTTTGCTGTAGCTATAACAAATGCATTCGTCAGCCTATGAAACTGGCACTATGATAATCCAGGTGTCCTCCCACATCTAACACTAAAATCCAGCTTCAGGCAGTCTCTGTACTCCCAACAAACGCACAGACAGAAGTCTGGTAAGACAAAGCTGAGCTTTCAGCAACCAGACAGTGGGTACACACAAATTGGTTTGGCCTTCTGTTCCCCTCCTTTAAAGTGGGCCCCCAATGTAATATGAAAACCCCCAGCAGACCTGTTAAGCAGGTATTGACACACCAGGAGGATCTGACTCTGTGATGTCAACAAGAGTCTCATTGTAATGGAGGCCAGTCTAGTTGGATGAACAAAAGAAGGGTGTAGCTACATCTGCATGTGAGATGGTAGACCTCTTTGAAGTTAATCAAGACCTTGGGCCCAGCCTACAGGCCATCCTGTCCATGACACAACAACTCCCCGTTTGTCCCTGTCCTGGGAGAAATTTCACACCTCATTCACAGTCATTGAAATGCTAATTGATGGCTGGCAGAAGGTAGAGAGCAAAATGCAAATTTAGCTTCCAGGGACTTCAGGCAGGGCAAACGTGACTTTTTAAAAGTAAACTTTCCATTATTACAAATCCGACTTCACCAGTGCACCAGAGAATTGGGTCTGTGATAAATATTTCAGAAAGTCAAAAAATTTAATTTGTAGCGGTTTCTCATGTGGAGATAACATTTATTAAACTTAATATTGTATCCCAATGCTTTCGGAACAGCCAACCCTGTTACAGTGAAAATAGCTTAGAGTTCCTAGTCACTGTAAGGATATGTTTACTATTAACCTTTGCATTCCCTACTTTTAAATACCCTGCTCCCTGCCTTAAAGGGTAGTGAGGCTTACTTTTGAGTTACTTATAAATATATAATAGAAGGGTTTTAGGCCTGCCAAGAGGCTTTATTCTGAAAGCTCAAATTTGCAGTTAAGTCCTGCAATATTGTGCTACACGTGGCAGGCCTGCAGTCGTGTGTGTCCTGTCACTGCATTAGGTGGCACAATGTGTGTTGTAGCCCACCTGCGACATTTAACTTACAGGCCCCGTGTACACTTTGGGTACCATATACTAGGAACTTATAGGTAAGTTAAAGATGCAAATTAGGGGCATACCAATTTCATCATTTTAAAAGAAGGAGCACAAGCACTTTACCTCTGGTTAGCAGAGGTAAAATGCACAGAGTTCTATAGCAAGCAAAAGTAAGGTTTAGGTAAAAGGCCCAAAAATGTGGTGTGACCCTGCAGAATGGATACATTTCTAACAGTGGTCATCCATGGGATCAACTGTTGGTGTGAGAGACATCACTCATGAATCCATTAAACAGGGCTGCAGCTAAATGTGTGGCAAAAATACAGAGGGGGAAGTGCAAAATATGTAACTCGCTTTGTGCATCAAAATATCTTCTTGACCACTAACCTGCCTATCACAAATCATGCTGCAGCTTAAATTACATGAATATAGGAGTGATTTATGAGTTTGGAGGACCTCTTGAATGAATTATCGATTCTGATGAATCGAATTCCACCCATCTAGGTTTGCCCAGGGTATGCAAACATCATAGAGCCTTGCTCAAATTCTGAAGTATTTTTCTTAAATAACTCTTCTCGTCTCCTTGCAGTTTGAAGAACAAGAGGAACCACAGACAAAGCAAGCACTCACCTGAACCCCCACCCCTCGAATATTGTCAGCCTAATTATTCCTGAGCTAATGCACAAGTTACTAACTTGTGTAACGATATATCTGTAAGAGACAGTAGTTAGTGACAGATTCCTTACCTTAGAATATCCCCAGGCGTCAGGCTGGATCCGGAAAGTTTTTGCGTAGCAGTACCCTTGCGCGTCGGTAGGCGGCGTCGTGCGGCTCCGCGTCCGTCGTCGGCGTAGTGATCGCCGGGATGACGTCGCGGGCAGTACTTAGACGCCGCCCCTGCGCGCTGACGTCAGTTCTGTACACGACTTTCCGCGCCAGGAACGCAGAGCCATGCAAGAAGCTGACATAGGTGTCTGAAAAATACTAGGGCCCTGAAAGGGATGTCCTTAACCCTAGAAATCAGTTCGCAGAACGGGGAGGATGGGTGGGCGGTAGGAATCTGTCACTAACTAATGTCTCTTACAGATATATCGTTACACAAGTTAGTAACTTGTGCATCTGAAAGAGACACGTTAGTGACAGATTCCTTACCTTAGAATAGATACCCCAGCAATACCAACCCCGGTGGTGGGTCTGCGAACAAAGATCAGACAAGGACGTCCTGGAGGACAGAACGGCCAAAGAAGCCGTCCCTCCGGACCTGACTGTCAAGGCAGTAATGCTTTGTAAACGTGTGCAGCGAGGCCCACGTAGCTGCCTGACAGATAACCGGCAGCGGAACACCGCGGCCCAAGGCCGTGGTAGCAGCCGTTGCCCTGGTGGAATGGGCACGCAGCCCAACAGGAGGCTCCTTCTTAGCCAAAGAATAGCAGGTCTTGATGCACAAGGTAACCCAGCGGGAGATGGTTCGTTTGTGCACCGCCCGACCTTCTTTGGCGCCCACGTAGCCAACAAAGAGCTGGTCATCCACCCGGAAGTGTTTTGTGCGGTCGATATAGAAGGAGAGCGCACGTTTTGGGTCCAGACGGTGGAACCTCTCTTCCTCTCTGGAAGGATGCGGAGGCGGAAAGAAGGTAGGCAAAGTGATGGTCTGCCCAATGTGGAAGGCAGTAACCACCTTTGGCAAGAAGGACGGACGCGTCCGAAGAACAACCTTGTCTGGATGAACAGACAGAACGGGAGGTTTGCAAGATAGAGCCTGGAGCTCACTCACCCGCCGAGCGGAGGTGATGGCCACCAGAAAGGCTGTCTTCAGAGTCAGAAGACGAAGAGGACAGTTATGTAGAGGCTCAAAGGGAGCGCACATTAAAAGGTAAGAACCAAGTTCAAGTCCCACTGAGGCATTACAAACGGAACAGGAGGGAAGAGGTGTGTAATGCCTTTTAAGAACCTGTTAACAACAGGGGACTTGAAAAGGGAGGGCTGATCAGGGAGCCTGAGGAAGGCCAAGATAGCACAAAGATAACCCTTGATGGTACCCAGGGCAGAACCCTGTTGGGCCAGAGAAAGAAGGAACAGAAGGACCTCAGAAAGAGGGGCAGAAAGGGGATTCACAGCCTTTGCTGTGCACCATGCCACAAACTTGTTCCACCTGCAGGCGTATACCACCTTAGTGGAGGGACGCCTGGCTGCCAGAATCACATCACAAACTTCGGGAGGCAAGTCGAAAGGAATCAACTGCCACCGCTCAATCTCCACGCAAGCAGGTGTAGACTGGACAGGTTCGGGTGGAGGACCGTCCCCTGCTGCTGCGACAGAAGATCCTCCCGAAGAGGCAGACGGATCGGGGGATCCACGCTCATACTGAGTAGCTCAGGATACCAAACTCTTCGAGCCCAGTCCGGAGCCACAAGAATGACTTGGGCCCGGTCGTGCCGAATCTTCTTCAACACTCTGGGTAGAAGTGGTATAGGCGGAAAGGCGTACAATAGACCGCAACTCCACTTGTGACGAAAAGCGTCGCCGAGCGAGTGCCGCCTTGGAAATTCCAACGCGCGGAACTGATGACATTGCGCGTTCTCTTCGGTGGCGAATAGATCTAACCAAGGCTCTCCCCACTGTAGAAAGAGTCCTTGCGCCACCTCCGAGTGAAGACGCCATTCGTGATCCATCATGCACCTGCGGCTGAGTTTGTCCGCCCTGGCGTTTAGGGAACCTGCCAGGTGTTGAACCATCAGGAACATGCCCTGATGTTCCAGCCATGCCCAGAGGCGCAGAGCCTCCTGACAGAGGGTCCACGACCCCACCCGCCCTGTTTGTTGCAGTACCACATGGCGGTGGTGTTGTCGGTGAACACCTGCACTACCTTCCCTTTGACAGAGGGAAGGAATGCCTTGAGTGCAAGTCGGATCGCCCGGAGCTCCAGAAGGTTGATATGGAGCCGGGACTCCGCCGGAGACCAGAGGCCTCTGATCTCCGCCTCTCCCATGTGACCGCCCCATCCCAGAAGGGACGCGTCCGTCACAACTGTGTGCTCTGGCTGGGGAAGGGAGAGGATCTGCCCATGACCCATTGCCGGTTCGAGAGCCACCACTGCAACTGTTTTGCAGTCCCCTCCGAGATCTGGACGTGATCGGACAGGTTGCCCTGGTGCTGCGCCCACTGGAACTTCAGGTCCCACTGCAGAGCCCGCATATGCCATCTGGCATGATTGACCAGCAGGATTCAGGAGGCCATGAGGCCCAGCAGCCTCAGGGTCATCCGTACCGAAACCCAGGAGAAAGGCTGAAAGATCAGAATCATAGCCTGAATATCCCGGACTCGCCGTTCGGGAGGATAGGCCCGAAACTGCGTCGTGTCCAGAACTGCTCCGATGAAAAGGAGCTGTGGAGAAGGAATCAGATGCGACTTCGGCACATTGATGGAGAACCCCAGCGAGTGCAGGAGTTCGGCCGTAGTCTGGAGGTGGGAGACGACTGCCTGGGACGAGCCCGCCTTCAGCAGCCAGTCGTCGAGGTAGGGGAAGACTGAAACCCCTGCCCGGCGCAGATGAGCTGCGACCACCGCCATCACTTTCGTGAACACCCAAGGGGCACTGGTAAGGCCAAAGGGGAGCACGGTGAACTGAAAATGCTCGAGGCCTACCGTGAACCGAAGGTAACGCCGGTGGGCCGGCAGGACGGGGATGTGGAAATAGGCGTCCTGCAAGTCCAACGCTACCAACCAGTCTCCAGGGTCTAGGGCAGTCAAGACCTGAGCTAGGGTGAGCATCTTGAACTTCTCCTTCCGGAGGAAGCGATTGACGTTCCGGAGGTCCAAGATAGGACGCATGTCCTCCTTGTCCTTTTTAGGCACCAGAAAGTAGTGGGAGTAGCAACCACGCCCTACTTCTGGGGTCGGAACATGCTCGATGGCCCTCTTGGCCAAGAGGGCCGTGACTTCCTTCTGTAGAAGCACCAAGTGATCCCCTGACATGCGGTGGAATTGAGGTGGCATGGCTGGGGGTGGTCTCGAAGGGGAGGGAGTAGCCCCTTCGGACAATGTCCAAGACCCACCTGTCCGAGGTGATGGGACGCCAGTGGTGAAGGTGATGGCGGACCCTGCCCTCGACTGGCGTGCTGTGCACCTGAAAGGAGGGACTAGGAGGGCTTGGAGGCCGCGGACGGGTTGGAGGTGGTGGCCTGACCCGCACGCTGGTTGCCTGAACCGCCACGGCGGTATCCACGTCCTCGGCCACGCGAAGGCGCTTGCTGCGCGGGCCGTTGGCCGGGCTGTTGACGTGACTGGGCGCCCCTTCCGTGGCCACGAAAGGGGCGAAAAGCAGACGTGAGCGGAGGGCGCACAACAGCAAGGCCCAGGGACTTAGCAGTAGCCCGTGAGTCCTTGAAACGCTCCAGCGCATGGTCTGCCTTCGAACCAAAAAGACCGACTCCATCAAAGGGCATGTCCATGAGTGTATTCTGGACATCCCCTGAAAAACCAGTGGTTCTCAGCCAGGCGTGGCGACGCAGCGCCACCGTCGTTGCAAGCGATCTGCCCAGCGAGTCGGCGGTATCAAGGCCACAGCGGATGGTGTATTTAGCCGCATCACGCCCTTCCGCAATGGCGCGGGTAAGCAGTGTCTGGACCTCCTCAGAGCACTGCGGCAAAACAGTCGCCACCGAATCCCACAGGGAGTGGGTGTATCGGCCCAAGAGGCAAGCGGTGTTAACGGACCGCAAGCCAGCACTGGAGGAAGAGAAAGCCTTCTTCCCAAAGTGATCCAGGCGCTTGGATTCCCTATCCGGAGGGGCGGTAGGGAAGGCGGTTTGGGAGGCAGAGGCTTGAACAACCAAGCTCTCAGGGGTGGGGTGTTGGGAGAGAAACAGGGGATCGCCCGGAGCAGGGCGATGGCGTCGGGCCACGTTCCTATCCACAGGAGCCCATGTGGTGGGTTTGGACCAGGCACCCAAAAGAACGTCAGTTAGTGCATCGTTGAACGGCAGCACAGTCTCCGAAGAGGAGGCCGCCGGCTGAAGCACTTCAGACAGGAGGTTAGTCCTGACGCCACTGTAGGCAACTGGAGATTCAAGGCTCCAGCAGCTCTACGCAACACCGTTGCAAAATTAGCCCCCTCCTCCGTAGCCACGGGAGGAGACAGCATGCCAGAGTCAGGGGAGGTGTCCAGACCACTGGCATCCCCAAGTTCCTCAACCCAGTCCGGGTCAAACTCGCACTGTTGTGTGAGAGGGTTCTCAGACCCCTCCCAGCTCTCCTGGTCCTCCTCAGGTTCAAAATATGGAGGAGGAGGGACATTAGGGACCCAAGGTCTCATCGGCGCCGGAACCGGCGTCGGGCGACGCCGGTCCGGCTCCATGTCTGGAGCCGGAGAGAACCGGGGAACGACGCCGTGCGGAGCCCCGGACGGCGTCAGGAACGGCACCGGGGACATCGGCGGAGGCGTGGTTAGGTCAACCGGCGTCGATGGGGGTTGCGGCACCACCGGAGCCGGGATCGAGGCCGGGGCCGGAGCCGAGGCCGGGATGAAGGCCGGTGGGACAGGCGACGCCGGGACCGGAGTCGACGGCGACGCCGGAGCAACCCCATCAGGGCCCGCGGGGCCCGAAGGCGCACCGGAGGGACCTTGAGGCCCGAAGAGGCGGGCCATGGCCGACAGGAACTCCTGTATTTGGGCCTGAGTCGCCCCGAACCCGGGAAGGATGGGTAATGCGGGGGTAACTCGACAGCCACGTCCGGGGCCGCGGGGACGGTGCCGACAGGGACCTCAGCCGAGTCGCGAGACCGGCGAGGCGAAGTCTTAGAGCGATGATGCCGCTTAGACTTCTTGTGCTTCGACTTACCGGAGGAGCGCGAAGACTTGGATTCCGACGAACGGCGGGGACTCCGCGTCTGGCCCCTCGACCTCTCCCGGGACCGGGGCCTGGTGCGGCGCGGAGCCGACTGCCGGACTTCGAGGAGCTTTCGAGACCGCTCTCGCAAAGCCTTCGGATTAAGTTTCCGGCAGTCAGGGCACGACTTCGTGTCGTGGTCTCGGCCGAGACAGAAGAGACACTCGAGGTGCGGGTCCGTGATCGACATCATGCGACCACATTCCTCGCAGGGCTTAAAGCCGGGCATCCCTACGACACCTTAGGAGTCGTGAAGACTCGTTGAAGAAACAGTGAAAAAATTCACAAAAAAGATAGTCAAAAAGTGACTAGGGCACTGCTTTTCCCGGATCTGCGCTTACTGGCGCGGAAAAAGAACTGACGTCAGCGCGCAGGGGCGGCGTCTAAGTACTGCCCGCAACGTCATCCCGGCGATCACGACGCCGACGACGGACGCGGAGCCGCACGACGCCGCCTACCGACGCGCAAGGGTACTGCTACGCAAAAACTTTCCGGATCCAGCCTGACGCCTGGGGATATTCTAAGGTAAGGAATCTGTCACTAACGTGTCTCTTTCAGATGCCTTAGCTACTGGTTATGTAAACGTAGGGGAAAGGAGGAGGAGCCGGAAGAGGCCCGACAGTTCCTGTTCGTATTTGCCTTAACAAATACCTCTAGTAACTCGCAGCTTTAGGCTGTGCTCTTCAACAAACTGCTCCAACCATAGCCATGTGTGATTATCCTCAGTACAGCATGCAAGCTATAATGCGCTGCACTGAGAAACAAACATTTCCCTAACAGAAAATGATTGCCTTTGTTTTCACAGTACTAGTCCTCTGACATAGTGTGCACAGCATCCACATCAGGGTATGAGCATCTCACTTAATGCAATTACACCCAAGATCAGTTAGGAAAACAGAGTTGACCTGTCCATACATAGATAGGGCTCAGTTTGCACCTCACTGATGAGGCCCAACAAGACTGAAACTGGTTGAGAGTTGTTTGCATTCTCATATTGAGGGACCTGGTCTGACAGTTCTTTCTGAATCAGGACCAAGTCTAAATTGTGTATGGCTGGTCTCTTTTTAGAGTCACATAGTGCTTGGTCATTATTATTATACATGTATAAAACAGAATGGAATGTGATAACATGCGGACGTAGAAACAACAGATTTGATGGTGTCACTTTACAGACTATATTGTCTTACTCTGTCAAGCAAAGTGTTAGGACTTGATCAAAAATCATACAGGTTTTAATAATAATGGATGCAGTGGTGGCTGGCATCTACGGGGGGCGGGCATGCATGCAAATTATTTTTAAAAAGCGTGAAAATAATATATAAAAAAAGAAACTTACCATCCACAAACACGACGTTCTCCGTTCCCGACCTCTTCTTTGGAACTGGAACCGGAAGCAACTCCCTTGGCCAATCTTAGGGCTGCATGAGAGCAGCCTTAGTATTGGTGGGAGCGGCCTCACTCGGCACTCCACAGTGCTCTGGGGGGTTTGGCTTGCTCTAACCCAGCTGTCTTATGACAGCTGGGTTAGAGCTGTTTAAAGTGCGCATGTGTGGCCGGCTGGGCAAAAACCCATGCGCACATTAATCAGTGCTTTGCCAGCCCACCCTCCTCCCTGCTAAGTGACATGCTGCTGTCACTCACCGGCGGCTCCCGCCCCGTCCTGACACTCTGTTCGGGACAGGGCATGAAAAAAAAAAATTGTAAAAAATTAAGTGGGGGCGACACTCCTCTGCTCCAACGGAGGAGCCGCCCCTGGATGGATGCAACATACAATATAGAAAATAATACTTTAAAAAGTTGCCTATATAGGAAGATCACTTCATCCAATAGAGTACAACAAGCAAGGCTGACTCCCACTAAACATCAAAACAATAACTTACCATATGGGGAACTGTTGTGAGCTAAAAGAAAATTTTAGTTAGGACACAGTCTTTAAAGAGAAAGCACAAACAATTTCTCAAAGATTCAAAGCGTGAGACTATGATAAAAAAAAACTACAACAAAGGCCTAAATGAAAAGAAATGACCTACTGACACCTAAGTTCTCATCAACTATCTATCACATTATGTCACTTATTAGTGAAGAAGGAAACTTGGATTCCCACACCAGGAAAATGAGTCGTTAAATGTGGACATCATAATTGTTGTGATTACACAAGGGGCTATCAGAGTAAACACTGTGGTAACAGCCATTGAAACACGTCCCGAGGCTATGGCAGAAAAAAAAGAATATTAGGTGGAGCCTGTGTCCTGGTGCATTGCGCATTTCAGGGAGGCACCTTGAAAATGAAAACACTACTTTGGAGAAAAGTTGTTTTGTTCCAGGCCCAATATTAGATGGCAACAGAGTGCACAGCATATGAAGTGATCGGCATCTACCCATGCTGTAAACTAATGGCTATTCTTCAAAACTAAGTAAATAACTTGGTGAATCAAACTTTGCTGCACTTTTTGACATCTTCAAACAGTTACATCTAGTTTACATCCTCCACAGATTCAAACATGCCCAGCCAGCCCATCATGTTTGAAAATATCTGCTTCCTTCTTCAAGGTTTTATGGGTAGTAGAATCAACATAAAAATGATTGTTGTTAAGGTAGTTATTCGGCTAAAGCTCCTCACAATCTCACAGACAGGAGTCCATGATGTGCCGCTTGGTTATCCCATACTATACATCTTCCTGGTTTCAGTGAAAAAGATAAAGGAACATAAAAAGGAGAGAACATAAACAAGGGTTGGCTAACATTGTGTGAAGACTTATAGAACACTGATGACTGAACAACCACACCAATGCAAGAGTAAAATGCATTGCACATTATTACTCACCCACATAAGGTTACACAGAAATTGGATAAATGACAAAGATAAACGTATATCCGGTGCAATGAAACTACTATTTCTGATTCTAGCAGCCGCGCTGAAATGTATTGTACTGTGCAATAGAAATATTACAGCCAGGTTAATAACTATCAGTGTGTAACAACAGTATTAAAGTGCATCAACAGCAACTAGATTCTGCTTGACATGTCCAGCCGGCCACTTGCACTGGCCAAACAATCTTCACAGTCTCTAATATTAAAATACCCGTGAAGGAGACACAGATGATTTGCATGCAAAAACCCAAACGCTTCAACACACTCTTAGAACTCACTTTGCTGCTCTTCAGGAAGCAGGGAAACATTCCTTTTTTTCAAACTCCAGGGCATAATAACAGACTTGAATCCTCCACCATCTCCCAGCGCCCCACCACCCCAGTGGATCCAGCTGAGCCGTCTGACCTGGGAGCCTACAAGCTTTCATGAACTGTTTTCCTCCCGTGCTCATTTGCTGCTTGCTCCCTCGCAGGTGCTTTGCACCACCACCCGTTACTGCAGCACCGGGAGCTGTCCTCTTGCCTCTTTAAGCCAGATATGCGATGATAAAAGAGAGGAGTTTGTGGTCAAGTTTGTGTGTGCTATATGGTTGGTATGAATAAATGACATCATTGGTCGACAGGACGTATATTTACAAAGTTTAATAGACATACATACATTTTGAAAGGTTGTACCTTATTGTTGCAGCCTGTAAGGCAAAATACTAGGAAATCTTCTTCATTTTTCGCATAGTGCAGAACGTATACAACCAGTTTACTGACCATAATTGGAAACTTTGTGATTTTAAACCCAGTACCTTGCTGCAGAATAGCTTGATGCTTTTTTATTTTCTCGTTATTCAATGGAAAAGTAAAATATAAACTCTGTAACATACACCACTAAATCCTCTCACACAACAAATCTCATTGCATTACTAGTGAACTCATTCATTACCACAGTACTGGAAGTTCAGATGCAGATATTCCCTACAAGCATCCTTTGGCGGCAGTGGTTCTTTAGAGACAGTCAGAGGCACATCATTGGCTATTTATTTCCACCAAGCAGAACATCCATTCCTACCAAAGATGCAACTGTCACTTTTGGGCTAATAAACACATTTACCACATTTTTCCTTGCTCAGTATAAAAAGTACAAGTTCAGAAAGCTTACAACATATTTACATATATATATATATTTATAAATCCAAACACATAAAGAACCGTTGTGTGCATTCTTTGTTTCGTTGGCACATTGTCAAGCAGCATTAGCAGTCACTTGAATCTTCAGTCAGCTTATGTTGTCCTGTTTTGTCCTTTTCTCTGGATTGGAAATTCTTCAGAGGTTCTATGCACAATGTCTTAAATAGTCTTTTGTTATACACATTTGTATCTATACAAATATATATATGTCAGTAGAAGGTCATTAATTCTTCTTATGAAGAAACTTCATTTTATTTCCTGCAGCAAAAAGAAAAAAAGCAGCTGTTAGGATTTGATTGTTGTTTTGTCATCTGCTGAGTGATAGCTGGAACTAAGTTAAGGCTACAGTGTTAAGAGAAATACTGCATGGAGGTGGTTACGTATTTCAATCTGTGACAAATATTCAACTCCCCAAACATAAGCAGACATCTGAATGTTACTCCTAAGCTAGGCACTGGTCTGCATGACAAATGGACAGCACACTAAATGCGAAAGAGAAAAGCAAGCTTTGACAAAACCAAAAAGTTTGGCTTTTGTACAATACATCCAACAGAGACACCCAGAATACATGCACATATCATCACGTGGTTCACGCATTAATTCACATATGCAGACAGAGTCACAGGCGAACAGACATCTATGCAAACACAGCCATCACACCCAAAGAAACCGATGTCATTAGATTAAAAGACCTACAGATAGACACAGAGCAATAAACATGCAGGGACAAAGACAGACAGAGTAAACAGCATACAGGACCCAGACGTACAGGTATACATAGGGATTCACACACTGTTCCACAAAACTATGCAGGAAGTCATAGAGGGACGCAAATGGGGATGGATAAAGAGATAGATAACACACCTACTGAAATACATGCACAAACTGAACAACACACCTAGAAACAACAATGCAGAGACGACACAGAGACAAATCGACGTAAAAGCACTCTGGCGTACAACAGACATAAAGACACCAATATGCATAGACCAGCATACATGTAGAAACGCATAGAGACGCAGGCCCCATTACAACTTTGGTCTCATTTCCTATTTGGATGTAAACAGTATTTTCATCTGAATCAGGGGATGAAGGAACACTTCACTCCCAAATTTCCCACTGATCCCTTCCAAGCAATTCACCAGCTAAAATGTGGTGAATTCTTGAAGGGCTGAAAAATGAGGTTTACCATTCGGACTCTCTGTGGTAATACCAGTTCTTGTGGCCATTTCCACTTTTCTTAGGTGACCCTTGGGCTGCAGTACAATCAGCTATGCATGCTCATACCACTGCAACCCTCTTTGGTATAATATGACACACAGAGAACAGTAATGTTATGTTACCCAATTTGTAAAGCGCAACGTATACCCGAAGGTGTCTTGGCGCTGATTCTGTGAGCCATGATGAGCAGAGCAAGAGAACCTACTGATTGAAAAGCCATGTTTTCAAAAGTTTCCTAAACTGAAGCAAGGAAGGGGCAGACCTTATGCTGAAAGGCAGGAGGTTCCAGGATGTAACTGCTCTGACCGCAAAGCTGCTGCCCCCCATTTAGATATTTTTAAAATCTAATAGAATTTATTCTACACATTCCTGATGATTTTAGGTTTCTAGTTGGGGTGTACCAGCAAAAGATTTCTTTCAGAAAGGTGGTTCCAGAGTCATGTAGCGCTTTATAGGTCAAACAGAGGGCCTTGAACTTAATTCTATTTTTTACCTTCAGCCAGTAAAGGTCTTTAAGTGCAGCGGAGACTGAATGATGTCTGGGCACTTCTAGTAAAAGTCTGGCTGCAGAATTCTGGAGAACCTGCAATTTGTTCAGATATTGGGCCTGCAGGCCCAAGTAAAGGCCGTTACAATAGTCAATCTTTGATACTACTAAGGTGGAAATCACTGACTTCCTCACAGACATAGGCAGAAAGATCAGAATTTTTTTAAGGATTCTCAAGATGTTGTAGGAAGAGGAGACCACTGTATTGATTTGATTGCCTAAAAACAGGTGATCATCAATGATGACCCCCAGACTTTTGGCTTTACTGGTGGGGACAGGAAGGGGTCCCAAGTCTGTAGGCCAGCATGGGGCTAGCCAGAAATTGGGGTTATTGCCGAGTAAGATCACCTCGGTCTTCCCGTCATTGAGCTTAAGACAGTGCTTGTTCATCCAGTCATAAATATGTTTCATGCAGTTATGAATGCGGAGGCTGGTGTCGAATGCGTTCTTAGTGGCTGATAGCACGATTTGCGTATCGTCCACATACGATGTGAGAGAACCCGAAGGATTGAACCATAGGAGCTAGGTCAGCAACATAAATATTAAAAAGGATAGGACTAAGTGAAGAGCCCTGCGGAACACCACAGGGCAGGCGGAAGGTGTTCGAAGAGAAGGCATCAATGTTGATTACATTTTCCCTGTCTGACAGGAAGGAGGAAACTAGTTTCAAGGCGAGGTTTTTAATACCTTTTGCTTCCAAACAGTGGATCAGGGTGGAATGATCCACCGTGTCGAATGCCGCAGACAGGTCCAACAAGGTGAGAGCAGCTGATCCCCCCTCATCCAGGATAAACTTTAGTTCATCAGTAGCCTTGAGCAGGGCAGTCTCAGTGCTATGCTCTGATCTAAACCCAAATTGGGAGGGGTCTAGGCGATTGAAATCCTTGATGAACTGATTTAGTTGCATGTTTATCACCTTTTCGACTATTTTAGCAGGGAAGGGAGTCCGGAAGTTGGCAGGATCTTCGGGGTCCGCATTCGTTTTTTTCAAAAGAGGCAAAATGGAGGCCTGTTTCCATCGGGAAGGAAAGATGCCTGTTCTAAACATGTTGTTAAACATGCCAGAGAATTGGGCTGCAATAATGTCGGAGACCAACTTGATAACTGAAGGTGGGCATGGATCATCTGGGGAGCCTGATTTGGGGGTCAGGATAAGATCTTTCATTTGCGTAGACGAAACCGGGGAAAAATGTGTCAAAGGTATTTGTTGTCGAATCATTGTTAGGGAAGCCAACCCCATTTTTTTGATTATTGGACGGAAGATGGTTGTCAGTGTGAGCGAAGGCATTGAACATTGAGTATACTTTGTCTTTAAAATGCGAGGCAATCTCATCGCAAAAAGACTGGCTAACCGAATCTCCTTTGTAGTCAGGCTGTTTAGTAAGCTTATTAATGACTTGGTAAAGTTCTTTAGCTGAATTTTTAGATGATTCAATTTGCGAAGTAAAGTAAGCTGCTTTTTCTGTTATCAGAAGGGATTTATATTTAGTTAGTGAGAGTTTATAAATTTCTCTCTCGTGGGAATCGTATTGGGCTTTCCATTTCCTCTCTCGGCGTCTGCAGCCTTGTTTTTCGAGCCTAAGGGCATCCGAAAACCAGGGAGCAGACGGACGAGTCCTGCTTTGGCCCCTTTTCTTAATCGGGGCTATTTGGGAGAAGGCGGAGTTGAGCCAGCTAGAATAAGACTCTGCTGCGAGCTCAGGATTGTCGACAGCCGGGGGGGTTGACGAAATCAGTAGCTGTTATAGTTGAATTTGATCAATTTTTGCCCAGGCTCTAAGCTGGGCTGAACTATGCCTCTTAATCAGGACTGTGTTAACTGCAGGGCATTTAATCGTAAAGAAGATGGCTGCGTGATCGGACCATGCTAGAGGAAGCACTTTAAGACTAGTGATATCTTTGTTATTAGAAAATAATGCATCAAGCGTATGCCCAGCCTTATGTGTGGAAACCGTGCTAAGATGCTTAAGATCAACTGCCTCCATGATTTCTAGTAGGGATGCAGTGTCCTTATCTTCCCCCTGCTCTAAATGAAAGTTAAAATCTCCTAAGATGGTAAAATTAGTATTACAAATATCAACCTCAAGTAGTGAGCTGATAGAACTCAAAAAGCCGGCTTTAGGGCCAGGAGGGCGGTAAATAAGAGAACCCCTAAAGGTATGTTTATTTGTGAGCCCTAATTTGAATGACAGGGCTTCACAGTCCTCAGACTGTATGCTAGTGAAGTTAGCCCTGAAATTCTCCCGGTAAATAACAGCCAATCCCCCTCCTCTTCTTAACAGACGGTCCTGTCTATGTAAACGATAACGAATAGTTTCTTACCTGTCGGTGTAGTTTTGCAGCTTGAAGACTTTCTGGATTCACTATGCTGTGCAATATTCCGCCATCTCGTGGTTGGGTCCGGATTCGTAGTCTTTTCTTTCTTTTTTTTTTTTTTTGTTGTTGGCCCAGGTGGGCGGCGACGCCCCACCATTTGGTGTCCTCGGTGACGTTGTCGCGCTTCCTGCGGAAGCTCCCACCTTTGGTCGCCATCTTCGGATTCTTTTTTCTTTTCCTCTTATTGTTTTGTCGTCTATGTCTTTTTCTTTTATCCTTTTATTTTCCTTTTGATCCCTCTAAACTCTGTATGTAGTCTAGTTTTACCCTTAACCTCCTATGTTATCTGGCGGAGGCGGGTGGGATCGCTAGTGATTCCAGAAAGTCTTCAAGCTGCAAAACTACACCGACAGGTAAGAAACTATTCGTTTTGCAGCGTGAATCTTTCTGGATTCACTATGCTGTGCATAGACTTTGTAGCGGTTTTCTGTTATTGCGGTGGTTGGGTGGAAGATGAGCATTGGTTGCTGAAAATGTGCTGTAAGACCTTCTGTCCTACTTGTGCCTCTTTGTTCATCTGGATATCCACACAGTAGAGTTTGGTGAACGTGTGCACGGAAGACCATGTTGCCGCTTGCCAAATGTCTTGGATAGGTGTGTTCGCTAGGAACGCAACCGTTGCTCCTTTCTTCCTTGTTGAGTGGGCCTGGGCGGCTCCCTCTAATTCTTGTCCTGCTTGCTTGTGGCAGAGTTGTATTGCTCTGCGCAATCCATCATGCGATGGTATTTTTGGTTACTGGTCGTCCCATGAAACTGCTTGCGAAGGAAACAAAGAGTTGTTTTGTTTTCCTGCATTCCTTTGTCCTTTCTATGTAGTGCATCACTGCCCTTCTGGCGTCCAGCGTGTGTAGCGCCTTCTCTGTGGGCATTGATGGTTTTTGGAAGAAACTTGGTATCTGTATTGTCTGGTTAATATGGAACCGCGACACCACCTTTGGCAGGAAGTGTGGGTCCGTTCTCATGACAATTCTGTCCTTGTGTATTTGCAAGTAGGGCTCTTGTAGTGTAAGAGCCTACAGTTCACTGACCCTTCGCAGTGACGTGATAGCCACCAAGAATGCCGTCTTTAGTGTGAGCTTGTGCAGTGTAGTCTTGTGTATGGGCTCAAACGGTGATTTCATCAGCTGTGTTAGCACAGTGTTGAGGTTCCAGCTCGGGGCTGGCATCCTTTTGGGGGGGCTATTCTTTTAGCCCCCCAGGAATCTTTTGACCACCTGGGAGGTGAAGAAACTTTTCCACGCTTCTCCCCTGGTGTAGGCCACTATGGCTGCTAAGTGAACCCTTAGTGACGAGTAGCTCAGCCCGCTGTGTAGTAGGTGCGTTAAGTATTTTAGTACCGTTGATTCTTTTGTGACCTTTCGTTGCAGTCCCTCTTTAAGGCACCATTGCGAGAACCTTTTCCACTTTGCAATGTAGCACTTCCTTGTAGTGGGTCTCCTTGCTTCTCTGAGTACTGCCATAGTGCTTGCTGGTAGCTTGAGGTGTGCGAATTCTAGGTCCTCAGGAGCCATGCTGCTAGGCTGAGGCTCTCTGGTTCTGGGTGGAGCACTTTTCCGTCTTACATTGTCAGGAGGTCTTTCCTTCTGCTGAACCTGTGCGCTGGTTCCTGCGCCTTAGGAGTCGTGAAGACTCGTTGAAGAAACAGTGAAAAAATTCACAAAAAAGATAGTCAAAAAGTGACTAGGGCACTGCTTTTCCCGGATCTGCGCTTACTGGCGCGGAAAAAAAAAAGAACTGACGTCAGCGCGCAGGGGCGGCGTCTAAGTACTGCCCGCAACGTCATCCCGGCGATCACGACGCCGACGACGGACGCGGAGCCGCACGACGCCGCCTACCGACGCGCAAGGGTACTGCTACGCAAAAACTTTCCGGATCCAGCCTGACGCCTGGGGATATTCTAAGGTAAGGAATCTGTCACTAACGTGTCTCTTTCAGATGCCTTAGCTACTGGTTATGTAAACGTAGGGGAAAGGAGGAGGAGCCGGAAGAGGCCCGACAGTTCCTGTTCGTATTTGCCTTAACAAATACCTCTAGTAACTCGCAGCTTTAGGCTGTGCTCTTCAACAAACTGCTCCAACCATAGCCATGTGTGATTATCCTCAGTACAGCATGCAAGCTATAATGCGCTGCACTGAGAAACAAACATTTCCCTAACAGAAAATGATTGCCTTTGTTTTCACAGTACTAGTCCTCTGACATAGTGTGCACAGCATCCACATCAGGGTATGAGCATCTCACTTAATGCAATTACACCCAAGATCAGTTAGGAAAACAGAGTTGACCTGTCCATACATAGATAGGGCTCAGTTTGCACCTCACTGATGAGGCCCAACAAGACTGAAACTGGTTGAGAGTTGTTTGCATTCTCATATTGAGGGACCTGGTCTGACAGTTCTTTCTGAATCAGGACCAAGTCTAAATTGTGTATGGCTGGTCTCTTTTTAGAGTCACATAGTGCTTGGTCATTATTATTATACATGTATAAAACAGAATGGAATGTGATAACATGCGGACGTAGAAACAACAGATTTGATGGTGTCACTTTACAGACTATATTGTCTTACTCTGTCAAGCAAAGTGTTAGGACTTGATCAAAAATCATACAGGTTTTAATAATAATGGATGCAGTGGTGGCTGGCATCTACGGGGGCGGGCATGCATGCAAATTATTTTTAAAAAGCGTGAAAATAATATATAAAAAAGAAACTTACCATGCACAAACACGACGTTCTCCGTTCCCGACCTCTTCTTTGGAACTGGAACCGGAAGCAACTCCCTTGGCCAATCTTAGGGCTGCATGAGAGCAGCCTTAGTATTGGTGGGAGCGGCCTCACTCGGCACTCCACAGTGCTCTGGGGGTTTGGCTTGCTCTAACCCAGCTGTCTTATGACAGCTGGGTTAGAGCTGTTTAAAGTGCGCATGTGTGGCCGGCTGGGCAAAAACCCATGCGCACATTAATCAGTGCTTTGCCAGCCCACCCTCCTCCCTGCTAAGTGACATGCTGCTGTCACTCACCGGCGGCCCCGCCCCCGTCCTGACACTCTGTTCGGGACAGGGCATGAAAAAAAAAAATTGTAAAAAATTAAGTGGGGGCGACACTCCTCTGCTCCAACGGAGGAGCCGCCCCTGGATGGATGCAACATACAATATAGAAAATAATACTTTAAAAAGTTGCCTATATAGGAAGATCACTTCATCCAATAGAGTACAACAAGCAAGGCTGACTCCCACTAAACATCAAAACAATAACTTACCATATGGGGAACTGTTGTGAGCTAAAATGAAATTTTAGTTAGGACACAGTCTTTAAAGAGGAAGCACAAACAATTTCTCAAAGATTCAAAGCGTGAGACTATGATAAAAAAAAAACTACAACAAAGGCCTAAATGAAAAGAAATGACCTACTGACACCTAAGTTCTCATCAACTATCTATCACATTATGTCACTTATTAGTGAAGAAGGAAACTTGGATTCCCACACCAGGAAAATGAGTCTTTAAATGTGGACATCATAATTGTTGTGATTACACAAGGGGCTATCAGAGTAAACACTGTGGTAACAGCCATTGAAACACGTCCCGAGGCTATGGCAGAAAAAAAAGAATATTAGGTGGAGCCTGTGTCCTGGTGCATTGCGCATTTCAGGGGAGGCACCTTGAAAATGAAAACACTACTTTGGAGAAAAGTTGTTTTGTTCCAGGCCCAATATTAGATGGCAACAGAGTGCACAGCATATGAAGTGATCGGCATCTACCCATGCTGTAAACTAATGGCTATTCTTCAAAACTAAGTAAATAACTTGGTGAATCAAACTTTGCTGCACTTTTTGACATCTTCAAACAGTTACATCTAGTTTACATCCTCCACAGATTCAAACATGCCCAGCCAGCCCATCATGTTTGAAAATATCTGCTTCCTTCTTCAAGGTTTTATGGGTAGTAGAATCAACATAAAAATGATTGTTGTTAAGGTAGTTATTCGGCTAAAGCTCCTCACAATCTCACAGACAGGAGTCCATGATGTGCCGCTTGGTTATCCCATACTATACATCTTCCTGGTTTCAGTGAAAAAGATAAAGGAACATAAAAAGGAGAGAACATAAACAAGGGTTGGCTAACATTGTGTGAAGACTTATAGAACACTGATGACTGAACAACCACACCAATGCAAGAGTAAAATGCATTGCACATTATTACTCACCCACATAAGGTTACACAGAAATTGGATAAATGACAAAGATAAACGTATATCCGGTGCAATGAAACTACTATTTCTGATTCTAGCAGCCGCGCTGAAATGTATTGTACTGTGCAATAGAAATATTACAGCCAGGTTAATAACTATCAGTGTGTAACAACAGTATTAAAGTGCATCAACAGCAACTAGATTCTGCTTGACATGTCCAGCCGGCCACTTGCACTGGCCAAACAATCTTCACAGTCTCTAATATTAAAATACCCGTGAAGGAGACACAGATGATTTGCATGCAAAAACCCAAACGCTTCAACACACTCTTAGAACTCACTTTGCTGCTCTTCAGGAAGCAGGGAAACATTCCTTTTTTTCAAACTCCAGGGCATAATAACAGACTTGAATCCTCCACCATCTCCCAGCGCCCCACCACCCCAGTGGATCCAGCTGAGCCGTCTGACCTGGGAGCCTACAAGCTTTCATGAACTGTTTTCCTCCCGTGCTCATTTGCTGCTTGCTCCCTCGCAGGTGCTTTGCACCACCACCCGTTACTGCAGCACCGGGAGCTGTCCTCTTGCCTCTTTAAGCCAGATATGCGATGATAAAAGAGAGGAGTTTGTGGTCAAGTTTGTGTGTGCTATATGGTTGGTATGAATAAATGACATCATTGGTCGACAGGACGTATATTTACAAAGTTTAATAGACATACATACATTTTGAAAGGTTGTACCTTATTGTTGCAGCCTGTAAGGCAAAATACTAGGAAATCTTCTTCATTTTTCGCATAGTGCAGAACGTATACAACCAGTTTACTGACCATAATTGGAAACTTTGTGATTTTAAACCCAGTACCTTGCTGCAGAATAGCTTGATGCTTTTTTTATTTTCTCGTTATTCAATGGAAAAGTAAAATATAAACTCTGTAACATACACCACTAAATCCTCTCACACAACAAATCTCATTGCATTACTAGTGAACTCATTCATTACCACAGTACTGGAAGTTCAGATGCAGATATTCCCTACAAGCATCCTTTGGCGGCAGTGGTTCTTTAGAGACAGTCAGAGGCACATCATTGGCTATTTATTTCCACCAAGCAGAACATCCATTCCTACCAAAGATGCAACTGTCACTTTTGGGCTAATAAACACATTTACCACATTTTTCCTTGCTCAGTATAAAAAGTACAAGTTCAGAAAGCTTACAACATATTTACATATATATATATATTTATAAATCCAAACACATAAAGAACCGTTGTGTGCATTCTTTGTTTCGTTGGCACATTGTCAAGCAGCATTAGCAGTCACTTGAATCTTCAGTCAGCTTATGTTGTCCTGTTTTGTCCTTTTCTCTGGATTGGAAATTCTTCAGAGGTTCTATGCACAATGTCTTAAATAGTCTTTTGTTATACACATTTGTATCTATACAAATATATATATGTCAGTAGAAGGTCATTAATTCTTCTTATGAAGAAACTTCATTTTATTTCCTGCAGCAAAAAGAAAAAAGCAGCTGTTAGGATTTGATTGTTGTTTTGTCATCTGCTGAGTGATAGCTGGAACTAAGTTAAGGCTACAGTGTTAAGAGAAATACTGCATGGAGGTGGTTACGTATTTCAATCTGTGACAAATATTCAACTCCCCAAACATAAGCAGACATCTGAATGTTACTCCTAAGCTAGGCACTGGTCTGCATGACAAATGGACAGCACACTAAATGCGAAAGAGAAAAGCAAGCTTTGACAAAACCAAAAAGTTTGGCTTTTGTACAATACATCCAACAGAGACACCCAGAATACATGCACATATCATCACGTGGTTCACGCATTAATTCACATATGCAGACAGAGTCACAGGCGAACAGACATCTATGCAAACACAGCCATCACACCCAAAGAAACCGATGTCATTAGATTAAAAGACCTACAGATAGACACAGAGCAATAAACATGCAGGGACAAAGACAGACAGAGTAAACAGCATACAGGACCCAGACGTACAGGTATACATAGGGATTCACACACTGTTCCACAAAACTATGCAGGAAGTCATAGAGGGACGCAAATGGGGATGGATAAAGAGATAGATAACACACCTACTGAAATACATGCACAAACTGAACAACACACCTAGAAACAACAATGCAGAGACGACACAGAGACAAATCGACGTAAAAGCACTCTGGCGTACAACAGACATAAAGACACCAATATGCATAGACCAGCATACATGTAGAAACGCATAGAGACGCAGGCCCCATTACAACTTTGGTCTCATTTCCTATTTGGATGTAAACAGTATTTTCATCTGAATCAGGGGATGAAGGAACACTTCACTCCCAAATTTCCCACCGATCCTTTCCAAGCAATTCACCAGCTAAAATGTGGTGAATTCTTGAAGGGCTGAAAAATGAGGTTTACCATTCGGACTCTCTGTGGTAATACCAGTTCTTGTGGCCATTTCCACTTTTCTTAGGTGACCCTTGGGCTGCAGTACAATCAGCTATGCATGCTCATACCACTGCAACCCTCTTTGGTATAATATGACACACAGAGAACAGTAATGTTATGTTACCCAATTTGTAAAGCGCAACGTATACCCGAAGGTGTCTTGGCGCTGATTCTGTGAGCCATGATGAGCAGAGCAAGAGAACCTACTGATTGAAAAGCCATGTTTTCAAAAGTTTCCTAAACTGAAGCAAGGAAGGGGCAGACCTTATGCTGAAAGGCAGGAGGTTCCAGGATGTAACTGCTCTGACCGCAAAGCTGCTGCCCCCCATTTAGATATTTTTAAAATCTAATAGAATTTATTCTACACATTCCTGATGATTTTAGGTTTCTAGTTGGGGTGTACCAGCAAAAGATTTCTTTCAGAAAGGTGGTTCCAGAGTCATGTAGCGCTTTATAGGTCAAACAGAGGGCCTTGAACTTAATTCTATTTTTTACCTTCAGCCAGTAAAGGTCTTTAAGTGCAGCGGAGACTGAATGATGTCTGGGCACTTCTAGTAAAAGTCTGGCTGCAGAATTCTGGAGAACCTGCAATTTGTTCAGATATTGGGCCTGCAGGCCCAAGTAAAGGCCGTTACAATAGTCAATCTTTGATACTACTAAGGTGGAAATCACTGACTTCCTCACAGACATAGGCAGAAAGATCAGAATTTTTTTAAGGATTCTCAAGATGTTGTAGGAAGAGGAGACCACTGTATTGATTTGATTGCCTAAAAACAGGTGATCATCAATGATGACCCCCAGACTTTTGGCTTTACTGGTGGGGACAGGAAGGGGTCCCAAGTCTGTAGGCCAGCATGGGGCTAGCCAGAAATTGGGGTTATTGCCGAGTAAGATCACCTCGGTCTTCCCGTCATTGAGCTTAAGACAGTGCTTGTTCATCCAGTCATAAATATGTTTCATGCAGTTATGAATGCGGAGGCTGGTGTCGAATGCGTTCTTAGTGGCTGATAGCACGATTTGCGTATCGTCCACATACGATGTGAGAGAACCCGAAGGATTGAACCATAGGAGCTAGGTCAGCAACATAAATATTAAAAAGGATAGGACTAAGTGAAGAGCCCTGCGGAACACCACAGGGCAGGCGGAAGGTGTTCGAAGAGAAGGCATCAATGTTGATTACATTTTCCCTGTCTGACAGGAAGGAGGAAACTAGTTTCAAGGCGAGGTTTTTAATACCTTTTGCTTCCAAACAGTGGATCAGGGTGGAATGATCCACCGTGTCGAATGCCGCAGACAGGTCCAACAAAGTGAGAGCAGCTGATCCCCCCCCTCATCCAGGATAAACTTTAGTTCATCAGTAGCCTTGAGCAGGGCAGTCTCAGTGCTATGCTCTGATCTAAACCCAAATTGGGAGGGGTCTAGGCGATTGAAATCCTTGATGAACTGATTTAGTTGCATGTTTATCACCTTTTCGACTATTTTAGCAGGGAAGGGGAGTCCGGAAGTTGGCAGGATCTTCGGGGTCCGCATTCGTTTTTTTCAAAAGAGGCAAAATGGAGGCCTGTTTCCATCGGGAAGGAAAGATGCCTGTTCTAAACATGTTGTTAAACATGCCAGAGAATTGGGCTGCAATAATGTCGGAGACCAACTTGATAACTGAAGGTGGGCATGGATCATCTGGGGAGCCTGATTTGGGGGTCAGGATAAGATCTTTCATTTGCGTAGACGAAACCGGGGAAAAATGTGTCAAAGGTATTTGTTGTCGAATCATTGTTAGGGAAGCCAACCCCATTTTTTTGATTATTGGACGGAAGATGGTTGTCAGTGTGAGCGAAGGCATTGAACATTGAGTATACTTTGTCTTTAAAATGCGAGGCAATCTCATCGCAAAAAGACTGGCTAACCGAATCTCCTTTGTAGTCAGGCTGTTTAGTAAGCTTATTAATGACTTGGTAAAGTTCTTTAGCTGAATTTTTAGATGATTCAATTTGCGAAGTAAAGTAAGCTGCTTTTTCTGTTATCAGAAGGGATTTATATTTAGTTAGTGAGAGTTTATAAATTTCTCTCTCGTGGGAATCGTATTGGGCTTTCCATTTCCTCTCTCGGCGTCTGCAGCCTTGTTTTTCGAGCCTAAGGGCATCCGAAAACCAGGGAGCAGACGGACGAGTCCTGCTTTGGCCCCTTTTCTTAATCGGGGCTATTTGGGAGAAGGCGGAGTTGAGCCAGCTAGAATAAGACTCTGCTGCGAGCTCAGGATTGTCGACAGCCGGGGGGGTTGACGAAATCAGTAGCTGTTATAGTTGAATTTGATCAATTTTTGCCCAGGCTCTAAGCTGGGCTGAACTATGCCTCTTAATCAGGACTGTGTTAACTGCAGGGCATTTAATCGTAAAGAAGATGGCTGCGTGATCGGACCATGCTAGAGGAAGCACTTTAAGACTAGTGATATCTTTGTTATTAGAAAATAATGCATCAAGCGTATGCCCAGCCTTATGTGTGGAAACCGTGCTAAGATGCTTAAGATCAACTGCCTCCATGATTTCTAGTAGGGATGCAGTGTCCTTATCTTCCCCCTGCTCTAAATGAAAGTTAAAATCTCCTAAGATGGTAAAATTAGTATTACAAATATCAACCTCAAGTAGTGAGCTGATAGAACTCAAAAAGCCGGCTTTAGGGCCAGGAGGGCGGTAAATAAGAGAACCCCTAAAGGTATGTTTATTTGTGAGCCCTAATTTGAATGACAGGGCTTCACAGTCCTCAGACTGTATGCTAGTGAAGTTAGCCCTGAAATTCTCCCGGTAAATAACAGCCAATCCCCCTCCTCTTCTTAACAGACGGTCCTGTCTATGTAAACGATAACGAATAGTTTCTTACCTGTCGGTGTAGTTTTGCAGCTTGAAGACTTTCTGGATTCACTATGCTGTGCAATATTCCGCCATCTCGTGGTTGGGTCCGGATTCGTAGTCTTTTCTTTCTTTTTTTTTTTTTTGTTGTTGGCCCAGGTGGGCGGCGACGCCCCCACCATTTGGTGTCCTCGGTGACGTTGTCGCGCTTCCTGCGGAAGCTCCCACCTTTGGTCGCCATCTTCGGATTCTTTTTTCTTTTCCTCTTATTGTTTTGTCGTCTATGTCTTTTTCTTTTATCCTTTTATTTTCCTTTTGATCCCTCTAAACTCTGTATGTAGTCTAGTTTTACCCTTAACCTCCTATGTTATCTGGCGGAGGCGGGTGGGATCGCTAGTGATTCCAGAAAGTCTTCAAGCTGCAAAACTACACCGACAGGTAAGAAACTATTCGTTTTGCAGCGTGAATCTTTCTGGATTCACTATGCTGTGCATAGACTTTGTAGCGGTTTTCTGTTATTGCGGTGGTTGGGTGGAAGATGAGCATTGGTTGCTGAAAATGTGCTGTAAGACCTTCTGTCCTACTTGTGCCTCTTTGTTCATCTGGATATCCACACAGTAGAGTTTGGTGAACGTGTGCACGGAAGACCATGTTGCCGCTTGCCAAATGTCTTGGATAGGTGTGTTCGCTAGGAACGCAACCGTTGCTCCTTTCTTCCTTGTTGAGTGGGCCTGGGCGGCTCCCTCTAATTCTTGTCCTGCTTGCTTGTGGCAGAGTTGTATTGCCTGCGCAATCCATCATGCGATGGTATTTTTGGTTACTGGTCGTCCCATGAAACTGCTTGCGAAGGAAACAAAGAGTTGTTTTGTTTTCCTGCATTCCTTTGTCCTTTCTATGTAGTGCATCACTGCCCTTCTGGCGTCCAGCGTGTGTAGCGCCTTCTCTGTGGGCATTGATGGTTTTTGGAAGAAACTTGGTATCTGTATTGTCTGGTTAATATGGAACCGCGACACCACCTTTGGCAGGAAGTGTGGGTCCGTTCTCATGACAATTCTGTCCTTGTGTATTTGCAAGTAGGGCTCTTGTAGTGTAAGAGCCTACAGTTCACTGACCCTTCGCAGTGACGTGATAGCCACCAAGAATGCCGTCTTTAGTGTGAGCTTGTGCAGTGTAGTCTTGTGTATGGGCTCAAACGGTGATTTCATCAGCTGTGTTAGCACAGTGTTGAGGTTCCAGCTCGGGGCTGGCATCCTTTTGGGGGGGCTATTCTTTTAGCCCCCCAGGAATCTTTTGACCACCTGGGAGGTGAAGAAACTTTTCCACGCTTCTCCCCTGGTGTAGGCCACTATGGCTGCTAAGTGAACCCTTAGTGACGAGTAGCTCAGCCCGCTGTGTAGTAGGTGCGTTAAGTATTTTAGTACCGTTGATTCTTTTGTGACCTTTCGTTGCAGTCCCTCTTTAAGGCACCATTGCGAGAACCTTTTCCACTTTGCAATGTAGCACTTCCTTGTAGTGGGTCTCCTTGCTTCTCTGAGTACTGCCATAGTGCTTGCTGGTAGCTTGAGGTGTGCGAATTCTAGGTCCTCAGGAGCCATGCTGCTAGGCTGAGGCTCTCTGGTTCTGGGTGGAGCACTTTTCCGTCTTACATTGTCAGGAGGTCTTTCCTTCTGCTGAACCTGTGCGCTGGTTCCTGCGCCTTAGGAGTCGTGAAGACTCGTTGAAGAAACAGTGAAAAAATTCACAAAAAAGATAGTCAAAAAGTGACTAGGGCACTGCTTTTCCCGGATCTGCGCTTACTGGCGCGGAAAAAGAAGAACTGACGTCAGCGCGCATGGGCGGCGTCTAAGTACTGCCCGCAACGTCATCCCGGCGATCACGACGCCGACGACAGACGCGGAGCCGCACGACGCCGCCTACCGACGCGCAAGGGTACTGCTACGCAAAAACTTTCCGGATCCAGCCTGACGCCTGGGGATATTCTAAGGTAAGGAATCTGTCACTAACGTGTCTCTTTCAGATGCCTTAGCTACTGGTTATGTAAACGTAGGGGAAAGGAGGAGGAGCCGGAAGAGGCCAGACAGTTCCTGTTCGTATTTGCCTTAACAAATACCTCTAGTAACTCGCAGCTTTAGGCTGTGCTCTTCAACAAACTGCTCCAACCATAGCCATGTGTGATTATCCTCAGTACAGCATGCAAGCTATAATGCGCTGCACTGAGAAACAAACATTTCCCTAACAGAAAATGATTGCCTTTGTTTTCACAGTACTAGTCCTCTGACATAGTGTGCACAGCATCCACATCAGGGTATGAGCATCTCACTTAATGCAATTACACCCAAGATCAGTTAGGAAAACAGAGTTGACCTGTCCATACATAGATAGGGCTCAGTTTGCACCTCACTGATGAGGCCCAACAAGACTGAAACTGGTTGAGAGTTGTTTGCATTCTCATATTGAGGGACCTGGTCTGACAGTTCTTTCTGAATCAGGACCAAGTCTAAATTGTGTATGGCTGGTCTCTTTTTAGAGTCACATAGTGCTTGGTCATTATTATTATACATGTATAAAACAGAATGGAATGTGATAACATGCGGACGTAGAAACAACAGATTTGATGGTGTCACTTTACAGACTATATTGTCTTACTCTGTCAAGCAAAGTGTTAGGACTTGATCAAAAATCATACAGGTTTTAATAATAATGGATGCAGTGGTGGCTGGCATCTACGGGGGCGGGCATGCATGCAAATTATTTTTAAAAAGCGTGAAAATAATATATAAAAAAGAAACTTACCATGCACAAACACGACGTTCTCCGTTCCCGACCTCTTCTTTGGAACTGGAACCGGAAGCAACTCCCTTGGCCAATCTTAGGGCTGCATGAGAGCAGCCTTAGTATTGGTGGGAGCGGCCTCACTCGGCACTCCACAGTGCTCTGGGGGGTTTGGCTTGCTCTAACCCAGCTGTCTTATGACAGCTGGGTTAGAGCTGTTTAAAGTGCGCATGTGTGGCCGGCTGGGCAAAAACCCATGCGCACATTAATCAGTGCTTTGCCAGCCCACCCTCCTCCCTGCTAAGTGACATGCTGCTGTCACTCACCGGCGGCCCCGCCCCCGTCCTGACACTCTGTTCGGGACAGGGCATGAAAAAAAAAATTGTAAAAAATTAAGTGGGGGCGACACTCCTCTGCTCCAACGGAGGAGCCGCCCCTGGATGGATGCAACATACAATATAGAAAATAATACTTTAAAAAGTTGCCTATATAGGAAGATCACTTCATCCAATAGAGTACAACAAGCAAGGCTGACTCCCACTAAACATCAAAACAATAACTTACCATATGGGGAACTGTTGTGAGCTAAAAGAAAATTTTAGTTAGGACACAGTCTTTAAAGAGGAAGCACAAACAATTTCTCAAAGATTCAAAGCGTGAGACTATGATAAAAAAAAACTACAACAAAGGCCTAAATGAAAAGAAATGACCTACTGACACCTAAGTTCTCATCAACTATCTATCACATTATGTCACTTATTAGTGAAGAAGGAAACTTGGATTCCCACACCAGGAAAATGAGTCTTTAAATGTGGACATCATAATTGTTGTGATTACACAAGGGGCTATCAGAGTAAACACTGTGGTAACAGCCATTGAAACACGTCCCGAGGCTATGGCAGAAAAAAAGAATATTAGGTGGAGCCTGTGTCCTGGTGCATTGCGCATTTCAGGGGAGGCACCTTGAAAATGAAAACACTACTTTGGAGAAAAGTTGTTTTGTTCCAGGCCCAATATTAGATGGCAACAGAGTGCACAGCATATGAAGTGATCGGCATCTACCCATGCTGTAAACTAATGGCTATTCTTCAAAACTAAGTAAATAACTTGGTGAATCAAACTTTGCTGCACTTTTTGACATCTTCAAACAGTTACATCTAGTTTACATCCTCCACAGATTCAAACATGCCCAGCCAGCCCATCATGTTTGAAAATATCTGCTTCCTTCTTCAAGGTTTTATGGGTAGTAGAATCAACATAAAAATGATTGTTGTTAAGGTAGTTATTCGGCTAAAGCTCCTCACAATCTCACAGACAGGAGTCCATGATGTGCCGCTTGGTTATCCCATACTATACATCTTCCTGGTTTCAGTGAAAAAGATAAAGGAACATAAAAAGGAGAGAACATAAACAAGGGTTGGCTAACATTGTGTGAAGACTTATAGAACACTGATGACTGAACAACCACACCAATGCAAGAGTAAAATGCATTGCACATTATTACTCACCCACATAAGGTTACACAGAAATTGGATAAATGACAAAGATAAACGTATATCCGGTGCAATGAAACTACTATTTCTGATTCTAGCAGCCGCGCTGAAATGTATTGTACTGTGCAATAGAAATATTACAGCCAGGTTAATAACTATCAGTGTGTAACAACAGTATTAAAGTGCATCAACAGCAACTAGATTCTGCTTGACATGTCCAGCCGGCCACTTGCACTGGCCAAACAATCTTCACAGTCTCTAATATTAAAATACCCGTGAAGGAGACACAGATGATTTGCATGCAAAAACCCAAACGCTTCAACACACTCTTAGAACTCACTTTGCTGCTCTTCAGGAAGCAGGGAAACATTCCTTTTTTTCAAACTCCAGGGCATAATAACAGACTTGAATCCTCCACCATCTCCCAGCGCCCCACCACCCCAGTGGATCCAGCTGAGCCGTCTGACCTGGGAGCCTACAAGCTTTCATGAACTGTTTTCCTCCCGTGCTCATTTGCTGCTTGCTCCCTCGCAGGTGCTTTGCACCACCACCCGTTACTGCAGCACCGGGAGCTGTCCTCTTGCCTCTTTAAGCCAGATATGCGATGATAAAAGAGAGGAGTTTGTGGTCAAGTTTGTGTGTGCTATATGGTTGGTATGAATAAATGACATCATTGGTCGACAGGACGTATATTTACAAAGTTTAATAGACATACATACATTTTGAAAGGTTGTACCTTATTGTTGCAGCCTGTAAGGCAAAATACTAGGAAATCTTCTTCATTTTTCGCATAGTGCAGAACGTATACAACCAGTTTACTGACCATAATTGGAAACTTTGTGATTTTAAACCCAGTACCTTGCTGCAGAATAGCTTGATGCTTTTTTTATTTTCTCGTTATTCAATGGAAAAGTAAAATATAAACTCTGTAACATACACCACTAAATCCTCTCACACAACAAATCTCATTGCATTACTAGTGAACTCATTCATTACCACAGTACTGGAAGTTCAGATGCAGATATTCCCTACAAGCATCCTTTGGCGGCAGTGGTTCTTTAGAGACAGTCAGAGGCACATCATTGGCTATTTATTTCCACCAAGCAGAACATCCATTCCTACCAAAGATGCAACTGTCACTTTTGGGCTAATAAACACATTTACCACATTTTTCCTTGCTCAGTATAAAAAGTACAAGTTCAGAAAGCTTACAACATATTTACATATATATATATATTTATAAATCCAAACACATAAAGAACCGTTGTGTGCATTCTTTGTTTCGTTGGCACATTGTCAAGCAGCATTAGCAGTCACTTGAATCTTCAGTCAGCTTATGTTGTCCTGTTTTGTCCTTTTCTCTGGATTGGAAATTCTTCAGAGGTTCTATGCACAATGTCTTAAATAGTCTTTTGTTATACACATTTGTATCTATACAAATATATATATGTCAGTAGAAGGTCATTAATTCTTCTTATGAAGAAACTTCATTTTATTTCCTGCAGCAAAAAGAAAAAAAGCAGCTGTTAGGATTTGATTGTTGTTTTGTCATCTGCTGAGTGATAGCTGGAACTAAGTTAAGGCTACAGTGTTAAGAGAAATACTGCATGGAGGTGGTTACGTATTTCAATCTGTGACAAATATTCAACTCCCCAAACATAAGCAGACATCTGAATGTTACTCCTAAGCTAGGCACTGGTCTGCATGACAAATGGACAGCACACTAAATGCGAAAGAGAAAAGCAAGCTTTGACAAAACCAAAAAGTTTGGCTTTTGTACAATACATCCAACAGAGACACCCAGAATACATGCACATATCATCACGTGGTTCACGCATTAATTCACATATGCAGACAGAGTCACAGGCGAACAGACATCTATGCAAACACAGCCATCACACCCAAAGAAACCGATGTCATTAGATTAAAAGACCTACAGATAGACACAGAGCAATAAACATGCAGGGACAAAGACAGACAGAGTAAACAGCATACAGGACCCAGACGTACAGGTATACATAGGGATTCACACACTGTTCCACAAAACTATGCAGGAAGTCATAGAGGGACGCAAATGGGGATGGATAAAGAGATAGATAACACACCTACTGAAATACATGCACAAACTGAACAACACACCTAGAAACAACAATGCAGAGACGACACAGAGACAAATCGACGTAAAAGCACTCTGGCGTACAACAGACATAAAGACACCAATATGCATAGACCAGCATACATGTAGAAACGCATAGAGACGCAGGCCCCATTACAACTTTGGTCTCATTTCCTATTTGGATGTAAACAGTATTTTCATCTGAATCAGGGGATGAAGGAACACTTCACTCCCAAATTTCCCACCGATCCCTTCCAAGCAATTCACCAGCTAAAATGTGGTGAATTCTTGAAGGGCTGAAAAATGAGGTTTACCATTCGGACTCTCTGTGGTAATACCAGTTCTTGTGGCCATTTCCACTTTTCTTAGGTGACCCTTGGGCTGCAGTACAATCAGCTATGCATGCTCATACCACTGCAACCCTCTTTGGTATAATATGACACACAGAGAACAGTAATGTTATGTTACCCAATTTGTAAAGTGCAACGTATACCCGAAGGTGTCTTGGCGCTGATTCTGTGAGCCATGATGAGCAGAGCAAGAGAACCTACTGATTGAAAAGCCATGTTTTCAAAAGTTTCCTAAACTGAAGCAAGGAAGGGGCAGACCTTATGCTGAAAGGCAGGAGGTTCCAGGATGTAACTGCTCTGACCGCAAAGCGGCTGCCCCCCCATTTAGATATTTTTAAAATCTAATAGAATTTATTCTACACATTCCTGATGATTTTAGGTTTCTAGTTGGGGTGTACCAGCAAAAGATTTCTTTCAGAAAGGTGTTTCCAGAGTCATGTAGCGCTTTATAGGTCAAACAGAGGGCCTTGAACTTAATTCTATTTTTTACCTTCAGCCAGTAAAGGTCTTTAAGTGCAGCGGAGACTGAATGATGTCTGGGCACTTCTAGTAAAAGTCTGGCTGCAGAATTCTGGAGAACCTGCAATTTGTTCAGATATTGGGCCTGCAGGCCCAAGTAAAGGCCGTTACAATAGTCAATCTTTGATACTACTAAGGTGGAAATCACTGTCTTCCTCACAGACATAGGCAGAAAGATCAGAATTTTTTTAAGGATTCTCAAGATGTTGTAGGAAGAGGAGACCACTGTATTGATTTGATTGCCTAAAAACAGGTGATCATCAATGATGACCCCCAGACTTTTGGCTTTACTGGTGGGGACAGGAAGGGGTCCCAAGTCTGTAGGCCAGCATGGGGCTAGCCAGAAATTGGGGTTATTGCCGAGTAAGATCACCTCGGTCTTCCCGTCATTGAGCTTAAGACAGTGCTTGTTCATCCAGTCATAAATATGTTTCATGCAGTTATGAATGCGGAGGCTGGTGTCGAATGCGTTCTTAGTGGCTGATAGCACGATTTGCGTATCGTCCACATACGATGTGAGAGAACCCGAAGGATTGAACCATAGGAGCTAGGTCAGCAACATAAATATTAAAAAGGATAGGACTAAGTGAAGAGCCCTGCGGAACACCACAGGGCAGGCGGAAGGTGTTCGAAGAGAAGGCATCAATGTTGATTACATTTTCCCTGTCTGACAGGAAGGAGGAAACTAGTTTCAAGGCGAGGTTTTTAATACCTTTTGCTTCCAAACAGTGGATCAGGGTGGAATGATCCACCGTGTCGAATGCCGCAGACAGGTCCAACAAGGTGAGAGCAGCTGATCCCCCCTCATCCAGGATAAACTTTAGTTCATCAGTAGCCTTGAGCAGGGCAGTCTCAGTGCTATGCTCTGATCTAAACCCAAATTGGGAGGGGTCTAGGCGATTGAAATCCTTGATGAACTGATTTAGTTGCATGTTTATCACCTTTTCGACTATTTTAGCAGGGAAGGGAGTCCGGAAGTTGGCAGGATCTTCGGGGTCCGCATTCGTTTTTTTCAAAAGAGGCAAAATGGAGGCCTGTTTCCATCGGGAAGGAAAGATGCCTGTTCTAAACATGTTGTTAAACATGCCAGAGAATTGGGCTGCAATAATGTCGGAGACCAACTTGATAACTGAAGGTGGGCATGGATCATCTGGGGAGCCTGATTTGGGGGTCAGGATAAGATCTTTCATTTGCGTAGACGAAACCGGGGAAAAATGTGTCAAAGGTATTTGTTGTCGAATCATTGTTAGGGAAGCCAACCCCATTTTTTTGATTATTGGACGGAAGATGGTTGTCAGTGTGAGCGAAGGCATTGAACATTGAGTATACTTTGTCTTTAAAATGCGAGGCAATCTCATCGCAAAAAGACTGGCTAACCGAATCTCCTTTGTAGTCAGGCTGTTTAGTAAGCTTATTAATGACTTGGTAAAGTTCTTTAGCTGAATTTTTAGATGATTCAATTTGCGAAGTAAAGTAAGCTGCTTTTTCTGTTATCAGAAGGGATTTATATTTAGTTAGTGAGAGTTTATAAATTTCTCTCTCGTGGGAATCGTATTGGGCTTTCCATTTCCTCTCTCGGCGTCTGCAGCCTTGTTTTTCGAGCCTAAGGGCATCCGAAAACCAGGGAGCAGACGGACGAGTCCTGCTTTGGCCCCTTTTCTTAATCGGGGCTATTTGGGAGAAGGCGGAGTTGAGCCAGCTAGAATAAGACTCTGCTGCGAGCTCAGGATTGTCGACAGCCGGGGGGGTTGACGAAATCAGTAGCTGTTATAGTTGAATTTGATCAATTTTTGCCCAGGCTCTAAGCTGGGCTGAACTATGCCTCTTAATCAGGACTGTGTTAACTGCAGGGCATTTAATCGTAAAGAAGATGGCTGCGTGATCGGACCATGCTAGAGGAAGCACTTTAAGACTAGTGATATCTTTGTTATTAGAAAATAATGCATCAAGCGTATGCCCAGCCTTATGTGTGGAAACCGTGCTAAGATGCTTAAGATCAACTGCCTCCATGATTTCTAGTAGGGATGCAGTGTCCTTATCTTCCCCTGCTCTAAATGAAAGTTAAAATCTCCTAAGATGGTAAAATTAGTATTACAAATATCAACCTCAAGTAGTGAGCTGATAGAACTCAAAAAGCCGGCTTTAGGGCCAGGAGGGCGGTAAATAAGAGAACCCCTAAAGGTATGTTTATTTGTGAGCCCTAATTTGAATGACAGGGCTTCACAGTCCTCAGACTGTATGCTAGTGAAGTTAGCCCTGAAATTCTCCCGGTAAATAACAGCCAATCCCCCTCCTCTTCTTAACAGACGGTCCTGTCTATGTAAACGATAACGAATAGTTTCTTACCTGTCGGTGTAGTTTTGCAGCTTGAAGACTTTCTGGATTCACTATGCTGTGCAATATTCCGCCATCTCGTGGTTGGGTCCGGATTCGTAGTCTTTTCTTTCTTTTTTTTTTTTTTTGTTGTTGGCCCAGGTGGGCGGCGACGCCCCACCATTTGGTGTCCTCGGTGACGTTGTCGCGCTTCCTGCGGAAGCTCCCACCTTTGGTCGCCATCTTCGGATTCTTTTTTCTTTTCCTCTTATTGTTTTGTCGTCTATGTCTTTTTCTTTTATCCTTTTATTTTCCTTTTGATCCCTCTAAACTCTGTATGTAGTCTAGTTTTACCCTTAACCTCCTATGTTATCTGGCGGAGGCGGGTGGGATCGCTAGTGATTCCAGAAAGTCTTCAAGCTGCAAAACTACACCGACAGGTAAGAAACTATTCGTTTTGCAGCGTGAATCTTTCTGGATTCACTATGCTGTGCATAGACTTTGTAGCGGTTTTCTGTTATTGCGGTGGTTGGGTGGAAGATGAGCATTGGTTGCTGAAAATGTGCTGTAAGACCTTCTGTCCTACTTGTGCCTCTTTGTTCATCTGGATATCCACACAGTAGAGTTTGGTGAACGTGTGCACGGAAGACCATGTTGCCGCTTGCCAAATGTCTTGGATAGGTGTGTTCGCTAGGAACGCAACCGTTGCTCCTTTCTTCCTTGTTGAGTGGGCCTGGGCGGCTCCCTCTAATTCTTGTCCTGCTTGCTTGTGGCAGAGTTGTATTGCCTGCGCAATCCATCATGCGATGGTATTTTTGGTTACTGGTCGTCCCATGAAACTGCTTGCGAAGGAAACAAAGAGTTGTTTTGTTTTCCTGCATTCCTTTGTCCTTTCTATGTAGTGCATCACTGCCCTTCTGGCGTCCAGCGTGTGTAGCGCCTTCTCTGTGGGCATTGATGGTTTTTGGAAGAAACTTGGTATCTGTATTGTCTGGTTAATATGGAACCGCGACACCACCTTTGGCAGGAAGTGTGGGTCCGTTCTCATGACAATTCTGTCCTTGTGTATTTGCAAGTAGGGCTCTTGTAGTGTAAGAGCCTACAGTTCACTGACCCTTCGCAGTGACGTGATAGCCACCAAGAATGCCGTCTTTAGTGTGAGCTTGTGCAGTGTAGTCTTGTGTATGGGCTCAAACGGTGATTTCATCAGCTGTGTTAGCACAGTGTTGAGGTTCCAGCTCGGGGCTGGCATCCTTTTTGGGGGGGGGCTATTCTTTTAGCCCCCCCCAGGAATCTTTTGACCACCTGGGAGGTGAAGAAACTTTTCCACGCTTCTCCCCTGGTGTAGGCCACTATGGCTGCTAAGTGAACCCTTAGTGACGAGTAGCTCAGCCCGCTGTGTAGTAGGTGCGTTAAGTATTTTAGTACCGTTGATTCTTTTGTGACCTTTCGTTGCAGTCCCTCTTTAAGGCACCATTGCGAGAACCTTTTCCACTTTGCAATGTAGCACTTCCTTGTAGTGGGTCTCCTTGCTTCTCTGAGTACTGCCATAGTGCTTGCTGGTAGCTTGAGGTGTGCGAATTCTAGGTCCTCAGGAGCCATGCTGCTAGGCTGAGGCTCTCTGGTTCTGGGTGGAGCACTTTTCCGTCTTACATTGTCAGGAGGTCTTTCCTTCTGCTGAACCTGTGCGCTGGTTCCTGCGCCGTTTCCATTATTTGTGAGAACCATGACTGTCTGGCCCACTGAGGTGCCACCAGTATGAGTGTCATGCTGCTGCTCCTGCATTTGCTGAGTACCTTGTGTAACAGTGGTATCGGGGGAAAAGCGTATGCAAATTCGTTCGACCAACTTATCCATAGCGCATTCCCTAGGGACCCTTGGTCCGGTTGTCTGGATGTGTAATGTTGGCATTTTGCATTCTGGAGTGTTGCAAACAGGTCTATCCGTGGTGTACCCCATTTTTGGAACAGCTGCTGCACTTCCTGTTGGTTGAGCTCCCATTCGTGGGATGCCGACGTCTGCCTGCTGAGATGGTCTGCTTCTACATTGTCTATTCCTGGAAGGTGTATTGCCAGTAGGTCTATCCTTAGAGGGATGGCCCATCTCCAAATCTCTTGTGCCAGGCTTGATAGCGGTGCTGACTGTGTTCCACCTTGTTTGTTGATGTAGAACATGGTGGTTGTGTTGTCTGTTTGTATCAGCACTCTCTGGCCGTAAAGCTGCTTCTGAAAGGCTCTTAAGGCTAGGAACACAGTTTTTAGTTCTAGGTAGTTGATGTGTCTCACTGCATCTTGCTGTGACCTCAGCCCCCTGACGCGGAGTCTGTCCATGTGCGCGCCCCAGCCCTGCTGTGAGGCGTCTGTTGTGATGGTCACTGTTGGAGTTGGCTGTGTGAATGGCTTCCCCTGTAATATGTTCTCTTCCTTCCACCACGCTATTTCTTGCTGCACTGCGTGTGTGACAACCACTAGATCTTCCCAACTCCCTGTTGCTTGTGACCACTGTTGCTGTATCCATTCTTGGAACGGTCTCATGTGCAGCTTGACATATGAGACCAGGTGGATGCATGATGCCATCATCCCCATTAGTCTGCTCACCGTCCTCACTGTCAGAACTTGCCCCTTGCGGTAATGACGTGTTTCCCTCAGGAGCGCTATAGTTCTCTTCTTGCTGGGGAACACTTTGGACTGTGTGCTGTCGATCTGTGCCCCGAAGAATATCTTGATCTGCTGCGGTTCTGTTGATGATTTCTCCCAATGTATTGAGAAACCTAGTCTGGACAGTGTTTGTATGACTTGTTTGATGTGATCTTTGAAGTGCCTGTATGATCCTGCTTTCACAAGCCAGTTGTCGCGGTAGGGGTATTCATGTATGCCCTTTCTCCGTAGGTGCGCTGCCACTGCTGCTAGGCATTTTGTGAACACCCTTGGTGCGGACTTGAGCCCGAAGGCTAGCACTGTGAACTGGTAGTGATTCTGGCCTATCACAAATCTTAGTAGACGTTTGTGTTTGTGGTTGACAGGGATGTGCAGATATGCGTCTTTCATGTCTATGGTCGCCATGTAGTCCCCTTGTTGGATTTGGGGTATTACTTCCTGAAGTGACGTCATTTTGAATTTTTGAGTTCTTACGAACTTGTTCAGGAATCTGAGGTCCAGTATTGGCCTTAGTGTTTCGTCTACCTTTGGCACCAGGAAATACGTTGAGTAGACTCCCTTGTTCCTTTCGTTGATTGGAACTGGTTCTATTGCTCTTTTTTGAGCAGCTCCTCTGCTTCTAGACGTAGGAGGGCTGAGCTCCCTTGCGGGGAGTGGGCGGTGTCTTGGTTTTCTGCCCGGGGGGTGTTTTTGGAGTTCTATGCAGTATCCGTGCTGTATGATGTTCAGTATCCACTTGTCCATGGTAATCTCTCTCCATTGTGTGAGGAAGTTTCCTATTCGGCCCCCCACCGAGGTTGTATGCTCGGTGGTTATTTGTTTGTTGTGTATGTTTCTTAGTTTTTCCTTCTGTTGACTTCTCCTCTCCCTTGGTGGTGATAGGGGAGGGTTTGGTTTCTTTGCGGAGTCACTTTGAGGTGGGCTGCTGACCCCCTCTTCGGGACTGTCCCCGTCCGTACCCGCGTCCTCGAAAGGACCGTCCTCTGGGTTGATACTGCCAATTTTGCTGTTGTTGTCCCTGTTGGCTTTGGCCCTGGTTGTTCCCCGGGTATCCTTGTTGGGGAGATTGGTGGGAAGTGGCGGGCGCATTGCCCCCTCTACCATTGGGCCGCCTTGAGGGGGTTCCTCTTCTCATCCCCTGAACTGCAGTGCTCCCATGGACCTCGCAGTTTCGTTGTCTTTTAAGCTGCGTCAACTTCTCGTTGACTGGGGCTCCAAACAGTTGCTGGCCGTCGAATGGCGTGTTCAGGATATTGCTTTGTACCTCCGGTTTGAAACCCGAGATCCTGAGCCATGCGTGTCTCCTTTCAGTCACCCCTATCATCATCTGCCTGCTGGAGTTCTCTGCTGCGTCCAAGGCTGATTTTAGGCAAGTGTTTGCGATAGCCTTGCCCTCTTCCACTAGGTGATTAGCCCTTTGTTGGTGTTGTTGTGGCAGGTGTGTTACGAGCTGGCTCATTTCATCCCAATGCTGGTATGCATGCCTGCTGATGAGGGCGTTGGAGTTGGCGATGCGCAGGTGTATGGCTGCGTTCCTCTCCACCTTTCGTCCTGTGAGGTCTATTCGTTTGCTCTCCTTGTCTGGAGGTGGACCTGTGTTAGTGGGCACATTGGCCCTTTTTCCGGCTGTTGCCGTGATAATGGAGTCTGCTGGCACTGACCCTGGATGTACGCAGGGTCTTTTGAGGAGTGTTTGTACTTCTTTTCGCTCCTCGGTGTAACAGCTTTGCAGACTGCCGGTTCTTTGAAGGCCTCCCTTCCCTGGTCCAGGACGCTAGGAAGCATGGGTAGGAACTGGGACCTGGTTTGTTGAGGAAGTAGGGTTTCCAAAAGGAAACATGCCTTCGCCTTCTCCTCTTGCATTTCGACGCCATACGTTGCTGCAGCCTTTTGGACGACCACATTGTAGACTCCAATGTCGTCTGGCGGCGAAGGCCTCGAGGGATAAGAGTCTACCCCTTCTTCTGGTGATTCTGCGTCGAGGTCTTGCCTGTCTAAATCTTGTGCTTCCGAGGGCGTCGAGTCCCGGTAAGACTGGAGCTCTTCTTCGCCTTCGAAGTAGTAGTCCTCTTCGCCCTGTTCGTCGAGCGGTTCGGGGGTTTTCGGGGGTTCAATGTCTTCGGTGTCGCCCTCCCCGAGTGCTTCGCGTGATGGCTTCGACGGAATGGCGTATAGCTTCATTTTTTCGTCGAAGTCTTTTTTCTGTTGCAGGATGCTCGCCATCTCTGCTTCGAGCCTTCTTTTTTTTCCTCCATCTCGTGGGCCTTTTCGGCGTCGATGGCTGAAGCACCTCTCTTCGCGGTCTCGGACGTCGAGGATGACGCCGGGCCTTCTTTTCTCGGCGTCGAGGCTTCCTTTTCGGAGGTTACCTTCTACGCCCTTGGTTTTTCGGAGGCTTTTGCCGATTGGGAGTCCTTCCCGAAGGATCCGCTCGGCTGTTTGTCCCTGGATGCTGTTGCTTTTGTCGAGTGTTTCGGCGGCAACGCTCCCTTCGAGGACTTGGTTTCACTTCTAAGAGTGTCGCTCGGGGCCTTGGCTTCACTCTTTCGAGCGTCGCATGGGTGCTTTGGGGTCGACGTCTCCCTTACCTCCTTCGACGTTTTCTTGTGGACCTCAACGACTGAGCAGTCCTCTGGTCCCTCTGCGATGTTGTCTTCCTCTCCACTCGAGAGGCCCAGGTCTCGGAGCGATGGAGCTGGTCCCTGGCCCTGCATGTTGTAGTTAGCCCTTCTTTGCCTCTCTCTCACCCGGAGGGTTTTTGGGGTGAACGCCGAACACGCGTTGCAGTTTTCGCTGATGTGGTCGAGCGGCAAGCAGAGGTTGCAGACTGGGTGCTGGTCCTTCTGGGCGTACTTGTGGTGACAGTTTTGGCAAAACTTAAACGGTGTCTTGTCCATAACCGCGCTCAGGGGGCCCCTTGTGAGCGCATTCTCTGTAGGCGTCGAGATTTTGGTCGTGGACCTTCTACCTCGTCGTCCTTCTCGTCGCCTCTGGTACTCGTCTCCTCGTCCGGTGTCTCAGGAAACGATCCTCTGTGGTGATGATTGAATTTGCGAGATTCTTCGTCCAAAGTTTCTGGAACTTCTCGTCAACGATCCAGACCCCACGGCGGAAAAAGAATCTGAAGATGGCGACCAAAGGTGGGAGCTTCCGCAGGAAGCGCGACGACGTCACCGAGGACACCAAATGGTGGGGCGCGCCGCCCACCTGGGCCAACAACAAAAAAAAAAAAAAAAAGAAAGAAAAGACTACGAATCCGGACCCAACCACGAGATGGCGGAATAATGCACAGCATAGTGAATCCAGAAAGATTCACGCTGCAAAACCGGCAGGCGTAGCTGTAAGCAGTTCAGGCATCGAAGAATCAGTAGCCCAAGTTTCCGTGATAAACATAATGTCCGATTTCTGAGAGTCAATGAGTTCTGCTACCTCGAACGCATGTTTCACTAGGGAACGGGCGTTGATTAGCGTGCAAATAAAACTCATAGTCATCTTTTCCGGGTGTTTTCAGGCCAAGGTCAAGGAGTTTAGGGAGGGGGGAAAGGCCAGACAGCTGAAAACCACAATTATTGCATGTACCCTCCAAGCACTGGCAGAGCGCTAGCAGGTTAAAACAATTGCAATTATGGTCTCTGTTATTTAAGTTGTGGAGATCTTTACCAGAAAAGGAGATTCTGGGTCTAAAATCTGAGGCAAGACTGGCAGGGGGTCTGGCGTGCGGCGCGGTCCAGGCACGGACGGGCACAGACAGGCTTGCCTTTGGCACGCCAGCAGTGTGCCCGCTGCATGCCCGAATTAGCATTTCTTTTGAAGTATCCCCACCGGAAGTAGTGCGCGAGGAGAACACTGCAACGCCAACCAGCTAAAATGTTGCTAAGGTGTAATGTAAGACCGTCAGCACTCTCTCCGCTCAAACGGGAGCCCCCGTGGCGGACCAAAGAGTGAGACGAATCAACTAAGTGAGGTAGGTGAACCTAAAAGATGCTAAGTTCAATTAAAACGCTAACAATGCTAGAGAGAATATTTAAAATAAGGTAAAAATAGTGATAGGCAGTGCGGCACCTTGCTTCCACTTGTGTCCGCTGCGCGCCCGAATTAGCATTTCTTTTGAAGTACCCCCACCGGAAGTAGTACACGAGCAGAACACTGGAACACTGCAACGCCAACCAGCTAAAATGGCGCTCAGGTGTAATGTAAGACCGTCAGCACTCTCTCCGCTCAAACGGGAGCCCCCACGGCGGACCAAAGAGTGAGACGAATCAACTAAGTGAGGTGGGCGAACCTAAAAGATGCTAAGTTCAATTAAAACGCTAACAATGCTTGAGAGAATATTTAAAATAAGGTAAAAATAGTGATAGGCAGTGCGGCACCTTGCTTCCACTCGTGCAATGTATTACTTGTATCTTTATAGTTGCCTGATGACTCCATGTACACAGAGCACCGCATCAGATGTATTTTTTTTCACTGTGGTGCTGGTACTCCTGCTTTACCAAATTGTTGGAGCATGGTCAAATACCCTCCTTTCTATGTCTTTGTCCCCTTAATTGTCATTATGTGATAGAGGTGGACGAGCTACTGGAGGCTCGAGTCAAGCTCGAGACAGATGTATGGCTCTGGCTCAGCAGAGGTTCTCTTGGATCCTCTGGCCCAAAAAGAGTGAACCAATCAATCTTTATTTGGTTTTATTTAAAAATAAAACACAAAAGAACACATCACAATACATCCATCAGTATATAAAAATTAAAAATAAGTTTAAAAATCAACCATCATTCTTGTTTTAAGAGCTGTAGTTAAAAATCCTGCAACGGATAAGCAAGTATGGTGATCTTGCAATAATTGTAAATACAGGCGGGCAGGACTAGCCTGAGTGAATGTCTTCCGTTTCAACAAAGGAACTAAAAATTGCCTATGAAGTTGCTTATAAAATCCACAAAACAAAATAAAGCTTATAGTGTTTTGTAAAGGGCCAGACACATCCACAGGGGCTAATGAAGAAAAAAAGACCAGCTTTTGGGGAAAGCAAGCAGACAGTGAATTCAATTTATCCTAAAACGGGTTAATAGAAAACAATGCGTGTTTCTTGTGACATATACTATATAATGTTCAATAAAAGGTACAGTTTTTACCATAAGAAGAGATCGTACTGCGGGTTTACATAGTCCTTCTGACTACTTGTTTTTCTCCATAGTCAAAAAGTATACTTTGCCCAGGCCAGATCAGCCTACACAATAACCTCGGGTCTAGCAAATGACTCAATGTACCTTAACCAAACGATTTTTCTTGCTAAATCCAGGCCTAAACAATCTCTGAATGTGGCTCAGTTCAGAGTAGCCTCAGATTTGATCCTAAGTGATAGCCAGGGCAGAAGAGGGTGTAACTGAATCACGTCTGATATGTAACGTTGGCCCATCTTCATGAGCAATAAATGAGGCAAAACTGTGTGGGAGGGATAAAAGATATCTAAAAAACTGTTTCCCATCATTTGCAATCCCCAAACATCACACCCATAAGAGGCAATGGCAACACACTTAGCCTGACACATTTTGAGCATTGCCTAAATACTGAGTCTAGTGGCAAAGTCCTGGACCGCAGATATTGATCATGAAAATAAATCTTTCTTGTGAGTAACAAGTTTTAACCAATTATTGGTAGAGTCCAAGATGACACCAAGGTAGCAAAAAGAATGGACCTTGCATATAATTCTATCCTTAACATTTAAAGTTCATGTTTCTGTTCATCTACGGCCCACAATAATTACGTGAGACTTATTGAAATTGGTGCTAAAGTCCAAAGAGTCCATGAAGGACACAAAAGAGTCTAAAGAGACTTTTAGACTGTTAGCTGTTCTTGCGAGTAACATTGTGTCGTCAGCATAAAGCAATGCAGGGATATGCTGTTTAACCTATAGAGGCATATGTTGACACCTCCTTATAAGAATTTTTTCCAAATCATTTATATTGAGCGTAAATAAAAAGGAAGCCAAATTGCACTCTTATCTGACCCCATTGTCTAATTTTATAAAATCATGTACATTCACCCACACTCTATACCTCCCAGTAGCTGTCAGATTAAGATGAAGGTCACAAAGAAAACAAATCAGATTAAGGTCCATGCCCAATCATTATAGACCAAGGTTTGTCAAGTGCAATGAACCCTGAGAGTCAAGGGCACAGCCCTTCAAAACTTGGTAGCCTATGGCTGGGTGCAGTGGAGGGTTGGCCAAAGGGCCTTATCTCTGGCCTGGTACAGCACCCACCCCCTGGAAGACACTCAATACGCATTCTCTTTTTTAAAAAATTGCTTTTTGGGTACACAGTACTCCCTTGATACCTGCCACGCAAGCTTCCACCCCATGGTACTGCGGTACAGTCGGAGTATCTTCAGGGAAGCTTGCACTGTGGTACCATCAGATGGAACCTTGTACAGTGGCTCCTACGGTCCTCCCGGGGGTAACAATTGGGAGCGTAGCATTGGGTTCCACGGGAATGGCACAGTACCACTGGCCTGAACATTTTCATTTTTTATTATAATCTCTGACAGGGAGTCTGTGGGTCCCAACCACAAGTGCCTGGGGGCATCTGTTAAAGCAAATACCGTTACAAATTGCTATGGCATAAACCATATATGCAGATGTGCAGAGTATAACGTTATCTATATCCAAGGGTCATCATGACTCACATGAGGCTTCACCTCTAATGGGTAATGGTGCCTCCTCAGACTGAACAATAGTAATAAATTGTATATTTGCCATGGCACATCAGCATATATTCTCTATAAATCAAAGATTCTGAGTTTCACACAGGAAACACACTTCTTTTTGGCCAAATTTGTGATTGACGGTAGCATGATTAAAAACATGACACATTCAACATTCCAACACCAACACTGCCATATTCGAATTCAAGCCCACATGTTTTACTAACAAGCTTCCAACCAAATGAGCCATTGTGACAGGGTTAGGCAGTGTGTGTTTTTTCCCTTCAGCAGCCTAGTCAACTAATGTGGGCAGGAAAGCGTTAAAGGGACCCGTGGAAGCTGACAGTTCTGGTGGTTTTTTTCATATATGAAAAACATCCTGTGAAGCAGGAAGACAGGCAGTTGGCGTTTCCACTCTCATGGCCGTGTTGTTAAGATTATATGCATAGTATATGCATTTTTTTCTGTTCTCTTTGTGGGACCTCAAACTTGCAGCAGAACCGCATGGTATACAAAAAAATTATTTTTCTTTAAATATCACTCTTACACATTTCGCACATGTTCAGTTCAAAACACTGCATGCACAGATAATATGTAAAACGTGTGGTGTCTTGAACAGTCTGTATATGAGGGCCTTCAATTGCATATAATGGTTGCTGTTATCGACAGCAGAAATAGAAAGGTGATGGGTGGAGTACTTGTAAAAGTCTAAGCCACTGGAAATTGCTCTAGGACCATTTGATCCATAATTTTTGTCATTGTGCTACTTCAGACAGTCAATTAGCTATATTCGGTAACAGTAAAAACCATAAAAGCACCACAATAAGTACAACAAAGCTATAAATATATACACACATACTCAGTAAAAATAAAAGCAACATTAAAAAGCAACATCATAAGAGACCATCAACACCCTAAAATCATTCAGACAGCTCTAGATTTCCTTAGTCTCATTGTGGCTTTTAAAAAACAATCTATGTTAAAAATAATATTTACTAAGAGCAGTTGCAAAAAACAGAAGGGCAGGTAGAACTTGTTTGATATGACGAGCCTTTAACAGGGGGACAATATAGGCTTTCCTAGGCACATCATAATATCTGCAGAACATGATAAAGTGCATAGTGTCCTGCGGAGACACCTGGTCACACCCAAAGGGTGCTAATAAATGATCGTCCTGCCAACTCCATGGGGATGCCAACAGCTGGGGTATCAAGTTGATCCTAAACCTGGTAAGCAGATAACGCTCATAGTTACAGGCTACAATGGTAAGGAAGGGCTCTATACATTGAGTCAATTTCAGCAGGGCATATCCACGCACCAAGGGCCTCTGTAGAGCCACTTGTTCCCTATCTATTGACCTCCGATTCAGAAAGTTATGTCTGATTCAAATCTGGTCCATCTTAACAGTCCCCCCAGGGTTGGTGAATAGCTCAGCCCTCCCTAAGCTCTGCGATGATTCTTTGATGTAGTTGAGCCAGGGGATTCAGAGGGCGCAGTCAAGGGAGAGGCATTCTAACAAGACCTCCTTATTCAGCTAAGTTCCACCTGTATACCAAATATCTACCCAATGTAAGAGAGAGCGAAGGATTATTGTGTCCGAAAAGTAGCTTACCCCCAATTCTTCATACACTATAAAGGAGCAAATACATTGGGGAACACAGAGAAGACACCTTAAGAATTTGTTTTCGACCACCTGAAAAGAATTATCCTTTGTATCCCCCAAATGTCATTCCCATATGAAGCTTTGGAGACACAATTTGCCAAATAAACTTGTGCTAGTGCCCTAATCAGCCTCCTACCCAATCTAGAGGCAAACCTCCATACAGACGCATTAGTTCTTATTAAATACATCTTTTTTCACTTAGCAGGGGATTCCAACACAAGTTTGAATCGAACATGACACCCAGATACCAAAATGCTTTCACTTTAGAAAGAGTCTGAGACCCTACATTAAAAGTTTTCGATTTTGTTGTACTAGGGCCTACCACCACCACATGAGATTTTCTAGTATTAATACTTAGATCAAGGTCATAATTAAAGCCAACATAGGGTTCCAGGAGGGCTTGCAAACCCCTTCTGGTTTTTGCCATTAACATTGCGTCATCCACAGAAAGTAGGACGGGCAGTGAGCAGACTCCTATCTGCGGGCAATCAGCCCGGGCGTCCACTAAGACCTGTTTGAGCGTATTAATGTATAAGGTAAATAGAAAGGGGGCAAAAATGCATCCATGTCTGACCCCCCCTTCCAGTTTTAAAACATTGCATTCAATTCAAATCATTAGTGTACCTGACTGTTGCCATTGTGTGAAAAGGGAGGTCCCTCAGAAAATAAACTATGTCCCGATCAGCCCCCGTAGCTAGCATAATCCTCCATAATTTGTTTCGGTTTACCCAGTCAAAAGCAGAGGTAAGATCCATGAAGACGAGATGTGTGGAGCCTGTAGGTGCCACTGTGTATTTACCCAAGACCATGTATAGATTCAGACACTGGTTGACAGTTGGTCTACCAGGCCTGATTCCATACTGAAGATCAGATATGATCTTATGTCCGGTAGCCCAGGTACTTCAGACAGAAAAAGTAACATGTATAATTATAAAGTACATGGGGTGTGTGAAATTTGTGCCACTTACGTTTGCGTAATTACATGAAATTTCCGCAAAATTACGTGAAATGTAAATCTGTCATTCAGTACTATATTTTAGCACCAATAATTTAGTATCAATTTTTGACATGATGAAGCATTTTGCACTAAAAAAAGTAGCATGAAAAACACAATTGTCGTGAACAGCTGCCATTTCTGGTTATTTGCGTTGTTCCTGCACTTCTGCACTATCATTTCGATGCAAATGGCAGCGTAATTATGTGATGTGCGTAATGGCATAATTTCACTTAAGTGTAATGCAAAATGCCAGTGTTAATGAAATTTGACACAGGCTGAAGGTTCATCCCTTGGGTAACCATGGTGCTGAATAACAAATGTTTATTGTTACCCAACTCAATGGTACTAATTTTATTAACCTCTGAAGAATGAAAGGCTGAGTGGACCCGCCAGGATTTGAACCTTTGATTATGAAGTCTATCACACATTTCTGGAGATGATGCATTAGTCCACAGAGCCACGAGAAACCAGAGACCACAGAGGTCACCAATAAGCCTTGGTCGTGCTGCAACAGAAACCGTCCTGTCCAAACAGCGAGGTCAGGTCCTCTCTGAACAGGAACAAAAGCAACCCCAGGCTGGATCGAGCATATTTAGCCCTCATCAGTATGGCATAGACTCATCAGGATACTATTGCCTGTTTACTGTGTCATAGTGAGCATGGGACCCACACCATTCTAATCCATGTTCTTACTTTTTGACAACCATCAAAATTCGCAGTCTCTGGTGGCTGTCATGAAGTTCCTGCCACCACCATGTGAACTCACTGGTACCACTGGGGGCCCAGAAGCCTAGCAAAACTATACATTTACTTTCAGTTATTGCCATAATACCATCAGAGGAGTCAGTGGCATGCACTTAACTTTGCACCCACCATCTTACGAACATTCTCCCAGGTTAAAGTTTAATTTTCTCCTTTTCCAACAGCAATAGAGGCCTCTTAGCTTCAGAAGTGTTTGCCAAATTGTACATTTCAAGTGATAGGTTCTATCAGTCTGTGCTCCTCTGGCGTATTTGTTTCAAAAGTTACTGGACACTCGTGCCTTTTGCATGATAACCCTAGCTCTGTTATATAAGGGATTAATTACCCTCTGCCGTACATTATAAGGGGGAAACAACCTATAGAACGCATGCATTACATCGCATGCCATTAGATCGCGGTTTTTACAACGAAAGTCGTTACAACGACTTGCACTGGAGGGCGCTATAGGACAAGGAGTAGTTTAAATTACTATCCAACACCTTCCCTACTGTACGTAGGCTGGAGTTGGAATAGTAAATTAAACTACTCCTAAGTCCAGCGCCCTCCAACGCAAGTCGTTGTAACGACTTGCGTTGTTAAAACCGCGATCTAATGGCATGCGATGTAATGCATGCGTGGTATCGTCATACATCCATTATAAGGATATTGCAAGTCACAGAGGAATTCCATAACCATATAGAGGAAAGAGGCTGAAAGCAGAGCTCCTTTTTATGGAACACCAAGGTGACTTCCAATATCCTTATCAAGTACTGCAGGGGGTAATTATCCCTTATAATACATGGTCACAGCATCACCTTTCCCACAAACCAATTAAATTCTTGGTGCGTAGCTCTTTCATATGAAAGAGAGAACATGTTTGCAAACATGAAGAATATAAATTAAACCTCTAGTGCAAAATTAAACACATCAAAAGCCTATTAGATATTTGTTGCAAACAGATATTAGAAACAGTTCTCTTTTTAGAAAAAAGCTGCAGTGGGTCGGAAGGTGTAGAATAAAGCCGAAAGATTCTATCTTTTCTCTAAGGAGCGCAAAAAATAAACATATTCTCTCTGCTCGCCATTGTATGCTATTAAAATAGAGCAGAAAAAAGAAAAGCAATGTTCAGTTTCCTTGCTTTAAACAGCTGCTCCAATTATGCTCCATGACCTGATCTGCCTTTCACCTCGGCTGCTGGCTCTGGCAGCAGGCATTGTGACATCAGAACTTGACTGTAACAACTTATAATAGTCGAGTTCTGATATCTTTTCTTTATAGTCTGCGACTGCAGTTTATACAGAGATTACAGAATCCTATGTATTTTATATGTGGGATAAAGTACCCCTGCCATACATTATAAAGATATTGCAAGCCACCAGAAGTCCCATGACCATATAGAGCACAGATACTCACAAACATTTTCCGAGGGGCTGCAAAGTAAGATCTGGGGTGAGCCTGAGGGCCGCCTTGATGCTAGCAGGATGGGAGAGGGACTTTGTGGGTGGTTAAATGTTGCAGGATACTTTATTAGATTCTTTTCCTTTACTTCAGTTAGCTTGTAAATAAAAGTTTCCTATTTATTTAACTATTTCTGAATGTTAATGCTCTCTGAAGTAAACAGCAGCCCAGTGCTGCTGTTAACCCGGGAGCCGCATGTGAAGGTCAGGAGGGCCCCAGGCGGCCTCTGGGCCGTACTTTGAGTATCACTGATATAGAGGAAAGAGGCTGAATGCAGAGCTCCTTTGTATGGAACTCTAAGGTGACTTGCAATATCAAGTACTGCAGGCGGTAATTTATCCCTTATGATAACACCATCACCTTTCCCACAAAACACTTAAATTCTTGGTACGCAGCTCTTTCATATCAAAGAAAGAACATGTTTGCAAACATGAAGAATAAAAATAGAATATCTAGTGCAAAATTAAACACCTCAGAAAAGCTGTTAGATATTTGTTGCAAGAAGATATAATTAGTTTGATACAAGTCCGTTTTTATTTTAAAAAAGGTGCAGTGGCTCGGAATGTGAAATCCATGCAGAAAGATTTTAACTTTTCCATAATTACAGAAGGAGTGCAAAACATAAAACAACAGGTAGAAAAACGAAGCATAAGAAAAGAAAAGCAATTATTCATTGTGTTCCTTCAACAGCTGCTTTTATTTTATGGCATGGCACGGAGGCCAGTATTATGCATTATCCTCGTTAATGCCACACACAGCAGCAACAACTATCTAGAACTTTAACTGTAGAATTAGAATCTTAACAACATTCTAAACGAGTATAAATGACTCCAACACGCAGCCATCTTCCTTCTGTGTTGCTGCTCGTGCACAGATAAGTTCTTTGTTTAGAGTAACAAGATTTAACTAGGTTTAATTGATATATTTAATTCTTAATATTTCTATGAAACATAATGAAACAGTTGAATATAAGAAGAGGTGGTCACTTTAAAGAGTGTGAGTTTTGCATGCTGAATATTATTTCTGTAAAGATTTCCAATTATTTAAACTAATGGTAAGAACGTTTTATTTCAATAAGAAAAAGCTAACAAATTAGAAGTATATGCAAGTGCTTTGAATGTTGTACGGCGATTCATTCATTATGGGAAAGGATTTAAGTATGAGCAACTGATTGTATGGAATATGGACAGCATTGTTCCCACGAGCTGTCGCTCACAAAGCGTTCAAATAACGCTGCAGCGTGTGCTGGACATTGCGTGTTGCTTCACGGGTGCCGTCTCACTTGGAATTTTTGGATTGTTGCAGCATGTGCAGGACATCGTGTGTTGCTTCGCGAGTGCCTTCTCACCTGATATTTTAGGATTCTTGTAGCGCGTGCAGGACATCGCCGGCACCGTCTCACCTGGTATTTTAGGACTGTGAAGTGAAGTTCAGCAAGGCGCGTGCAGTCTTATACGGCTCTCGCTAGATTATTGAACATTTTGGCTTGCCCTTAGTGTGAGTAGCTGACTCTGACTGCCATTTTAAACTGGTAAAAGACTTAAAGAACATTTGGAATTTTATGGCGGCCATATATAGGGAAGAAATTATACTTTTTTTAATAGAGATCATCATTATTCTGAAGAGATTGTGAGGGAAAGTTGTGGAGAAGTGTATATTGGGAAGTGTTGTTTGTTTAAGTAAGATTTGGATAGTTGGTAGTAAATTGTTTGAGAAATGAAGAAAGATGGAGCAGAGCGCTGCAGAAGGATAGGGCTTGGGTGAAAAAGTGCATGCTTGTGTAGACAACGCTTTTACAGCTTTGGCTTCCCAATTAGGTAAGAGGATTGATGATTGTGTGGAAAGACGTTTGCCAAAATTAGGGACTAAAGATATTCGAACAGACAATGAGAAATGTTTGGTCTGTAGAGGAGGTTGCGGTGAAGGCAGATACATCGAACAGTGGCTGTAAAGTAACACAAAAAAGAAAGCATTTAGTTGAAAGCAGGGATGACATCCAAACAATGAAAGGACATGAAGGTCCTTAAGGAAAATGGAAGCAGGCAACTCTTTTGGAGTTGGATGACAAGGCTATAAAGGCCACTAAGGGGAGATCACAAAACGGTGGCTTGTGATGAATCTTCTAGCAGTGGTGATGTAGAAATAAAGTTGTTCCTCAAACTTGGAAGAGCCAGATAAGGATGAGGTAAAACAAACAAAAAAAAGAACGAGAAAGGGAAGACAAAGCAAAGTATTGTTGGATCCACTAGGTGAGATTTTATTTGATCCTCATCTTATTCAGCATCCGTTGTCAACTCAATGGACTCTGGGTGATCATGTGGCTTAGTATGTGAAATGTTAGGTAAGGCGAGAAATTCCTAAGGAAGTAAGAAATAGGCTGGTGTCCGAGTGTCCAAGGCCATCTTTGGATAATAAGGTTGCTTATACACCTGAACTAGATGCTAAAATGATGGCATTTTTTAAATAAATTAGGAGCTGCCCCAGGAAAGGGTTGGACAAGAGCATTATAGGTTGTTAAGACAGGCTGCTGGATGTCTTTGGCCCCTTAACCAAGAAATTAGATATGTGCAAGGAGGCACATGTGAATAAATAAAAATAAATATTGAGGAGTTGCGCCAAAGGGTGCAGAGGGTAGTTTGTTTAATGGGCAATTCAAAGGCTGCCCTTTGTATTGAACGGAAAAAAGCATTCTCATGAAGATTGATGCCAAATTAGCAGAATTGGCAAATAAAGACCCAGGGCGATTAGTCAATGGGTCCCTTTTTGGAGAGGAGATTGTAAAAGACGGCCAGATATATTGGCACTTTTAATTCTATTCAGAAGGTACAAAGGGATATGAGAAAGGTTTTTAGAGGGGTCAAGAGAGTGCAGGGTCGACTTCCTGGCCATGGTGATGGAGTCACATGAGCTTCATTCTTGCCAGGTTTTAGACCCTCAGGAAAATATAATAACTCAGGATTTTACCCACAATGCCAGAGAGAAAGAGGAAGATCTACAAGGGGTGACAGAAGGGCAAGAAGTATGCAAGGTAGGTTTGCTAAAATACTCTTTATGTACCCCATTAATGCTGGGTGGCAGACTCGCCCACTTGGTAATAATATGGATGAAGATCACGCCAGATCTGTGGGTACTGGAAACAGTACAGGGTTATCAAATAGATTTTGTAGTCTTACCAATTCCGGTGACAATATCAAGGGCTCTGAAGTTCTCAAGGAAATTAGAGGGCTTGGTGACTAAGGAAGTGGATGCACTTTTGGAGAAAGGTGCAACAGAAAAGTCTCTAAAAGATTCAAGAGGGTTTGTAAGCAATATATTTTTTGTGGAAAAAAAGGACAAAGGAATGAGGCCTGTGATAAACCTGAGAGAGTTGAATGATTGAGTGCAGTACAATCATTTCAAAATGAAAGGAATTCTTTTATTGAGGGACCTTTTGAGGAAAGGAGATTGGTTGACGCGTCTAGATTTAAAGGACGCATACTTGACAATACCAATATGTCAGGAACACAGAGATTATCGGTGGTTTCAATTGCAGGGGATGATCTACAGGTTTACTTGCCTTCCATTCAGTTTAACATCAGCTCTATGGTGTTTCACCAAAGTAATGAGACAAGTAATGGCATGGCTGAGAACAAGGGGTGTATGTCCGATAGTATATTTAGACGATGTTCTAATCTTGGTAGAAATCCGGGAACTGGCACAGGAGCAAACAGATGTTAGCAGTTCATGTTTTGGAGGATCTGGGTTTGATTGTGTACAGGAAGAAATCATGTTTAGTGCCGAGTCAGCAGACAGCATTTTTAGGCTTTTTAGATGTGGACGATGGAATGTGTATTGAGATTGCCTGCGGAGGTGAAAGAGATTCGCAGGGAAATAAAGAGAGTGAAGGAGAGCAGTTTAGTTTCACTACGGCAGTTGGCGAGACTATTGGACTTGCTTTCAGCTTCGATTCAAGCAATATTCCAGCTCCATTACATTATCTAGCATTGCAGAGATTGAAGGCTCAGCATCTTTGAATGGGGATGAGGTATTCTCAGAAGATTCTGTTGAATGTGAACACGAGACACGAGTTGGATTGGTGGATGGAGAATCTAAAGGTGTGGAATGGAAGGGTCATTTTGGGGAACCCCCAACTAGGTATTAAACCAGATGCCAGTCTGCAAGAATGAAGAGCAAGACATAGTCCTTTATCAACAGGGAGGAAGTGGTCCTTTCAGAAAAAGGAGATGCATATCAGTTACCTGAAGTTGTTGGTAGGGTCTTTGGCTGTGAGGAGTTCTGTCAAGAACCGTGTAAAATGTTGTTTATTGTTGAAGGTGCCAGCAGTAAGGTATGTGAATCTGTTAGGAGTCCTTGTTCAAAGGCGCTGGCAGATTTGGCAAAGAATTTCTGGCAGATTGGAATTCGAAGAATCTGAAGGATTCCAGGAATTGGATGTTGAACAGGAAGGTGTTCAGAGCATTGGAAATCAGATAGGGTCCATTCAAGATGGATCTATTTGCAAACAGATTGAATACTCAGCTTCTGGAATTTTGCAGTTGGAACCCTGACCCGGAGGCAACTGCAGTAGATGCGTTCCTGCAGCATTGGGGGTCGGCAAGCAATTATGAGTTTCTCCCATTTTCCATGATACAGAGGATGCTAGTGTTGGTGGCTTCATTTTGGCCTTCGCGAGTGTGTCTCCAGATGTGATGAGTTTGCTGCTTGACGATCCTGCGCTTCTAACAGGTTGTGTGAAGTTGTTGGTGAATCCAGTGGGGGACTGTCACAAGTTGGTGCAACAGGGTCAACTGCAGTTGATGGGTTGGATGATTTCAGGAGCGTTTAGCAGGTTTCAAGGCTTATCGTCCGAGGCTACTAAGCTCATCAAGGGTTCCTGAGCTCCAGGTACAACAAAGGCTTATAGATCAGCATGGAAGAGATGGTTATGTTGGTGTGCTAGGCGGGATTTGGACCCATTTCAGCTTCTGTGCTGAATGTTGTCAACTATTTGACTCAGGTCTTTTTAGGAGAAAGTTCTTACAGTACAGTGAATTTAAGCACGTCTGCAATTTCAGCAGGCCATGAGTTAGTGGATTGATTACCAGTAGGACAACATAATGTGGTGAAGCGAATGATAAGATGTGTGCGTTTGAAGTTGCCTACAGGTCCAAAATATTCATCTCTTTGGAATGTCGAAATAGTTTTGAAGGAATTGTCTAACTGGAGAGACAATGAAATTTTGTCCTTGGAGGATTTGTCCTTAAAATTACCTATGCTAATTTGTTTATTTTCTTTCAGAAGAGTATCAGACATAAGAGCTTTGGAAGTGTTTTCTAAGAGTTATGTTCTGGAAGGTGTGTGTTTTCATATTAGAAGAAGGACTAAAAGTATGTCTAGAACTATTTTTTACCCAAATATGGGTGAAAATTAGAAATTGTGTGTAGTAAAGTGCTTAAAGGAGTATGAAAAGAGAACTGGAAGTTTGAGACGGCAGGAAGATTCTCAGTTGCTGATGTCTTTTAGGTATCCTCATAAGCCGCTTTCATGTCCCACTCTGGCAAGGTGGTTAAAGGAGGTTATGAGGAAAGGAAGAATTGATGTATCTACGTTTGGGGTACACTCAGTAATAGGGGCTATGGCTTCAAAGGCATTTATGGTGGGTGGAAATCTAGGAAGCATTCTTGCTTCGGAGTATTTGGCAACAGATTCTGTGTTTAAAAGGTTTTTTTATTTTAAAGCAGTAGAGTGTGCTGCATTGAATGTTATGGCAAGGCTTTGAACATGAATAGGATTGGCCTCAGTGCCTTGCCATGAAATTCAGATTTTCCACAGCAAGGGTGGGTAGAAAATCATGATTTATAAAAGACACGGAGGCTAATATTCCTCCCAAGTATTTTTCCCACCCTTAAACAATATTGTTTAGGATTACAGAAAGTATTTGAGGACAATCCATGAAGTTCATGCATTGTTGGAATTTGGCTGAAGGAAGATCGTAGAGGAAGTTTTATATGGTGGTTCTTGTTCAAAACAAGAGACTTGGTTTATTCGCAGCAACAAAAAAAAAGGAAGATGGCTGCATGTTGGGGTCATTTATACTTGTTTGGAATGTTGTTAAGAATCTAATTCTGCAGTTAAAGTTCTAGGTGGGTGCTGCTCTGTGTGTGGCAATAAAGAGGATAATGCATAATATTGGACTCTATGTCTTTTATAAAATCATTCTTTTCTGCCCACCCCAGCTGTTCTTGGCATGTAGAGCTGTAGAATCTCATGCTTATGCATAGATTGCCATCTAGTGTTGGGTCTGGATGTTTGCACTTTGTTTTTCTTCAAAGAAGTCTTCCTAGTCACGAGGTAGGTGACTCCTCCTTTCGTGATAGTGCGCATGGTCATCGACTCCATCTTCAGATTGTTTTCCCGCAGAGGGTGAGAGAATGGAGTAGTAGTAAAGAATACAAATGGCCATGTGTATGTATGAATAGTAACAAGAGAACTACATCAGCTACAGGTACCCGGGGAGATGGGTGGGAGCATGAGATTCTACAGCTCACATGCCAAGAACAGATGCATACTGGGTAAGAAGCATTTTCCGTTCGAGGCATGTGAGCTGTAGATCACATGCTTATGCATAAACTATACAGCAGTCTCCCCTAAGCGGTGGCTATCCTGTAGCTGATGGAGTTGTCTGAAACAGCATTCTAAGTACTGCTTGGCCCACATTAGCTTGTTGTCTAGCCAACACATCTACACAATAATGCTTGGTGAAAGTGTGTGGTGTGGACCATGTTGCAGCTTTGCAGATGTCAGTAATAGGGATGTTCCCTGAAAAAGCCATAGTAGCCCTTAGCTTACAAGTGGAATGTGTTCTAGGGGGTACCGTTAGAGTTCTTTTGGCTTTTGCATAGCAAATCTGAATGCATTTAACAATCCACCTAGCAAGACCTGATTTGGATATAGGATTGCCCTTGTGAGGTGGTGCAAAAGTGACAAAGAGTTGTTTGGTCTTACGAAAAGACTTTGTTCTTTCAGTATAATACAATAGTACTCTTCTAACATCCAATGTGTGTAGAGCTCGTTCTGCAACAGAGTCAGGTTGAGGGGAAAAAACAGGTCATTCAACCGACTGATTTATGTGAAATGCAGATACTACCTTAGGTAGGAATTTGGGATTGGTACGAAGAACCACTTTATCTTTGTGTAGCTGGAAAAAAGGTTCTTCTATGGTTAGTGCCTGAAGTTCACCCACTCTCCTTAATGAAGTGATTGCAATGAGGAAGGCTGTTTACCAAGTAAGGAACTGTAGTTCAAATTAGTGCATGGGTTCAAATGGTGGGCCCATTAACCTTGTGAGGACTATATTAAGATTCCAGAATGGGGCAGGTGGAAGTCTTGGTGGTATAATTCTTTTTAGTCCTTCCATAAATGCTTTGATTACAGGCACTCTAAAGAGGGATAAATGTGGCCTATTTTGAAGATAGGCTGCGATTGCAGCGAGATGCAGTCTAATGGATGAATATGCCAATGATGACTGCTGCAAATGTAACAGGTAGCAGATAATGTTCTGTATGGAAGTATCAAGAGGGTTTATGTTATTGTTATTGCAATAGATAACAAATCTTTTCCATTTGGCAGCGTAGCAGGCTCTTGTGGTAGGCCTTCTGGCCTCTTTAATAATGTTCATACAGTCTGGTGGAATGTTCAGATAACCAAACTCTATGAATTCAGGAGCCAGATCGCAAGGTTCAATTGTTTGGGATCTGGGTGTTTGATTTCTCCATGGCTCTGTGTGAGGAGACTGGGAGTTAAATGTAATTTTTGATGCGGTTCCAGAGAGAGTTCCAACAGGGTTGTGAACCAGGGTTGACGTGCCCAAGTTGGAGCTACTAGGATTAGTGTGAGAGACGTTTGCCTGAGTTTCCGAACCACTGATGGAATGAGTGGGAGAGGCGGAAAAGCGTAAGCAAATATCCCTGACCAGTTCATCCATAGAGCATTGCCTTTGGATAACGGGTGTGGATACCTGGAGGCGAAGCATTGGCATTTTGCGTTTTAGGGTGTTGCAAATAGGTCTATGTGAGGGACTCCCCAAGCTTGAAAGTAGGGGTGGAGAACTTGAGGGTGAAGTTCCCATTCGTGTATTTGATACCACTGCCTGCTGAGGTGGTCCGCAATCTGGTTGTTGACTCCTGGGAAGTGTTCCGCTAGGAGATAGATATTGTGGTGAATAGCCCACTTCCAGATTTCTTGGGCTAAACGGGACAGTTGGAGAGAGTGTGTCTCCCCCTGTTTCTGTATGTAATACATAGCTGTCATGTTGTCGGTTCGAACCAAGACAGCTTTGCCCGACAGGTGATTTTGAAAGGCTTTGAGAGCTAGAAAGATTGCCATCAGCTCTAAATGATTTATGTGGAGCAGCCTTTGTTGGTGGTTCCACAGACCTTGCACTGTGTGTTGTTGAAGATGAGCTACCCAGCCAGTTAGGGACGCGTCCGCTGTTAATACTGAACGGCCGTCCTTTAGACAAATTTTGTGTGTTCCACCACTGCAGAGAGCAATGAGTATGGCCGCTTACCAACACTAGATCGGTTAATAGACCGTGTGACTGGTTCCACTGACTGGCTAAGCATTCTTGAAGTGGACGCATGTGTAGCCTGGCATGGGGAACTATCATGATGCAAGACGCCATCATTCCCAACAGTTGCATAAAAACTCGAGCTGGAAGTGACTGATTGGCTTGAAACTGGCGAATTAACGCCTGAATGTTTCGAGTTCTGTTTGCGTTGGGAAACGCCAGCGCCCTTTGAGTATCTAAGCTGGCTCCTAGGTAGTTTTGAGTTTTGACTGGCTGGAGATGTGATTTTAACACATTGACTGTAAACATCAGTTGGTGAAGTAACTGAATGGTTATGGAAGTGTGCTTACGGCATTGTTGATACGTGCCGGCTTTGATGAGCCAATCGTCCAGGTATGGGAAGACATGTATGCTTTGTCTTCTCAGATGAGCAGCTACTACCACCAGACACTTTGCGAAGACTCTGGGGGCAGTGGTGACTCCGAATGGGAGTACCTTGAATTGGTAATGTTGACCTGCTACCACAAACCTGAGAAATTTGCGGTGAGCTGGGTGGATTGGAATATGAAAGTATGCGTCTTTTAAGTCTAGAGTAGACAGAAAGTCGTCCTTATGCAAAAGAGGTAGTACCTGTTGAAGTGTTACCATGTGGAAATGGTCTGATTGTATGGAAAAATTTAGTTCTCTGAGATCTAATATTGGTCTGAGAGAGCCGTCCTTTTTGGGAATTAGGAAGTAAAAGGAATACACGCCCAACCCTTGATGTTGTGGTGGTACGGCCTCTATGGCTCCTTTTACTAATAGGGATTGTACCTCTTGTTTGAGGAGGTGTAGGTGATCCGGTGAAAGTTTGTGTGACTTTGGAGGAATGTTTGGAGGAGTGTTGATGAATTCCAGGCAGTAACCAGAATGGATAATTTGGAGAACCCACTTGTCTGTTGTTATAGACTGCCACTTTGGTAGAAATTGTGACAGTCTTCCCCCCACAGGTGTTAAGTGATCGGGGGCAGGTCACTGTTTTGTATTGGAGGGGGAGGTACATGTGCTGGAACCTCTACCTCTGCCGTTGTTTCCTCTATAACCACCCCTGAAGTAACTTTTGGAACCCGAGGGTTGGTTATTGCCCTTATAGGTGGATGTAGTGTCCGAGGAAGTGGTTTTGGACCCTGCTCGGTAAAAGGAGCGCCGAAAGGAACCACAGCCTTGTGGAGACTGAAGGGCTCCCATTGATTTAGCTACTTCGGTATCTTTCTTCATTTTTTCAAGTGAAGAATCTACCACCGGTCCAAACAGGTGTTCTTTATCAAATGGGGTGTTCAATATGATGTCTGAACCTCGGGTTTGAATCCTGATATACATAGCCAGGTGTGCCTTCTTAAAAGGACGCTAGTGTTCACCGCTCTGGCCGATGTATCAGCCGCATCTAGGGAGCACCTAATTTGATTGTTGGAAATTAATTGCCCCTCACGTACCAGGTCTTGAGCTTTAGATTTATGTTCTTGGTGTAAAAATTGAATAAGTTGTTCCATTTCATCCCAATGCGCACAGTCATATCTGGCTAGCAGCGCTTGTGTGTTTGATATGCGCCAGAAGTTAGCTACCTGGGAGGCTATTCTTTTCCCTGAAGCGTCAAGGAGCTTTGACTCTTTATCTGGGGGTGGTGCGTCTCCAGTAGTTTGGGAGTTTGCCCTTTTGCGTGCATTAGAAACAACTAATGAGTCTAGGGGTAATTGTCCTCTTATGTAGACTGGATCAGATGGTGCAGGTTTGTATTTTTATCCACCCTGGGGGTAAGGATACGTGCCCTGACAGGATCCTTAAATATATCATCTACATGTCTGGTCATTCCTTTAAGCATGGGCAACATATGTGTGGATTTTTGTGTGTTGTTTAGTGTTTCAAAGAGGAAATCCTATTCAAGGGATTCTTTATGCAGCTGGACCCCATGATAATTGGCAGCCCTGCCTAGCAATTTAATATATCCTACACTGTCATCTGGTGGAGAGGATCTGGTAGGGTATAGGTCAGGGTTATTATCTGTGGGTGAGTCAGTGTTATAGTCATCCCACTCATCTGCAGGTCCAGGCTGATTATCATCATTGGTATCATCCCCGTCCCCATCACCCTGATCGTCCGGTATATATGGTGGTGAGTGCTCAGGTGAAGTTGGCACAGACAGAGACTGAGGTAAAGGTGGTGAAGGAGGAGGAGGAGGGGAAGGGTTTGTCCTAACAATCCTCTTCTTTAATGGAATGTGGTATTCCTCTTCAGTAGTAGCCCCTCTTTTTAAAGTCACTTTGGTTGTAATGTGGCAGGTTTTTGGATGTATGACCAAAATCTTCTGTATCGGGTCCGGTTTTTCGAGTGGATCACCGAAATTATGCTTCTTAGGTGACTTTGGTGTATCAGTCTGTTTCGGCGCCGAAATGTTCGGTGCCGATGGTTTTGGGGCTGGTGTCTTCGGATCCGATATGGTGATGATCGGAGCCGGACTTGGACTTTGATCCCGAAGGCTTTGGCTCGGTGCCCGATTTGGAATGGGGCTTTTCGGAGCCGGAGGATTTTTGCGTAGGCTTCGGTGCCGAGCCAGGAGGCGGGGCGTCATAAGCGTGGTCTAGGTGCTGACCGGGGCCCGAGGGCGCGGGTTGGTCCGGAACCTTCTTTTTAACTGGTTGACTTGGGACTCGGGGCGCAGAAGGGACTGTACTTACAGTACGTTGTCCATGCGGGATGTCCTCATCCTGGTCGGAGCCCTCCTCCGAAACGGAAATGGGATCCTGCTCCTCCTCGGCCCAGATAGCGTCGCCGGCTTCTTCTTCCAATTCAGGTCCGAAGAGGTCCGGAATGGAGCCTGTACGTTGGCTCTGCATGTCGCGTCGTCGAGCCCGGCGGTCGCGAAGCGTCTTTTTGGAACGGAAAGCCTTACACGCGTTGCAGTCCTGTTCTTTGTGTTCTGGTGACAAACACAGGTTGCACACTTCGTGTGAGTCGTGCGCGGGTATTTCGCGTGGCACCGAGGGCAGTATTTAAATGGAGTTCATTCCATCGACTGCAAGTCAGATGGAGGTGGTTAGGCCCGACGGCCTACCACGAGCTTTCTGATCGAAAGAGGGTTTTTTCTAAACAAACACGGTACGCGAAGAATGGAATACGCGATTGGAAACAATACCGTCGAGGGTGAGTCGTCTACGCATCGAGGGAAACCGAAGGATCGGTGTCGAACCGGAGCGCAGCGAGTAACATCCGAACCCGATGGCAGAAAAAAACAATCTGAAGATGGAGTCGATGACCATGCGCACTATCACCGAAAGGAGGCGTCACCTACCTGGTGACTAGGAAGACTTCTTCGAAGAAAAACAAAGTGCAAACATCCGGACCCAACACTAGATGGCGATCTATGCATAAGTATGTGATCTACAGCTCACATGCCTCGAACATCTGAATTATGCTCCATGACTCCACCTGCCTTTCAGCTATGCTGCTGGCTCTGGCAGCAGGCACTGTGATGTCGGACATCAACTATAATAACCTTATAATAGTCGAGTTCTGATGTCTTTTCTTCATAATTGGCAACAGGATGTGTCACAAGAAGCCAATTATAAAGAAATTAAAGACAGGCGTTTACACAGGGATTGCAGAATCCTGTGTACTATAAGGAAACTAGAAACCGGTTTTTATTCAGGTATTGCAGAATTCCTTGTATTATACACAAATTTGCAACCAAGGGCCCTAGACCGATGCGATCTACTCACTGATACACACAAACAATAACGCTTGAATGACACAATTTAATGAAACTCTCACAACAAAAAGGTATTCAAACAAATATCGAAAAAGAAATATTGAGGAACAGAAATATAGAGTTTGAAATATCGTGATGCACAAATATAGTGGGCAAAAATATCATGGACAAGAATAATCGATTTTAAGTTAAGTAATATTGATGTTAAAATATTATGTTAATATCGTTTGCAAAAATATCATTGTTAATATCTTTTTAAATTATTTTTGTGTATTTCAGTATATATTTTAATTGTATATGTTATAAATTTTTGCATAATTATTGTTTTTTAATATAGTCTGTACATTTTTAGTTGTTTTTAAATTTAATTTAATAGTTTATTTGGAGTTTTTAGTGCTGTGGCAGGTTGTGAGGTTTATAGGAGTGCAGGGTGGGAAGTAAATTAATGATAATTAATAATTAATATTACATATTTGATAATTAATTATGTTAATTGTGTAATTGTTTTTTATTATGTTAAGTTTTAGGCGCAGATTGTGGGGTTTGTAGGGGTAAAGTAATTTAATTATAATTATTTAATAATAATGTTTTAATTATTATTAATTATTTAATTGATAATTATGTAAATTATGAAATTAATTTAGTTTTTTATTAATATTTTTGGTGTGGGCTGTGGTTTTTGTAGGGGTGAAGGGTGTGAAGGAAATTAATGATAATAATTAATAATTCATGTTAATTATTAATGATTTAATTGATAATTATTTAAATTGTGTAATTGAAGCAATTAAGTTATAAATGAGGTTCGGGTTGTTGTGTTTGGAGGGTAAAGGATGGAAAGTTCTTTAAATATAATTAGTTTATTATTAGTTAATCGTTATTAATTGTTAAATTGATAATTATGTAAATTATGTAATTAAGATATTTGTTTAAATATATATTCGGTGCACGCTGTTGGGTTTCCAGGGATAAAGGGCATACTTATTGTATTATTAGTTAATTACTATTAATTGTTTAATTGATAAATAATTATGTAAAATTTGTAATTATTATAATTTCAAGATATATTTTTGGTGTGTGTTTACTTTGTGGAGGTATAGGGTAGGAAGTTATTTAAATAATAAACGTAAAAATTGTTATTTATTGTTTAAAAATTTATTATTTATTATGTCATGTATTAACTGTGTAATGCTTTTTAATTGTAAATAACATATTTGTTGGTTGATATAATTGTGAAAATATAGTGTGGTATTTTAATTTTATTTGTTATAATTAAAAATATTTATTAAATATTGTAATAAAGCTGTAATTCTATTCATTTAAATTTTCTTTATATATTTTAAATTTTAATATTTATATTTGGTGTTATTTAATGTAGTTGTTAAAATATTTTATTTGTTTGAAGTGAACTACTCTCTCTCTCTCTCTACTGTTGTACAGACTGGACTGGGAATATTGAGTTTTACCCCTCCGCTATCCAAAGCTTTCTCTACTGTTGCACAGACTAGAGTTGGAATAGTAAATTTTACCCCTCCCGAGTCCAACCCTTTCCCTACTGTTGCACCGACTGGACTGGGAATAGTAAATGTTACCCCTCTGCAATCCAACACTTTCCCTACTATTGCACAAAGTAGAGTGGGAATAATAAATTTAACCCCTTCTGAGTCCAACACTTTCCCTACTGTTGCAGTGACTGAAGTGGGAATAGTAGATTTTACCCCTCCACAATCCAACACTTTCCGTACTGTTGCACCGACTGGAGTGGGAATAGTAATATGTACTCCTCCTGAGTGCAACGCTGTCCCTACTGTTGCACCAACTGGAGTGGGAACTGTAAATTTTACCCCTCTGCAATCCAACGATTTCCCTACTGTTTAAGATATTGGAGTGGGAATAGTATATGTATTATTCCTCCAATTTTATAGTTTTATTTATATTGTTTAAATTCATAATATTATGTTTCTGTGTATTTAACATTATATTATTTGTGTTTATTAATGTTTGTAATATGTAATATATTTTTAGGAAAATGTCATTTTTTTGTTTACTTGTTTGTGTGTAATTAAATTGGTATGCTTTTTAGAATGTTTTCCAATTTATTTGTTATAGTTTGTATATATATATATATATATATATATATATATATATATATATTTATTTGTTATTTTTTTAAAGTTTACAAAAAATTATAATGATTTTAATAATAGTTTTAAATGATGTTTCAATAAACAAACAAATTCCTGTTTAATGTTAATATATGTAATGTTTACTATGTTTAACTATGTTTATATTAAAAAACGATATTTTGTGTTCGATATTAGTGTATAACGATATTTTTTTTCAATATTGTTGTTATTTACATTATTAGTATAGTAAAACAATATTTTTGTACTCTATATTTTTGTCACAATATTTATGTCCCACGATATTTGCGGTTTCGATATTTTGTCAGTGAACTGTCCCATTTTTCGTGCTACATCTTCTGAGGGAGGTCAGGGCCAAAAATGCAATAAAAGGTTTTTGGAGTCGCCATTTTTTCTCTCCTCTTCTCCAGCGCACAAACCATGCGGTGTTAATATCATTGTGAGCATGGTAACTTTCACCTAATCTGAGGTTGTGCAGCTGCAGTCTAATGGTGTGAGTAAAAAGGATATATCTAAGTCCAGGAAACTTTTGTGATCCTGGAGTGTGTCCTTGACATGAACTTGTCATATTGTATTTGTTAAATTATTCCACATGGAATTCACTTACCAAGACCTCGCAGAAATTTATTAACTCCACTTTGCTCGGTGTCTGGAAGCTCTTCTAAATACTGTTCCACCCTTTGTTCAAACAGACCTTGGAAAACAGAACAAGCAAGAGAGCCAGTTATAAGGACACCTTTGGTCTTAACAACACACAATAATTGGTATAATACTTTCCATCTTGTTTAGTCTCTGCTGTCAAGAGTCAAACAGAAACATTGGTAGGAAAAAAACAACACAAAATGAGGTTAAATAAGAAGCATGCCATGTCTCCAATAACACAGTCTCATTCAATTCAATTGACATCAAATACATTTGCCTAATCTTGCTTTGATAAATTGATGGTTTTGCAGTTAGACAACTGATATTTCCCTTCTACTTATTCCTGCAGAACACAAATTCAATCCATTTAAATAATTTAATTGGATTGAAACAGAGGGTTTACCCTTTCAATTTACCACAAGAGCAGCTGTTAACACGATAATTAACGAGTAAGAAAGCAGACAACTTCCTTACCGCGGTCTCCTACGAGCCAGAGAGAAAATGCATTCTTTATAATGTTTTAGCCAAGAGATGTAATGTTCCTCACAGTGTCTGTGGCAATACATTTCCAAAGATAATTCTAGGCCCAGTGGATACTCCCCCAGAATTTTCATGCCACTGCATATCCAATGAAAAAGGACCATAATTAAATTCAGAGGGCCACTGCATTCTATATGCCAGTGCAGTATTTAATCATATTTAACTAGAAAGTTATAGAATATTCTGAGGGGCAGTCAGCTACTTGTTTCAGGGTGTTTTCCATCACACATGCCAACGGGGACCATAGCTCATAAGTGACGGGGTGTTCCATGGTGTAGTCGTCTAATGATGAAGGGGATATACTTAACCCAGAAGAATGCGACTCCATTTAAGTCAGTAGGAGGTGCAGCCATTAGGAGACCATTCCAACAGTTGTGCTTGATTATGCTAAAATTGCTTATTAGCACGAAAGGACTGAGGACCAGATGTATCAATATTAGGTAAAGCGATTTTCTGCAAATTGCAATTAGGAAATTGCTATTCCCAATGTATGAAACTCAGAGTTTCATTTAGTGATTCCTAATGGGTTGCAAATTGACCTACTTAATGAATATTAATGAGGTAGGTCGCAATTTACGACCCATTAGCAATCAACGCCATTACAGGGATGGTGGCCTGCTGGGGTCAGCAGACCACCATGTCTGTGATTGCTTCTGAATAAAGCAGTTTTTTTTTTTGTTTAAATGCAGCCCGTTTTCCTTTAAACGGGATGCGTTTAAAAAGAAAAGTTTCTTTTTTTTTTTACATTTTGTTCGTTAAAGAAGATGCAGTGGTCCCATTCACCACTGCCTTCTCTTAAACAAACTTGTTTTTTACATTCACAAATGAAAAGGGGTCCCCTTCCCATTTGTGAATGCATAACCACTACACTTCGGTAGTTGGTAAATTATTAATGTTTTGCAACTGGAATTTGTTCACAAAACATTAATACATACCATTCCGATTCAGTATTTGGAGGGTCATTACGATGGCGGGCGGACACCGTAACGGCAAACGGGACCGCCCGCAAGAGGTGCGGCGGTCCCGCCATGTGTATTAGGATGCCACCGCCACGGTGGCGGTGGCATCCCGTATTGTTTACATTGCGGCGGGCGGTGCTGTCAGCAGCACCCGCCGCAATGTGAAAAACGCATGTTGTGCATTTGAATGCACAACGTGACAGGCACCGCGCGGTGCCTGCCACCTTGTGCATTCAAATGTAGGGGGGTACCATAGGTACCCCCCATGTGCATCCCCCTCCCCCAAAACCCTGGGGGCCCGCAACGGGCCCCCAGAAGCAAAGACCGCATGCCTTTCCATGGCGGCAACACCGCCATGGAAAGGCTGCTTTCCGCCACCATCCTAATATGGATGGCGGTGTCTTGTCAGACCGGCGGAAAATCGGCGGATCCCCCCCGCCATCGTAATATGGCGGGGGGAAATGGAGCGGGACGGTGCAGAATAGCGGGCGGATCGCCACCACCATACGGGCGGTGGCGATCAGCCCGCTATTATAATGACCACCATGGAAGGGACGCCCCTTTCAAAAACCAAATCGGTATTGGGTTCCAAAACAAAATTGTGATTCAGTAACGTGCAACAGAATTGGTTTGGATTTCATACATACCAAAAAGCTTTTTTACAGTAGCAAACAGGACGATTCTGCGAATCAGCCAGTTTGCGACCGGAAAAAAGCTTGATACATGAGGCCCTTAATCATTTATACCCAGAACGCTTGTTGGCACTTAAGTCTGATTGTAGAGCCATAATTTATGTTTGGGAAGTGTGCCCCCAACTGATCCCAGAATGGGTATCGTCATCAGTGGCATGGAAGGGTGTCACTATTTCTTCTAGATGAGAGGAAAAATTCATACCAGCGGGAATTGCCATGAGTTAGTAGATGGTATGACTACATATGCGAGGGCAGAGTTACAAAAGAGATGCCATGTGTCAATAAACCATTAATAAACATACTGCCTTACAAAGCAGGAGCAAGTGTGAACATTCCTGCATGCAGAATGCATAACCGTTTTTCTAGGCAAATATATCATCACCTACAAGATGGAAGGTCGCCATAATTTATGTAATGTGATTGTAAAAACAAATAAAGGTCACAGAAAAATGGTAAAACGTACAGCGTTCCCAAGGGTTGAGCGAACTCCTTGTCCCAAAATATGTTCATAATTCAAAGCATTTTACAATTATCTGGAAGGACCACAAATTTTACACAAAATACTGAATTATTTAATCATTTGTATTGCAATATATAGTACATGTTATAATGCACACAGGGTATTATGCTTTTTATTATTGATGTTGGGTGTGTGGGGAGGCCTTGAGTAAGTCATGACACCCCTCCCAGCCTTAACCATCCTTAGACAAGGGTAATAAATAGCACACACTCAACGCATCAACATGCATGGTTTATGCCATGCTATTGTTTAAATGTGCAATCATTATAACCATTATAATAAAAGGTATTTAATCAGAATCAGAACACTAGTGCAGTGTGACATCTAGCTATTGTAAGTATGGTCTCAGTAGTTTTACTTAGTAAAGTAGTCCTAGAATAAAATAGTTGAGGCATCATTCAGTCTTTTATCAAGTCGGTTATGCTGCACTGTGGTAATAACATGCAATTTGACCTTTGCAGTAGGTTTTTATCACCTTGCAAGCCTCCTCTGCTACTAATACCGTAATTCTGTTCTACAGACAGTATAGAAGGCCCAGCACCCTTTGAAAATGCTTGGGGGCTACTCAGATATCCAAATTTCACCCAGGCAGTTTACCGGCAAAGAAAGATCTTTGACAGAGTAAAAATTATACAAGTGGGTCTCAGATATACGCTGCTCTTCCCTGTGAGACTCGGAATAACAGCAGAAGGAAAGCCCTGGTATTTCCAGAACGTGAAAGAAGCATGCCATTGGCTGGATGGTTGGAGAATGCAGGATCAGAACAAAGGACCTAATGGCAAGGCCTCCGCAGGCCGGGGAACGAGCATCCATGAATGTGAGCCAAAAAGGAATCAATGAATGTGAACCAAGCAAGCATCCATGAATATGAACCAAGCAAGCATCCATGAATATGAACCAAACAGGCATCTATGAATGTGAACCAAACAGGCATCTATGGATGTGAATTTATGTCCTAGAGACTATACACCATGGTATAAAACGTGTGAAGAGAAACTACTTTGAACACAGCTGATAAGGACTCTGAGACCAATGGCTAAGGCGACTAGTGGGCCCGTGAGTCACATTTTGATGGCAGTGCAACCCCTACTAGTGATTCCAGTTGAGGGAGCCAAACAACCCAAAGGTGTGTAAAGTAGCAGGTCTTGGGCTACACTTTCCATTGCATTGAGAAGAAGGGGAACGGCATAATTTGCATCGAGATGAGTACTCCTCTAGCAGCTTACTCCAGGTTGTTTCAATCAGTGTGCTTCCTTGGCATTCCGCTACTTGCCTGTGTTTGATAGTAAGCACTGCACAATTTAAATATTACACCAGGCTGTGGGAGATTGCCCTGCTCCAATAGGCTTCCAATAAATATGCTGTTGTTGTGTGTCCAGTGACTTGAGCTCCTGTGAATGGTTTTGGCAAAATGAGATAGAGTAGCCCAACATACTCAGGACAGGAATCCACATGTGTCCCAGGCTGCATATTCTGGGCCACCCATCCCGCTAGGCCCCAAGCCATACACAGCTTCCATGGAGACCTCTCAAGTAGGTAGGGTAACCCATAATGAAGGTCACCTTCGTACAACCCCAGCGTAGAGCTGGTTCAACGCCAACACTTCTGAACCCCAATATAACTGGTCCCAAGAAGAAGAACTTACCATAGAATGCTTCCCCAATACTCGGAAGCCACAGGAAACAGGATGGCTCTCCAGCCTTGCTTATCGTTGATAGACATGCTGTAGCTGACAAGTGATATCTTCACCGCTTTATACAGAAGAAGACTGACACATCTTTCTAAACTCACAAAAATGGGCCTGGAGAGCAGCTACTAAACAGACACTGAGAAAAAGAACAGACTACAAACACCCTTTCGTGGGCAGTGAATGTGTAGAAGATCAGAGACAAATGAGTGGTTTCATAAATTGGACCTATTTCAGATACAAAGGTGGAAGATGTTCAGGGAATGGGCATAAAGTTATTTGTCCCCCCTGCCCTCCCCACACACCTTTATATACCTTAAAGTGAGACCTGCTGCACAGATATATCCACATGAACTCCAAAGTACCGTGCCATTCTCCATGGTGAACTAGGGAATTGTGTGAGTCCTTGCACAAAAATGCAGTTTTTCTGATGTAAAGAATACTAAATAACAATACCCCGATGCATTGGGCACCTGAAGCGGGAAGGAAATGTGGATAAATATAGAGCACTTGGAATAGGAGGGGACAGACAATACCGCTGAGAGAGAGTGTTATAAGTGGGCTACCAGCTGGTACAGTTAAACAAATCCCTAGGATTATAGGATAACAACTAGTACAATTAGCGAAAATAACCCCCGATTGGTTCATAAAAGAATGCAGCCAGACTGGCACCATTTATCTCACGTTGTGGTAATAAAGTCCTATGGTTCTGAAGAAAAGTAAAGACTCTACCGGCTGCCGTTTTGGCACACCCCATCAATATAACCCCTTGAATACTGCTGATAAGTATCTGAGATGAAAAGATCTTGCCTAAATATTATAAACTATTGTTAGATAGAATTTGGTGGTGGCACACCGTGACATTTCTCATCTGTGGGGCAGCCTGAGTACTTCTCAAATTGCCTTGTGCTGCCTGAACATTGGCAACAGCATGGCCATAAAAAGAATTATATACATCAGCCACCTCTGTCCCAAAAAGGTTGACAAACTGTGGGGGTGATGATGAAGTACCACGGACTTGCTTCTTCCAGGGATGAGCGTGCATACATAGTATGAATTCAGTCTTCACAGCCAGGAGGAATGTGCAGCTTTATAAGGGTGACACAAAGAGCCAATTGGCTGTCTTGTTTGAGAAAGTATTGCTTGGAGTGATCCGCCTTTACAGCAGTGACACTGGGTGACAGCTATATTTGTGCAGTGATGCAATGGATACCTAAATGACTGTGCAAAGTTAATGTTTTATAACACAAATAACACTTTTTAAAATCTATAAAATTGGTAATCATAACATAAAGCGGGCTTGTTTTAACTTATTTCGAAAAACCATTTCATACCTTTTGCTCTACATTTTCGAAGCTCTCGGTCCTGGATAAACCCAGCGAACATCTGAGATTCCATAAAAACCTCTAGGAAGCGGCGAATGCTCTTGGAAGCCACAGACTTGCGGAAGGCATCCTTTTGGAAGGCACGTTCTCCCCGATCATTTTGAGTCAAGAAAAGAGAATAATGTCCAATTGTTTCCACAAAAAATCGGATGAAAACTTCTGATACTAATCCATTCAGGGTGTTGCACTCTAAAGAAAATAAAACATTCGCCCACACATTAGCCAAGCAAATAACCAATTCTTCAATTCACACAATGAAATATACAAAACAACTATTTTTAGATTAGCAAAAAAGCAAATAGAAAGTGCAGTTCTTGTGCCTGCTGAAACATTTTTTTGCATGCAAACAATGTATTCTATTCAACAGGTTCTCTGCATCACTTGCGAACTACAAGTAAATAAATACATTGTTGATGGCAAAGTAATTCGTTTTCAGATCATATACTTTATTGCAACAACCTCTCCCCAACTACTAGGACCTTTCAGCTCTGTCCCTCTTTCTAAAAGTAGGACACTTGTTCATCCAGCTGCACTTGTCTTTTTTCTGTGTGCACAGATATTGTGATTGTGTTGCAACGCTCAGTGGGTGGAGCATAACTCTCCTAGCTACAGCAGCCTACATCAGTGTGCTGAGGCACACCATAACTTATCGGTCTCGCTTGCCAATGTACTGTATGGCTTCACACCACTACGCTGTCCCTACGCTGTCCTCTCCAGCCATAGGTATTTTGTGAGTCATTCTCTTGTCAAGGTGGTTGCCCTATTGCCCTGGTTGTCCTAGACATTCTCTATAGGTTTGTCAATCTTGCCGTCTTCCCTACGTGCAACTTATGTGTCAGATTTGGCTTCCCCATGCTGTGATCATAAGGTACTCTGAGCTTCAAGGCCACTTAACCGCTTGTACTAACCTCTCTCGTGCAGCAATACCTTTATACCTGTCCACTCTGTGTAAGCAGATGCATTTCAGTTGGGCTGCTCTTTCTACAATATGAATCCCAAGTCCATTTCCTCATGTCCATGTAACTTTTGTTTTGGTTTTCTTCAGCGATTCCTTGAAGAGCTTGAGAAACCAACGACTACATCATCCCAAAGCCCTTGAAAACACAATACTAATGTACCCTCCCACTCATCTAAACAATGTTCCAGAAATTAACATTTTCACAGAAAAACCCTTATATATAAATAGTTTTGTTCTAGTAGACCTCTTGGATAGGGACACATATTTGTTCTTTACATATATAAGGCCTATTCACAAACTGCATTTAGTAGTATGTGTGTAGTACTACAATAGTACTGGTAAAGTACTACAAAATGCTATTGACTAACCTACATGCAGAGGTTTACGCCTCCGCCTCTCATCTTTTGTGTGTGGAGATCTCCACATGTAGGTATTTGTTTTAGTAGTAAATGTGGGAGGGGCAGGGGGAGTTGCTGGAAAATGGGGAATATTTATCACTAAATGGGAGGCATTCAGGAAGGTCTAGGAAGGAAGGGGTTTAAATGTGGCATGTACCCGCCCACAAAGGACTAAGCCCATTCCTATTCACAAACTGCACTTTATAGTTACTACAGTCAAAAAGGACCCAAAACAGTTTTACATGCACTCCAGCTCAGAGCTTGAGTAAGTCCAGCACCGCACATGGCCAACCATTAGTATTTTAACACCCTCCCATAGAAAATAATGGAGACAGGGACTTAAAATAAAGCCCCATGGGAACTAATGTTAATATAACTAAGGTTAATATAAAATATAAACACATTTTTTAAAATACATAAATAAATAAAACATAGATATTAGTTTGTTATAAAATGTTAATGACCTTGTTTTAAATGTAAACATTAATGTTTTAAAAAATAATGTAATTAATTTAAATTAATACTATCCATACCTTTAAATAATTTTACTATAAATAAATATAAATGTAAAAATGTAGGTGGGATTTTTTTAAATCTAAATATCAAGAAAATTATTTTAGTTTAATCTAAATATGAAAAAATTGCATTTTGTTCTATATTTGAAATAAATATTTTAAATTTACATTAATATTAACCATTAAAACATTGTAACTAATTTACTTTGAAGTTTAGTAAACTTTTAAACATTTTAATATAGTTTCCCTTAAGGAGATCTCCGCCTTGGTGGCGGAGACTTCCACCTATGTGTGAAAAGTTACAAGTAGTTACTTAACATTCATAAATTAGGCTCCAACCCCTGAACTCATGGGGTGAAGATATGTAAGTCTACACTTTTGAGTAACTTTACACTCATATACGTTGAACAGCCAAAAGCAGTAAAGTTACACAAAAGTGAAAGAGTAAATTAACACATGTAGATTTACTCATGTAGGTTTACTGTTGTATATAGTCCTCATACAGTCCAGCTATAGTTTTCACCATATATACTAGCAGCATTTACTTTAGCACCTTCTTCAGTTAGACAGTTTAGTTTACCAGTCTGGTGAAACATACCTATTAACAAGGTGATAAACAAAACAACTGAAAATAACATAACGTCCGTAGTCCTAATTTACCCCTCTCAAATATGGCTTGACAGATGCAATTCATTGCCGTTTAGCTCAGTATTCATATGCATAATAAGATTACCTGCTTCGTCCATTATATGGATACAGTTTTTTTCCTGACTAAGTCTTTTGTTGAACAAAAGTGTATATTGAGTTTCTGGTTTACATGAAAATCGATGCAACTCAGTTAAGAAATCTTCATAATCCAACCATTGAATGTAGCACTCTAATTGTCTCTGTATCGGGGTGCCTGACCATAAGAAAGAAGTCTGCAGACAGTCCAAAACCCACCTGCTCGGCTTATTTCGGGCCTATCCAGAGGAGAATCTGTTTCCTCTCATTTGTGGATTTTGCACTGGCTACCCATTAAGAAAAGGATTGTTTAAAGCCTTCATTTTTATTCATCAAGGCTTCTGCAATCGGGGACCGAGCTACCTAATCAGGAGATCACACCCCCTCTAGAGCTCTTCGGTCGGCAATGGTTCTGTTTGTTAACAGTGGCGGCCGCCACAAACAAAGGGTGGTGAGAACGTGGGAGGGGGAGCGCGAAGGGCGGGAGCTAGTAATAATATATTTTTTTTTAAAAGAACTTACCTGAAGCCGCCGCCGCCTCTCGCGTCGTGCCTTCTGTCCTCTTCCTGGTTCCAGCAGCCCCTGAGACAGACTCCCATCCAATCTCCGTGCTGCTCTCATCCTATGAGAGCAGCACAGGGATTTGCCTGAGCAGGCTGAAAAGATGATCCGCTCAGGTCAGGGAGCCTGTGGGGTTTCTCCAGCCTGGCTGTTCATTACAGTCGGGCTGTAGAAACCTAAGTGCACATGTGTGTTTGGCCAGCCTGAGAAGGCCTGAGAAGATCGGGATGTCGCTCCTTTTCAGTGTTGGCAGGCAAGGCATGAAATGAGTTTCCACTCTCTTTGCATTCTATTCAGTGTGAGTCCCATTTTAGTAAAAAACTAAAAACTAATCTTTTCTTGCTGAACATACTGTGAGTGGCTGTTCTGATTTAAGCAAAGTAGTGCCGGGACACTCCCTTGGAGTAGTTGTGCACTTTTAAAAATTGGTTTCATTCATCAAAATCTCCATGGGTATTTCAAATCTAATTTGAGGTGCACCTTTACCGATCTTCCATCACTGAGCAAATCCTACTGCCAAGAAAAATACATTTTAGATGTACCAGCTGCAAGTCTGTACTAAACCCTTAGATGAAAACATATCCGTGCTTGGTCTAGTACAGCTAGTGCCTGGTCCCAAGGATTTTCACCATGGCACTCTGAGTCACTCTGAGGTAGGGCCTTGTATTAGCATAGAATAATCATAACAGAATCGTCTTTCACTCTGGCTAAGGCAACTTAGAAGAGTTCTGAAATGCTCACTTATTAGACATCATAATTTGATCCCAAAACTCAGCACCCTTACTTGTGATAAAACTCACTCTGATCCATTTAGCACAAAATTGTCATAGAATGCAGCTGATGAGAGACTCATGAATCAGAAAATCTTTCCTTGGACTTAGGAAGATCGGTAGCATAAACTCTTTTATGTATCACCCCTGAGGCAAAAAGTTAGAAACCCAGAACCTTTGGGCACATCGAAGACCCTGTGTCCTAAATGTCTTTCTATGATTTCCCTGTTGACAATCTGTTATAATATTATAAAAGCCACAACTGTCAAATCGAACAAAAAAAGGAAAACTAATTCCTAACATATTGTCGCTCTGAGACAATAAAAGTTAATGAAATGCTGATGACAAAATGACAACACAAGCAACCCAGGACCGGTTTTGCCCTAGTTCAGGCTCATCAGCCAGGAATAGCTTGGTTCCAGTGACACAGTGTGCACGGGACCCACCTCTGAGCATACCTGTCCCTCTTAAGGCAACAGACATAAGTATACAAAAATAGATGGCTGGAGTGCTTGACTTAATCTCGGCCACCACATCAGAGTCGATCGTGTTCTTTTGCACATAATGCCAACTCAGTTTGGAATGGTAGCTGTGGGGACTCATCTGCACTTATTTTTGGGGACTGGCACTTATTTTTCCTTAACATACTTTGATCCAAAGCAATAGAACAATAAAAAGAGAGGAAAGAAGAAGGAGGAAGAGAAAGACTGATAACAATTAGAAAAGGAGAAAACAGGGCTGAAAACAACATGCAAAATAAGATAAAGAGGCAGGGAGTTTCTGACGGTAGGTTAAAGAGGCGTGAACAGAATCAGGACTAAGCAGCCTTGGTATTCAGCACCCAGATCTTCATTATTGTCTGCCACGGGCTTCTGAGCAAAGCTTCGGGACCCATCACTTACTCTTTTACAAACTGGCATTTTATGAATTGACAGAGGAATCCGAGGATCTGCCCTGAAAACCTGCAACAGTGACAGACATACGGCTCCAGGCCGCCCTTTCTGGGCAGCTGTCAGCCTTTTAAATATCTTCATTCATTTGATAAGGATGCACTTGTGGCTGCTCCAATAAGTCTAATATTTTGCCCATGGAGCAATCAGAAAAAAATTGTATAAGTGCAATTGCACTTTGCAACATTATTCTACACGCAGTTTCTACCAGGTATATAAATGTTGCAAAGTGCAATTGCACATATACACTTTTTAGGTCTCGCCTAGGCAGCTCTTGCACTGTTGCTTCGAGACATGCTATATTGAGGTATGTACTTGAAGCTCCGCCCACTCTCTGTCCATCTTTTTGATTGGTTGCTATTACTGTCCCTTGTAAATGTTGCCTTCTGATTTGTTAACAGGCTTATTAGTCCCTCCTTAGTACCTCCCTGTCTTCTGTTGTTACCTCCCATGAGGACTGGACCTTCTACATGTGTTGTTTCGCGGTATGTTTTAATTTCAGCTTGTGAGCACTATTTTGTTAATGATTTTCTCCAAGCTGTTGTTGAAAGAAGCTCCCGCCCCTCCCACTCCACAGCTGGCATGTACACGATATCCTTGTATTTTTTTTAAAGCACTTTAGCAATGGCGGCCACGCGCCTTTCTTTTGTTTACTCTATTTTTTAACTTGTATGTTTTTTTTTCTCACAACGCGGCACAACAGTAATGGTAATGGCGCGTATTCTTTTTAAAATGTATGGCTCGCAACGGCGCCCATGCGCCTTCTTTTTAAAATGTGGTTTCATTTAACTAAAAAGATATATATTTATTTTTGCAGCGCGAGACACTTTAAGAATAGCGTCCCGCGCCTTGCTTTTATTATGCTTTTATTCCGCACACACTAGGATCCCGCTCCATCAAGGGTAGCCGATGCTGCCTCACAGCCCCCCTCCATGCCGATTCCACAACAACAAGTCACGAGGCACAGAATGGAGTGCGCATGCTTGTGGGTCTGAGCAAGCCCTCCCCCTCAAACGCTATTCACCGGTTGGAGGCTCCTGGGAACAATGGCGTGCTTTGTAAAGGGATGCTAATCACAAACCCAACAAAGATCCAAATGGCTAGCCATACAAGGTGTGGGAACGTACGCCAGGTTAGTAGTATCATGGTATTAGTGTGGACTACACAGTTATTTCTGTGTACGTTATATCTTGTTGTCTAGTTGCGATTGGATGGTAATTTTTATAATAAAGTCACTGGTGGCCTTTGGTACTTTTAAATGTAGTAAACTGGAAATGATAACAGAAACATGAAATCTTTCGAGCATTGTCTGTGGGTGCTTCTTGCTAAATTTTTCATGCAGCGCTCCATTGCATGTAGGACAGTAAATGTGGGCCTACCTGTTATAATGTCATCGATCTCCTACTTAGAGATGTTGGGTGATAACCTCGGGTTGCATAAGATCGCCCTCGTAAAGATGGCGGAGGCCTAACAACTAGATGCACCCTCAAACATTTTGCTCAGTGTTTAGCAGCCATCTCTTTAGATGGCAAAAAAAAGCATTTGCAATGCAATAGGTCTCGCATTTGTGAGAGTTTAAGCTATTGGCATTGTAAATGACTATGCCTTTTATTTGTGTTTTAAAAACCAACACATAAATAAAAGGCATTGTCATTTACAATGCCAATAGCTCAAACTCTCGCAAATGCGAGACCTATTGCATTGCAAATGCTTGTTTCTGATTGCTTCATGGACAAAATATTCTCCATGTTGGACAAATCCCTTTGCAAACACTACTAAACATGGGGATATGCCTGTTTCTTTCATCACCCGAATGCAACCTTAATTTTGACTTTGAAATGAGTAGTTTCATTCAAGCATGCAGGTTGGGGTCTACCTTCAAACTGGAACTGGTTGCATATTCTGTGATGTTCTCTGCCTGGTGCACTGCTATTAGTTGACTAGAATGTGATATGTCTGCCCATAACACTAAATTGGAAATGTGGCAAAGGTATCTTACTGGAGGATATTTGACATATGCAAACACATTTTTCGAACGCAATAATAAAAAAATTAAAAAAAATGGAATGAGGATTTGCGTATTTGCATTTGGAAAGTAGTTTTTGTGCACTTAAGTTTAGTTGATCACACAAAAATGTTGAGAATCATGCTCATATTGATATGACATCCTGTGTTCAAAAAAGCAAAATGTATGATAAACTAAAATGATACAATCAATTCTTCATTGTATCATTTGCCTCATTTTCAATGGTTGCTGAATTTTTGTTTTTCAACCAGACCACTCTATTTGGTTCGCACTTTAAACCTCTTTCCATGTCTTCCAAAACAGCATCTCTCTCCTACACTTAATATTCCATTAGCACAGTTTTAATAGCCAGATACTGTGATCACTTCCTTAATTTAGGGTAAGTGTTGTAATTACTTACCTCCTTTGGTTCAGTCTGTTACCCCTTTCCCTTCTCACCTTTAGAACGTTCTCACTCAACCGTTATGTGAACATTCTACAGATGACTCCAGCTTACTGGAACCTTGTGATGGTGTAAGGAGCTTAATAAAGATCCTCTGCTTGAACCCTTGCTTCTTCACTTTGTAACACTGGCGACGACTTGCTGTGTAGGGACAGCCATACCATCGCTCCTAACTACTACTCCAGTGACAGCTGTATGGAGCATCTGTGAAGTACTCCAGGGTAGGTTGAGTTGCCCTTAGCCTCACTCTGGTAAGGGACAACCCCCTAGTGGCCACTTTGCTCAGCAACACGTAACATGTGAAGGAGCTTGTTGTCTGCAAGAAATGATCCCAGTTCATGAGGAAAACACCCCAAAGTCATAAAAACCCCCCAATCCAAAATAAAAGTAATCAAGCCAAGCCTGGTAAGCTACAGATACATTTTGGAGGAAGGATTTGCTGGTCGGAAGGCAGTATGAGTCAGGACTGAAGAAGGAAGAACAGGACCGATGTGCTGTGACCAGACCCAGAAAGCTGGAACACAGGAACCAAAAGTGATGAAATCATTGGCTGGATTTCAAATGTGCTGCAACGTAGTGAAACGTTGAATTGGGCTTCTTTAAATAGTGCTGGACATCAAACAGGAAATTCAAACCAGGATGTTTGAACACTATGTCCGACTGGGCTGAAGGAGCAAAGGATCATTCGGCAGCCATCTTGGGTCTGAGTCTAACCTGCTGCAATACCCCCAGTAACCACCAGACCCAGTCTCTTCCAGCAGGTCGAAATGAAAATACTGGTCCGAATGTGGTTGGGGTCACGCTGTGACTGGGTCAAGGAATAGGCAGGCACGGTTCTGCGCCATGCAGGTATCTCCGAGGAATGCCAGATGCAGCTAAGCCAGGAAGGTCCATGAGTGTGACTTACCAGCAGAGCATAGGATCGCAGTGAAGCCACACCCGTGGGACTATGAGGAAGAGACCCTTTGAGCTCCGGCGGGTGGGTGTACGCGGATGCTGAGATTCCCACACATATGTTCACTCTCCACACTGCTGATCGAGTGCCCACCATCCTCCCGTGACCAAGAGGAACACCACATACGCTATTGTTAAAAGTAAGCCAATGCTAATATTTATGTAATTTAACATCTATGTTGGAAAATCTTTGCTCAAAGAGTCATTCTGCCCTGATAACCATGAGCCTGCTCTCAACTAGGATCTCAAATTACATTGAATTACGTTCTGCAAGAAAACTCCAACTAATAGGATACATCTAATTTCTTTCAGTCTACAGTTTGCATGCAGGAATGGGTCTGTCTATCAATCTCATTTCCCAAAACTATATCAGATGTCTCCAAATGCGCTCGTCCATTTCTCCAGTTTAGATCTACTGGCCAGGTTCAACAGGGCAGGGTACAATGTAGATCTTGCTCTCAATTGAGGCAGATCTTCCTTAATAAGCATAAAACAACCAATAAATACTGGTCCCTAGTCTTCAATGGTCACCCATCCCAGATAAATAGGCTCTGCAGGTTCTGTGATGTCTCAAGTTAGCTTTGATATCTGTACCAAATATCCTTGGTGTATCAGCCCATAATCTTCAAACTTGTAGGCCAATTTCTCTCAAAGATATTGCACCAAGTCATTTCTACCATTCTGCATGTTTACAATGTGTTTCGACAGTATGTATAATTTTAGTCATGGTTAAATGTTGGTAAACGGATGTTCTTGTCATTAAAACTGGTCTAGAAAACAAAATGTGATTTAATTCACATATTTCTTCTTTTCTTAGATATTCCACCCAAAAATATTCTTGCCGTCCTGTATCGACTGCTGACCTCTTCACATATCTAAATATTGTTAATACATGGCTCACATGAGATTTAATTGGAGCAGCACACAAATAGGCACACTTCCAAACTTTTCATCCCACACTTCAAGCAATCTCCTCTCTCTTTTCACTTTGGCCTACGGGGCTGGCTTAGCAGGAAGCATATTAAAGACTTATATGAAGTATTTCTCTAAGCCATCTTTAATGCTTTGTCCCATATAACACGCACACGCTGTAACAGCTATGTGATTCCAGATTTAATAACTTGAAATCAATTGCTGAACACTTAGGTTTTAGATGACGTACATGATAAAAAGTCTATACCGTAGCACCACACTTTAAGATAAGTAATTGTAGGATGCATATTTCCAAAGCTATAACCTTTGACACCAGTAGGAAACATCTGCTTCACGGATCCTTCCAACTTTTTAAAGTTCTATATGTAACTTTCAACAGTTCAAGAATTTTAATTTTTCACGTACAAGGTCCAGATGTTCAAAATTGAATTCATCGCCCTTTTAATTAAATTTGTCGCCAGTCATACAACGACGGTCTGTCAGTATGGACCTATATGTAGGATAAGGTAGATTTTGTCACATCTCTGTGTAGGGGTAGGGATTAATATGCTCATAATATGAAACAGCACGTACCATCATCAGAGTCACTGTCTGAATCCTGATTAATCAGTTCATTCTTTCGCTCCAAAGCCTGCTCCAGAGCAGCTTGCAGTTTCCTTGGCAGAAGTGCATCCTCGTCATCCATCTAAGAAGATATATATCAAAGTAATGAAAAACTCGAACTAGTCAAATTAAAAAAGAGTGACATACTCATGGTCACTCATACAGAAAAGCAAGCTGGTCGTACAATTTAGGACATGCTGTTTCCTTCTGGAGATCCTAAGCCCAGTTCCTAGTGATGGCTAGAGAGGAACCACAGAGAAATTCCGAATGAAGAAGTCGGCATTGCTATAACGTTCGCGGTTTCATGCCATCCTTCAACCTCATTACCCTTTTTTCTGTCCGCTGCTGTTTCACACAATCCATATAGAGTAAAACGTGGACGTACAGACTGTGTCCAGCTGATGCAACAGTTCTCCATCCAATAAACCCTTCCAGTTATTAAAATATTTAGTGGACCTCACAGAAGACCCAAGTGTTGAGCTGTTTCAGCATTTCAAGTGTTTAGATTGTATGGGTCAAATCACAAAACATTTTTGACTGGCTCTATTTCATGTCCTTAGTGGTAACTTAAGGCAGTGTTTGCACAAAACACAGTTTACAACCTTTTTTTATGAAAACAGGGGTCTGGGGGTGGTAATATGTGACAAGAACTTTGTGTGCATTTATTGTGTGGCATTCTGTTGTGGTGGATATGTGTTCTGTTTATTTATTTCTTAGCTGCTTTGTTTTTGCGCTGCATTATTCCATTTTGATTTTGTTATGATCTACTGCTGTGTTCTTTTTTGACTGTTTTGTTGTGATGTGCCCCGTTATTAATTATGTTATGTTGCTTTGTGTGAGCAAATTTGCTATGTTCTGTTCTTCACTTTAGAAATAGCAACAAATGTTGCTACATTTCCAGTCAAAAGCAATACATGCCTGAAAGTTCCTGTGACAAGCAACCATTTACTACCACTACAGTGGTGAATTAGCACTGATTCAGCTTTTCAACTACCTAAGACACCAACCAGTCAGGCCACAATAGTGGCAGAGAGAGAGTCTAAACATATTGCTCACAGTGCTCCATTTATGTGCTACGGCCCTAGACCTGCTGAGGTAGCACCAGTCTGCAAACGCACCTTTGTGCCCATAGCGGTCACAGGGAGAAAATCAGACTTCAGAATATGAGGTAAGAAAGTAAACAACGTTTGTGGCATCACCTGCTACAAATCACTGAAGTGAAAGAAATGAATAAATCCACATGCCGAGCCACTCACTCGATTTCTACCTGGTCTGTTGGATGGGTTTTATATTTCTTTAATGTCTATTAGGACTTAAAATGCGAGGTTGATGGAAGTAACAGAAGTTGGATTTTATTATGTATTCCATGAATTCACAAGCATGGTATATTAGCACTCCCTAATGTCTCATTCCTACTGAGGTTTACCTTCTTCTTAAATGACTTTACCGCCATAGTCACAATCCCAACCCCTGTCACTCAAATGCGAGTCTTCACTTAAGGTAACTTTACATGTTGAGGAAGGAAAATGTCTGAAGCTAGTAAATGTCAATAAATGAGTAAACAGTACTCTGTGGTAATAGAAGGCACTTGCTAGAGCATGGTGATAGTACTGATCCCCAAAAGCATGCAACTATATTATATCACACCACAGCTGCCTCTATAACTGCCCTCTGACCCAAGCTGGGATGTCAAAGGGATTTTTGAAAAGTGAACATGCAAGGATGCTCCCTGAAGGTAATGCCTACCAGGTACTGAGGGCCTTTCCCCTACTTATTATAACAAAAATGATATATATATATATATATATGTATATATATATATATATATATATATATTAACCATCAGTGGTCAGCAGCCTTTCTTCTCTATATAGTACCTGGGAGGATATCAATTAGTATTCATTGTGCTCTGAGGCTACATAGCTTTGGATCCTACCTGTCTGATGAAGCGATCTGAACCTAGATCCACCATCAGGGCCTGTATAAACAGAAGAGAAATTCACACAGATTACCGCGACATGCCAGAGGGAAATCATCTCAAGATCTGCTGCAAACAGAAATCACAGGGTCATCAACCAGAACTACGTCTGTGTTTTAAAACTTAAAATATGTATAGCCAGCTCAAGAAGTACATTACTGCAGTCTGAATATGGAGATCTTTGGATAGGCACATTTAAAAAGTTAGAGGTCAGCAGGTAGGTTGAAAGTGATTAGAGCGCTACTGTGCTCAGAGTTGGGGTCAGTGTGAGACTGCCCGCCTTAGTGCCATTTTCGGAGCCTCCGTCAGTTTGTGTTCTATACTCCACCATTAGGCCAGGTACATTTGTCTACACATTTCTCCCTTAGTTCAAGTGTCCACATGTGCCTATATCCTCAACCCACACCTACCCTTAGTTTCTTGGTCTACTCCAGTTAAAGACTGCCTGCCTAGTTTATATTTAAGGGCATATGTATCATGGTTTTGCGCCACCCCTGCACCATGCAAGGGGGCACGAGGGTGATGTAAAACCTAGAATGACATTTACCAAGCCACGCAAGACAACCTTGCTTGGCCCTGCGTGGCATGGTAAATGTGGAGTAAGGCAAGGCAACACAAGTCGCTGCCATGCGTTACTCTGCCTCAGGGAGGCATTCCTTAGGTGGAGCGTGGAAGTTCTCATGCATCCACCCATGGATCTTGACGCATTCCCAGATTTACCATTAGTAGCAGACCTGGGAATGGGTCAAAATGCTATGCCTCCCCAGGGGAGGTGTAACAAGGAGAAATGTTCTTATTTCATCTAGTTTTTTCCTCTTTCTACCTGTGCTGCACTCTGCAGCACAGGTAGAAAGAGTAAAAAGCTTCAGAGGAATGTTTGTGTGCAAGAAGGTGTCCTTTCCTGCACAAAAACAATTCTACCTACAACGCAGGCACCCTTCCACTATGGTGCAAGGGTGCCTGCATTGGCGCTAGGCAGCAGTTTGTGCACCAGCGCAGGCAGAGAGCAGGAATGCACCATATATTGTTAAACACAGCGCATTCCTGCCCTCTCTCTTTCATGCAGCGCAGCGAGGTTGCTTGCTGCGTTGCATGAATATTTGATAAATATGCCCCTTAGTGCCAAGAGCTAGGTATCATGTTCAACTTCAGTGCCAGAACATGTATGTGGCTGCCTCTTTTACTAACAGGATCTAGAGCTTCTTTACCTCTTCTGATGACAAGGTCTGTGCTCTAAAGCTCTGTTCCCTCTATTGTTTACCAGTACCTCAGTTGTCCCCCCTGTCAAGGCAATCTCTTTGCTATTTTGTGAGGGAAGAACGAGGCACAGGAGTCCTGCAGCGTCCTTTCACTGGGGCTGTACTTGTTATTGATAGACTGACCGACTACATTATATAGCACGAGTACTCTCAGAAAGTCTCTTAGCACTACTTAAATGCGTGCTACCCAAACAGGAAGGTCTTGAGTTTTTTCCTAAAGTCTAGCACAGAGGCAGAGAATCTAAATATCTAATTGGAGATTTTGTCATAAGCTGGGGCTCTGAATCTAGAAGGATCATCCACATCTGATCGATGGTAGTGTGGAATTTTCAGGAGTGCATGGCCGGAACTAAAGAGGCTCCTTGAAGGAAAGCAGAAAGAGATTCTAGGGAACATTCAGCACCTAGATCGTGGAGGCATTTATAAGAGGTAAGTCAGCGTAACTTGGGAGTCAACATAAAGGTCCCCTATACATACAAGATATGGTCTTGTATCCTAAGCCCAATCATTAACCTAACAGCTACATTGTGAGTTTTTTGGAGTCTTACAATGGTTTCTTCAAAGGACCACAATAAATAGCTTTGCGATAGGCCAAGCAAAAGTTTGATTATCCTAACCTACAAGTCTCAATGGGCTTTAGGGAGAAGAGGCATTAAGGACTATATCTGGATAAACTGGAAGAATTATCAAGCGCATTCTGCCTCTACTTGAGGGACAGAGGCACTCTGGATTCGAAAATCACTGCTAAGATTTTTTACTCTTTTCTAGGAAATTGGAGCCCAAAAATTCAGGTTGTTTTAGAGGTGTAAACTTTGGTCTCCCTTTGACTGCTTAAACAGTGACCTCAGTCTTGAAATGATCATAGCCCAATATCCAATAATTTCTCTCATGCTCCATACTCGTCGCAGCCGCCTGCAGTGTGAGCTGGGTTGAAAATTTTTGCCAGGCCTGGTAAGGTTCTCTTGTCTGACACTGCAACCTTTAGGTGATCTGGTGCCATTTCAAACCGGTGAAAAAACACAAACTTCGAAGTGCAATAAGATGAAAAAAATGTAAATGTTAAAAAACAATTGTATGAAATGGATATTCAATTCGGAATTTCCTTTGCTAAAAATTATTTTTGAAGAAAAATATTTTCCTATGAAAAACCTTTAAAAGGTCAGCTTACAGGAACCAACAAACAGAGACAAAGAAATAGGGCCTCATTTCTTATGCCCCTTGCGCCGCCGGAACATAACTTTTTGTGATGTTCCGTGGCGCAGGAGCCTGCTCCATATTTATGAGGCACCACTTAGCCACTTTTTTTTAGCTTAATGCTGCCTCGTAAATATTGTTCCCTTTAACGCAGTTTTCTGCGTTAAAGGAGCGTTCCATGGGTGTTGCTGTGGGCGTTCCCAGCAACATCCATGGCTTTTTGACACTGCCCCAGATTTACGAGTAATTGTAACTCTAAGGTAGGGCCAAGAATGTACGTCTCCCCAGGGGAGGCGTAAGGGAGTCACAGCGAGGAAGAAATCTTCATTTCCCCTAGATTTTCCTTTTTCTAGGTGTGCTGCATTCTGCAGCACATATAGAAAGAGGAAAAAGCCTCTTGTGATTGTTTTTGTGCAGGAAGGTTTCCCTTCCTGCAAAAAAATAATCATCCCTGCAATGTGCGCCGGTGCAGGGGAATAGCACAGGAATGCGCCGTATCTGATAGATACGCGCATTCCTGCTCTTTTCTTTTGCCATAGGGCAGCGCAGCAGGAAGGCCAACAGCGCTGCCCTATGGCAAAACCTCATAAATGAGGTCCATAATGTGCTGCATAGAAAGAAACAGATGTATACATACATACATACAAAGATACAAAGACAAAGAAACACCTCAGTTACGCAAAAAACCCTGTAGTGATAATCAGGTGTTGGAACACATTGCGATCTAAATTATGCGTCATTCTGTGTATATCATCCTCCCGTTACCATTCAGACGTCATTCCATTTATAATGGTAATGGGAAGATGATATACACAAAATGACGCAAAACTGGAGTTCTCATGCGTCATAAGGAAAGGTTTAGCTTGAAGTGAAGGACATATTTTTTACTATTATTACACCAAGAAGCATCGTCACTACTTACCTCTTCCACAGGAAGTTCTTTCAGCTTTGGCAGGGAGCTTGACAGCAAGCCAACAAGGAATGGAGTGGGACAGCAGACAATGTCAATCATGGAGGAAGGAAGCACAGGTATGAATGTATGCTGCCAAGAGAAGGGGTACAACAGAGCTATCACAGCATGCGAGCAGCTGGAGAGTGTGCTGAAAATGAGAAGAAAGAATGACTGTAAATATTATCCTGCACGCTAATACTAGTGGTACATAAATCCACATTGAGTCAAAGTGAGCACATAACATAATGGAAATAGAAACGTAATCATAAACCTTTGCAAAAGTTCGTTTTTTTGGGAGTTTTAAATAGCGCGAACTAGACCAGACGGTATCAGAGCGCTTTACATGACCACCAGTTGCGTTACAGACGGACACATTCATTTTGCACAGGGAGATTAAGTGATTTGCCCAGAATCACAGGATGTTGAGTGCCCCTGCCGATACTCAAGCCCGGTTCCCCATTTTCGAGGTCGACCGCTCTAGCTATCAGGCCACATCCTCTCCTTTACTTTACTTGCTTTTAATAAATAGGTTCTGAATGATAATGAGAGAAATGTTGTGGAACACTTCAACAAAGAAGACTACACAAAACTTGAAAAACACCATGGGCCCAATTCACAAACTGTATTGTGTAGTATGTAAAGTAGGACTACAGTATCACTACTTACTACAAAATGCAATTCACAAACTTATGGGTGTAAATCTCCACCTTCACCTCTCCTATGTGTTTTATGGGGGGATGCTCACACATGTAAGTTTACTACTGTGGGCCTGATTACGATGTCGGGAGGACTCACGTCTGCCCAACGTTACCGCGGGCTCAGGACCGACTGACCTCCGGTTGCCAGTCCTGACACCGCCATTACAATGCGACCGCACATGGTGAGGTCGCATACTCCCATTTCTCTATGGGAGCTTGTGATGCGGCCGTAAACCGGCCTTAGCACAAGCTCCCATGGAGAAATGGGAGATTCTGTTAATCCCTGAACCACGTGGCAGGCACACACACGGTGCAGGGATTAACAGGGGGGCACCATAGGTGCCCACTCAGTCCCCAACCGGAGGCTGTGGAGGAATCGGGGGCCTACTAGGGGCCCCCAAAGTCACTTTCCAACAGGCTTTCCATGCCCATCCGCACAGTCGCGGTGTAACTTCCTTTGTTTTCTGGCTTTTATGTCGTCCTCATAGGTCGTGAGTCTAAGTTTAATTTCCTCGAGAAATTTGACAATGGTGTCTTGATCACTGTTGGTATTAAGTTCATCTCTAATACGTTTGCTTTCTCCACTTACGACTTCTCTGTCTTGCCACGCGTATTTGACCAGAATCTCTAGCATAGTTCTGGAGCTTCTAGCTGAATTGGCTACCCAATCTTCAAGCATCTGTGGATTCGGTGACTCATATGACGGGGTGATGTAGATCCTCAGACCCCTAGGTACCATGCTTTTGTCAATATAATCCTGGAGGGAGATAGCTTCCCACCATTTGGCGATTTCAGTTTTGCACAATTTCTCTAATCTCCTTAGTTCACTTGTGACTGTCGATTCCTTGCTCCCTGACTGATCAGCAATATCGACAGCATCTGAAAGCTCAGGCAACGATGCCACAGTGAGACCTAAGGCTTTTTTAGACGAGTACTGGCTCCTGCGCAGGGGCCGGCAAACGTCGAGAGTGACCCCGAAACCAAAACCAAAAGACAAGAACCCCAATCAGATGGGGGAGAGGGAGAGGAAGGGGCCGAGGTGCAAACAAAAGAGGAGGAAGAGGAGGAAGAGACTCAAGCAGAAGCGAAGGAAAAGAGACCGACAAGGGGCGCATGGGAAATACATCAACTCGCTCCAAAATCAACCCATAATGGATGATGACATGGTAAATCGTACAATCATTAATCTCACAGACAGACCTCTCAGTGACCTTGAAAAAAGAACCTTGTGCCTAGGTCTATCATTCTGCCCTACAGTACCTGTCAACTATGTAGACACACGCATAGACTTATTTAAATTCTGCAGGAAACTCAAGCTGAAGAAATGGCACAAACTCAAACCGACAACCACCCTTGAAACAACCAACATGAGTGATAATACTACTGACAATGAACTTCTCATTGGGGACATTGACACTCTTGTCACCCTACACGAACTTGAGGGTGGCGGCGACACGGGGAATGACAATGTTTACCATGTTTTAGATGATCTCAACATAACATATGACAGAGAAGCATCCACGAGTTTTAAACCCAAATCCACTTTTCTTCCGAACACAACCCACGACAACATTGACACCTTTCAGGATATGGTGACGAACCAGCTACTCAAATTTAGGCACAAAACCTGGTTCACCAAATCCAACAGGGTCGCGCATAATCTCACCATGGCACAAAAGAACGCCATAAATGATCTTGCCAATGACAATAACATTGTCATACGGCCAGCGGACAAGGGAGGCAACATTGTCATCCTTAGTAGAAACATGTACATTGACAAAGCCATGCGTCAATTGAATGACCCCAAATCATACATCAGAAGCAACAAAACAGAGTATAGCGAGAGCATCACAGGCATATGGGGCAGGCTGGAAGATTGGAGAGACAAGGGTCTCTTAGAATGGGAGGAATATTGCTTCCTGAAGAAAGACTACTCCATATTACCTGTCTTATACCTCCTTCCGAAGGTACACAAGAACTTACTGAACCCACCGGGCAGACCCATCGTATCCTCCCGAGGCAGCTGTCTGGAAAATGTCTCCAGATATGTTGACCATTTTTTAAGGGACCAAGTGATCACTTTGCCCTCCCATGTCAGGGATACGAAGGATTTTCTCAACAAAATCCATGACATGGAATGGCAAACAGGATACCTGTTGATCACCATGGATATCAACTCCCTATATACTATCATTGAACATGAGCAAGGCATAAGTGCCTGCGCAAAATATCTAGCAAGAAGGCCAGTCAGAAACCTTGACCATACCAAAATGCTGACAGACATGATCAGATACTGTCTCAACAACAACTTTTTCATGTTCAATGGTAGTATATTCAAACAAACCCTCGGTACTGCCATGGGGACGTGCTTCACACCGAGTTTTGCGAATCTGTTCCTAGGGGCCTGGGAGGAAACCAACAGGAGGGTTACCGACTTGGAAATGGACTTCAACAAGGTGATACTTTGGCTTAGGTACATAGATGATCTGTTTGTGATATGGAAGGGCACTGAGAAAGAGGCCAACGACTTCATCAACAAACTCAACGCTAACACCTATAACCTTACACTCACCAGCAATATCAGCAGCAAAGGAGTGGAATTTCTTGACACTAGAGTAGAAATCTGTAACAACAATATCCATACCAGGTTTTTCAGGAAAGCCACCGCCGGCAACACATTACTCCATGCCATGAGTAGTCACCCTGACAATTTGAAGTGGAGCATCCCTTACGGGGAGCTGTTAAGGGCCAAGCGTAATTGTAGCTCCACTACTGCCTACATGGCAGAACAAACCACAATGATAGCCAGGTTCACAGAAAGAGTACACTCCCAATGAAGTCACCAGGGAGGACGACAATCCCACCCAGGTGATACTCACCTACAATGGCAATTCTCGAGAGATACAAAAAATTCTCTCAAAAAACTGGGAAATTCTAACCAAAGACCCTGTGATAGGCACCTCGGTTACCAACAGACCCAATATCACATATAGAAGGTGACATAGCCTCCGTGACACTCTTGTACATAACAACATCACCGACAATTACCCTAGCAGAGGCATTAACTTACAGGGATTTTACCCATGCAGTCACTGCAAAGCCTGCCGCAACAGCCAGATGAAGAAAGAATACCATAATCTCACCACTGTCACCATCAATCAGTTCCTTACATGCAGCTCCACCTTCGTTGTGTACATATTAGAATGTCCCTGCAACATGAGGTATGTGGGTAGTACCACACACATGGCCAAAAAGCGAGTATTAGAACACATGAGGGCTATCACCAACAAGGACATACACTATCCAATAGCCAGACCCTTTGAGACACACCATTTTTCAGACAGTTCGAAACTAAGATACTATGCTATCGAACAGATCGCTCCCAACAGCAGAGGGGGGAATAGAGTTCTGTTACTTAGAAAAAGAGAATCCAGACACATCATCAGGCACCCGGATGGTTTGAATAAGGACGAAGAAATGTCCATACATCTATTAGATGAATGAGGCTCATGCTTACTGTCTCCCACGTTTTTAACTTAGGTTTGTTAACTTAGGTTTTATACAGCATGTGTTGCTACCTACAGGTTCCATGTCGATTGACGTATGTGTTTTATTGTAGAATCTCTGGACGGTGTTCTTACTGTTGAATCTTTGAACTTTGTTTTGGTTACAGTTAAGTCACATCCAACTATGTACATTTGATGTCAAAATAACCCCCGCCCCCCCCACCCCCGCCTCCCTTTCCTATTCTCTCACTGTGTATTCTCTCTCTCTCTCCACTGTAGGAGGAAAGGAACGGATCCTGTGGATCGATCCTGCTCAGTGTTGGGCTCCCTACCATTTTATTTGTGATTACATCCACCAGATTGGCAACGTTGTCCAGATAAGCAACTCCACTTTTAATTTTTTGTTTGTTAATCTTCATTTGTGCACTGTGTTTGGAATTAGGAGCTCTGGCTTGATCTCCCTGGGGTATCTAGGTTCACTTCATTTGTTATATAGATTACACTACTCATGTTCTCAGGCATGGCACATCTTTTAGAGTGAGACACAGGGCCACTGGCTCCCGCATGAGAGACCAATCCGGCACTATGCCACCTTATACTGTATGACCTCTTTATCAGTAGGACTATCCCCTACAGAGGATGCAGGCACATGTCCCCGCAATGGGAGACCATTCCGGCACTTTGCCGCTTTAAGTTTGTGGACCCCATGAACTTTAAGACCAAGTGTTATGGGAAACTTATGCACCTGCTACTACCTGGATTTGCATTTACCAGTTCAGGCAAATTTGCCGACACACTTAGTACCAGGGATGACTAATAATACATCATTACTTTCACGAGCATTTATAGGCCGTGTTTACGATGTACCCTCTGTACAAGAGCCAGCACGAACTGACACTCATTGCACACGATTTACATCATGAATATGCACTATGCTTTGCACTTGCAGGCGGCAACCACTATGGTGTGCTACTCCACGCAGAGTCCAATGTTTATTTCCATGACTTACATATGTACCGAGACTATTTGACAACTCTGCAATGGCCGCCGCAATCAATGCGATCTCTATGTATGCTCCAAGATGGCCACTGTTACTGATGTACTGTGTCACTCCACTGAGAGTCCTATGTCTATTGCCATGATTACGTGTATATGTAACTGATATTATTTTTCACTCTGTGTGTGATCAAGGCCATTCTACGGCCGAAACGCGTAACGCGGGGTTTATGACGGAATAAATCCCCTTTGTGCAACTCCATCTGTTTGTGACCTTTGTGCGCGCTATACCCTCTTCAAACTTTGATTTACTCACCGGCTTGCTCCGCCGGTCAGCGCGCCGCCCTCCTTGGGTCTCTGGCTCCTAGAAGGAGCTCTTTGTTTGGGATATATATGTATATATATAAATATATATATACATATATATATATATCGAAACCAGCAGCTCTCCAACCTCCTGACGGTGAAATAGAGAGAAACGGACTCCAAAAGCAGATTGGCAAAGATTTAATCACACACGTGACGCGTTTCGAGCAACACAGTGCCCTTGATCACTAACGGAGCGCAGTCCGCCATTCTCTTTTTTCAATGCTCCACTCCACCCAGGTGTCACATGTTCAAAGACATAGAAAAAACACTTTGTGTGAATCATTGTACCTCGATGTTGTCATGGTTTACACACTGCTTTTGCATATTGTTCGACTTATCATGTTGTTGTAATTTTGAGAGAGGCACAATAAGTGTATATATGGACCATACAATAAACATATAAATATATAACCATATAAATACATACATATATAAATATATAAATAAATGTAAATGAATAAATGCACAAATAAATAGATAAATGTGCCAATTAAAATACATCATATAAATATACATTGAATGTGTCCACATATACCAAACACATACGTCATATGTCATCGTTATAAGAATGAATAACTGCTTGAATGCATTAAAATTCATAAATGACAACAACGTGCTAATGTTTGTATATTAAAAACATTAAAAACTATGTTGTATTGCCTTTCTCATTATGTGCAACTGTATCCCTGATGACAGCATAAATGCTTGAAATATAAAAACCATGATAAAAACATTTGATTCTTCGATATCTAGGTCGTATTGATTAAAGTGCTTCTATGCATCATACCCCTCCATGTTGTGTATAAACATCCTCTCTAATAACGTGCTAAAGTGCTAAATAGAACTAAACAGACTAAAAATGCTAGTGCATCTATACAATCTCTAATCCTCTCTAATCACACCTGGATAAAAATTACAGTGGTCAAATTATGAGGTCACGGCAGCTGCTAAATTTATATATGTTCTCTGTATTCTACCTCTACTTAACTTAATGCACAATCATAGATCATTTTTTAAGACGGTAAGGCCAAATCTAACTTCTTACAGGAAAGTATGCATATCTTCTGTTGTATTTAGCCCATTAGGTGTTTTGCTGTCTAACTCTAAGATCATGCGAGTTTCCGCCTGTCTCAGGAGCCTTTCCCTTTTACCTCCTCTTCTCAGTTTTGGGATGGCGTCAACTACGTAATATTTAAGGCAGTTTAAATTATTATTGTGTGTGCTGTTGAAATGACGAGCCACAGGATATGTGGTGTCATTATTTACAATTGCTCTGAGATGCTGCAGTATTCTGACATGCACCTGTAGCTTAGTACTTCCCACATAGGATGAGCCACAGGTGCACGTCAGAACGTATACAGCAAACTCAGTTCTGCAATTGTAACTGCCTTTGTTTTTGATTTTGTCAGAACAAAAAGGATTAATGTAATGTGTCGTAGAGACGCCGAACTTACAGGCTCGACACGTCGAGCATTTGATAAAGCCCTGTCTATGTTTGAGCCAAGTATTTGCTGTACTTAACTCAGGGCTAGTTTTGACTAACTGAGATTTCATCGAGAAAGATTTTCTGTAAGTAATGCTGGGCTGTGAGGGAAGTCTGGTTCCTAACACTCCATCGGTCAGTACTATTGGCCAGATTTTATGAATTATTGACCATATTTTTCTTTCCTGTTTGCTGAATGTGAGAATGAGTCGGGGTTGTCATCATTCATTGATGCCTTTGTGGTCTTATCATTGCTCGGTAATAAGGAGGCCCTAGATTTTTCTCCTACCTTGCTTTCCGCTTGCCTCAGTATATTTTCTTTGTACCCTCTTTTTCTTAGTCTAGTCAGCATTTCTTGTTTGGCATCTTCAAAATCCTTTGGTGTACTACATATTCGTTTCAGTCTAAGAAGCTCACCATAAGGGATGCTTCTTATTAGATGGTTAGGGTGTGCACTACTCGCATGCAGGGTGGTATTGCCTGCAGTTTCTTTTCTGAAAAGGGCCGTTTCTATCTTTCCTTCTTTAATGTACACTCTCACATCTAAGAATTCTACGCTAGTGCGACTCATGTGTGAGGTAAACTTGAGATTGACAGAGTTTGTGTTAATGGCTTCAATAAATTCTCTGGCACTTTGCTCATCACCGTACCATATTATAAAAACGTCATCTATGTATCTCATCCAATGCTTGACATGCATATTATATGTGTCCTGGTGGGCTTTTTTGAGGACCTGTTCCTCCCACCAGCCAACATGAAGACAAGCGTAGCTGGGGGAGAAACAGGCCCCCATAGCTACGCCTCTCAATTGTTTAAACAGATCCCTGTCAAACAAAAAGTAATTATTGTGCAAGCACCATGCAATGAGAGCTAGTAGCATGCAGTTGTGGTTGTAGCAGTTGAGTGGTCTGGTATCCAAGAAGTGTTTTATTGCATTTAGACCAGTGCCATGTTCAATGCTTGTATACAGGGATTCGATGTCTAATGTGATCAGTATTAGATCATCTGCCCATTCAATGTTTTCTAGTTTGGTAAGGAAGTCCCCTGTATCTTTTATGTAGGTCGGTAGAGATTTAACAATGTCCTGTAAAAAGAAATCCACATATTGTGCAATGTGTTCCCCCATGCTGTTAATTGCTGAAATAATGGGGCTCCCCGGTATGGGTGTAATTTTCTTATGTACCTTGGGGATAAAGTAAATGTATGGAATTACTGGGTACTCAATGTGCATGTATTTATATTCTTCCAGCGATATTAAACCTTCTCGTTTCCATATTAACAGCTCCTTTTTCAAAGTTTCCTTCGCACAATTATATTCATTCATGTTTGACTTCTTATAGCATTCCTCATTGTGTAATTGTCTCTTGGCTTCTGCTACATAATCCTTCTTGGGCCACACCACTATATTACCGCCCTTGTCAGATTTGGTGACCACAATTTCATTGTTCTCTTTCAGTTTTTTCATTAAGTTCTCATACTTTCTTTTGTTGTATTTATTATTGCCATTCTTTTGTTGTTGTTGTTTGACTTGGCAATGCAGTTTTTTTATGTCCTCAGTTACACATTCATGATAAATGTCAATAGCATCCTTTGGCATGATTGGCAAGAATGTAGATTTTGGTTTGAAAGAGCTAAAACCCGCACCTTTTTGGTATATCCAATGCTAATAACCCATCTTCATTGTCCTCTGATATCACAGGTGTCTGCTTTGTTTTGTTCAGTCCATTTTTTATGGTAAAGAATTTTTTGAGTTTTAGCTTTCGGATAAAGCAAAATACATCAACATGCGTTTTTGAATAATTAAAATTACTCTCAGGGCAGTAATTTAGACCAAGCGATAGTATTTGTTTCTCTGCCTCCGTCAGTGTGGTAGAAGATAGATTCACAATTGTATTATCATCTACTGTTGGTTTTTCTTGTGCCACTGCCCTCTCTTTGTTTTTGGTTTTTCGTATCTTGCGCCTTGCCCTTCTCCTGATGTTCCTCCTTTTTCTATTGGCCTGTTTTGAATTCTCGGCCTCAATGTTTGCTGGCGCTCTAGGGCTAAAAAAAATCAATTTCTTCACCAAGGCTCAGTTTCGTTTCTCTAGTTAGCATGTCAGAATTGCCCCCTTCTGAGCCTGTATCACTGGTAAAGGACTCTGTATCCAAGCTGGATGTTTCAGCAGTGGCTGCGCTGTCAGTATGTTGCGCTGCTTGCGATACCTTGCTTTTAGGTTTTTCATTGAGCCTTTGTTTTTTGCCATTTCAAATTTTCTTGCAAATGTATATATTTGTCCCTGCTCATAATCGCATTTATCCAGCGCAAATTTATGTGCTTTGCGAATTTTAATCTTCTCTTCATGCTCCTTTAAGCGTTCTTTTATTTCATTCCTCGTTTTGGTTATGTATATATATATCATGTCACGTGAGGTGATCAGGTGTTTTTTTATTATTATTCTACATCTGGAGGAACACAAATAAAGGGCGCGATCCCACCGGGCCACGCAGGGCTCGGCCGAAGCAATATGGAAAGCTTTGAAGTATATGGGCTCCAATAAAAAAAACAACAATCCCGCCACCCGCCAAATGAAAGAAAGAAGAAAGAAGGAAAAGAAAATCACTCCACCCTCCCCCAAACGGTGTTGTCCTTAAGTGGCACAGCATGGAACGACTAATCCTGGAAGGGCGAAGCTGTATCATGTGTGGGTGTCTGGCATGGTAAGATGCAAGAGGCGCAGATATTTGGGACAATAGAGCTCCCTGAATTCTGGGGCTAATAGGGCCAAAAAGGGTCGCCATAATTCGCCAAAGGAAGAGCCCTTGCCAGCCAAGGCAAGAGAGATCTTCTCCATGCCCAGCACGTGCCACAAACGCTGGTACCACCCCGCATGTGTGGGAACCCGGGCGGACTTCCAATGTACAAGTATGTTCTGGGTGGCCGTGCCAAGGGCGATGGCTATCTGTTTCCCCCTCCTGGATTTCAAAGGGTAAGTGAGTGGGTTTGGGACTCCCAGCAACACGTATGCGGGGAACCTGGGGAGTTCCGTGTCCAAGTGCTTATCGATCTCATCAAGAACGTGTGTCCAGTAAGCTTGATTGTGTGGGCAGTCCCAAAGGAGATGAACCAACGAGCCCCTCTGTCCACAGCCCCTCCAGCAATCAGGACTATGTGTGGGGTCAGCCTGGTGCAATCTCTCTGGGGTGTAATACCAGTGGTATACAAGTTTAGTAAAGGTTTCGGTCAGGCCTACATGCGTTGCTGTGTGGCGTGCTCTATAGCACGCACCGTCCCATTCCCGGGTGGTAAGGTCCCGCCCCAAGTCCCGCTCCCACCGTGCCTGTCCAGCGTGATAGATGTGAGTGAATCTGGACAAGAGCAATTTGTAAAGGTCCGAGATCAACTTCCTATCCGAGGAGCGCGTAATTAGCCATCGTTCATATTGAGTAAGGAGCCGTGAAGCCTGCGCCCGGATATCAGATTGCATGACCCAGTGACGGGCCTGCAAGTAGTGCATGCGTTCCAATTCAGGGAAGCCGTGGTCTGCTTGGAGTTGTGGAAACGGAATGATGTCGCCTCTGTGGAACAATTGACATAAGGCGCGACAACCCGCTTCTCTCCACCTCGGGAACGCCCGAGGGTCTACACCGGGGCTAAATTCTGGGTTGTCCAGTAGAGGGGTGAGCGGGGAGGGAAATGTGGTGAGGGAGTGCCGTATATTCGTCCGGTCCCAAACACTAAGAATGGAGCGCGTCACGGAAGAAGCGTACAAGTTGAGTGGGCGGTGGGGCTTGGGCAAGAAGGGGACCCCCTCAGAGACATGCCGGCTACAGCCCGGTCCTGGAAGAGCCAGTGCTTCTCGGATTCCGCTCTGCTCCATTCAACCAGATACCGGAGTTGCGCGGCATTATAATAAAGCGCGAGGTCTGGAACTCCAAGGCCTCCCTCGTGCGGTGGGAGGAAGCTCACCAGCCGCTTCATTCTTGGCCTACGTCCCTTCCAGATGAAGGAGGAGAGGTCAGACTGGACCCGCTGTAGCCATCCAATGGGAGGCGGGAGAGGCAGGGTTTGAAAGAGGTACAGGATTCTGGGGAGAATGGTCATTTTAACGGCTGCGATTCGCCCGAGCCACGAAATAGGGTAGTGTTTCCATTTCAGCAGAGCAGCACAAACGTGTGCCTGCAGGAGGGAGTAATTAATCTGTCTCATGGCCTGCAGAGTCGGCGCCAGCTGTATGCCTAGGTAGGGAACCGCCTCGTCTGACCAGTGGAGAGGGTATCGGGCCTGGAGATCGGCAACGACGTTCGGCGGCAGAGACAGATTCAGCGCCATAGATTTGGCTAAATTGATCTTAAACCCGGAAGCCCTCCCAAAAGCCTCCAGCTCCTCCAAGAAGCTCCCCAGAGTGGACGTAGGGTTCGTGAGAGTGGCCAACACGTCATCAGCATAAAGGCTGATAGTATGTGTGTCCCCTCCGAAGCGAATACCAGTGATCCGGGGGTGGTCCCGGACCCTCTGAGCTAAAGGCTCCATATACAAAGCAAATAGCAGGGGCGATAAAGGGCACCCCTGTCTAGTGCCTCTTCGAATAGGGAAGGGCGCTGAGGTGTGGCCATTCACTCTGACAGTTGCAGCGGGAGAGCTATAACAATTCAGGATGTGCGTCCGCATCTTGTCTCGAATACCAGCGCGTATCAGTACTTGTTCGAGATATGGCCAGTGGACACGGTCAAAGGCCTTCTCCGCGTCCACCGTTAAGAGCATGTATTCTCCAGGGGTGCGGGAGGCCTTTTCGATCAGGTGCGTGACTCGCTTGGTGTTATCGCTCGTTTGACGCTGCGGTATAAAACCTGCTTGGTCGGGGTCTACCAGCCCCTGCATGTAAGGGCCTAGTCGGGCGGCTAGAATCCCGGTATATAGCTTCAGGTCAGTGTTCAAGAGCGAAATAGGCCGGTAAGAACCACAGGACGTTTTGTCTTTCCCAGGCTTGGGGATAACGACCACTGCGGCCTCTAGCATGGATGCGGGGATTTCTCCGGGCTCGGCAAAGGAGTTAAAAAGTCGGGTGAGCAGGGGGGCCAGTATAGCGCAGAATTGCTTATAGAAAGCCGCAGTGTAGCCGTCGGGGCCAGGCGATTTACCCAGTTTCAGGCGAGCAATGGCGGCGATGACCTCCTCCACTCTAATCTCCCTCTCCACGTGCTCAGCCTGGTTGGGGGTCAAGCTGGGAAGGCGGGCTAGAACCAGATACGTATCAATGTCTGCTGCCTCTAAAGGCTGTTCATCATAGAGCTGCGTGTAGAACTCACCGAACGTTCCAGCTATGGCTGCGTCGTCTGTATGAAGTGTCCCTGTGTGACCCTTAATCTCCCGAACCCCGTCTCGTTGGCGGGCCTCCCGCAGTTTATGTGCGAGTAGCCGCCCACACCTATCCCCGCCCACATAGAAAGAATGGCGCAAGCGCATCGCTGCATACTCTGCCCTGTCACGATCCAGCGCAGCCAGTTGCGACCTGGCCACTGTTAATTGCCTCCACGCTCGCGGGGCCCCGGTGCGCTGGTGCAGCTGTTCTAATTCTCGCGTCTTAAGAGTCAATTCCTCCCGCTTCCTCTTGCGTTCTACATTGTCAGCCGT